>JAYKQN010000003.1:24567500-25167500 GCA_036785175.1 Eupleurogrammus muticus
TAAACAGTGATAACAACAGAGTTCGCTCAGCCGCATTTGAAGAAGTCGCCCCCTAGCGGTTCATTCCTGATCTGCTGCTGTAATGCCATGCTGCTCTGGGTGTGCTAATGGATTGCTTTCTGTTGCTTTTTTTCTCTGCAGGAAGATGCAGCAACAGCGTCCATGAAGATAAAGGTAGGTGGACTGCTATTGATTTCACTCTGTGCAATGCAATAAATCATATAATTCAGTTTGCACAGAAATGAAAATATATCGTACTTGGTGCAATAAGTCCAATATTTAGTAGTTGAATTAATTATCTTATCCCATCAGTAGATCATTTTGCATCTACCAACGGATGTCATTTGATTAGATTGTTTCACCTTGTGAAAATTCTTTCTTTGCAGCTTATCTTAATTGATTCACACATTGTCTATTCCTAAATTATTTTAAGATTTCTCGCGAAATGAACAAATACCTTTGCTGCTATGAAGTCATTTTCTCCACAAATTCAGCAGATTTATTTCTTTGCTTTCTCGTTTAGCTTGTTCGTTTCTTTTATTTTCATTGTTATCTCAGAGGGCCCAGTTGTCACTTACAGAGCGAACACGGTGAGTTTTCAAGCCGTGACCTGAACCTTTGCTCGGCCACCGAACTGCTTGAAATACCAAGTGCTGCTGCAAGATTCAACAGGCCAGAACGGCTGCAGCCATGCTGGATTGTGCAGTGCTGCGGGATTTATGGAGTTTAAACACCTACATCCCTTTCTCACTCGTAAAACACAAGGTGCTGTGACACCTCAAGCGCTTGGTCGCTTTTTCTATGAGATCTTTAGAAAACGTGTTAGTGAAATGCAATGCAAATTCATATACAACAGGCATTTAAAACACATTTGGAAAAACATAAATAGAAGCAGTAAGTAGTTAGGACTCATTTAAGATGGAGGGGAAACATACAAATATGTAGGAATAAATACTTTGAATGAACTTTTTAATGTAAAACTTGCTTGTGTCGCATAAACAGCTGTACGGTGGGGCTGCAAATTACTATGACTGTTTTGATAAATAAATCTATTGATTGAAATGATTAATCAATTAGTTGTTTGTTTCATAGAATTGGTGTAGAGTATTGATCACTGTTTCCCAAAGAGAATTGTAGAAGACTGAAGAAACCAGGAAGTAGTCCGATTTGAGAAGCCGGAACCAGGGAATTTGGATTAGATTATCCAAATAGGTGGGATTAATGTAATAGTTATATAGCAACTAATCATTTATTCATTGCAGCTCTACTGTAGCTGAAGTCTTCTGATTCCATGCTGGTTTCTTACTGAGAGATGCAGATCGATGTGTTTAAACAACAAATACCTGCACCAGAAATCCACAAAGAATATGATTCAACCATTCAGCCTTTTCTGATGTCCTCTCTCTCCTCCAGCCACCTGCACAGACCTGAACCTGGGCTACTGCAATGATATGGAATATTCTAGGTGGGTCTTCCAGGTCTATGTGTTCATGTTAAGTTCAATTTCCTCTGTTTCCATGTTTATACCTTGCTGCTTTTTTTTTTCAAACACTGCCACCATAGAACAATATTCCCCAACATCCTGGGCCACCGGACCCGCGTGGACGCTGAAGCGGGGGCAGAGTACCTCCTCCTGAGCGTCATCCACGGCCTGCTCAACGGCGAGTGCTCCCCGGAGATCCGCCTGGTGGGCTGCTCGGTGATCGCCTCGCCCTGCCAGGCCGACAGGATGATCAAGCCCTGCCGCAGCACGTGCGAGGCGCTGCGGCGCGACTGCTCCCACGCCTTCGAGGCCATCGACATGGCCTGGCCCTACTTCCTGGACTGTGACCGCTTCTTCGGGAGCGACCAGGAGGGCTGCTTCGACCCGCTGGCTGGGCTGAAAGGTAAAGGAAATGCTGTTTGTTTAGGAGGACGATTATTTCATTAGTTGGATAGTTCATAAAATGGTGTAAAATGTTGGTTAATCAGCTGAAGAAGACTAAAGAAACCAGAAAACCATCAGATTTTAGAAGCTGGAACCAAAGAATTTTGATATTTTTGTCTAAAAAATGACTCAAGTAATTGTTTAATTGACTAATAATCATTGCAGCTGTAATGATTCAGGCCACTAAGAGTGAGTTTAATGTTGGTGCTACAGATGTAATTCAGGCAAGATGAGGTGCAGTGACGGGTGGTTCTTGCACCCAGTGACAAACCTCAGTGCACAAGGAGTCTGGGGACCCCCAGGGGTCCTTGAGAGGATTACACAGAAAAAAAGGGAATGATTTATATTTATTATAGCTCCATAATTAAGTGGCATAATGACACAATGCATGATTATCAAGGTCGTGGATGTATACACAATGCACTACAACACGCACTAAAAGAAAACTATTTAAAGTGAAAATTGTATTATGCAGTAAAACACTTGCACATTCCAAAATTAATCATTAAAAAGCCTGAAGTGACACTTTCTGTAAGAAAACATAAAAGCAGAAATATTATCAGTTGGGGGAACATTTGATCAAATTGGGCTCCATTGTTTAATCCACGTAAGTCCTTAATGGGAAAAAGGTCTGAGAACCGTTTAACTAGAGAACATAAACTGGTGACTGGTGCATGCATGCAAGTACAATACATCACCATAATCAGGCAATGGACAACAGGCTGCTGACACTGAAACGGCGATAAATTGTTGAATTGACATATTTGGCTTATCAGATGTTATCATTGGCCTTACCTGAGAAACCTCCCTAAACCCTGGCGTCCCTCCTCCAGCCAGACAGGAGCTAGCCATGACCAGCCTGTCCCCTGAAGAGCCCAGCACCATCATCCAGTTCACCTACACCTCCAACGCCCAGATGTACAGCCTGCTGAAGCGAACCGCGGCCAAGTGCTCGCACATATCGCACGTGTACAGCATCGGCCGCAGCACGGAAGGCAGAGATTTGCTGGTCATCGAGTTCACGGACAACCCCGGACAACATGAGCTGCGTGAGTACGGAGGCGTAAAACCATCCCTGTGTTAACGTATTTCTTTTCATTTTGAGGATTATGTACAAATGATGAAGACGTTTTACAGTATTCTAATTATATGAGATGTACCTGTACGGTGTTTTTGTTGGTGATTCTTCTTAATTTTGTAGTGAAAAATGTTTCTAATTCTCTTTATAATGTTTTCCTCTTCATATGATCATTACATTACAGATTAACACAGACCTTATTTTTTTTGCTCTCTCCTTCCATGCTGTGCAATGTTATGTTTATTTCAGTATTTGAACTACTGTGACCATGACTTATCATATTTCTGGCAGCAAATTTAAGTTGATTTTTTTTTCAACTACACATACAGAAATGGATCAATGAGAATATATTCCTGTTTTTCTGCTTCTTTTCAGCATAACACATCCCTTAATCCATTTTCCATTTTTAAATAATGCGCAGAATTTCTGTCTGCCTGTAACTGTTTTCCTTCCGTATCTCGAGAAGCCTTCATCGGATCAACTTCACACGTGGCTGGTGCAGAGATCTGTGGACCAGGCTGGAAGAAGTTACTATTTCAGATTTTTTTTTTTTTTTTTGCTGTAAATCAAAAATCAAAAGTTTGCTCAAATGCTGTGGGCTTATATTAGAAGATTTCAACCACACTTGTTGAGTGACAGATTTGGAGCTGTATGGATTTTGGTGCTCTAAGGCGTCTTCTACCTATAAAACATGAATCTATTGACGTACATGTATTCATCCATCTCGAGAACTGCTCCTCCAATCAGTTTGAAGCTGATCGGATTATCGATTCTCGCCAAAGCGGCAACGAGTCACTTCCTGTGACCAATGCAACAATAATTTGTCAGTTTCAACACTGGTTTATGCGGCTGGTGTGAGTTTTAGAGGATGCAATTTCTCCTAAAAGTATAATGCATAAGAGTTAGCAGCAATTACCAGCATTTAGCAACAGACTTGGCAGAAAAAGAATATAATTTTCATGAGAATAAGTTGAGTATAGAGTTTTAATTAATATATAATTCAGTAAAAATAACTATTGTGCATTTATTACTTTAAATTAAGCCATTGATCTACATATGGAGTTTTCTGTGGCCACCATAGGTTCTCCTAAACCTTGGAGTCTGGTTATAATATCGGTTATAATCTGCACTTTTACATCTAGATGCCACCAGGAACTAAACACTGAACCTTTGAACATATCCATGGAACTTTTCAAGCTACACTACTCAAGATTTTTACATCAACAAGGGAACAAATGACGATGTGCAAAATGAATAAATGCATTAGCCAAAACTTTATGAGGTGATTCTATGTCAATTCGTGCTTCTGCCCTTTAATGATATCTGCATGTGTCTGTAAACTCTAGTGGAACCAGAGATCAAGCTGGTGGGAAACATGCATGGGAACGAAGTGTTGGGCCGCCAGCTGCTCATCTACCTGGCCCAGTACCTGTGTTCAGAGTACATTCTGGGGAACCAGCGCATTCAGACCATCATCAACACCACTCGCATCCATATTTTGGCCTCCATGAATCCGGACGGCTATGAGCTGGCCGCCGCAGAGGTAGAGGATAACAATGACCCGGAGCTCAGCAACCAGGAAGTAAATATTGTTAACATTACTAAAAAGACAAACCGCCATTATCCGTTCTCATTCCACTGTCTGTCCAGTCTGTCCAGTGTGGAGTTGGAGGAAGGAGGTAGTTTGTGATTTATGCTTTTATTTTTTTGATGTTGTCTGTATGTTTGTGAAATGGTTCACCATGGAGCAACCGTAAGGCAAGTACAAGTAAGTTTCTGAATATATATGTATATATACATATTCAGGCTATGTATATATACATATACATATATGTATATACACATATATATATACATATATGCATGCATAACTATAATAGTAATAGCTATGCTCAAAGTTAAAGGTCTGACTGCAGCAATAATGTCTGCAGATTTTACTGCATGCAGCTCATAGTTAATTAGTTGATCAGTTTGGTCTTAGAGATTTGTTAGTTGATGAGTCAATTTTTAATGCATTTTATTGAGTTACTTTTATCCTGAAAAAATGAGCACATCTCTGGTAAGCTCTAGATTTAAAGAGGTATTTCTGCATTATTGCATGTGGAAAACTCAAATTTTAAAAATGAATTCAATGGAAGTCAATGAATTCAACTTAGTTGAAAGTTTGTCAAATAGTCAAACGACTATTTGTCAACTAAGTATTTCTTTATCTAAGGACGTCCCTAACTGCATATCATCTGTACCTGGTATGGTATTCTTCATGTGGTGTAACTGCTGCATATGTTATTTAATGATTATGTCAGGAGAATAGTAATTAAACAAGCGGTAATCAGTGATTCGGGACAGCAATCAAAGTGCTCAGGCCTTCCACCTCCTGCCTGCGTGTCTTTCTGTCCGTCTACAGCATCTCAGATTCTCCCACTACCAGACAGAGTTAAAATGTGATTTTGGGCATCTTAAAACCTAAAAGCATATATTTGCCGTATATACAACTGTATCTGGCAGTGGGAAAATCACTCTGTCCATGCTTTTAACAAACCCCATTACTGTGTTTCTGGCAAGCAGCATGCATAGAAGCTGTGGACTGAACATGTATGAAAATTCACATTTGCATTGCTTATAGAGTCAAATTACAAACAATTAACTGTGTTAGGCATGTCTTTTTAGACTGAGATGTCAATTAACTACTGTTAGAAGACACTCTACCCTTTGAATGCCTGACTAAACTCATTTCATGTATTATTATGTTGTAGTTATACTGGGTCATGATTTTCTCCTCACACTTCTCAATTCTTTTCTCTTGACGGATATATGGTCTTGTCTACATGTTAACAGTAGAATTAACAAAGATAGTCTAACATGTTCCCTCCTGTGTTCATCACTAATATTCATACCATTTTGCTGAGTATTTGATTCACACAATCACTGTTACGAGTGTCTACACGTCATCATTATCACTGTCATCCCTGTCATTGTCAGTCTGAAACAGCTCCACGCTTTTCTGACGCTTTCTGACGCTTTCTGACGCTCCCAGCCGTGTGAACCTGAATGTTTCAGGGCCACTTGTTGAACGGTTGGACCAACGGTCGCACCAACGCCCAGAGCATCGACCTGAACCGCAACTTCCCCGACCTCACCTCCATGTTCTACCGGAACCGGCGCAGCAGGCACTACCGCATCGACCACATCCCCATACCCGACGCCTACTGGTTCGGGAAGGTGAGCGGACACCGATTATCACTCACCTGATGTTGACAGGCCTTATATTTTAAATGCATATATGTACACACACGCCTTCCAGTTCTTTGGTGTAAGTAGTTCTGTTGAAGGTTGTTTATTCTTATATCATTATAAACCCCAGTCTGTATTGCTTTGCATAGCAACATTAAAATAAATACAGTAAAGTTTAATATTCAACTCTCACTGGGAATAAAGAAAAGATTCCAATTCCTGAGTTTTCAATCTTAATCAATTTTAGCCTAAATTTTGTTCAGATTTCTGAATAAAAAAAGGGGCTTTACAAATAAAATCTATTCTTATTACTACATAGTTACAAAGGTGGAAACAGTAGAGACCAGCAGAGACTCTCCTCTCTTGTTTCCTGCTGTAGGTGGCACCAGAGACCTACGCAGTGATGAAATGGATCAGGTCTCTGCCCTTCGTCCAGTCCGCCAGCCTCCACGGGGGAGAGCTGGTGGTCTCCTACCCCTTCGACTTCTCCAGACACCCGCGCGAGGAGAGGATGTTCTCACCCACTCCTGACGAACAGGTAGCGTTGTAGCACTCAGAATGAGGGAAGACCTACAGAGACGCCCACTGACCATACCTCAATCATCCTGCCACTGGTTTCCCGTCAGCTAAAGAATTGATTCCTAAGAACTGATGTTGGTTCTTAAAGCAGCGAACGGTTTACGACCGCGTTATGAGCCATTAGGACCTCTTAGATCATCTGGTTCAGGGCCTGTTTTCTGTCCCTGGAGTTAAAACTAAACACGGAGAGGCAGCTTTTAGTTTTTATGCCTCGTGTATCTGGAACAAACTCCCAGAAAACTGCAGATCTGTTCCAACTCTCTGCTCGTTTTAATCTTTTTTTACTGCCGCCTTTTTGTTTTCTGTTTTATCAGGCTATTATGTATTTTAATATTATCATCATACTAATTGCGCTATATAAATGAAGTTGCCTTGTCATGCTCAGGTGTTGAAGTATCTGGCTCGTACTTACGCGGATGCTCACGCCACCATGTCCAACAACGACACGGAGAGATGCGGGGCCTCCTTTTACCGATCCAGAGGCATCATCAACGGGGCTCTGTGGTACAGTTTCGCCGGTGGTGAGATGAAACTCTTTGAAACTAGTCGTACAGTGAGAAATTATAGCAATCAAAAGACTCATGGCTGGATTATGAATAAAAAAGTGTTTTTTTCCCCATATGCAAATCAGAGAATTCTGTCTAACCATTCTCTTATTGAGACTTCCAGATCACCAATTCTTCTCCCCATCTTCCTTTTCTACCAATGTGTAATAACTATAAATATGATCAGTTGATATGGATGAATATCGAAATATGACGACATAACCGAATTTAAGAGCACAATGAATACAGCATAAGAAAAAATATATTTATTCTACCATTTCAGTGAATAGCTGTGAATCAAAAAGTGAAGAATGTAAATTCTAAGGTTCTTTCTAGGTTATTTTTGGGGTTTAGACAAAGCATCATTTTCAGAATTCGGGGGTTAGTTTTTAATGTAATTACAACACTTCAGAGTTTAAATCCTAATAAACATTTATTTTACCTGGTTCAGCTGTTTATATGTCTCATGTAGATCTCTCTGCCCCAGGTATGTCAGACTTCAACTACTTGCACACGAACTGTCTGGAAATCACAGTGGAGCTCGGTTGTGACAAATTCCCCTCGGAATCTGAGCTCTACCCGGAGTGGAAGAACAACAAGGAGGCTTTGCTCAGCTTTCTAGAGTCTGTACGTGTTTGGTATGCTCCTAATTGTTAAAAGTTATCCGTGTGATATTTTGACAGTGCTGCATTCGTTTCAACCTCTACCACAAGAAAAACCGACAGTCAAAGTGTGGAATTAAAGTCACTTCCGAAGTTGAATGTATTGATGGAAAACTGGATTTAAATGATGAATAGGTACCTGCTGTTGATGCATGAAGGCGGACAGAGAATTAATTTGGCTCATCATTATGTTCCACATCCCTGAACAGGTCCACCGAGGGATCGTGGGAGTAGTTACGGATACTGATGGAAATGGGATAAAAGGTGCAACCATCTCCGTCAGGGGCGTTAGAAAAGATGTCACCACAGGTAAATATCATCCTACACAGATTAAATATTCTTCATTTGCATTTTAGGATTTTTTGTCTGCTTGACTTAAAGGTCCCATATCATAGAAAGTCATATTTAGCTTGCACACAGTCTAAATTCATACAAGCGAACTGCACTTTCACCACAATATGAAACAGTAACTCAGGACTACTTTGTTGAGTGAGCCTCTGGGCGGAGGGACACAGCGTGCGACCTCAGGCAGAGATGCCGTGCTTGTTTTGTTGACAGAAGTAGCTGCACTAAACGTGCATTCACATTTAACCTGAAAAGCTTCTGTCCTGTAACGTTCCTTTATTATCTCACAGAGTGATGAATGCGCAGATCTCAACTCGTCCACCACGGAGTCTGGGAGATACATGATTGTGTATTTGCTCAGTTTGATGAGGAAAAACAAGTAATAGTAGTAGCTGAGCATCTCACAGCTATTGCTATGACTGTGGAAATGTGAATTTTCAAAAATGTTGGACTATCCCTTTAAGAAGTGTTTTTCCTCGCGTGTGCCTTTTACGCTTCCTTCACCATTTCCCCGCTTTGATTTGTTTGACTCCCGCTGTCCGCCGTGTTCACGTCACTTGTTCTCGCCCTCCAGCCGACGACGGAGACTACTGGCGGCTGCTGAACCCCGGCACTCACATCCTGACGGCCACGGCCAAAGGTTACTCCAGGGTCAGCAAGAGGGTTCACCTGCCCTACCGCATGAACAAGGCCGGACGCGTCGACTTTGTCTTAGAGAAGGTTTGGAGACGTTTCCTCGTGATGCTTTTTTTTTTACCACATGCTGCTCACATGTGCATATTTAAAGTCATTTCTTTTTCTCTCTCACCGCATCCAGGTTCCTGTTGAACCTGATTTCGACGACCACCTCTTCCCCACAACAGACACGTGGGACCGTTTCGACCCTTACAACCAGTTCGAGCGCTACGGGGAACCGGACATAAGCGAGAGGGGGATAGAGCGGGAGGAGAAACCCTGGTGGTGGAACTACTTCTCCCAGTCTGGCTTCTCACCTCCAAATTGGCTGCTGCGGGCTGTCTAGACGCATCCGAGGACAATAAAGATCCCCATCCGTACCACTACAGAGGGATGTCGGTGATGGCGGTCCCACATCCAGTCCCACTGGTGCTCCCAGACCTGCACTTTGTAGCAGGACCTGTGACAGAGAAATTAGCTGTACCTAAATAGGTCTCTGCGCTTCCTGGAAGGATGTGAATAGGGTTTATTTCCCCTAGGTAACAATTTAAATTCCAGCCTGTAAGCAGAGTTTTTTTGGCCAATATTACTTTGCAGCTGCATTTTGACCTAAGTAAAATAAATTAAAAAAAAGAATCACTGAGAAGTAAATGTCCTGCTTGTTTTAAAAGGTGCCAAGAAGTCTAAAATAAAGACATGCACTTATTCAAGTATTGTAATTTCAGATGATTATTCCACACATGATGGCAGCTGCATGAAATGTTTTTGTGCACATGAAAAAAAAAAAATAATAATTGTATGTCTTCACATTGCACAGGTTATTTTCTTTTTCTGTTTAATCACATTTTCTGCATTACAAAATAAAAAAAAAACACAAATGACACCATCACCATGTTCTGGACATGCAGCAGCATTTCATATTCAGCACCACATTTAATAAAGCTTGGATCAGCAGCAATACTGTGCCAATTGTGAACAGTAGAAAGTCTTGCTTCGTTTTGTTTTTCAAGTATGAAAAAATAAATATAAAATGTTTCTGGCACATCTTTGTCCATTTTTTTTTATTATTTCTTAAAATGATTAAGTTATAATTTTAATGATTAAAATAGACCCAACTTGTTTTACATCTTGAGAGGCTGTTGTGGTTTTTGATCACCAGAGGGCACCAGAGAACATTTAATGGCTTCATTAGAGTCAGGATGCGTCTGAATATTAGATAATAAAGTGTATTTGGGCATTTTATTTATTCATTCACATTAAGCAGGGGAAGAAAACTTTTGAGTATCAAGCACTTTTTGTATTCTGATGAAATTTTTTGCACCACTTGTGAAATGTTGGAAATATCTTTATTAATGTGAGGGAAAAACACAAAATTCATGCATGGAGGTGATAATTCAAAATATAGTGGAATAATATGATATTACTTTAAAAATATTTATTCTCCTGTAGATCAACTTTTCCTATTTGATATTATCTCTGCTGGGTCAACACACACACACACACACACACACACACACACACACAGGCATGAGTTACTATATTTTTCAAAATAAAAGCTTTCATTGGCAAATATTGTAAATATTGAGGGGGGTGTATTACCTTCTGTGTGACCTAAAATCTTCATATACACATTTATTCATTTAAATAAAGTGTAGGCCTATTTCTATATTAAGGCATTACTAACTCATCGTCTTTTGAATAACTTTAATGACAATAAGTTGATTTAGCAATTTATGCAAAACTTAAACATCAGGGGAAAACTCGCTATACTTCCTGGAACTCATTAGAAAATTATTATTTTTTCTTTTTATATTTATTTTTTTTTTAATGAACGAAGACTAAATAGTGCACAGAAGACGTGTTGTGTTCTTGCGCCAATCGGAGCCCTTGCTGTAGCTTCCAGGTGTTTCTAATTAAGAATGAACGAGGCGTTTTGCTAACAGGCTAACATACATGTTGTATTTAGAAAAGCTGACTCACGCAGCAGTTATCGACTTTCCGGTAGGTTCAGTTTACACTTAGTTAGTGAAAGTGGTCCCACGGTCTATCAAACCTTCACGGATCTATTTTCTTAGGCGGAGGGATACTGGATGTGTCCGACCAGATTACTAATTAATGTATTCATTCACCTGCCTGTCAAAAGTAGTGCTAGCAAACGTTATTAAACCTGATATTAGTTTGCATTTAAACTATAATGTGCAGACGGAGGACTAAAACTACTCAAGTACAAGTAAGTAATGTTACAGTAAATATACAGTAATATTACCAACAAAATGTACTTAAAGTTTTAAATGTAAAGGTTCTGTGTTATAATAATACACTATGAGAGCTTTTTCTATTTTAGTGTATGGAAGTGAAGCCAGTTTTAGTACAGTCAAAGTACTACGTTATATTATATTATTTATGTAAATGTATGGTAATTACACTTTATAAAATACTCTTTAAACAAAGTGCTTGAGACACTTCTTTTGAATAAAAGAACAATTCACATATATTATTTTATGTAAAACTAGCTAAAGTAGTAAAATGTGAAATAAATAGTACAATATTATATATTTTATGCATTTATATATTTATTATACAATATATATAAACATACATTTTTTTTACAGTGGCCGTGATGATATACACACAGGTGTTACCAATCACATTAAATAAGGTGCTGTAGGTAAACAGAACAGAACCTTTGTTAATGTGTTTATTAATGTGTTTACCAACTATAACATGTCAACATGGCCGCCGTCTCCAGGGTTCATACACAGTATGGAAACATACTGGTAAACAGGAGAAGATATAATGGACAAATATTTGTGTTTCCAGAATGAATTTTCTGAAACATACATTTCTGAATTTCTAAAATTAGACTGTTTTTCTACACAGAGGTGGATGTTGTAAAGACATCCATATATTGTGAGTTGCATATATGCATTACAAATGACCAAATCTCAAGCCTGTCTGGACATTTATTTATACAGTTATCAGTGATGAATAAAGACCAATTGATTGATTGGATTTTCTGCATATGTAAATATTCACAAGTGCATCTATCACTGTTTCCATTGACACCGAAAAAAAAAGAAGTGATAAATACATTAAAAAAAAGTTTTTTCAACTACTTTTGTTGGTTCTTATTTATAAAAAGGACATAAAATGGGATAGAGGAATAATATAATCTTATTTATTCAGTAGTTTTATGCGTAAATTGACAGTTATATATATACTTGGACTTTAAATGTGATCCTCTCTTCCGTGATATGATTTCACATTATACAGCAGTGTGAAACCCACACAGCCTTTTTTCCAACAGCTGCACAGCTTTAATATTACGAAAGGCACAGATGTAGCTCATAGCATTAATGATGACTCAGTTTCATTCAGGTATGCCAGAAAGCCGTGCCAGTAAGTCAGCGTGTTAAATACATGGACGCTGTGCTGTGAGAAACGGTTTATTGAGGAAATGTTAAGGTCAATTTAATGGCAGTGATCCTCACAAACAGTCCAACACGTTCTCACGGATGCCTTGTTCTAACAACCCTTACTCTTTTAGAATGCTTTCTATCCAATTAGGTTTTTGTATGTTTCAGAAGACAATTAATGATATTAATTTAATACATCTACATGTGCAACTATGTGGCAACGGTTTTTACTTTAACAAAAAAAATGAGAATAAATTCTGTGGATAATCCAGGATAACAGGGTCATAGTTTCCAAAAAGGGATGTTGATTTTTAAAGTACTTTTTTTGTGTTTTAGGTTTGAGCACCACCCGCAGAACTGGAGCGAAGACCAAAGTCTGGACTGGAATCTCAAAATTCCGGCAAGTAAAACCAAAACTGTCTGTATGGCACAAGTGAGAAAGCGAGGGAAAATGTTTTTTTTATGTGGTTTCAGATGAACTCAGCCGTTATTCTCCCCTACTAGCAAAACCTTAAGCGATTTAAATGAACAGTTTCTTTGCTCTATTCACGGTCACGTAAAAGTGCTGTATAGAAACTGTAACGTAAGTAAAAGTAGTAATGCATTATCTACAAAAGGTACTTAAAGTGTAATGTAAGTATCCCTGACACAAAACTTTTCCTTTTCACATTTTATATATTCTATTCTTTGTGTGTGTGTATATATATATATATATATATATATATAAATTATACCTGTCCAACTGCTCTTTAACGCATAAACTTCAGCCAATCACATGGCAGCGACTCAATGCATTCAGGCATGTAGACATGGTCAGGACGATCTGCTGCAGTTCAGACTGAGCCTCAGAATTGGGAAGAAAGTGGTTTGAGTGTCTTTAAGCATGGTATGAATTCCAGGAAGGATCCATGCTTTAATGTTGTTGACGCCAAATTCTGACCGTCCAATCTGAATGTTGCAGCAAAAATTGAGACTCATCAGACCAGACAACATTGTTTCCAGTCTTCTTTTGTCCTATTTTGGTGAGCCTGCATGTTGTGAGACCAGAGATGTTCTTCTGCAGACCATAGTTGTATCGAGTGTTTTTTCGAGTTCCTGTTGCCTTTCTATCAGCTCGAATCAGTCTGGTGATTCTCCTCTGACCTCTGGCATCAACGAGGCATTTTTTGCCCACAGAACTACCACTCACTGGATACTTCCTTTTTTTTTGGACCATTCCCTGTAAACCCTAGAGATGGTTGTGCGTGAAAATCCCAGTAGATCAGCAATTTCTGAAATACTCAGACCAGCCCGTCTTCCGCCAACAACCATGACACATTTAAAGTCACATAAACCACTTTTTTCCCTGTTCCGATGCTCGGTTTCAACTGCAGCAGATCGTCCTGACCATGTCTGAATGTCTGAATGCATTGAGTTGCTGCCATGCGATTGGCTGATTAGAATTAGCGTTAACGTGCAGTTGGACAGGTCTACTCAATAAAGTGACCAGTGGGTGTATATGCTAAGAGTTAGAGTGGCAACAATAGTTAATTAATCAATTAAAATAACTATTTTGACTATCAATTAGTCGATTTGAGACATTTTGTAAGAAGAAATTGTCAAAATGTTCTTGTTCCAGCTATTAAAACCTGATTATCTTCTAGTTTCTTAAGTCATCTATAATAGAAAACTGATGTTTAAAGTTGTGGACTGTTGAACATTTTATCCCCAGCTTGAATCTTCAGGAAAACAGTGAACATTTAATACCATTTTATAAACCAAGCAGCTAGTCAATTAAAAATTGTAATAATCAATAAATTGACTACCCAAAAAGTTGTTAGTTGCAGCCCTTGTGTGTCACATGTTTGTGTGTATAGCCCATTTCTAAATAAAAGAATGACAATTTCAATAGAACATTAAAACATATTATTGTATGTTAAGATCTGAAAACTTTGCTGTTAACTTTAACTGTCAAATGCAGTGGAAGTATAAAGTATTAGTATGTAATAGAAATATTTAAGTGTAGTGAAAGTACCTCAAAAGTAAGCCACCTGAGTGATGCACTAGGTTTACCCGGGCTGAGGAATTACATGAAATACCTGAGTGAATCCATGTATGTGAGGCATTAGGGACACAGACGAGATGACAAAACAAGCAAATAAGTGACCGGGCTTACAACTACAACTATAGCTCAAATCATGATCTAGCATTAATCCATCTTTCCTCTATAATCTACATAGCGTCTGTTTATTTAGGTCTATCCAGCATAATCCATCTGCACCACCTGCATGCTACAGCTTACCCAATTGTCACAGCTGGACAGCAGTGGCGTAGCAGGCCTATCAATATCTGCTGGCCGCTGGATAGCGTGTAACCTCCACTAACCTCACCCTCCATCTGCTATCTCTTCCTGAGGCACACTGACCGGTGTTTGAACTATAATATACACAAGTGCCGGAGCATTATTCCTATCCATAATCTACCCCGTAATTGGCTGCACCAGACGGAGGCTGGCGACTATATATAGACAGTTTACATGGTGCAATTCATGCAGTTAACAAGGAGGCTGAACTGTTATTGACTGGTTAGCTGTGCTCGGTGCAGGTTTTTTTTAAAAAAAAAGACAAGCCACATGAATCCTGCAGAAGCATCCTCGTTATAAGACTTGAATTAAACTGAATCCAATGAAAATATTGTCCGATATTTAATTTTAGTATTCATCCATCCACTTCCATGTTGGAAGTCGTAATGATCCTCATACATTCTGCAATGCTGGTTTGTTATAGGGCAAACAATAGTTCATTTATCTATGGATATTGAATTGATTATTCACTTATTTATTTGGTTCATAAAATGGTGGACAGTTTTGATTACTGCTTTCCAACTCTGCAAATTCAACCTCAAATGTCCCTTTTTGTCCAGAAGTCCACAACACAAACCAAAGATCATCAGTTTACTATTATAGAAGACTAAAAAAAACAGAAAAAATAAGATTTCATGAGGTGGAACCAAAGAATTTAGGCATCTTCTTAAAAATTACTCAAATCAATTATCAAAATAAATAGCGATTAAAGTAATAGTTGTCAATTAACCAATTATTAGAGTAGGCATTGCAGCCCTGTATTATAATTGAAAGTTTAATTTCATACCAAAGTCCCTGTGAATCAAGTGTTACTACATCAGTGTGAAAGTAAAACTATGAAAGACTTTGCATGGAGTTTAGGAAAACAGACGGGACATTTTCGAGTTTTATAGAAAGTAGAAATCCACAGCTTTGCTGCTAATCCTAAACTGTTATTTAAACATTTTCTTAGGGGAGTGGACATCTGGATTCTTGGAATCGTGGATGTGTTTCTACAGTACCTAAACTCCAAACAAGGTATTGCATGCACACAACAGTGATTTAATTACTGTAATTATATAATAGAGACTTTCTCTATTAGGGCGAACTATTGCATGTTTCCAGTGGCAGAGACAACCAAAATAAAACTTAATGACAGTGGTGCACTGTGTGCAACTGCTTATTAATTTAGGCCTGCTCGTACCCAGTCAAATAATGTCCATTCCATCTGCTGACTGTTATAATTTGTTACAGCACAGCAGGTTATAACACATACCACCACGTACTTTCAGTACGCCGTCAGTCGGAATTTATGATATAGTTATAGAGGGTGAAGCTCTGACATGTCAACTCTCGCAGGGCTGACTTAATTTGATCAAAAAGTAATACTCCTGTTCAAGACTGTGAGCTGTACAGTCACATGCACAGATCTGCTGCTCCTGGTAGAGACCAGAGGCACAGTGGTGGAGATTTCTTGTACTTAAATGTGAACATAAGTTTTGACAGAGTGGAAGTTTTCCTGAGGGATATGCGGTGATGTTTTTACAGACTAGTTTTGAAACGTGCGCCGTGATCATTGTGATATAAAAGTCTCATAAAGACAAACATTGTTGGGTTTCACTCATGGATCTGAGCCTAGAACATGAAGAAACACAAGCTTAAAAGTTTTACAAATAGTTTTATTATTTTATAATGTATTATTTGCATTCCGATAAACGTCTTCAGCCTGATATAAAAGTTTAGAAGTGACTGAATAGCAATTTAAAGAAAAAGGGGGATGTCCTCCTCCTCCTGTGAGCAACTCAGACTTCCCAAAAATATTTAACTCAACTTACACTTAACGTTTCCTCACAAAAAAAAGAGCAGCAGCTCTGTTTCTAATGTGTTCTTATTGCCTCACCAGTGAACCCTGCGGTTAATACAACAGTGAACAACATGAACAGTTATGTAGCATTCGTATGTTTTCTTTTTGAAAAGGCCATTTTTGAATACTGCTATAATTATCTTCTTTCCAAGGCAGCGTGTTCCCAGATGTCTCCTCCTTATGTTCCTGGAGTGAGTTTCCATCTGGCAGACTTCCACTGGGCTCTCTCTGATTCTCTCTCTCTTTCTCTTTCTCTTTCTCTCTCCCTCCCTAGTGCACCATGTAGTCACTTTCAATATGACTGCATCAGTTTCTCTAACATAACGCTTTTTAACACTCTGCATATATAATGCAAATGCCAAACCACTTTGCTCTGAACTCTGTCCATCCTTCTCTTTTCCTCTCCCTCCTTTCCCCTCTCCGTCGCTCTGTCTTTCATTCCTGTAGCTATCTAGCTGTTATGACCCAGGAGTGGAGGCCTGCTCAATGTGGCAGAGATGATTTGTTTGCTTTGCAATTATTTTCCGTCAGTGGAGACAAATGGATTCATACTGCATAGAAAAACCCACACAGACAGGGCCGGAGCGCTGAACGCAGTGAAACAGATTAATATGTACTGCCCACAGATAAAGATAGAGATGGGGAACACGGAGCACCTCGGGTAAAGATTAGACGGCTTTATAAAAAGCTCTAAGGACAAAGAACTTCACGGTACCATATGGCTGCGATGCATACTGAAATATGTAATGGTTTGTTAATTGTTGCTTTAAAGAGCAAGTTAATGTTATAAACGGATAGCCTCCTGCAAAGCCTCATTCCTGCACACCATTGCCGCTGCCACACATCAGTGCTCAGTGAGTCCGGGGCATCGATTCAGAAGTAATCGCATTTTGTTATATTGTTTGCGTGTGTTTTTCCATGTACCTACTGTTTAACTCACGTCAATTTGATTTGTATAGTCCAAAAAAAAAACACAAATCACAGGTTCACCTCAGGGAGCTTTACAGTCAGTACAGTTAAACACCTCCTGTCCTTAGATCCTTGATTCAAATGTGGAAAAATTTCCTAAAACAAGTAAGAGATACAGAAAAAAAGAAGAAAGAATGAAAGACAGCTCTTCCAGGAATATAAATCAAATTACAGAACACAGCATTTAGACAGAATTTCAATAGGTTACATTTATATAGGCTCCTACTAATAATATACAACAGAAAATGTGATTTATAGCAATTTTTATCAACATAGAGGAGCTGATTGATATATCTGCAAAACTTTTACTGAAAAGTGTTTATTGTGACAAAAGAATGATAAAGATGGAAGATTTTATCTTATGAAACTACCTGAGAAGCTGGTTATGTGGGTTCAAAATACATGTGTATGGAACCAAATCTTATGTTGAGTTGAATTGCCTTGAAAGACAGATTTCGGCTAATGTCAAACAGCCACTTTTTTAATCAAAATTATGATTTTAATGAAGGAACATGATGAGTAAGAAGGACATTGGTGATCATGATTACTCTAATTGACGTGAGTCCAGCATAAGTGACTCAAGGCATAGTTTGAGTAAATTTAGTGAAAGATTGTGGTTTATTGATTACATTTAAATGATTATTTCAACATGTGTGAGTGTTGAATTTTCCAATACGTTAACTCAGTATTTAATTAGTTTACCTAATACACATCTATATGTCATAATTCAAGATTCCTGGACTATCAATAAATGTTGTTAGTGAATCAGTCAAAATTTTTTTCCTACAAAATGTAAGTAGGAAAATGTCGAGATGTGTGCAGATGTTGTCGCATTTCCTCGTCTTGATGACATTATTAAATTGCTCTTTTGGTTTCATGGATAAAAGATGATTTAGTGCGGTTCATGGTTTCGACTGTCAGGCTGAGCTTATGGACTGGAGGTGAAGCTTCTCCCCGTTTGCCCTCGAAGTGTGATAGACACAACCGGACTGCAGACTTTTTTCTGTCTCTGTTGAACTTTCAGACTATCAACAGTAAAAGAGATTAACCTTTTCCTCCCAGCTTGTGTCTCCTTGATTTTTTTTCCTCTCTCTCCTGCCTCCCATCTCGTCTTTTTTTTCCTCCATATGACCCTCTCTCCTTTACAGTGTCTCTGTTGACTATCCCTTGTCCTACGTTCCCCTCCTCCCCTTGTCTCCCCTCTTTCCCTCCCTTTATGCGAAAGGGCTGGTTCAGGGGTCACCAATTACGCGGAGAGGGCTGAGAAAGTTGTATGGGCTCTGCCCTCGGGGCTGCCACGTTGCATTATCATCAGTGGGGTTGCAGGTACGCAGCAGCCACTGGCTGCCGGCACAACAACCACAACCCGAGCCCCAGCAGCAGGCTGTATAGACTCAGCTAGGTTCAAACCCTCCTCATGCCTGAGCGGCTGGCTGGCTCCGAGTCAGCCCCCCTCTCTTACTGACCTGCTGGGCAGAACTAATATGTATGTCTAGACTTCCTGGGAACTCCTCTACCTGGGAGTACATACATGGACACTATGTGTGATGACAGTTGCATACTGAGTGCGTTTGTGACGCCTCTGAGTGTATTAGGATCCTGGCTAGTTTGTGTAGGCCTCATTCTGCATGCAGGAGCATCATGTGCTTACTACCAGACAGACAATATGTAGGATAGTTGGAATTCGCTGGCGTTTTATCTGCAAAAAAATCTCTATGATCATCCGTTAGAGTTGAGGTGGAAACTGGAATGTCTGAGAGAAACTCAAAATGTCAAGTGTCATTTAATTTCACATTTATTTTGTCGCCCAGTATTGCAATTGCTCAATTGTTCAGAAATAATCCTTCATTTATTTGTTGACTAAATCAACTGCAACTTTATGTTTATAATTGATCTCTCTGTGTTGCACTTTAGAGACATGATAGGTGAAGTTGCTCAGGTTTATCCCTTCTCTTCCTCTCTGCTTTGTCCTCCTGGGTGCTGCCTCTGCAATAGAAACATTACAAGACTCTTTGATTATGACGTTTCAAAGACCTGGCTCACTTATCTTTTCCAAACACCACCAGAACCTTTTTTTTTTTCAGGCTAGAGGCCCAGCCCAGCGCTGTTTAGGCCGGGGCCAACAGAAGCTGTGCAGCCAGTTGGAGTTGAAACGGCTCCTGAATAGAGGATCCCAGAGTCTGATTCAGTGTGCTCAGCCAAACCCTCGGTAATTGCAAAAACAGCACTTGGTCCACTAATAATGGGTGCGTGTCATCTCCAATCCCCAGTCCGCCTGTCTGTCCACACCACAGAGGCAGCAATTACAGACTCGGGCCTGCCACTAGATGTGCACACAGTAAGGGCAGAGGAACAGTAGACTGTGTGTGTGTGTGTGTGTGTGTGTGTAGGGGGTGGGGGTGTAGGTTAAGGGGTGCATGAGTAACTGACAGAGGTATACGTACGCGTCTGCGTGTGTGAGTGAGAACACTGGGGCAGGCGAATGCACGCATGAAGTTTGATTTTTAAGACTCTTGCACATTCTTAGCCGAGCAGCTGCTTTGAACATTAATTATCCTAAAACTTGAAACGGCCACGACTTTAATCTACAACCCGACAGCTCCATGGTCGTTTTTAGCCGATTAGTGCTCAGCAAATGATTAGTTGTCCTTCACTGAATGCACCAATTGCTTTTTGGTGCTGTTACTCTTTTCTCTTTTTTTTTTTTCCATTGACTCTCTCAGCTGCTGTGTTTAGTGGTATGATGGTTAAAATTGGGCTGCAAGGCAAAACCATGAAAGCAATTTCAGAAAAAGCATTCATTAAAACCACAACATCTATTTTCTCCTTAAAGTTTTTTTTTTTTTTTACTGCCCATGTAAGTGTGATAACTAAGAACACAGTCGGACGTCTCTCTGAGTCACTTCCTTTACTAAACACTCTCATGCTTACCCATCCATGACCCCTACAATGGCCATCACGAGGATTTACTAAAACATCGACTGATCTTTCCTGTTACGCTGCTATTGTTTTATTTGATTTTCTCTGCAGAGGCATGACGAACCGGTGTCATGGTGGACAATAGAACTTAGGCAGGGTCTGACCCCAAAACTAATTTGCCAGCTTAAGCTCTTTTAACAAGTGGCAGTTTCACCAGTACTGAGTTTGTTTACCCCTCGTTCTGCTTTTCCTTTATTTGTTGTGACCTTTTGTCTTTTCTTTTTTCCCTGTGCAAAGAGCGGTGAAGGGGATGAAGGGTCGAATTTAAAAATGGAAGCAGGGCTTTTTCCCCTTTCACACAACCTCCCCTTAATCCGACTGTTTTTGAGACTGAGTTTTATGATATTATATAAAAAATATTTTGAGACCATAATGTTCAGGCGATTCATGAATCCTAAAGGCATTATACATAACTACACAGCAGCACTTAGAGTTTCTCCATGTATAAATTAAATATATTATTATAATTAAATACTTTTTTACTTAGTCATTTCTTTTCCTCACGTTTGTTTCTCATGAAGGTGAATTTCATTGCTTATGATTTGTTAAAAGACAGTATCTGCTTTTGATTTGGCAGCAGTGTTGTTGGCATAGAACTGTACCACAACAACTAGTGTCTGGCTGCTGAAGGGTCAAAGGTTGGGCCAGAGTAGCCGTAAGCAGCAAAGATATGTGTGAAATTGGACACAGCTATGCACCATTTGTGTGTGATTATGTCGATTTCCTAGGGCAACTTCTGTCTGCACGTTCTCACTATGTGGGAATCGATGATATGAACAAGGGTTAGTCTGCCAGTTCTAGACGTAATGGTTTTAAGTAGACACTACACAAGTGTAAATTGTTTTTCACCGCTCATACAGGTAATATTAGACTAGGCCTGCAGAGATTAGTAAGTCTAACAAAGACTTTGAGGCGGTTTTGAAGCTGTGATTCAGTATGTTTTTCATGCAGCGAGAGAAAACACACAATTTCTATATTTAAAAAAAAAGTTCACTAAACAGTATCTCAGTATAAGCTCATGCTGTAAAAATAAAAGTAAGTAACTGACCATCCGTGAACAGTAAGTAAGTAAGTAAAAAGTATTTGGATATGTCTCCATCCTACTTATCTACATAGAGGAGTTTGGTTTTGCTAATGGTGACTTGCTAATTTTGACTGTTGGTAGAGATTAGCAATATATTTACAGTCAAGTTTAATTTTCAACTTCATCTGGTTGTTGTGAATCAAGGTTCTGTACTCTATGGCTGCAACTAACAACTATATTTATAGTTGATTGTGTAACATGTATTGAAATAAGACATCAATTCGTCGATTGGTTCTTTAAATGGTGTACAATGTTAGTCACTTTTTCCCAAAACTGAAGATTCAATCTCAAATGTCTTCTTTTGTTCAGTCCACAACCAAAAGATCATCAGTTTACCATTACAGGTGACTAAAGAAACCAGAGAACAATCAGATTTGAGAAGCTGGAAACAGAGAATTTGGACTTTTTTTTTCTTCTTAGAAATTACCTAAATCTATTAATTGATTATGAAGACATTTCAAGATTAATGTAACAGTTCAAACTTAAATATTTTATAATTTATTTCACTACACCTACAATATGAAAAATGTTTTATTGCCCTAACGATTAGGTTTGTCATAATTGGGTAGAGTGTGTTTTCATGGCCTATTGCTACAAATAAGTGCTTTATTTTGAAAAGACAGAACGATGTTATGTGTATAAATTGACAGTAAGTTACCATGGCAACAGCACATCTGAAGGTAATTCCGCTCCGTCTAAAAAAATAAAAAAACTCCTGAATGCCTGGATCTTAAATTATTAGAGAAACAAGTTGAGCTGATGTCAGTAGTCATCGCTCATGAGTCCACTCCACTTCCTTGACTCCATCCTTTGTTAGTGTTACTATTTGGACACCTAGTGGCAGAAAATTAAATATTAATTAGGTAAAATATTATTTTAATTAAGCGACATATGACTGTTCAGCCCTACTTCCATAGATATATACAGTGGGGAAAATAAGTATTTAAACACCCTGCTATTTTGCTATTTCTCCCACTTAGAAATCATGGAGGGGTCTGAAATTTTCATCATAGGTGCATGTCCACTGTGAGAGAGATAAACTAAAAGAAAAAATCCAGAATTCACAATGCATGATTTTTTAATGATTTATTTGTGTGATATAGCGGCAAATAAGTATTTGAACACCTGTGTGTCATCTAGAATTCTGACCCTGAAGGACCTGTTAGTCGCCCAGTAGAAGTCCACCTGCACTCCATGTATCATCCTTAATCAGATGCACCTGTTTGAAGTCTTTAGCTGCATAAAGACACCTGTCCACCCCATACAATCAGCAAGACTTTAACCTGTAACATGGCGAAGACGAAAGAGCTGTCCAACGACACAAGAGAGAAAATTGTACACCTCCACAAGGCTGGAAAGGGCTACGGAGCAATTGCCAAGCAGCTTGTTGAAAAAAGCTCCACTGTTGGAGCAATCATTAGAAAATGGAAGAAGCTAAACATGACGGTCAATCTCAATCGGAGTGGAGCCCCATGCAAGATATCACCTCGTGGGGTCTCGATGATTCTAAGAAAGGTGAGGAATCAGCCCGGAACTACACGACAGGAGTTGGTCAATGACCTGAAAAGAACTGGGACCAACGTTTCCAAAGTTACTGTAGGTAATACACTAAGACGTCATGATTTGAAATCATGCATGGCACGAAAGGTTCCCCTGCTTAAATCAGCACGTCATGCCCGTCTTAAGTTTGCATATGACCATTTGGATGATACAGAGGAGTCATGGGAGAAAGTTTTGTGGTCAGATGAGACCAAAATAGAACTTTTTGGTCATAATTCCACTAAGCGTGTTTGGAGGAAGAAGAATGAAGAGTACAATCCGAAGAACACCATCCCTACTGTGAAGCATGGGGGTGGTAGCATCATGCTTTGGGGGTGTTTTTCTGCACATGGGACAGGACGAGTGCACTGCATTAAAGAGAGGATGACTGGGGCCGTGTATTGTGAGATTTTGGGGAACAACCTCCTTCCCTCAGTCAGAGCATTGAAGATGGGTCGTGGCTGGGTCTTCCAACACGACAACGACCCAAAACACAGTCAGGAAAACCAAGGACTGGCTCCGTAAGAAGCAGATCAAGGTTCTAGCATGGCCCAGCCAGTCTCCAGACCTGAACCCAATCGAAAATCTTTGGAGGGAGCTCAAACTCTGTTTCTCAGCGACAGCCCAGAAACCTGACTGATCTAGAGGAGATCTGTGTGGAGGAGTGGGCCAGGATCCCTCCTGCAGTATGTGCAAACCTGGTGAAAAACTACAGGAAACGTTTGACCTCTGTAATAGCAAACCAAGGCTACTGTACCAAATATTAACATTCATTTTCTCAGGTGTTCAAATACTTATTTGCCACTATATAACACAAATAAATCATTAAAAAATCATGCATTGTGATTTCTGGATTTTTTTTTTAGTTTATCTCTATCACAGTGGACATGCACCTACGATGAAAATTTCAGACCCTTCCATGATTTCTAAGTGGGAGAAATAGCAAAATAGCAGGGTGTTCAAATACTTATTTTCCCCACTGTATATATATATATATATATATATATATATATATATATATATATATATATATACACACACAGCACCTAAAAGAGCTAAAAGGTCTTGTAGGGCTGCATAGCTGGACAGTAATTCCCTTTGGGTTTTATGTCTCCCACTGACCCCTCTCACACTACATGAAGTCATCTGATCCATTGTTTATGAGAAAATGTCGATTTGTAGAACCCTACCAGGTCATGGGGCAAATAAACTGAGACATGTCATGTTTCAAATCCGGTTCTGAGCAGATAAGAAACAAATACTCGTATCCCTAAAGTCTCTTTTGATGAGCTGAAGACAATTCATAAAAATACACAGCACACATACAGTGACAACACTCAGCACACATAGGATTTTCCTAAATAATTGTGGCCTTGGCTGTTTCTCTCGCTGTAACGTGCCTTAAAGCCATGTGGCCTCTGAAGCAAATACGAAAGCGGAGGATGCAAATCTATGGCGAGCTGTGTTTAGTCATTAGAATTCCAAGGAACAAGTGAGCAAATTAATGTAAAAGAATAAAGGTGAAAGGACATTGTGATTATAACGTGCTTCATTGCAAACCAAATCTAGATCAGAGTAAAGGGCATGTGGAGCTAGCATTTTTTTGGGGCTGTTCACGGATGGTCAGTTTCACATTTTTTATTTATTTTTTAATTTTTTAATATGTCTGATTAATGATGTGAGTGATGAATTCAAATGCAATCAGTGAAATTTCCTATCAATTTTTAATTGAAGCGTTTCAGAGATGCAGTATTTGCAGCTAAATTGCCTTTGTAGCATTCAGGTGAAACTTATTCATCTTTTTATCTCTCCTGTCTTTTCCCTCAACTGCCAATCCTTTTAGTTTTTGTGGAAAGTAGTGAAGTAAAATGCAATTCAATTAGGTGGTTGTTACCCTGAGGCCTCTGATGTTCCTTCTCCTCCTACTGCTACTCCAGTCCGTCTCCCCTCTTTTCCTTACGCAATGTTGACAAGTAGACCATGCAATATTGTTGTTATTATTACACATGGCTATCAAAGAGTGGCCCAATTGGGCTCAGGAACAAGAAAACGTGAAACAAAAGCACAGATAAAATGAGCCTAATTGTCAGTTTTGGTGTCTCGTAAATTAAAGAACAGTTTAATTCGGTAGGTAACAAAAAAAACAGACCTGTACAGGAGAAAACAATGTTGTCAGCTACAGCTCACATTGTGGAATGAGGATTTCCAGCGTGTGGAATCAGGAGTTAAAGCTTTTAAGCCATATTCAGAGCCACAGTAACAATGAAGTGGACACGCAAACTGGCGGAAGACCTTGGCAGGGCCACTGCAACTTACTAAACACACAGTAAGATCAGTGGCCTCGGTCTCTCTAAAGCCATGCTTTGTTGGTCATATTTCCACGGGGGGGGGGGGGAGAAAAAAAACAGAAGAACACTTTAAAAGTCAGCAGAGGAAGAGAGAGAATGAGGAAAAGCCCTGAAGGCAAATGGCAGGGAACATCGGTGCCGTTAGACGGAGCTACTTAAGCTGT
Organism: Eupleurogrammus muticus; assembly: GCA_036785175.1. Taxonomy (NCBI): domain Eukaryota; kingdom Metazoa; phylum Chordata; class Actinopteri; order Scombriformes; family Trichiuridae; genus Eupleurogrammus; species Eupleurogrammus muticus. The sequence continues at coordinate 24,593,226 of JAYKQN010000003.1, forward strand.
CATGCAAGAGTACGTGAACGCACCAGTGAACGCACCCAGTCAGCATCACTGAACACACATACAGAGACGGCCCGGCCGCGCTGATGAGGAAGTTGAAAACCAAGCTACGCTCCGCGTTCGCATTAGCTAGATTACACTTAAGCTATTTTTACAGCCGCGACACAGAAGTGTGATGCTGAACTTCATAGTATGTGACGATCAGATACGCCATATCAGGATATTTGTGCACCAGAAGTACTGCATTCGATTATTGTTTGCTAAACCGTAGATAATTAGGAGAAACCATATTTAATCTGCAACTATGATGATAATTGTTTATTATTATTTCTCTTTTTTATAGTCATTGCATCACTGGGTTGGTTATTTATGAGCTCTTTGTTAATCACGTTGGTTTTCATGGCTGTTTTTCCCCTAATTCATCATAAGAGAATAAGCTTCGTGATTTGCTCCGGTATCATGCGGCTGTTTAAAAAGTAACTGACCTCAAAGATGTGCAATCTGCTGTGTAGTCATAAGTCAACCGACAAGTCAAACCAAATTGCGTAAACTCTTCAGAGATATTTGGTTTGTCAGAGCTGATTAGACCCAGGGAGGCGTAAGCAGACACTCTGGGATAACACGTGGTGGCGTTGAGTTGAGTTGAGCCATTGGCCTCAGCCTGTTTACTGGGCGATGTGTTAGGACAGGGAGAATGAAGCGGAGAACTCGTACGGATGGAGATGATGATGGTTGATTTCTCTCACACACAAGTCTCTCTCTTTCTCCTCTCTCATCTATTTGATTTCTCGGCCAAATCTTATTATCTGGTAATTGTGTTTGCTTGTGCAGGCATGCATGAATCTCTCTAGGTTAAATGTGTGTGTGCGCACAGGCACGTTTGTTTTAATGGCTGTATGTTAGAGACGCACGTTTGCATGTTTACATACAGCAAAAAAGACACTGTGTGTGTTTCCGTGTGTGTGTGTGTGTGTTGTAGAAAAACACTACGAAGCTTTTTGTCACAGTTCATCACACTGCAAGATCACACAACACGATGTGACAGTGCACAGTGCAGCTCAGCAAGTGGCGCTGGGATTTTAATTGATGTTAAAACCACCAAGTACTCAGAGTGCTGATGGGTACTGTGTACTGAGAGAGAGAGAGAGAGAGAGAGAGAGAGATGGTATCAGTGCTACAGGATGATTCTCTAACATGGCAACCAAAATAGAGAAAATGTTCATATAAATTAGATATTTAACAGAAGACAATGCCATAATGACATAAGCTGAAAGAAAGACGTGTTGCTAACTGTGAATTTTAATCATGGGGATATATCTTTAGTTTCATTAATTGTGTAAAATGTAATTGCATTTTAGTGAATCATGTGTTCTATATCCATAATGTAGATTATTCAGAAGCTACAGCTGCAGCAGCATCTATCAAGCTCAGATTCATATTCATATTTTATTCTGTATAATTATTTATTTTTGATGTTTTGATTAGGAAAGTGTATGAAACCTATGACCAATAGTCATTCATTGATGACTGTGTTACATATGCATGGAAATCTAGTTAAAATAAACTATCTTATTCCTTTATTTACTCAGAACCTGCTCAAGGACTTTAAGAACCACTGATTTAGAACTCAAATTAGCCAACTATGGTTGATATTATAATAGAAAACTAGAGGGTATAAAAAATACATCTTGTACTGATGTAAGAATCTGTATTTTTTATGTATTTCAATAGTTAAAAATATGACATTTGTTCTGCATATGGATGTAGAACTGTGTCTAAATACACAAATCTACACAACAAAGTTATAAATGTACATGATTCTCAGTCAAGTATGTAGACTTTATTTAACCGTGAATACTTTCTATGAAAATTAATTGAAATTTTTATGTTATCTGAATTATGTGACCTCATAAAATACAGGTTTAAAAAACATATTCTCAGTGAAGATTATAGTATTTAGGCTAAACCTGTTTTGATCTATGGAATGTGGATTTTAGCAAAAAAAAAACTGATGTTTTCAGTAAATATATACTGGTTAAAGGTCACTGTGGAAATATATACATGTATATTGAGGATTATGCCACAAATTAGACTGCTATGCATTCAGCTCATTCCCTTAAAGTAAATTTCACCTCAAAGGCACACAGCAACATTAGACTTGTGTTCCTACACTTCACCCTTTTTAGTCTTGTTCCCTTTATCCTCCAAACTAGTTAAACCCAAATCCTCTGCATATGACCCTCCTTAATCTTGTATTAGGCCAAAGTGATCCTCTGTTAGCTCAGTGCATTGAGCTTATTACATGATGATGAATCTCTCACACTGAGTTAAGTCATTTGGATAGGAAATACAGAGGTGCACTGGGGGAAATTAGCATAGCTTTAGCTTAGCCGCACCGTAGCTTAGCCTGGAAAAGGCACCTTTCGGCTGACAACAAAGCTAATATTAGCTTAGCATTAGCGTTAGCAAACAGGGGGCTTAATCAGGCTGCTGGGCTGTCAGAACGGATAACCACATGCTTCCAAGGGTCCCTTTGGAGTTATAATCCTGGGTCTCGGCAGGCGATGACCTCATGGGCTGGACTGGTGCCTGTGGGAGGATTGGGCAAACTGTGTGTGTCTAGCAGGCCACTCACTGAGATATGTGTATGAATGTGTGTGTGTGTGTGAGTGTGTGCTACTGTGCGTTCTTCATAGGTGATTGTTTTATTGAGGCATATGACAGAGAGAGACACCGGCGAGTTGAACTTTGCAAACATGCACTGGGATGGAATTCCAGCTGTTTTGTTTGGGCATTTCATTGCGCCGCATCTCATGGTCATGCAGTGTGTGCGCAGGCCCCGGGACACGAGAGCAATGATATTTCAATTGTCTCCATGCCACATCGCATTAACGGCGTGCGTTGTTTCTCCTCACGGCTACAAGATAATTGAAAAGGTTAAGCTGTCAGTATTATCTTATGTTATTTGTCTTCCCGCAGACTGGAGTAAGGGTTAAGGACATCTGTAACTGGGAACATGGCACACTCACTCGCGTCTGCGACCAAAAGGCCATCTTGGACACTCAGAAATTATGACAGTGCTGCTATAAAGTCAGACCAGGATATTATCGTGAGTAGGGTTATGGCAACTTGCTCTAAAAATAATTAAATGTATTTGTAATTGCGCTACAAATCTCCGTGGACATGCGTTGTTGTTTCTTTTTTTTTTTACCCTTGACCCGCCATCCTAGAGCCAAGCTGAGCAGCCTCTTGCCTTAGCACAGACCACCCTTCACCAGAGCCTAGCTCAGGAGAGAGGCAGGAGGGGGGGAGGGAGGGCTTTGGGGTTAAAATAACTCCACATCTTCACACAGAAAGCTTTGGAAATTGGAAGTCAGTTGACTGAGTTAAATGCACACACACACACACACACGTGTGCACAGACAAATACACACACACACGCGGACAGACGGTGAGCCCAGGGACTCTGTAGGCAGATTGCTTCGCTGTCAGTGCAGGGGACTGTCAATAGATCCAGCCAGCCATGGGCATCATCAGCCAGAGAGACCCAGGACTCACTGGCTCCACTGAACTCCTGAGCAGAGGCAACCTGTCAGCATGATGTAGGAGACCTCGGGGTTTCCGAGTTAAGAGTCTTTATGAAACACACTGTACTGAGCGCCGTCGATGGCCTCTGGCGCTGGTATGCAGGGACAGTGAAGCCCGAAGTCATGGAGACAAGATAAAGGTGGATCGGAAGTTTTAACTGTAGAGAGTTGACGGTTTTAATAATACCATCACACTTTTATTTTTCGATCTTGAAAATGACTTGCAAACGTCCGTGGAAGTTAAATTTGGTGCATTTACTGATGATTCAACAAATGTAAAAGCAGCTGGCACCAGGCGGGACAGAGAGGATCCTACTAGGCAAATTTAAATCTTAATAACCGGTTAGGTTTTGTTGTTGGAATAGAAAACCTTGCACAAAAATAAAGTAGAAAACCTAACGTATCCTGTGTTTTGGAGTCATGCAATGATAGTAACTGTGCAAAGATACTTCAGCTTTGAAATTAATTACTTGAGGAATAATTTTTAGATCATTTAAATCATCAATCAGGTAGAAGTATTGATACTAGGGTTTAGAAGTACTTCTGTAGAAGTTCAAGTATCAACTCAAGCATTTTACTTAATTAAAAGTATAAAAATGCTGTTTTAAAGCTGCTTAAAGTATAAAAGTAAAAGTAATAAAAGTTGGCTATGAGTAAAAATATATGAGCTGTTATCACTTTTGGCAGAGATATTGCAGTTTATGGATGGGTTTACTGTTCCTTAAACATGTAATAGTGAGTCAGTGAGCTAAAATCTATTAATTATAACACAAAGTGATTTTTAGGCAATACAACATTTAACTCCAAATATATGAGGTATCTTCTTTTTGCCAAGAGAAAAAAGTGTATATTTTATGCATTGTATTTCCCTTTAAAAGGTATTTTAACATGGAAAAGGGGGATGTATTGGTTAATTATAAGTTGTTATGAGTACAGATAATTGCATGGGAATTCAAGGAGTAAAGTGCTGTGTCTTGACCTTTAGCCACATCAGAATCAGAATCAGCTTTATTGGCCAAGTACACTTACATATACAAGGAATTTGAACATAATTGATAGAGTAAACAAGTATGTGTACATGTATTGCACAGTAGGGGCAACAATATACATACAGGCACCTAATATAGACAACGATGTACAAGAAGGCACATGGTGTCACAGTTGGATAAACAAACGGTATGACAATGATCAATATGGAATAAAGTTTTTTTGGGAGTGGGGGTACAAAAAAGAGACTTGAGTTCCTGGTCAGGGGACACTTAGGCAAGTGGGAGGGGCGGAATACAAGGGCATAACAGTAAACATAACATTTCAGGCTTCAATCATAAAGGTATAAAATTAGATTTTTTTGTAAAGAATCAAGTGGAGTGTGTGACATTGTTTGGCTGAGGATTTCTGAATGATCCAGTGTTGACATAAATGACTGATAATTAATAGTCCACCTGTGTGTAATTAAGTCTCAGAGGTCTGTTTAAGCCCAAACAAGGAGAGGACTGATTATAGATGCAGCCAAGAGGCCCATGATCAGCATCCCCACTGTCAAACATGGTGGTGGCAGCATCTTGGTCTGGAGCTGCTTTTCTTCAGCAGGGACAGGGAAGATGGTTTAGGTTGATGGGAAGGAGGATGGAGCCAAACACAGGCCCATTTTAGAAGAAAACCTGCTGGAGTCTGCAAAAGACCTGAGACTGGGGCAGACGTTTACAATGGAATAGTTCAAAACTAAACATATCCAGGTGTGAGCGGTTTTGCAGAATGGGCAAGAATACTTACGGTGACAAGTATTTACACACACACCTCTGTTTAAAATATATACAAAAACGGTTTGAAAAAAATAGCTTTGAAGGCAAAACATGCATGTGAAACTTTTAAGAAAAAAAGTTACCTTAAATTATACTAAAGAATATTTCCTTTATTTCATTTTCTATCAAGGAGTAAAGCGATTTGCAATTGTGTTTCATTGTAGGTCGAATGACATTGTAAGATTTAGCTGGAAAGTTAGTTAAAGTAGTTTTTTTTTATAAATTTATATTGATAACTTATCATTTCTGTGTTCTAAAAGATTTGTAGATGCCAAGCCTCAGGACTACAGGCTGTGCCATGTTGGCTTCTAAAAACTGTGATGTATCTGTGTGTGTGTGTGTGTGTGTGTGTGTGTGTGTGTGTGTGTGTGCGGTGGCGAGTGTGTTTGCTCTTGCCCCGTGGATGTGTGTCCATCCTCTCTCCATGAGAACCAACCCTCTGGCCTTCCAGCTGAGTTCACAGATCCAAAGTCGAGTTAATCTGGTTTTACCTTTAGCCCCAAAAACAACATGGGAGTAATCCAGGAACAGCTGTAATCAACCATGAAACCACCGATGACTGCATACTCGCCGGGGTCAGGGAGCACAACAGGAAGAGCCCTCGAGAAAACACTGGGACATTGAACTAATGGTCAAAAATAATGTGGATTCATTTGCTCTGTCGTGTTGATGCACAGTGTGAATCACGGCGTGCAGATTCTATCTCAGACTTCGGTTCCTTCCTCTTGAAAACCATACAGCCGCTAAACATGACTTGACGCTTGCGTGCGGCTTTATGTTATACGGCTAATATCTGCGTTTCTTCCCCCGCGTTGTTCCAACGACGACGAGCGGGCCTGAGTTTTTCTGCAACAGGTCGAGGAATCTCTGCGGTTGATATTATCTCTGTGAAGTGAAACACTTTGGGCCGCTGTCAGCGAATCTCTGCCTCGACAAACTCCGTACAATTATATAAGGAGGCTCGGGACACGGAGAGCCAGACTGAGAGCGGGAGAGAGAGCGAGAGCGAGGGGACAGGGCACAAACAGATGAATAAATGAGTTAAGTGGAGAGAAGGGAATTTGTGCTTTCATCGTCCGCCCCCCCCCCCCCCCCTCACTGCCTCCCCTCCTGCTGGACAGTTGAGTGTATGCTATAAGTGCTCTCCCCCCTTCCTCTTTTTGCTTCACTGCGTCTCCGCTCATCTCCCAATAGAAATCGCTCCGTGGCATTAAATATGTAAAATTAGCATTTTAAGTAGAACACATTTCTGTGTCGCGTCGTACTCTCTCTCCTCCCCCCCCCTCACATCCCACCCCCCCCCTCCCGCCTGCCGCCCAGCCCTGAGCGCATAAGCCACACAAACTCATGCATGCATATGATATGCATTTGGTCATCTCCATGGTAACATCGGCAGGGGAAGGGACGTTGGGGGGGGGGCTCGGAGATAGAAAGATGAAAAGGTGTAGTCGTTGAAAGTAGATCAGATTGTATTTATTTTTTATTTAGTGAGTTTATTCTGGGAGTAAGTCACACCAGCGTGTTGTTAATGTGAAGAGCTGAGGACCGAGCCACACACACAAATATACACACACACACACAAATACACACACACACACACACAACGCGTGAACACACTTTTTTCAGTCTCTGCCGCCTGCCAAGAAACCCGTGTGTACCTGGTGTCTGCTGGCTGTTCTCCACGTCAATGTTTTATCGTTTTCTTGGAATGAAAATTATTCAAAGTGTGTTTTTTTTATTTTTGAGAGATATTTTGAGAAGAAAGTTATGTCCATGCCTTTCTTTTTTTTAATCCACTTCGCAGCTTTATTGTGTGCTCACAGTGACAGAAACACACTCTTACACACACTCACAGGATCAGCCATTAACTTTTGCCCTCACAATTCAGAGTCAAAGGGGCTGTGAAGTGAAATGGCAAACAGCACCCATGGGTCACATAACTCTTATCTGTATTATTCTGTGTATATCGGGTACTAGCATGGAGGGTTCACAGCACGGAAGGCTGCAACTATCGAATATTTTCAACAATATGTCTGAAAATAGTAAATAAAGCTCTTTTCAAATTGCAATTTTGCTTTATAAATAATTAATTTCTCTTAAATTAGTTGGAGATTAATTTCCATCAAGATTTTAACCATGTAATAGACAAATAAATTCAGCAGCACTAGTTGGATAATAAAATAAAAGTGGTATTTGCCATTTTGTGCTCAGAATACAGTATAAACAATAAATATCATTATATACATGCAATTCACACTCTGGCTACATTATATAATTAAATGAATATTGATGGTTTGACACATTACTATACAGAACATTATGTGCTGTTAGAATATGTTGACTTCTATGCCCATGTTACGTCATGCATACACACAATTTTATGAGTCACCTGAGCTGAGAGCAGTGCAGCAAAATAGCAACGAGAAAGAGAACTGGACTAATTTAGTTTAGTCCATTTACTCCATGGAAAATACAATTTAAGTCCATTTCCACTCAGAAATATGTTTTTCTTCTTGTTTTTGCAGTTGAATGCTTGAGCTTCACTAGGCAAAATGATGTGTGTTTGCATTTATCTGCTAAAGAGTGGAAAGTTTCTTATTCAAAATCCAAGAGATTCAAGATTTTTGATCTAACACATACAACAAGTATGATATAGAAATTTAAGTTTCCAGTTGAACTAAGAGATTTGTACATCAACAACAATTGGATACAACTGAATTGAAATATATTTGTACATTCATAGATTCTAGAATTATTTTTCTTTTTGTAGGAAAAACATATATCAGACACAAAATGCTATTCAAAACCAGTCTCTATGGGATTTTTTAAATATTTTAGTTATTATATTACTGGTGGTACAAATAAAACAAAAACCTACCAGCAGCATAACACCAGTTGGAGTTTGTTGTTCTCGTATAAAGAGCAGAATGAAGATAACCAGTTATTATAGTAAGATAATCTGTTTATATCTTACACTGTTTCCTTATTGTGGCACAAACAAGCACACGATTTACCACAGTGTTGTGACCTGTAACAGCAATGTATTGTTTTAGTGGATTAATGTCGTTTGCATATAATTCTCATCAAATGTGACAGAATACACAATACAGGTGCATCTCAAATAACTATAAAATCATGAAAAACTTTTTTTTGAGCCTTCACTACTTGTAATGTGTTTTTCTTACTGGAGTGATTGACACAAAAATAAACATTTTAAGGTATTCTAATTACTTAAGACACACTTGTAGATCTCAAGCTGATGTCAAGAGTTAAATATGTACAAAACTAATGAGGTCTGGACAACTTGTTCAAACTTTCCAGTAAAACTTTGTAATTATGATTTCATTAGTGTGAAAAAACTCAGCCAGAATCACGTGGAACATTGATTCTGATGCAGCATTTATGTGTCTGATACTGCACTCGTCTTTACTAATGCCTGAACAGGCAAGATTTATAAGGACATTAGTCTATGATTCAGGCATCATATATTAATTCAAGTCTTGAATATATTTTTAATAGAGCCATGAGTCAATGGTCTGCACGCTCCACCCCAGGATGTCATACAGTTCGTGTGAGCTGTGAAATTGTAATAAAGTTTAAAGACTGAATTCTTTCTTTTTATTCTTCTTTATTCTGTAATAATAACTACAAAATACTAATCCCTTCAAAAACATTTAAGAGATTTCTATGTTAACATCTCTTATCTAAATATCATAAAATGCCAATTGACTGACCAGTATGACCATAAAGTTGAATCTACCAACCTTATAATTAATGAATGATTAGGTTTAGCAAAGTAAAACTATTTTTCAGGGAAAGTTGTGGTTCTTTAGATGAACATGTTGTACAAAGAGCAGCCTGCTCCTGACACAGTCTGGCACATAACTTAGTGAGCTGTAGAGGTGCTGGTATTTGGTTCTGTGACCTCTGGACAGGGCTGCTAAGCTAAGCTAACATAAACAGCTGCAAGCCGTAGCCTTATGTTAGACAATAATTATACTGGAATCAATTTTCTCATTTGATTTTCAGCAAGAAGGAAATAGTTAATTAAAAAAGAAGCCAATCCATCCTCCTATGTTAGAGCTTTTCATAGTGCTATAAAGCTCATTACATCACTTCTAACTTAACTGTGTGTTCAAAGCAAATTACCATACAGTCAATTAACAGAGAGAGTGTTTGACATTTATGTCCACTTTGCTACCTGGGCTAAATATTTCAACACATTAGACAATTAAATAAAAAAGCATTCATAGTTAAAAAATAAAAAAACAAGAGAGGCAGCTACAATTTAATAACAATGGAAGGTTAAAGGTCAACCACTGTAGTCACCTGAGTTATTGTTTTAAATCTCATAATTTCTGCTCGCTTGTTGTCTGTTGTGTCTTCATTGAAAAAAGCAAAAACGGGCACGAAATTTGTTTTTACAATCAGTAAAAGTGGCGATAAACTGTCATTGAAATAAACCGGAGGCAACTTCCTGCTGTTTGGTGAACAAAGGCCTAAAAGGAGAAAGCAAAACAAGTGTGAATAGTTGGTGTGAGGTAATTTTATGTGCATGCTCCTTTGTGTGCAACAGCACAGACCGAAACCTATGCACACACTCGCCATGTGTTTCTATTTTGTCCCCTGTGTTTGTGTGTGTGTGTGTGTGTGTGTCAGAGAGAGAGAGATTGCCTCCAGCTTGGCTCTCTGCATCTCTGTATGGGAACCAGCCGCTGAGGACGAGATCATTACAGCCTGATTCATTAGAATGATCATTTAACTTCAGATCTGCCCTCTGTCTAGTTCAACGCCACTCTCATGACCTCGGGTTGTCTCACACACACACACACACACACACACACACACACACACACACAGTCAACAACCCTCCGAGCTCCAGTTCACTTTTTACGACTCCAGCTCTTTGAGTCCTGGGTGTTTGTGTTCCACTTTCTGCATTTCCTCTTTTAATGCCCTTCCCGTTACACTTCAAATCCTTAAGTTTTGCGCGGAGCCAACTCTCATTCCCGCAGCAGAAAACTCCCTCAAAATAAACTTTGGCAGGCCTTTCCATCCCGAGCGCCCGCATAATCAATCATAACCGGGGCGTACAAATTCATCAGCCTGGATCCATTTTGCTGTAGTTAGAGATCAAAAGGTTGCGAGTTGACTATAGGAAGTCCAGGTACTAACCCAGACTAATTTATCTAACATGGGAGAGATTTAGCCCCCTGAGGAGATGGGGACATGGTTTTTCTCCATCACCTTGAATATCCTCGATGGGGCTCGAGGGCACTTGGTCCTGCCGCAGCATATCCTGTACCCCGTTTAACATTCCATTGATCAGATTAATTGCAGTTGATTGTGTCCTGTTTGAGGAAGCCTGTAAAGGTACACGTTTAACTGAAACAATTAATAGAAGATTAAGACACTTTTTGGGTCTTTGGTTATGATCTTTAGTTACGAGCACTCATGCAGTAGCAATCATCGCCGCTCTGCAGAGACTTTGTCACTTTGATCAGGACTATTTCAAAGATTGCTGACAGATTACTGTATGATGTCTTTATTTTGGGTTCCCTCTGGAAACGATGGCTGTTGCCGTCCGTTCGCTCGCTTGTCATGTGAGAATTTGACTCTTGTGACCACAGATCGGTGTCAAAAGTTTGCGTTCGGCGGTGCCAAACCTGCCCAGCGAACCACCATTCTCACCCTCTTTCTCCATATTTTTTTCCCGCTGGCCCACCAAATTCCCTCTTAGCCTTTTATTGAGTTTGTCAGTTTGCGGGTCTCTCAACTTTCTCTCTTTCTTTCTCTCTCTCTCTCTGTTGCACACACACACACACACACACACACACACACACACACACACACAGTTCCTCTGCAATTATGAATAATTGTAACTGTTGAAATTTGTGTGAGCCTGGAATCCCCTGGTTTTCCTCATTGCTTGAGGGGGCAGTCACCTCTACTGCGTTGGTTTCAAGTCTGTGTATGTTCATACGCACACACACACACACACACACACACACACACATACATACGCATACACTTCACACGTTCAATGAAAGGGCAACATTCAGGAAGTGGCAGCGCTTTGAAGACAGCAATTCATGTTTCCGAGTGTGGAGCACTTATTGGAGGTCAGACTGAGGGTCTATTAGGCCTCTCATATTCATTACGGAGGGCGAGAGGCGAGAGATCCAGGGAACAACAATACCCCCTAGTTACCGTGACCCCTGGACCCAGGATGTTTTTCTGTTGGTTTTTGGTTGTTAACTCCTCGGGCCTTGAAAGAGGATTCGGTGATTACAGGCTGCAGTTTTTTGGGTTATGTTGGGTACGTTCCTCTGTGCTCACGGAGAGGCCAAATGGGGATCGGGAAGCAGTGATTACTCCAAATATTCATCACTGCGGTGTGTTTTCAGATTGTGATCCCTGTATGAAACCAATAATATAAGGTTTGGTGTATTAGAAACAAAAAGGGAGCCAGGGGCAACAGCCGAGAACGTTTGAAAGACTGTGGTGAAAATCACGGTGATGATTATTATCCAGACATCGAGGGAAAGGCCATTTCAATTCATTGCCTGAGGATTAATGCCAGTGAGTATTTCCTCAGTGTGCTCTGTGTGATCGTGAATGTCTTTCAGGCTGCTCAAATGTACCATTACTATGCAGTAAAACCTCTTACAGATTATATTTTACTCCTCCGTCTCCGTTACATACTGGCGAACATGCCAAAACACGCAACGCTCCATCTCACAGTCAGAGAAGCTTAGGAATACATACGGCAGATCAAACACGCACACACACACTCATAAAACACACACACACACACCTCCCGAGCCCCTTCAGGGACGACATTCTACACCAGGGGCCGAGGCGCATATCCTCGCTGATGCAGTATCACACTCCGAGCCCCTTGTCATGCACTACCTGGAGTGTGTGCGTGTGTGTTAAGCAGACACGTCAGTTTAGACTAAGGTGATCGGCCCAGCTCCGACCCAGCTCCGGCCCCGCGGGGGTATCCCAGTGTCCCGCTGTCCCGGTGTGGGAAAGCAGAGTGTTGGATGGGGTATCCCGTAGCGCCTGCCTGGCTCCTGGGCAGCAGACAGCTAAATCAGTCACAGATTGGATTATGAACGCGGAGTTATGAATACATCTTTCTTAGATTGCACACGCAGAAAAACGCGCAACGTGCCGAGGCTTTTTTATTGTGACTCCTGTTACAGCGAAGACACAACACACATTTACATCCACTGAGCACTGTTTTTTATTTTTGTTTGGTTTACCTGCATTTGTCTGTTTGGTTTGTTGTTTCTCAGGACATTTTTTTCTGTCCTTTGGTAATTATCCATTTTGTCTTTCTCTCTCCCTCCTTATCCATCTTTCTCCCTCCCTCCCTCTTTTTTTCTATCCTTCTTCTCTCTTTCTTTTCCTCCTTTTTTCCCCCCTCTCAGCCCTCAGGTCATAGACTCAGTTTCAAAGTGTTGATCCTCATCTGAAATCTATTGCAATCAGCGCAGCACTGGACATGAAATACAGGCCTCGGAGATCCGATATGTGTGTGTGTGTGTGTGTGTGTTTTTGTGTTAAGGTGGCTTTTTGTTACAGTTTCAGTCCAAAATAATCAATGAGACACCTGGTAGAGCAGTTGTGAAACATGGAAGATGATGCATTTTTTACATTTGTGGTGTTGTGTTTATTGAAGATGCAGCAGTGCCTTTTTTTGTTCTTTTTCTACACGAACACTTACGTTTATTATAGGAAGTAACATGCAGTAAACACGGTAACAAACAGCATCTCATTACTATAATTTCAATTTCTTATTTTTTTAGTTTTTTAGTTAAATCTTAGCAGCACTGCAGTCTAAAATAAAAAACATTTTAATTGAAATTAAAACTAGATATTACAAACATCTCTCGGTAAAAAAGCTAAATTTTAAACAGCAAACACACAAACTCCAGCTTAGTAAGAGTAAATTTTAATCCCCATGAAGGTAGCTGTTGTATTACAGCATAGTTTTAGCTGCCTAATAAACAAGCTTAGATGACCTATTGAAGTCATCTGGCAGGTTGAGGGCTCAGCAGGTAATACTCCACGCAAATAGCCCGCAAAGGTTTAGCCTTTTGAAATAGAGTAATATCTATACACAGACCTGTTATATCTGCACATGGACTCTCACACCGGTGATAAACACTGAGACATAATAATCCCCTACGGATTTGATGCCTGGTGGATTATGGTACTATGAGCCCTACGAATTGTTCATCTCTTTTTTCATCTCTCCTCACCCTCCATCTAAAGTTTGTAGTGTTTTTTTTTTTTTTTGTAAAACTTACCACAAAAGTGGCAAAAGTGTGCATTTCACTTTTATCATCTATAGTTGATGGCGCCACCATTGACAAATAGGGATTAAAAAAATGCAAAGGCTAACCAGATTTTTTTTTTAACTTAACTATTGTTTTAACGTCACTAAAAAATGTGAAAAGAGGTCTTAGAGTTGAAATAACAGAGCAATTGTTGTGCAGATTATTTCTCGACTGGGTTATTTTGACTGTCATCAGCCTCTGTTAGTAGTTGTTCACTAATTATTTAGATTAGAGTCATTTATATATATTGTGTGTATGTGTCCCGGTGTGCGTGAACGCGGCTTTTGCGCATAGGTACGGCTTCATCTGTGTGCACGGCTCTGATCCCCCATGCAGGGTTTTGAGTATCCGTCCTGATCAGCAAGAGCTGATAAGATGAGTGTAGTTATTGTCTTTCATCGCCCTGGATGAAACATTCCTCTCTAATAGTTCAGATCAGCCTCGTGGGCTGTTAACACAGGTTAGACGCGGATACACTGGCCTCAAAAGACCAAAATTACCATTGTATGTGTTCGCGAGGAGCCGAACTGCACTTTTACCGAGGAAGAAAGAGAACAATAGGAATTTTTAAAATGTTTATATTGAAAAATGACTTTATACTAGTCCTGTGTGCCGTTATGTGCAATGGTATTTGTGATCTGTAATTCCAGATATGCAACATTTTTAGTTTTAGCTGAGTTGTTTTGTAGGAAAATTTGTGCTTTTATTGTCGGACACGCTTCGATTTTCTTCTATAATTCTTGATGTCCTTCAAAAAAAAAAAAAAACAAGGTAATAAAAAACCACAAAGTTGAACTAAAGACACAATGCTTTAATTTGCCAACAGCTCCTCTGACAGTTTAGCTTTCTCATGTTTCCAAAGGCACAAGCGGGACTTGTTTTGTAGTCTTTGTCCGCGGCTCCTTCAGCCGCGCGCCAGCCGAGTTAGGAAAAGGCCAGACCAGTTCTCCGCATTGTTAACAACATTTAATCAAAGCTCAATCAAAACAGCTAGCTTTCTTCCCGTGCCTGGCCGGAGGTAAAGTATGTCTGTTGGATGGAGTCGTGTCTCTGTCTGCTGACAGACGACCAAAGAGAGGCTCTGTATGCTCTTATCTTCATCTAACCCCGCTGTCAAATCAACCTGCACATGAAAGAGAGACAAGAACACCCCCACTAAACTAAGCTGTGCACTGCTGGAACCGAATAATCCCAAAGAAGAGGACAAACCACCCCCTTTTTTAATATTAGTTTTAGGATGTTTTAATGCAAGAGGTTATTTATTTTTACTATTGTTATTTCAGAAGATGTAGATAGAGCAGCTGCAGCTTTTTGACAAGCGGTTTTAGATTTTTCCTTTTTATTTCCAGCTAATTCGCTTGAGCATAAACAATAAATGCACCGGTTTCAGCGCAGATAGTGTTACCCATATGGGAATGCTCCGACTTACAGCTCGAGTTCCCAGCCCATATGCTGACCACTCCAAGTATCAATCACTGCATCTAAATGACTTAAAAGAGCCATATTGATTACCAATACAGCATCATAAATCAAGACTCGGGCGCGCTCCTTTTTCTCTCGCTGTTAGTCGCCTCGTGCATACGGACCTCGTGAATTCATGACAATAAATCTGGCAGGCAGAGAGATGCAGATGAAGTCACACTTGGCCCGAGTGTAATCTGATAGACGATTAGACAAGAAGACAATCAAAGTGGAAATGTGTGGCGAGGGAAAAAATGCCCAGAGACGAAAGAGAAAGATGCTGAAATATTGTTGTATATCAGTGTGTTGTAATTACGACGAAATATATTTTGGTTTCACCCGTGGTGCACGAAGCGATGGGTTTGCCTGCTCCGTGCACTTCCACCCTGTAATGGGACACATGTTCCTCTGCTGCTTGGCCAGAGGGCAAACATGGAAGCTGTGCAGCAATAAGAGCCTTTCAGACTCAAAATGTGTTTTATTCACTTATTTATTTATCCCCACAACACCCCTGCAATATTGATTGACCTCAGCAGCATCTATTTAAAAAAAAGGAAGGAAACACCTATTTGATCACACAATCCAGACAGCAGTGAGATGCTCTCCCTTTATTTTTTCCTTTTCTTTTTTCCCTTCTTGTGGCATGTTTTTGCCATTACAGTTGGTTTACCTCTTTGCGTGTGTTTCAGCTTTGGTTTCCGTCCTTTCGCCCCTCTGGTTTGCTGTGTAAGTACAGCCAGCACGCTTCTGAAAACAACAAACACGAAGATTGCTCCGTGCAATAAAAGTATCCCATCTATTATTTATCGGCATAACTCTACCTAGTCTCTGTGAATTGAGTTGTGTTCAACCACTCAATTTAGTGTGAAGATGGAGAGCAGGGAGAGTGCTGTGTTCGTATGATATTTTTAGGCCGGTTCAGAGCTGTTCGCAGTGAACATTTCAGAACACAGACGCAGCTCAAGATTTCCTGCCAACGTATAGAACAAGTCCAGAGATATTCATTTTTTAATTGTAAACACTAGAACTGCAACGATTTACTGATTGGTTGCCAACTATTACATTAAATACCATCTATTATGACAATCATTTTGATATGAGTCATTTTTAAGTAATTTTTAGTTTGGTCTTTTAAACCAGTGAAATGATGATATTTAGGTTGTGGACTGTTGGTCTGGACAAAAAAAGGCATTTTAGGTTAAATCTTCAGCTTTGGGAAACAGTGATTGACACTATTTGATAAACAAACAGCTAATTGTTTGATTGTTTCTATAATTGAAAACATTAATTAACTATTGAACTTAAAAGAAAACTGCAGCCCTACTAAACACATCCCAAATGCTTCTAACAATGTGTTTTTATCTCTCTAACATTCCCCTTTTCACAAGTTCTTTGTATTCTACTGTAGATTATATGTAAATCTTTGGGTCACAAATATATATTGTTGCATCAGCCACAATCTAAAACAGCTGGGTGCTTTCTAAGCAAACACTGCCAAACATGAATAAATGCATTTATTGGACTATTTCCACCAGTGGATTTATACACATTGTATTGTAATAGTGATACTGTAGATTACATATTTACATTCAGATGACTCATAGCGGCATAAATACTTGGTGTCCCCGATTATTGCAATGACGGGTCACCAAGTTTAACAGTGTGGTTCATTGATATGTTTTAGCTATGTGGGCTCATGCATGGCAGTGACATGTTGGACGTTTGGTCTGCCCTCAAACTATTTGATGGATTAACATCAGACAGATTCATATCCCCTGCAGGGATGATTTCAACAACTCTGGCCATCCATTAACTTTTCGTCACATTTCTCATTTGTCCATTTAAAACCAAATATGTGTAAAACTAACAAAGTTCTGTTCAAAATCACTTGTAATCTGCGTTCACTGTTCTGGAGTATGCTAACATGCTAAAATTAGCTGGTGAACACAGTCAACATGCATCTAAACAGTTATAGTACATCAGCATGCAGACATTTGAATAACAATACGCAACAGTAAGTTTACACCCATTGTTGGTTTTGGGTCTTTTCATGCAAATGTGTGTGTGTGGCAATAAACAAAATATCGAATATCACTAGTGCCGTGTCTAAACTCAACCCACATCCATTTTGTCTGACATTAACTTTGAATGAATCTGCATTTCATTTGACGAAGGTTCCATCTCTCCTGTGTCCGTGTTCATCCTTCCCTCTGTTATGATATGACTTCCTCGGTCTAAATTGCACCTTTGTCTGACAAGTCTATCCCGTCTGACAAGTCTGTCCTGTTGGCAATTACTCTGTTTAATAAGCAATAGTTCCTCAGTCACTCCTCGCCTTGTCAGCGGGGATGAGAGGATTTGGCGGCACATTTCTTCAGGCGGGCAGGGTGAGTCTCATTAAATTTGCATTAAGTTAAAAGACATTCGCGCTCACACAGAGACACACACACACACACACAACCCTAGTACACATTTATATAGCCAACAATACACACAGTGTGTTTGTGTATGCGTTCTCACAAACACTACCCAACAGCTATAATCTCTATTGGCATTTCTATAAAGCGCAGCGAACCGTCTTCACCCTAATGTGACTTGTGAGAGTGAAGATTGTTTCCCAGTTACAGGCTGATGAACAGATTCAACTTCACTGTCTCTCTTGTTAACGCAGCGTTCCTTCCTCCTGTCGTTTTTGGTTTCCCTCCATCTGTTCTCTTTCTACGTCATCCGTCAACCCCCTCACTCCTCTGTCTGTGTCCCTTTGGCCGTGCGGTCCAGTTCACTGCTCTCAGTCCTCCCTCAGTGTTCTGGCTCTGTGAGTGCTTGGCGGGGCTGCACTCTGCATTATCTCTGCACATGTTGTCGCTCACGATAGCAAAAACACATCTTGATAAACGATAGTGAAGAATTTGATGTTGGTCATTGTTAATCTGGCGTCACCATGCATTGACTTAAATGATATATAGTCCCCTGTTTGTGGCTTAATATCTTTGGGAAAGAGGAATTGCTTTGTTAATATTTCAAGATCCTGCTATTCTGATGCTCCTTTTTAGCAGGTTTCTTTCTTTTTGTTTGTCTCCATGCCAACAACAGGTGAAAAAAAATCGCTCCCGGAAGATGTGAAAATAGATTTTTATGGTTTGTTTAAGAATGGCATGATAAATGATTAACCTGGCTTTTCTAAAGGAAACATCATGAATAGTTGAGAGACTCCGGGCCTGTATATAATACAGAAGTCGACAAGGGCGTGGGAGAGTATGAGCGTGTGAGAGTGTGAGAAAGGGGCTCAGAGACCTGTTCCCGTGTTGTGAAAACAAAGACGCACATCAGACTGCATGGTTGGAGATGTCCCTGCCGGAGAGAGAGAGAGAGATTGAATTGAAAGACACAAAAACTGGGGCTGGGTACCATTATTACAAGTGGAGCCTGCAATTTGTCCCACACTGGAAAAAATGCAAAGTTGGTGGTTTTTAAAGACGTATTTGAAATGTTGATGCAGTGTCAGTAAAGTTGTGATGGCTTTAGATAGATTTTGTGAAAATAAAGGTTTAAAGGGGTCCCCTTGCAATTTAGCATTTGATATCCACAAAAACACTGTAGCCGACATGTCCCATAATGCAATTTGCTGTTGTGAATATATTATATATATAAACTTAACTCACAGTGTAAAATTCATCAAGTGTCCCCCTAACTATAAAATCTATATAAATTTTATTTATATTCCGCCTACATTCCAGTTTCTCCAGCACAGAGACTACATTGACTCAGGCTGTTTGCTGTTATAATATCGGTTGACGTAATCCCAAACATTTATTTCGGGCAAGTAATGTAAAGAATGCAAACGTGCCCACAAACACGCATAAAGGCAGCACACAGATTACAGAGCAAGATAGTCTGAAGACCTGCAGTCCATTCTGTGCTCCAATTTGAGCGTCTGATCTGAGCGGAGCAGACAGGCGAGAGCAGCTTGCCCTAGAGTCATGTAAAATGCAAAGGAATATACTACTCTATTAAAACGTCCTGATGGCAGAGGCTACACACACACACACACACACACACACACACACACGCACACAGACACATTTGTATATTTATACACATGAGTGGAATGCACTTACACTTATTGTTTAATCTGCTGCATCGTAACATCCAGACACCAGCATTCTATAATTCTATCATATGGATATAAGGCAATTCAATGAGCTGCCTGGAATTCTCTGCGCTTTATAGCGACTCAGTCTATTAATCTGTAACTGTAGGTTGTTTAATTTCAATCACCACGAGGGAGAAACCTGTTTTCTTCACGACATAGCGAGTCGACCCAGATTCAGAGGTGCGGTTTGTTAACCATCACCCCGGCACCTCCTCGGCCCAACTTGTCATCTGGTATCTCTTCCACAACACTTCTGAGTGCACTCCTAAGTGTACTTAACTCCGGCAACTCCACATGTTCCCGTTTCATTATTAAACCCTCCCGACAGACTATCAACTTTTCATTCCTGCCTGCCTTCAGAAGTCGCCTCATTCCAATATTCTCCAGCGCTCTGCAGCACTTTAAAATACTTAGCTTTGCAACAGCCTCTCAATCAAAAGACAAATCCTTTCCCTAACAGAAATATATATATTTCTACCTCTGACAAAGAATGTTTATGTCACTTAAGTAGCTAACATGGAGGAGAGATTTCATCTTTATCATTGCCAGAAGAGTTGAGAGATGCATTTATGATGCACATTATTATTGATAGAAAACCTCAGTGCTTCAGGGCGAAAGTAGTTAACGTCGACCTGGTCTCATGTTCGTCTCTATTCTGTCCGCTTAATTGGTGTGCAGCGCAGTGGTGAACATTGCATTTCAGTTGCCCTGGTGAGCCAGAGGTTAACCAGGGTTCCGTGCTTTCTAGTGTTTTAGCAGCTGAGTCAAAAGGCTGCGTGAAGTCAGCAAACACCCGGTCAACGTGACGTTCAAACCCTCGTTTACGCGTCTGTACGTACACGACGCCGCAGATTTCCTTCGAGGCGGGCGGCATGTGCGACCACGTAAACACCCCGACACAAAACGTCTTGAGGCTGATCCCAGGTAACAGTGTGAGAGGGCGAACGCTGAATCTCAGAGCTCTCCCGAGGCCTCCGTGTGACTATTTTTGGAACCGGGGCTCATCGCGGCTCATCTCCTCCGATTCTTAGCGCTTTACGGTTTTCCTCCCTTTTTTTCCCTCTCTGTCTGTCTCTCTCTTTTTCTCTCTGTGTTTCTCTCTCTCTCTCGTCCTCGTTCTGAAAACACTCGCTCACCCCGAGCCACATGTTTATCAGTCTAATGTTTGTTCTTGTCAGGGACAATACGTTTTCTTTCTGCAGCAGTCTCCTCAGTTATTCTTCATCTGGCCCCAGGGCTGTTCTTAGTCAGCCCATGTCCCCAGACACCTCTCCCCTGACCAATGGAGGGCTTTAACTATTTATGGCTGTGAGGTGTAGGCCTCATTCAAGCAAATTAGCTAATAGGGGTGTACAGGGCACTTGAGGGGAAACCAAGTGTTAAGGCATTTTGTAAATGCTGACTGCAGCAATGAATGACTGCAGGTGAATGTGTCTGTGTTCCATAGGTGACAGAGTTTTTAATTTTGGCGTCTGTGGTGACATTCACATAATGGCCAGATTAATTTGTGTAGTGTTGCATATGCATCAGAGATTTCTGCTAACATCTTGGTATCCCTCTGCTAATTTGAATGTAGTGTGATTTAGTCATGCATCTTTTTGTGTATCTACCAAATATTTTCAATCCGAATAGGTTAATTCTCCAATCCTATAAACAATAGTTCAATGCTGAAATCATAACCAATGCACAACATGTGGCATATTTTAAAAACCATTATAAAACAAAACTCAAATTGTCTGAAAATTATCTCACATTCTTGTTCTGTGTGTATCTGGCTACCTCTGCATAATTTTAATTGAACTTACTGTAGCATTTTAAAAGAATCTATGATTGTTTGCAGATGATGGACTGGTGTTTGGTCTAAAAATTCAGCCTCTTTAGACTTACATGTGTATCATCATGGGATTATTTCAAAAATGGTACATTATACACAGAGGTAGCCAGGAACATATAGCAAGTAGTGGAGCAAAATCATTTATATTTTCTTTATTTCTTTTTATTTTAATTTGGTAAAAAGGATACATAACTGAATCGGGTTAGATGATTGGTTTTGCTTCAATATGTCTTTATTATTTTGTTTGGACCATTAAAAGCTTTGTGGTAAAATATCAAAGTAATTAGAGAGTAATGTGTTTCAGCAAATAAAAACAAATGAACAAACAAGAAAAAAAAATTAGCAACCCAAATGGATTCTACAATGTACATTACCATAATCATGTAAATGGGCACTCCAGGTTTGAAGTGCAGATAATGCTTCACATCTTCAGTAAAAACCACCAGCGATAATCTTCTTAGTTTAACAGCAACAGTAACAACAGAGTCTGTTTTTGTAAGCACTTACTAATGAAAGCTTCACTCTACAGCTTTAAAACAATAATATTATCAATAATCAAGTTCTCTTTGTGACACCAAAAAAAGAAAATATCAAATTTGCTGAAAGCACTTTTCTAAATTACAGCGACGTTACAAATGGAAGTTGCTTGGAATCTTTAGGACCCAAAAGGAATTTTCCTTTTTCATTTCCGTCCACATGGGATGTGATTTTTACACCATTAGCCCCCCCACCCCCCACACACACACACACACGCACACACACATCTCACACCATCCCGAGACCATAAATATTTCAACCTCTCAATCTATATTCATTATAAAACACATGCCCAATGCAATATGTGGTTGTGAGGACACAGGGCTTTTATTTATTCATCTTATTTATTTATATTTCTTTCCTGAGGGCGAGACGTTGGTTTCTATCCATCTGTGCTGATTGCCGGCTATTACAGAGCACTTAGAGCATCCCCTGAACTGGCCAGAGGGGAGCACAATCCTCGAGAGATCCGCTCGCTTCAGGGCTAAGAGGCGAGATTGTTGTGTGTGAGGAACTAACAGAGTTACCACGAGTGTGATCGCAAATGTGTCACACAAACACACGCACAACACATACGGGCCGACGCTCAGAAATCATGCAGATAAGACTTCGGTTGCGTTGAAGTTTCTTATAGGGATTTTTTGCTGCCCCTTTACAGGACTATTCCTGTCATGTTCAATAAATAATTTTTCGTGCACTTTAAATGCAGCCTCTGCGCTTATAAATACACTCTCTCTGCTCCTCTTATGTAGCTGCATGAGCTTGAATTACGTTTTCCCTGGTTATTTGATGTAGTCAAAGTTAGCTACCCTCTTCTTCACCTTGTCACATGCTATCTGCCTCAGAGCAACATGTCCTGAATCCCAGATGAAAAACTTTTTTTTTAATCCTCTAGCCACCCTTGATGGAAGAGGGTTCACTTGGGACAACTTCTCTTATTAAAAAAAAAAAAAAAATCTGCAGACTTTGCCATCCTGATTTTGCTGAGTCACCAATACAATTGCTAAGATTCAACCTAATATCTTTGGTCTTCACATGACTCCCATTTTGTTAACTCATGTTAACTAATTTAGCAGTGCTGAGACGGCATTAAAAGAAGTGCAAAGATCTAGATTGGTGCATGCGGTTATCTACAGGTACTAGTGACAAGGTGAAATACTGTAGATGAAGTCAGGTTTAAGCAACAAAACAAGAATTTAAAAGCTTATTAGACACTGCAATGCTGCCCAGTTGTATTATTTATACAGGATCTTAAATGTTAGCAAATTTATCAATGAAGTAATGATTTTATAGCCCCAATCAGAAAAGAATTAGACAGTTCACAAAAGCTGAGCTATATACAAGTTATTTCTCAGTATGCTACATTCTAAACTAACCCCAACATTAACATTTACTGTAGTTTTAGGATGTTGTTTGCATATATTAGTCGTCCGAGGCAAGATGAGGAAGAAAACTACTTTCAACCTTATGTTCAGATCTTAAATGGCAGCTGTAAATATAAATGCATTAAAACATCATGTGCTATTATGTAGGGCTGCAGCTGACTAATTTATCCATTGATTATTGATATTATTAATTGATTAGCTATTTGTATAATAAAATGGTGTAAAACATATGCTAATTTAATATTATTTATACTTTGCTTGTTTAAATAGCTTATAGTGGTAGTAAATAAATATTATGCATCTTAATAAAGTGTTAAAAAAACGTTTTTTAAATATTGTAATTAAGGCTGGTTAAGAGAATCAGTGCTAGTATTCACACCTTTACTTTAAACACAGTCTCTTTTAATGAAAGGAATTGTGACATCTCACATGGTTTTGACTTAGTTTAGCACAATATATATATATATATATATATATATATATATATATATATATATATATATATATATATATATATATATATATATATATATATATATATATATATATATATATATATATATATATATATATATATATATATGGGCGACACGGTGGTGCGGTGGGTAGCACTGTTGCCTCACAGCAAGAAGGTCGCAGGTTCAAGACCGCCTTGGGCCTGGGTCTGGGGCCTTTCTGTGTGGAGTTTGCATGTTCTCCCCGTGTCTGCGTGGGTTTTCACCGGGTACTCCGGTTTCCTCCCACAATACAAAACATGCTCAGGTTAATTGGTAAACTCTAAATTGCCCATAGGTGTGAGTGTGAGAGTGAATGGTGTGTGAATGGTGTGTGTGCCCCACGATTGGCTGGCGACCATCTGGGGTGTATCCCTGCCTCTCGCCTTAACGCGCTGGGATAGGCTCCAGCAGACCCCTGCGACCCCGAAAGGGAATAAGCGGGATAGACAATGGATGGATGGATATATATATATATATATAACACAGAAATATTGTGTAGGGCTGCAAATAATGACTAGTAGTTAATTAATTGATACATTTATTATGAAAATAGTTGGTGACTAATCAAATAATCAACTAACTAATCATTGCATCTCTACTGTTATAGTTCAAAGCCTCCTGTTAGCAGGGAACATTTGAGTTTAGTAGAACTGTCCAAATACACTCCTGCAACTATTTAAACTTATTCTGTAATTGTGCAGGATCAGGTAGAACATACCTATATTCCTTCTGCTACATTCTATAAGCATCTAACCACATTGTTATTGTCAAAGTTGGTTTCATAAGTTTATGTTCGAGCTCCTGCTCCGCAGCGAGCCGACTGGTCAGCGGCACCAGGAGCCTGAACGTCAGGGCCTGATCTGACCAGGCTTCACGGTTGGAAAACCCACTGCACCTCAACAATGCTGCTGGTCGAATGCGTTGGCACGTCCCGCTGGAAAAGCCGTCCATTTAACCGAGAACACAGCGCGGCTCAGGCAAAGGTCTGTGTGGCCGTTTGTTCTGCGGTAAACAACAGAACGCTTCGTTTGTAGCTGCCCGCGAGAACCCACACATATACATGGCTGTATTAAATTCTGTTTCCCTTAATTAGATCAAATGTGCAACAGGAAAGGAACAAAAACGCTGCAGCTCATTACGGATCCAGCATCCAGCGAAGCTGTAAATGGCAGCAGAGCGTAGAGTCTCTGCTCTCCAGGGTGTAACGGTGCGTCATGTCACTATAGAGGCCCCAGGTCAGCTCTGCCTCAGGCACGGTACACGTGGAGGACCAGATCCTGTGGTACCAGACCTTCAAGGTGTGTGTGGGTTTGGTTCTTCAGCAGTCTGTTGTGTCTTTGTGTGTATGTGTGTGTCCAGTGGTTTTGTCTAAACAACAAGATGGAGAAGAGTTGTAAGACTGGTGGAGAAAATCTTTCACATTGTGGAAAAACTATTCAACACTAGGCTCTGGTGATAAAATAATATGTGAGATACTAATGTATGTAATTTGAAGACTGGGTGGGCAGAACAGCAGAAACAGAAGAATTCCTACAGACAAGTTTATATATGAAGTAAACTCCTGTACAGTATCAGTCAATGGACGACTATCAGAAAGACAAGCTGAACATATGTGACAAATGCAGAACATTGTCAGAGAAACACAGATTTTACACATGAGTCTGTTTTATTAAATATGTTTACAAGGCCTGAGCAACAAATAATGTCAATATATATCATCGATATCCACAAACTAAGTCAAATAAGGAAATAGTTCAATATAATATGAATAGATTTACTTAAGGTTTGCTTAAAAAAACAAAGCTGCTCCCTCCATAGCTCTTACACATCATATTTCCCTTGATGATGGATCAATCATTGAATCAAACAATCAATCAAGTTTATATAAATTGGTGACGTTCAGCCTTTTTTTCTGATCATTATTAAAAATAGTAAATTAATGTATGTAATGTAAATGATATTAAAATAAATAGGTTTTGTTATGCAGTTATATGTCTATTAGATTTATTGCTGTTTTCCCAACATGTATTCTAAAATCGAGACTTTTAATGATAAAATGAGTAAAATTAGAACTTTTAAAAAATCGACTGAAATATAAGCAGACAGGACTTTATGCTGGTTCGTAGAGAACATTAGAAAAAAGATTCTAGTAGTTAGGATTCCGGAAGAAAAACAAAGTTAGGACCCTGACAACTGTATCTGTTGTTAATGGACCTATATTGACTGTGAGCATGAAACCTCATTGAGTATTCAATGTCTGCGCATAGTGGAGCTCATTCTCTGGTGTTATGGATAAGCGTCGACCCCCCCACTCCCTCTTAGACTTAGAGCATCCCTTCCCTGCCTCCTGTCGTCCTTCTCCTTCCTTCTCCTCTTTCCCCTGCCTTTATCCCTCCATCTTACCTATTGATTGGCCAATAATGTGTTTTCAGTGGTAGATTAATGGCACATTATCCTGACAAGGGTGTCTGAGGGGACAGGACGTGAGGGAGGGCGCGTGAGACGATGCTCTTTAATTGATACACGGTTCGTGTGCATGTGTGTCTGAGGCGGAGTGGGAGAAAAACAGCAGGGAAAAAGCTGTGATTGAATAGCTTTAATGCAACTAGTTTTTCAGCTTTGATATTCAGTCATAGTTGAATGCATGCATTATAATCTGCCTATGATTTCTTCTAACACAATATAGGAAAACATAAGTTAAGCTTTGTATGAGTTTATATTAATGCAGAATCTACTGTGTATGTGAATGGATTAGTCGATTAATCCATTAGTTGCCAATTATTATATTAATCATCAACTAATTTGATCATCAATTTCTCATTCTTAAACAGAAAATGTCAAAATTCTCCTAAATTCCAGTTCCTCAAATCTGATTATATTCTTCTTTTTTAGTCTTCTGTAATAGTAAACTGATGATCTTTGGCTTGTGGACTGTTTGAACAAAAAAAGACGTTTTAGGTTGAATCTTCAACAGAGATTGATGTTTTACACCATTTTATTAACTCACCCATTAAATCGTTTTGTGGATCCAGAGATTAATCAACTATCAAAACAGTTAGTTTCAGCCCTAGTGAACACTTGTGGATATATTTTTTTGGTCTGAATTTTGAATTCCACTGGAGATACAAGTGAATTTAGATTAATTGCATTCATTCAACAGTTCTGCCAGTTTTTCTAAACTGTTTCATTTCTGTAGATAAATTATGTATTTTTGCAGTACTAGGGATGAAACTAGGGTGACCAGATTTAGGTAGTTGATAAAGAGGAAACCTTTCTTGTACCATCGCTCTTTTAAAGACACAATGCAGAAGAAGGGAATCTTTTCCAAATGCATTGCATTTACTGATAACTGCAAAAAAATGTTTGGAGGAATCAGGCGTAAGGATGAGGGAAACAATGTTTTTGCACATTTAAAGAAGTCCCTGCAGAACACAGCTCTTATTGCTGTTGGCTGTCCAGCGCATATTCTGAACAATTGTGTTCACCATGATGCAGATACACTAGATATTGACATTTAGCAACTCATTTTCAGGAGCACTTGCATTTAGGCACATGTGCTTTTTGCTTGTGAACACTGAACACACGCGATTCAAGTCTACCCACTCACACACAAAGCAAAGTGACTGGTTTGAGAATGATACAGAGAAACCTGGAATGGAGTAAAACGGAACGGAGTGGAATTCTATTGGCAATGCAGATTATGTTTGAGACAGGTGAAACCTGGACACGTGGACGTCTGGTCTGGACGTCACCCTAATGAAACTCTTCATTTTGACCTCAAATTTGGAAATTTTGTAAAACCCTTCATGGTCCCCAGAAGACAAATCCCTCTTTGATTAACAATTAGAACCCTAATTACATTCCAATTGGCTGCAGCTGTAGCAAATGTTAGCAATTACAGCTAAGATGAATTCTCTATGCACCTTATTGCTGACCAAGCAAACATTAGCTGACTAACATTAACTTAGATCAGTGGTTCTCAAATGGTGGGGGGGCGCGAGGCTCCATCAGGGGGGGCGCGTTTGATCTCGGGGGAACATGCTTTTTTATTTTATTATTTAGATTTTTTTTTTACTGTACTTGAATAAAGTGCAATTGCACCTCCACTACATTAGGGGTGCTCTCATTGGCAGAGTGTACGCAGGGAGCATACAGCACAGAGTATGAGTATGAAGTGTAGCGTCTGTAGCGCTTATTAAAGACCAAAATCACGCTGATCAGCCGATTTTATACAGTTTTATTTTTCAGTATCATATGGTTTGACATGTTCAGTCAAAAAATGTTTATAATTTAATTAAGGATTTAATTTTTTTTTATTATTTCACTTTAAATCTTTTCTGTTACAGTTCATGAAGCTATTCTTTGTTGTAAGTTGGTTCATATTTCTTAGTTTTTTTTATTCTCATACGTTGATAAGGATGCAGTGTTATGCAGAGGTACTTATAACAATTTTATAGACAAATTATACTATTTATAATATAGGGTGATTCCTAATTGGCAGGTTAAAAGATGTGCTAAAAGAAGAGCATAATCACACATGCAAGGTTCAGAGCTGTACATTGTTTCAATCTATAAATTGATTAATTTAAATATATCTGTTTTAGCCTCTTGCTTAGTTTGCTTTGCAGTTACTTTTTGGCCGTAATCCATTCTGCGCTCATCCTCTTTGATACCACCCCCTCCCTCTCATCCCTGTATCACTTGTTTTTATCTAATTTCATCCCCTCTTCCGTCTTTCAATTTCCTCAAGCAGTTTACATCGTGTTGGGGTGTGGGGGGGGGAACTTAACCAGATGAATAGGCCATCAAACAGTCTTTAAGTGTGACACATACACAGACCTCCTGTCTCAGGTTTCCCCCCTCTGACTAATAGCCATGTTGTTTACTTTACAATGTGCTGTGTCATGTAGTTTGGGTCTCAGGTTGCCCCCCCTCCACCCGACCCGGGGCTCGGGGACACACCAGGGAATTCACTCACAGGCCTTTCATGAGCTGATTGATGCCGCAGAGTTAAAACGCTACTCACACTTTTCATCTTTTCATGTGTTTTTCATTTTTTGTCATCACAATAGACAACATTGTTAAGATATATTAACTGTCAAATATCACTTTCCTAAAGTTTTATTTCACCGGATAGTCCACGGGTGGTGTCGAACATACTGAAGGGTCCAATGGATGCCTGTGCTCAAGGCATAAAACAGTTTTGATTTGTTAATGGTTTTTAAGACAGGAGATGACGTCACCTGCTGATAAAAAAAATTAAATATTGTTCATTGAGTAAATATTTTCAATTAAAATGCACCAATAGACTGACTGAATAATATAATTCAGACATCTTATTGTTGAAATCTTATTTTTTCTTTGTGTCATCTCTCCTGTTTTGTATGTTGAATTTTTACCATCTGAAATTAATAGTGTAAGTCTGTGTAATGTATTTCTTTACATTAAAAAAATTGTAGATGTTTTTATTTATACTATATTGTTTTTTAACTAAATTGGCCTACTTGTGTTTAAATTGAGATGGACACACCTGGTGTAGACAAAAGTATCCACAAACACATAGAATATTTACCTGTAGAGCTCAAATGGAACATTTTATAAAAACCCTCTATGTGAACCCTCCTGGTGACAGTCTGGTCTGTTCTTTCATGTCGCAGAAACATGTTCGGCGACTGTCGCTCCCATCGTCTTGGGCGATGACCTTTGTCAGATGACTGAGAGAGGTCAACAGAGGTTAAAGTAACGGGCGAGTTGAGAGAGGGGGGCCCCCATCTAGTCATGCAGAAGGGAGCTGCCACAGACTTACACACACACACACACACACACACAGCGTCTGTCATTCTTTGATACACTCTCTAACCATTAGGAACAGCACTTCCTCGCTCCTGACGGGCCCGACCTCGGCTATAGTGAGGCGCGGACCCGTGCAGGAATACAAACGTGATCATCTTTTCTCCAACACAAACATTCATTCATCAAACGGTTCTGACTGAACTCTTCCCCCCCCCCCCCCCCCTTCTTAAGCCGGGCTCAGACGAGAGGAGTTTTTGCTGATTGATCCCTGATCTGGTCTGAATCCTTCGGCAGTAATGAGTATTTCAGAGTTAAAATCTGAACGATTGCATCAC
This sequence comes from Eupleurogrammus muticus, assembly GCA_036785175.1. NCBI lineage: Eukaryota > Metazoa > Chordata > Actinopteri > Scombriformes > Trichiuridae > Eupleurogrammus > Eupleurogrammus muticus. Next base: position 24,622,958 of record JAYKQN010000003.1, read on the forward strand.
CGCGACGGTAGATAAGATCGAGAAGTCTGCGAGGACTCTGAAGTGAATGAGAGGAGTTTCGAAATGGCCACTGCGAGGCTGGCGGCGTTGCCAGGCAACGGTAAACATCCCGGCTAACGTTAGCCACCATGCTACCACTGACAGATATTGGGACTGACAGTCAAAACCTCACCTCCAGTTCTCGCCGAAGAACAGACAACCTGTGTTGACCGTGTTTTTCCCCAAACACGTTTTCATCCAGACTCAGTTGATTTTTTTTTTTTTTTTCTTCACTAAAGCAAGTTTCTGTACTTTGTCAGCCTCCATTTTGTTTACATCTGTTTCCTCATGAGAACATGTGAGTTGGTGCATTGGCCCCTCTGGCCTCTTAATATTAATAGTACTATGTGATAAATAGTAAAATAAAAATGAACAAACATCAATGTTTTGAGATTAGGAGAAAAAAGTATGTGGAGTTTCTCCTCATGTGCGGGTGCGACCCGAAATCACAGTGGGTTTGGGTTTTAGAACTCCTGTAGTCTGAGTCTCTCTCCCCGCTACACACTCTCCTCCTCGGTCCCTCTCATTCAGTCATAATCACACAACGTCGGGCTCCAGTGCACAGACTTGCTGTGATGAGCTATGACAGGGCAAGAGGCGGGAGGCAAAGCAGAGTAAGAATGGGAGAGGAGGATGGAGCCAAAAATGAAAAATGGGGAAAAATACAGAAAAGCTTGATATGAATTTGTGCTTTTACGTGACATTTACTCAACATGGTCGTATGTAAATATATATATAAACACCCTCTGCACTTCAAAGACCCAGCCCGGGTGCCTCTAGGATGGTTCGATCTTGGGTTTCTATCTAGTAATGTGCCATTTGGCCACGACTCACATCTTGACTGTCTGCCGTCATGTCTGAGCGGATAGCCGCCAGGGATTGTGGGTACTGAGCAGCAGTGTGACTCTATGAAACACGAGACAGCCTGCCGGACAAAACAGGCCTCTTTTCTTCAGTGAGTAGACGCACACACACACACTCACATACTCCGCGCTCTAATCCACACACACACACACGTACACGCCTTAGAGGTTCGTTTATTAATGGGTGCAGTCGATCGATAACGAACAAATGATGGATTGATTCCTACCACGTTTTAGATCTGTTAGTGTCATTTTAGGTGATATTGAAATGAATGTCTCATCGTTATGATGGAAAAGTCCTGTTTACAATAGTCAAAGTTTTGTTTTTTTTATTCACTATAGTTAAAGTCTATGTTAATAATAATGTGGAGGGGAAGTGGTGTGGCTAAGTGCACCGGGGGGTCAAAAGGCCGCAGTGACGGGGTCAATTGACATCGGCAATACAGGAAGTAGATTTTCATCAGTAAAACAATAACACGACTATTTGTATCCTCAGACATGTTATGTTGGATAAAATTTAACTAAAATTGGTTTAAACTGCTTCAGGTTTGCACAATTGACTAAAGTTTATGTTGCGAGGATCATAAAATATCAACTTCTTTTTTGAGGTTTTAAACATCGCAATTAAAAATCCAGCATTATAAATTGTTAGAAAAATTCAATACATTTTAAGTAGAAGTTCAGTTACACATCTCGTACAGAGTAATTTCTGTTACATTTTTGTGAGGACGCTCACATTTAGTCCACTTCTCCTCATTTTACATATTTTAATTTGTGACATTGACATCCATCATTTTTTCTAGTTAAAAAAAATAGAGTAATCCATCTGTATTTGCTGTTGTTTTGTTCCTATACTCTTAATTTACACATTTTCACAAAGCTAAAAGCTCTGTTACATTTTTTTTAAGGAATTAGTGTCTCACAATAATTCATTTGGAGTCTGCGGTTTGTTTCCGGAGCTCAAACCCAAATCATCTGGTAACACAGCTGCTTTCAAGCTTCCCCATAAGGAACGAGCGCTGGCTCGACTTCACAAGCGCAGCACAGCGTTCCATGGTGAACACTTTAAATTGTGCTGATGCTGCGGGTGCTATCGGTCTGTGTGGCCACCGTTCGGGGAAGAGATCGAGGAGACGCTCTCACAGAAAGTCAGGAAGAGGCGAGCCTCACCTCCTGTCTGCGTCTGCCAGCCACTTCCTGCATGTACAGATATCTATAGGTTATAATGAACCGCATGTACAGCATGTTGGACGACCTGTCAGATGCAAAATTAATGAAGCAGTCATTTTGTAAAATGTTTTCAAGGAGAAACATATATCAGTCTGTAATATGTCGTTTACATCCTGAATATTTATTTTAGCTGTGGATAAAAATAATACATTTTGATACTGAAGTCGACCATTCTGTACTTTTTTCCAAGCTTACTAATATAAATACAGTTTAAGTGCTTTTGTTCCTTCTGATTAAGATATTGTAAAATAATACTTTGTTTATAAATGATGCTAAATTTGGGCAAATTATAAAGAAAATAATTAAGGTGCAGTATCACGGTTCAAACTAGTGGAGGCCTGAGTCTTTGCAGAAAGAATTATAGAACTGTGGGCCTGTAAGTATTTAGGCCTGATGGGTTAGGAAACATGGCTCACTGGTTAAAACAGGTTTATAACAAAAGCTCTTTGAATCACTAAAGATTAGAGTTTTTGCAACTTCTAACCAAACCTTAATTGTTCAGCTTTTTAATTATATATGTTCCTTTTGCATTCTTACTTCTGGTAAAAGTTCATTTCACACGTAAGAGGTGAAAATACAAAGGTGTAGCTGTAAAAATTGTGATGAATAAGCGATTAATGAGCCCATGTGCCTCCACTATCTGCAGCTTCATGCAATAAAAAGCTTTCCGTGTAATCCGAAACACAAAAAGTTCACCTCACAATACTAAATCAATCCTGTAAAAAATATTTCTTTGAATGAAGATGTTTTAATTACAGTTTCAGTAAATGGTGTAATGAGCCTATAGGCAAACGTGGAATAAAGTAAGCATAGTAGGATACTCAGAAAAAATAGACATGCGTGAAACATAGAATAAAATGTTAATTACATTCATTTAAATACATAGATAATTTCATTAATTTGAAAAAATTCATTATGATACAGGAAATGCATGCAAATAGCTAAGGTATAGTAATTTCTTTGGTGGCTTAGGCTGCTGGAAAATGCTGTTGTCGATGATGATGATAATAATAATAATAATAATCATAATAATATAATAATGAATTACGTAAACAATAAAATGTTGGGGTTGATGCTGTTTTAGGCCCCCCAGGCGATCACTAGCTTAGCCTGCTCTTCCTATAAATGTGTGACTATAGCAGGTTTAGTGTTAGGCCTCTAAAACCCAGAGGTTTGACTGAAAAATAAATAATACCGAATCAGCTTATTGGTATGTGATATGTATCTACTCCTCTGTCGCAGTCTCCACAAACAGTCCAGGACGCAGGTCCGGCCCCCGACATCTAAACACCTTTAAATGCTTGAAACTTGGCAACAGACCACCAGAAAAAGTGTCTCTTTCACGCGGAGAACGAGTGAAAGCATCATACGTCCCCGTCGTACAGGCTGAAGTACTTGCTGGCGTTAGAGAAGCAGAGGTAAGGCGTGCTGCTGCCCGGGTAGACCACGGGCAGAGGCATGGGCAGCAGGCATCTCCCCAGCAGGTTGCTCTCTTTGTACAAGGCCGGGAGCTGCCCCACCACCACGGGCTTTCCAGTCTCGGGAAAATCGGAAACGGGTCCGTCGATTTCAGTCGAGATTTGCCGTTTCAATTTATTCCTGCGGTTCTGAAACCATATTTTCACCTGGGTCTCCGTGAGCTGGAGGGAGCTGGCGAGGCAGGCGCGCTCCGCGCTGCTCAGATAGCGTTTCATGTCGAAGGTAGACTCCAACTGGAAAATCTGTCTCTTGGAAAAAATCGTGCGCGTTTTCTTTTTCGTGATCATTTTGTTCTTCTTGGCGGGGCCGCTGCCTTTGTTGTGCGGGTCCGTGGCGGCGGTGGTGGAGCTGCTGTCGTCGCAGCTGCTGTCCCCGCTCTCGAAGCGCACATCCGCCGCCTTCCGCGCGTCTCCGCGGCCGATGATCACCGAGTCCGTCGCTCCGTGGCATTCCGTGATGCACTCTGCAACAAAACAACACGGCGTTTAAAACTACGAGCCTGAAATCGGTGCAGCTTAAGTTGACCGCGAGTGAAATCGTCGTGCGTAAAAGTGATGATGACGCACGCTCCGTCGTACAATTCCGACGAAGCTTTCTTACCGCTTTCTTTGAGCCTGCTGGCCGCGTCCTGCCGCTGCTGGGCTCCGTGCTCCTCGTGGTGGCTCTGGAAACCGTCTTTACGCATCGCCGCGGCGGAGTCATCCTGCAGTCCGGCGGGGTGGCAGCTGTCGTAGGTCCTCCCGCTGGTTTTCAGGTTCAGGATGTTGTCAATGGTGAATTTCAGAGAGGCTGCCGGTCGACATGGCGCGTCCACTTTGTTCATATTCTCCAATACGTAAGTCCCCTCTTGTGTTTTCTTTTTCTTTTGTTTCTTTTTTTTTTTTTAACCTTAGCGACTCTGCTCTGTTTGGTCTAAACTGGGACGTAGATCTCACCGCTGACGTTCCGATGCTCCGCGCACCATAGCAGCAGCCACTGAGCGGACACTGCTGGGCTGGCGATGCTCTGCCTGCACCGCTACTGCTCGCACCGGATGGAGCGCGCTCCGCCCTCACTGATTGGCTCAGGGGAGCGCGCGCAACGAGCCAATGAGAGCAAGGGGATGAACGGGCGAGGGCGAGAGTGGTGTGGCGCCCTCCTCTCTGACTCCCCCACTCATCCGCATACATCTGCTGCGAGGAGACCGACTATGGGGCCGAGAAGGGTCCCCCAGGAAAATAAGGACTAGTTTAATTTCACAGTTATTACACAGCATATACCGTATTTGCGCCATGAGAACATTTACACTTGATGGTGGTTTGGATCGTTGCCTGAACCCCCCCCCCCCTTTCTGAAGCAGCGGCTGCATGAATCGAAGCATTGAGGCCCCAAACTTGGAGAAAAAAAAAACAATAGACAATTGAAATGCTGAGTAAAAGCTGAGTATTCTTATTCTTATTGGCACTGTGCGTGTGTGTGTTTTGTAATAAATATATGCACGATTTGCTCAATAGTTCGCAAACGCATATTCTCGTTTATAATATTTGTTTTCTTTGCTGCTTTTAAAAAAATTAAACATGAAACGTGTAGAAAACGATTATCGGTACATATATCTGACACCAATATTCAAAGGATCAATTAGGATTATGTTGCTCTAATAATTGATTTATTTAATTGGTTCATTATTTACTCTATTATTCATTATTTACTCTAAATATTAATATTTACTAATTATCCATAATGAATCACCTATATGTGTCATTTAAATACTGTTCAATTTGCATAAATTATTTAATTTAGCCTTAAGTTTTATCTAGTGTTTTTTGTTAATGAAATGTTTCCCTCATTTTTTATTTCACTGCATGTACGTGTTTATTCTTTGACACCTTTTCTTTATCCACGCCACGTTGTGCGAACAATAATTGTCCCGTTAAGTAGAAAACACCTTTATATTCACCAACGTATATTATTTTATATTTTGACTATTTTTCCTACAAATAAGACGAAAGGAAGACTCAACTATCAAGTTTTAATATAGAAAGTAAAAACGTGCAGTACAGTTTAGAGCAGATCGCTGGTTTAGTACAAGTCTGCAGAGTTAGACTCGTTTCTGTTTAGCTTTATGTTTTATTAATTTGATGCAGATGTTCACTATGAATGTCAAACAATGAGAAATGAGTGAATACTACAGAGGCCTCCATGCAGAAAAAAAACTTCCATGCATAAATCACTGTACAGTTTAATCATGTAATTGTAAGATGTTTATTTGTGTCATAGAACAAAACCTCCTGCAGGTTTATGTCTTACAGGGATAAAACACGTTTGTATAAACAGAAGCAAAAAAAACAACAACAGACAGAATGGTGCTTGATTTCCTTTTATTTATCTAGTGAAAAAAAAGTGACAAAGTTGGAAAAAAGTGTGTCTTTAAATATAAAAGTTTGTAAAAATATGTGTATTCAAACAGTACATGAACAGCTTCGGCTGTTGATAAAGTCTCTAACTGTGACAAGAGAAGCGACTCTTGCTGAGCTTATAAACAGAAGTATAGAGGATTCATCACGGCGCTGCTGGCACGGTCTCTGCGCTCTTATCTTTGGATGCAGGCAGCAGTCCGCTCGCGGTATTTGTGGGTTATTGCACAGTATCAATAGGGTGATTTTTCTATTAACAAGCAGGACAATTTAATAGGCCGGTTGTTTTTTTTGTTTTACACCAAACCGGTCATCTGGGATCTCAGCATACTCATGGAGTGAGCGAACGAGGACAGCGGGTAGCTGATGGAGTTGAAGCCAGAGACCTGGTGTCCGTTCAGGCTGAAGCCCAGCGCGCCGCTGGGTGCGGGTCCCTCGTGATACAGGATCGGGACCCTGACAATCCGCTGGGTCGAGTTTGGAATATGCGCAGCCTCCAGGTCCGCGGCCAGCTGTCTCTTCCATTTATTCCTCCGGTTCTGGAACCAGATCTTGACCTGCGTCTCCGTCAGGTGGAGAGACGTGGCCAGCCCCGCGCGCTCCGAGCTGCTCAGGTACCGCTTCACGTCGAAGGTGGACTCCAGCTGAAACACCTGGCTGCGGCTGAACACAGTCCGGGTCTTCTTCTTCCGGGTGGAGCTGGGGTCGGAGGCGGCGTCTTGGTCGCAGCGCGCGTCAAAGCCGTTCTGCGCGTCCTCGTTGTCGTCAGTCAGGCTGCTGTCGCCGGTTTTCCGGTCGGTTTCGTCGCTGCCCTCCGTTATCGGCTCCGACACCGCGGGTGAACCCCTGTCGCTGGTCGACATGGAGCAGCACTGGTCCTCTGAGGACGTGTTGTCCCTTGGACCTGAGAGGAGACGAGAGGGAGACGTAACTGACCTAAAATAAAAAGCAAACTGGCAGCGAGAGAAACGCCTTAGTCCAGTTTTCTGATTCATTGTTGTCCTTCAAACATGAAACGTCTGGTTCACTCTGTTGAAGCACGGGGGATACATCAGTCAATAGAAAATATGAAAATGAAAATAATGAAAACGGGAAATCAAACAAAAATAACAATACGCTGGGAAATATCCAACTTAACATCATGTTCCAGATATTTTAAAAAGAAATACGGCTTTTTAAATTGATATGGATTTCATCAGGACTTTAAAATATAGGTGTGTTTTGCAGAACGTGTTCACATGGGCAAAGTTAAGACGTTTTGATTGCAGAGCATAAAAGTTTATGATCCCCGTGAGGAGGTTGTCTGACCCGAATCTGGCACAGACAGGATCGGGATATATAATAATGCAGATGGTCTTCCAAAGTAAATCACACGATCTTTGCAGTTTACAACCGACTAATATCATCCAACAACTTAATACCGAATTACTATGTGGACATTGGCACTGGCCGTGGGGCTTCAAAGACTTGTGGACACATGGATGGTGCTCTTGGAAATTTAAAATCAAAGTATTGGACTGTACGACCCGAGGGAGGGGGGTGTTGTTGTGATGTCAGGATGCGTATGAGTGCCCAAATGGCACCGATTGTGCGTAAAAGCGTCGTGATTTTGGCGTTCAGCGTTGTGTTTGATGTTGTTTTGTTTGCATTTGTGCGTAATCGCTGTGCGTAATCCCCAGACTGGGTTATGGTTTGCTAACTGTCGATCATATATTTAGAAAGGATGAGTTGCGTCGATGGTGATCAGACATGAAAGACACGGAGTCTTTGATGTGTTGTGCAGGTTTCTACAGACGCAGTGTACCGACCTGCGCATTTTTAACCAACAACAACACACAGGCTTTGCGGAGTCTGGGAATGTTGGTGGACTGTAGGTGGTTTAACATAAAGAAAAGGAGCCATGTCTACAGCAGAATGGACCCCACACTCTGTCTGTTGGTTTTATTTAACGAAGCGAGAGGAAACACGCGGCGTGCCAGCCCTTAATATTACCTCCCTGTGCTACGAATAAAGCCCAATGTACACAAATAAAAAGGCCTTAACTGCGAGAATCAATGATATATGAATTGGCCTATGAATGAAACCCGCATAAATGTGATATATAGACGATAAAAACATCCTGTTCTTTAGCGTTTAGCTGGTTAATTCTGATAAAGGTAAAATATAACAAACTGCCCATGTGTTCTGTATATAGGCCGAGACGGCCAATATTTAGCTTAATTTTGTCCTTGAACATAAAATCGTCTGTACTCACTGTGCGGGTTGAGCGCAGCGGATGCTCCGTGGCACCACGGCGCCTCTCTGTACGGGGACCGGGCTGTGGCGCCGGAGCCGTCGGGGAGCGGAGGGCTCGTGTCGGCGTGGTGCGCTCTCAGGACCCGGCTGTGGGAGGCGGTCTCCGCGCAGGCTTCGGCTCTGCTGCTGTCCGGCGACGAGTCCTCCTTACTCCGCTCCGAGCGCAGCAGATTCTCGATGAAGAACGACGACGCCCTGGATGAAGTGGGAGTCCGCTGCTCCGCCAGTTTCTCCTGCATGTTTTCCCGATCTCACGGTGCTTGTGCGAAAAAAACAAAACAACAACAACAACAACAAAAAAAGCGGATCCTCTCTAGATGGAGCGTTAAAGCGACCGAAAGCCCCAGCAGTCATTTCAAGCGCCGCTGCCACTGCGCTGTGATCGGATGAGGAGTCATGGTGGCAGACACGGGACGGGGATCTCCTCGGTGCCAGCGGGAGGAGAGGGAGACAGGGAGACGGAAGCGGTAGTACAGTGAAACGCCGAGTCAAACGCGTAACGAGCCGAGGGCACCCAGTGATTGGACGAGCACAATAGCAAATGGGGTTTTCCAAGGAAAGGAGGATTAGGCTACTGTCTCCCTGCGTCAGCCGCTGCTGCTGCTGCTGCTGCGTGTGTGTGTGTGTGTGTGTGTGTGTGTGTGTGTTCACGTGCAGGCCCGTCCCCTCGAGGCCATGCAGGCAAGAGAAAACCTCTGTTCGTGGTACAGCGCTCTTTATTGGGTCAATTAGAGTGCAAATCAAAATAAAAATCCGACAGGGCAGCAGCTCTCCGCGGGGTCGAGCCCCCCCGGTTCACCCTGATATAGGAGGCGCTCACAGTCCGCTATTAGCTGACAGGGAAGGGCAGTATGGAGGCTGTCATGTTAACGGTGTGTGTGTGTGTGTGTGTGTGCGCTTTATACCATTAGACACAGTAAACAAAGATGACCTATGTTTTATTCATTTTCCAGTAATTATTTAAAGCTTTGAGAACCTTTGACAGGATCCGGAAGACACGGGATTTTCCTTTTTTCAGTATGATCCAGGCTAAAATTGAAAAAATAAAATCAATGGTGGTTCACATTAAGCCTCGATGTTATCAACATGGGAGTTTAGGGACCTTGAACGCACGTGCCCAGTGGAGCGTGCAGCGCGCCAGTGCAGTAAACGCTGCGTCCTGGAGACGCGGCTGCTGTCAAAGGTTATCAAAACTTTGCGTAATGGCGCAATTACTATAATAATATGCCCGTGTATCCATAACTGTGTGGTTTAATTAGAATCAACTAAACGTATTCCCCTACATCTAGAGAGTTAGACTTGATGGTCAGAATTATTATATTTGGCTTATTTCTCGATCCAGTGCGTAGCAATCTGAGCGCAGAGTTGCATTAGTTTAATTATTTTTGCTTTCTACTTTGAATTAAATAGTGAAACAAACCTGGAGGTTTTTCTCAAGAATTGAATATTTGTAAAAAAAAAAAAAAAAAAAAAAAAACAACACGTGTTATTTGCCGTGTTTTACTCTATTTCGGTTACTGAAATATTTCAGACCCAAATAAATTCCCTTTAAAATTAATATATAATCTCGAATGAAATGGCGTGTAGCCCAGACTTGGGCTGCAGCTTCACCTATGAACCAAGTTTCCAGCCTCAGTGTACTTCTCTGATCATGCAAACGTTCATCTACTGAGACGCGTGTGTTTGCTGTGAACGCAGCTTTCATCGCGCAGACCAAGATAAACTTATCACTATTAGATCATCTGGACGATATAAATGAGTGCTGACGGGCGTCTTTACCCTTTTCGTTGAAATGGCAAGACATTTGAGCTTTTTACTTCCCTCAATGGAGTCAGCGGCTCTGACCTTTAACTCCTCTCTCTCTCTCCATCTCTCTCCATCTCTCTCTCTCCGTCTCTCTCTTCCTCCCTAAGGGTGGACTTACCCTTTGACAGAGGATCGGCGGTAATGTTGCTCCTCCACCTATAACGCAGCAGACAACAGTAACATGAGCCGCGTGTTGAAGAGCCGAGTCTTGCACCTGTCCTCTAATATCTCCCTCAATGAAGACTCCATGTGGCTGATGCGCCTTTATTCCTGTTTTGGTTTTCCCTGGAGGCCACGGAGCCCTCTTCCTCCTCCTCCTCCTTCTTCCTCCAGCCAACAACGCTACTCAACTTGATCTTTCATCTTTTGGAAATCGAGATGTGAATTAATCCACAACTTGACACAGCAAAAAAAAAAAATCCAACAAGTTGCTGAAGTCATTGAAGGATGATTAGTATTGATCAGGATAGGGTTTAAAATGTTTATGTACTGTATATGGTATATGTAAATGCAGATTTACATATACCATCCTGAGAATTAATTAAACATGAGAAATAAGAACTTTATTTTAAAAAAAAATGAAAATGCTGCTGATACACAACAATATAGAAGTAATCTGATGTTAATGAAAATTCAACTAAACAATCGGATAAGATAAGAGATAAGAGAAATTTCACTTTTTCAGTGTACTAAAAAAACACCACTAAAAACAAACTTCCAGAAATGAACAGTGATCACATGATGATGTTAATATTCTTAAATCAACTTCCCATTCATCACTCATCTTCTCCTACTCCTTCGCCCCCTGTGTGAACATACTGTACATGCTGCATAGCTGTGTGATTGACTTTTCTGGTAAAGGTGTGTTTGTGTGTGTGTCCAAACCCCACATTAGATCAGGTTTCTCTGTGTACACCTCCACGTCTGAATGATGTGGCACCCCGGCAGGCGCCCCCTGCTCCGAGGGCCGACAGCCCAGACCTGGAGGCCCCTCTCACTTTTCTCTCTCTCTCCCTCCTCGCTCTTTCTTCCTCCGCTGATCTTTATCCAGCCTGGCGTGCCCTTTGCTTTATATGGCCTGCTGGTCCGCTACCCGGCTCCGCAGCCGCGACCCCCCTCCGTGTCACCGCAGCCTCGCTGCTGAAATACAGCTTCAACCACACAAAATCACATCATCAGCATGTGCTCCGGGTGAGAGCAGCGTCAAATCGACCGTGTTTTTATTTTTTTTTTTTTCTAGTTGGCGGTGGGGAGTGTTTTCCAGCTCTCCATGGTGCCAGGGCTGTAACACAGTTTTACAGTTTGTGTTATCATCCAAGGGAAAACAGGAGTCCACTATGAGATGGCAGTGAGGCTAAATTGCATGGTGTTGCAAAGCAAATTGACTGTGCATTATATTTTGTGGAAATCTTACACAAGACCAAAATTATACATTTTCCAGTACTCTGGTTGGCAGCCTATAATCAATCTTGTTTCATTGTGTTCAGAGATTATATTCTAAAAAAACTAACAAAAGTGACACATACGTATTCATGTATGTATATTTTAAGCCATCAAGTAAATTATCTCATTTCCTCTACAGTCCCACGTTTATATTTCTGAAGTCACCCAGGTCTTTTTTAATAGCCATTACAGCTTGAAGTGTGAATTGATGGCCCCGGAGTCTCCTGCTCTCAGAAGGGTCTCACAGTCAATGGAAGTGGAGCCAGTTTGACCTACTTCATTACACTGGAGGCAGTGAGACAGGCGGGCAGAGACAGGAAGGCATGTATCTCCTCTGGGGCGTTTCACAGCTCCCTTTTACATTAGGAGGTCCTCACAGTGACCCAGTGAAGTGTAATGACCCCGGCTGACTTGCACACCCACGTGTATGAATACAAACACACGCAGAACATGCAAATTGTTTGGTCGTTCTCCACGGTGATGAGTAAGTAAAGCGTAATTGAGTTGTTCAGGTTAGAGTCCTATCACAGCAACACACACTTGTCTTGGTTTGTTTGGGGCCCTCCGATGGTTAACAGGGTGCAATGCACCTTATAGGTTCAAACATCACCCCGAGTTTCAAGGATTTATTCGTCATCGGTGCAGTGTATGCAGAAAGTATTTAAAAAGCAGCTAAAACGGATGTCCTGCGGTAATTTCATAAGCTGTTATTACCCTTTGCTTATACTCTGCTGGCAAAGCCGAGTGCTGCAAGTTGAGCAAAACTGCAAAGCTGATTGTTTCACAAGTTCACAAGTGTAATGAAAGTTAAATATATTCTTTTCGGTGAATGGTTTGTCCATTTTGAAAGTATTTATATATATACATATATATTTTTAGCCTGTGGAGAAACCTTTCCTTCTCCTATTTAAGGCTGTTTCCAAATCTTGCAGCATTTTATTCTTCAGCACTCGAGCACAATCTCACTGCATACTTACTCTCCTTAACTGACAAGCCAGCTTAGCTGGACTGTGCTAGCTCTGGCATTAATAATTCACTGTACATAATAAGTTGATGCTGCAGAGTTTGTTCTCATTGATAGTATTAGCCGAGGTGAGCATTCTCGGCCAGACTTTGTGACGCCAGCAGACCGGCATAAAGTGGGCTTTAATTGCCCATAATCTCTGCCGTTCTCTTTCCTCTCAGTGCAAGTCAACAGCATATAGCCTACAAATGCCAGACCTGAGCAAGGCCTTTTTAACTCCATGTCAACTGGAGTATCACAGCAAGGAGGAGGGGGTGTGTGTGCTTGGATGAGATTTTCAAGAGGTTGAGATTTTTACTGTATTGGGATTTCAAATCAGTGCTTTCATGTTTGCATCCAAAAGCTAAAAAAAAAGAAAGAAAACAAGAGCTTCACACACAGGAACAGGACACGTCATTTTCCTTTTTGATATAAACTTCATTGACGTTGCTGCACCTGAATGCGCACTTTTTCTTTTTTTTTTTTTACAAAGACACAACAGGAGAAACAAAACATTAGGTCTCTCCTTTAAAAAAAAAAGACCAGAAACTATTCCTCCCACATCTGTTTCATGCTTTGGTTATTAAGATCGCATCCAGATCATGCTGTCATCATTTTTTGATCATTCTGCTGTCAGAGGGCCCCTCATTTAAATAAAACAGTTGTTTTATATGGTGGAGCACACATCACATCATTATCAGGCTTGATGCACTATATTGTCATTTCAAAGTCCCTAAATTCAAAGGTCAGACTTTATTTTCAATCTTAGAGTTAAATGTTTAAAGATTTTGACCACAGGCCCCATTTTTCCCCACAGTCTGGATTTCATTGATTCACAATGGAATCAGTGCATCACATCTAATTATATCCAAATGTGTTTTGGGGGAAAGAAACCTTAATTACAATTGGACTGTTGCTCCTGACTACAGATCCAGTGCAAAATACGTATTTCTAAAGATATTAGAGGCACATACTTTTTTATCAAGTAAACAATTTGCCAAATTGCAAAAACTGAACAGGTTTACCAAGTGATGCTCTAACAAAATAGTTTTGAAAAATTGACCTGTCAATGGAAAAGAAGTGTAAATAGGTTGATATAAATATATTTTTTTATTACTTATCTATGTGTTCATTCATCTATAAAATTGAGGGCAGTACCTGACACCAATGAACCATTTTAAGTTCTGATAGGCCTAAATAAAACATTAAATGTCCTATATTTGTCATTGAAACTCATGTTTTGGGGGCAGTGTCAGGAAGCTCAGGGTCAGACATACTGTAATGGGCTTAATAGAACCTAACCAATTAGGCTTCATTAATGAACCACACCATAGGCATCCATCTAAACACAAATATGATCCTGTACCAAAAAGACCCAATCACCTTATTTTTTAGGAATACACTGGAGCTATTAACACAAATACGTCTAATGTAATCAGGCAAGTTCATTCCTGATTAAAACTCTTCCCTTTGGGACAACCGGAGACCACCTCTGCCAGTTTCTCCACTTATAAGGCCTTATGTGTCCAAAGTATTTCTAACGGGAATGCCCGTTTGTTTAACCTCTTCACGGTACGTTAACCCCTGTCAGGACGCACTCGTCAGCCCAGTACAAAGGGGCTGAAAAGCGGGGACCTTTCCCCCTCGTCCGACCCTGTGCTGCTCAGACTGCTCAGAGTCGCCTCACGCAGCGAGTCCCTGAGAGAAAAGGACGAGGAGACGACTGGTGAACTCCCTGTTAAAACGCTCCCTGGGCTGTATTTAAACACCACAGGCACGTTTCTGCTCAGAATGTAAAAAAAAAAAGACAATCACCATCCTTGATCATGTCTTACCATAGCTGGAAACACGTGGCCGGGGGACTGGCTGACCTGCTGTAATAAGCTTATAGAGAATATACATCCATGTGCGCAGCGCACACTGGCCACTGAACCAGAATCCCGCTTTGAAATAAGGAATTCAGTCATATGGCGAATGGAAAGCAGATCTGCGGCTCGGCTGGACGTGTTTACACTGCATTTAATGACACATGATACACGCAAAGTAGGTGTAGTAGCTGCTGAGGGGGGGTAGACACAATAACGAGAACACCTAATGGAGAGAAAAATGTTTAACGTGGCACTAAGCGCCTGCTGTTCATGCGCTTTTTCTATTTTCAGTCATTTTTTGTAGGAGTTTGTCTGTTTACTGTTCATGCCATGCTGTGAAAACTCCTTTTACAGCCCACTAATGTCAAATCATGTCGAACTGGAGTCGTTTATATGTTAAGTTTTTGTCGTTTCCATGAAGAAAAAATCAGCTAAAAGTAAAAGTCTCATCTTAAAAGCTTAATTGAGTCGTAGATAAGTAGGTAAGTATTTAATGTACTTAAAGTATCACGTAGCCTGTTCATTATGCACAATGACCTCGTTCAGTGTGATATTTTTATTTTACTGTTGTAAAGGGAAATAACGTTTATTTTATGCACTCATGTGTCCAACATTATTATACTGATCAGAAAAGTAGCTTGAAGCTGTTAAAATGAATGTGGGGGATTTAAAAGTACAACAAAAGTCCCACTGGGGAGAAAAAAAAGGAAACAATCAGGTTAAATACAAGTACATTGAAATTGTAAAAGTAGCTCGCAGTGCTGCAGTAAATGTACATAGTTATGATGGTTCTAGAATAATCTACGGAGCAGAACAAGCGGCTGGTGCTGCATTGTTTCTCCAACTCAGCCAATAGTCACTCATTATTAGAGATCAGATTAGCACCGCAGCCTATTAGGCTTGACCAAAATTACAAATCTCATTTAATTTGCGTCATAATAAAAAAATCAAAACATCAAGGCAAATCATGTGAGTTTTCTCCCCCCCCCCCCCCTCAGTCACAGAGTTTGTTTAAAGCCTGTTTATTCAACCTCGCGCCCTCGAGCTGCTGGCAGCGTTTCAGCTGCTGGTAGGAATATGTTCAACAATTACACCCGTTTTTTTTTTTTTTGCCTCTTAAAGGGCCAATAGACAGGCGCTCCTCTCTCGTCCGTGGCTCACGCTCAGATGAAGCGTCATCACATCAAACGATCGCGTGAGAAAGATACGAGGGCACGAGGAGGGCGAGCTCGCGCGATACAGGCCCGTCTCCGCGCGCGCGCTGCTTTTTTATTTATTTATTTATTTTTTTAAAAAACCCAGCATCAATTAACATTAATACATCACGTGTTCCAGTTAAATGACACATCATGCAGTCCCAGCCTTCTCTTTATGTACATTTACTTTACTCTAATCACAGAGCAACCTTTTGAAGTACTTGTAATTGTACCTGATGCTACTTCATACTTAGTTTTATTTTACTGGATTTATTCGACAGCTTCACTTTGTTGAGCTCTGTTGTTTAAATTGTAAAAAAAAAAAAAACATCCAATCTATAAAAAAGTGCTTTATAAATTGTGGAATAATATAGAAATTTGGCAACACATTGATGAACAATAAAATGCTCTTTCATAAATTAATTTATTCATTTAAACAAACAATATAATAACTTTAAATTGAGCTTCATAACAAGTACTTTTACTTTTTTGTAAAATTCTTTTATATACATTTTGCTGATAATACTTAGTACTTTTACTTTTAGTAATATTTTTAATTCAGGAATTTTACGAGAGAATCAACATTTACATATAATGAAGGATCTGAATACTTATTTACTACTGTACACAGTTAAATTAAGAAACATTAGCAAATCTGCCCTGTTACAAGGAGTTTTAATGTAATGTCTGTGACACACAGGTAGCTTGCTGCTCCAAAATAAATTATAATACATAATATGAGTAATATTATAAATGCTGTTTAATTAATGCATTTAACATAGTTTCCTACATTTCATGGTAAAATGACTTTAAAGCTTGACAATAATAATTAACACCACCAAAATATCACCTGAGGAAAAATAACTAACTGAAAAAACAATAATTGTATTTTTTTCTATTTGTGTTTATTTCAGTGGAAGCTTTGCTGCTGACACTGTCCAGTAATGGGTTAAAATAAACAGAAAAGTCTTCACAAAAGTAG
Organism: Eupleurogrammus muticus; assembly: GCA_036785175.1. Taxonomy (NCBI): domain Eukaryota; kingdom Metazoa; phylum Chordata; class Actinopteri; order Scombriformes; family Trichiuridae; genus Eupleurogrammus; species Eupleurogrammus muticus. The sequence continues at coordinate 24,639,555 of JAYKQN010000003.1, forward strand.
GTTTTACAAACTCAGCTGGAAACTGTTGATCATCTTAACCAATTAAAACAATAGTACACAGGTTCTGATGTTGATGTGGACATTTCCTTCCTGTAACACGTTAAGTTGCTGCATCAAATCACAGATGTGTTTATCTGGCATGTGTCTTGAAATACAACTATATTCTCATTTTTTTATTATTTGTATATTTGTGTAGTAAAAAAAATTAGAGAATCACAAAGATATGAAAAACAAACAAGTTGATCTGTTTTTACACACAAAAACACAAAAAGGAAGCTGCTGGATTACAATAAACAACAAAACACTAGGAGTAAGTATATACAGAATTTAAGCAAAATATAGATTATATGACAGATAATGGTGTGGAACCTGTGTCCTCTTGTGATTTTAAAATATATTTACAATAGGAAAAACTTTAATAATCCCCAAGGGAAACTGACCATTTACTAGAATAAAGTAATAATGTTAACTATAGTTTATACATACAAAATAACATATCATACACCGAGATTTAAACACTAATTTGTGAAAAGACAGATCTATATTTGCACTGCTTCGTTATTTACATATTGTTTTCTAGTTGACTTGTTTTATTGAAAATGTGCATGCAAGAACAATTCTGTCAATATATTGTTTATTTGCATTTCAGTATAATATGTGTTTTATTTCTCATACAGGAGTAATAAATAATAGAATAAAACTCAGCAGAAGCAGGGGGGAATTATTATTCTTTTGAAATGTTTATGCCAGAATTGATTTGTAATTATTTTAGAGTAATAATGGAATGATCCATAAACACTGACATAGTTAGAGAAAACACATATTTTGGTTAATTCTTTTTTTAAATGTGGAAAGGATGCAGATAGATGACCAGAAGAGGACAGAAGTGGAGTAAAAGAAAGTAAAAGAAACGGGGGGAGGAGAGAGGAGATGAGAGTGAAGACAGGGCAGGCTGCTGCTCTAACCTGAAGTGACATTAAAGAATAAAGAGCCTGTGTGTATGCGCGTGCATGGTTGTATATATACCGTATATTCTGTATGTGTGTGTGTGTGTGTGTGTGCGTTAATTGGGGTCTGAGTGCATGTGTGTGTGTGTGTGTGTGTGTGTGTGTTAGTGAGATGCCAGGCTGCACTCTGTTTTCTTCAGTCTTGTCACGCAATGTTTCTCGTAGCCCCGCCCTTCTTCCACTACCACACTTCCTGAGTGTGTGTGGAGTCCTCCTGACCTACCATCCGATAAGACACACACACACACACGCACGCACACACACTCACACACACACACACAATATGAGAAATGGCCTAATTTCAATAGCTCTCAGGCTAAAGTGATTATATTCATTATAGTCTCTATACTCTTCTGCTTATTTTTCAGTCAGGGGTTTGGGGGCCATGTTTGGGCCCTTCAATGTGCTGTCAATGAATTAGTGAATACATGGATCACCTTAATCTGCCCCTCCCCCTTCTCCCTTCTCAATCGTGTGGGCATACATTACCATTAATGCAAGATGTGACGCTATAACATGAGTCACCATAACAAGATCATTTACATCATTTTTTTCACAAAACGATTATAACCAACATTTAAACACACAAAAGATTTTATCATTTCTACTGTATCACATCACTCAGAACTCTAAAATAATGCATGTACAAGCATGATGTTTGGGAAGCTAAGTGACTTTAAAAAGTAAAGTTTATTGCATAAACCTAAAATTAAAATTAAAATAATTATTTGAAAAGAAACATTTTGATATTTGCATACTTGTAATTTGCAGATTCATTTTGTCCGTATTGTCTAATTTTTTCCCTCTTTTTCACTGAGATTAATTATAATTTTGTAAATTTAGTAACATACACATACGTTTTTTTGTTTTAAATTGTGTCTTTTGTATATTGTTGAACAATAATTTAAAATAATAACAAATAATAATAAAAATTCACTGACTCCCAAAAAAAAAAAAAAAAAAAAATAATTGACAGAATACAGCATTTAATTGTACAAAAATGTACATTTTGTGTTCATATAAACTTTCTTGTAATTTAAACTTCCATTTTTTTAACAATTTTTTTTTTTGACAGAAAACAATTGGTGTAACCTAAAAATAATGATAAATTTTAAATATTTAACCCACCTCAGTATAAAACTAGTTGATAGCATATGTTTCCATTTTTTAAGTTTTTACAGTTACACCACATGACAATTTTGGCATCGTCCCTTGTAACACTATATACTGCATTTTGCTAATGTATGTGTCTTGTGTCAAAACTTCACAAATGTAAATCTATATGTTGAAAATTAAATTACATGCACATTGTGCATGTGCAGTTTTCCAGGTATAAGTTTTCTAATGGTTGTAACAATTCGGGTTTTCAGCTTGAAAGTGCATTTAATAAATCTGTTGAAACATTTAGATTTTAGGACCAACCTTGAATAGCAATTTGGATTTCACCTCTCACCTGCGTTTTCTTCAATATTTCCAGTGCTGTGGTTTTCCCAGGCCTGAAGTTTCCTCAACAGTCAACCTGAATCATGAGCGAAGAATCTCACATGGGGAGAACATTCTGTGTGTTTCGTGTGTGTGTGTGTGTGTGAGAGAGAGGCATGATTAGATACATGGAGGCCTACTGCAGAGTTCTGCCCTGAGTATTCTGGCTGATGATTGGATGAAATTACACAGTTTCCTCTCTCTCCACAGGTCTCTGGCCTTTTGTCAAGACTCATACTGTCAGAAAACATTTGCACATCACCTCGTCGTGTACGTGTACACACACACACACACACGCACACACACACACACACACACACACTTGCATACACAGATATTCCCGCATGCACCCAAAGCTATCCGCCACTAGGTGGCGCCAAAGTACACGTTTTCATTAGATTCCCTTGCACATATACAATGACACCTGCAGGTCTCCTCACATTCTGAGATTAATGGATATATAGACAGTATTTTTGATTAAGTATTGCATATTTTATGATATTAATTATTAAGATATTTAATCATTTCATGGAATTTCCCACAAAACTCACTCCTTGAGGGTTTCTGGTCTTTACCTTTACCTTCATTTTTTTATTTCTACTTTTTCTCCCATTCTCAACATTTTACATCTTTGTAATTTTTTATGTGTGAACAAAAACAAACAATTATAAAATAAATAAATAAATACGTCAACAGTTTTATTAAATAGACATCACATAGATTGATTGTCAGCTTTTCATAAAAAAAAACATTTAATTACAGATACATTTTCTGTCTGCAAAAATTAAATTAAGACTCAGATATTGAGAATCAATGGAGAACAATCCATGTGTGAGAGGGAAGAAAATAGCAGTCATCTTTTAAAGATATATATATTAATATATATACATATAAAGACTTCATAGGATGTTAAAATGTTACTGCCTTGGCAGAATCAGGTAATGTATAATATAACTATAATTGACATTTTAGGACGTGTATTTGCTTTAACAGCTGGCAGTGTATGGTCTTTTTTCCTGACAGCAGAGGTATCATCTTTTGCATTTTCTTTTATTTTGGTGGCATTTCCTGTCCTGTAAGTGCAAAGTTCAGCCTCCACGTGAGAAAGAACTGAAACTCTTAAGAACTATCTCAACATAATTCCCCTTTAAAGTAGTAGACTTTAACATGAATGCCAACCATTAGATGGCACTAGAGCCAAACTAATGGAGCCCTGAACACCCCCCATGACTGAATTATTGCCCAAGTTGCCATGGTAACCGGTACGCTCTTTACTACCCAACATCCTTCATTCTATCTCACTACCTGGAAGCTGTTAAAGCTAAGTGAAATGCATCCTTTTATTATTATTTTGACCCTAAATTCATTGATTATTTTCCCCATATCAAACAATTGCTTTCAGTATCAACAGGCATCTTTTATGTGATGTAACCCGTCCCTCAGACATTAAGAATGTGAGCCACTTTTATTTGTCAGACGTCTTTCCTATTAAGCGTGACACTTCCTCGTCTCAACTTCATGAATAAAACGCAAGGTTAAAATCATTCGGCTCCACATGGCACCGACCCATTAGGCTTGTAATTGCTTATGTGATTTAAGTCAGTCACTCCCACAGTGCAGCTGAATTGCTGAATTTTATTACAAGCATCTAACTAAAGACTATTTTAATCTGAGAATCTCTATGCTATACAGCCATATACACTATATATATAAATTGTTACACACAGATAATCTGCAGCAGATGGAGAAAAGGATGAGTTACACAATAACAGCTACAATACAGAGGGAAACATACACAGTCTTTTCTGTAATAGAAAGGAAATGCTGACGCTACAGAGAAGTAATGAGGCAATGAAGAGCAGCTGGGGAGGAAAGGTGTCCCTCGGTGTTTGGGAACAGGTTTGCAGAGGAGTCAGACACTCGTGGTGTTTGTGGGGAGCTGAAGCATGACTCTGAAAACCCACACACCTCATTTACACCAACATGGACCAAGTTAGATTTCTGCACCTGATTTTATACCATTTGGAGCAATCAGACCACAAATAAAACAAAAAAACACTTTATATTTTCTTTTAATAAAGAACTTTGACTGCCAAAAGATGAAGCCTTATCAGGTAAAACTATCTTGTTTTTGGTTCTTGATTCAATCTTATTCTATGAAAATCTCATCTAGCTTTTTAAAAACATGAATGAAATTGACTAAAATCAAAAACAACTTATTTTTTTTATTATAATTCTACTCAATGTTGGACTAATTGTAGAACTCCATTGATGGCACGTTGCAGCTATAACTGATAAATATGTGAGCTGCACACGTGTTCACTAGATGGCACCAAGGTTCCAAGAGCTCTAAACAGAACTACTTCTGCAGGAAAGATGCAGTACCAGATGTTTCCTTAAATGCCAGATGTTTTCTAAATGCAAAGTAAGTGTTTGAACAGCAGCAAATATGAGCGATATTGAAGCTTTAGCTATGAAGTTACATGAAGTGCACGTCCCCCCCCCCCCCCCCCCCACACACACACACACACACTTTTTCTGTATAGTGTATCTTATAATTACTGTTATATCCTCCAAAGCAGATGTGAAGTCTGCCACCTATGTCAACCAACTATAAAAGAGTTTTCTTAAAGTGTAGTTAAGCCACTGACTAATTCACATGTAGACTTTAAGGTTCGATACTGCAGGTTTTTTTTTACTTTGCACTCAGTTTTAGCAACAGAAGCAGGGCGAAACACTTGGAGTCGTATTTGTGAGTCTAATGACAGAGAGGACGAGAAAGAGGAGGAAGAGGGAGATGTGACTGGTTCTGAGTCAGTGGATTCATTTATCTGAGGGATCATATTAGGACGTGACGGCTCTGTCCCTTTAATAACTGCTGCTGGGAACATGGAGACGTTCAGCGGTCAGAGGAATACGACTGTCAGCTCTGGCTCCACAGCAGCCACCATGACACCATGTGTCACTTCTAACAGGTGTGAGCACAAACAACAATCTGGCAACAACAAAAAAAACCCGCCATGTTTCCTGAAACACCATTTTACCTTTTTGTTGTTGGTTGGTTCACTGTGGAACTGCTCTCACGCTCCTCTCCCATGGGTCCACGGAGGTCTTAAAGAGGATATATTGTGCACATTTCCAGCTCATTTCCCAGTCTCTGATTTTATTCAGGGGCTCTCTTGGAATATTTTTGCATGATTTATGGTTAACAATAAAAAAATCCTTATCTGTCCTATAGTGGCCCCCTCAGTTCAGTCTTTGTCCCCCATCCTGATGAGTCCACTACTGAATGCTTCACTCCTGGATGGATTCAATCAGCTCTTGAGATTGTAAAAAAAGAGTAGTAAAAAAGGATTTTATCTCTTATCATATACACATATATCCAACACACACATATATCCAAAATATAGAAGTGGACAACTGAGCAAATTTACAGAAAATGTACCGAAAATCACAAAAAAGCAACAAATTTAGACAAATTGGACACCTCTTTTGTATTCCTCACACAGCTACGTCCATCTGTATTCTCCTCTGTTGTACAGTTCATGTCATCACACCCCATCTTTAGGATGTCAGGCCATCTTCGAGTGTGGCCATTAGGACGATGAGCCCTTGTTAATCAGCACTTGGTACGAACAAGTGCGTCTTTACTGAACCGTTTAATCCAACCCTCTTCTTCTCTCTTTGATATTCATACAGCAGCAACAATCCCTCCCTCTAAGAACAGTGTGTTGCATTATTAATTAAAAAAATGTAACGCACAGGGGGGGGAATGGCACAATTTTTTTTCTTTTGTCCTCACAAGTATGAATAATGTCGTCTCCTCACGCTGTGGTGAGACTGTACCGTTTCACAGTCGTATGCATGTGTGCGAGAAACATTGCTTTTGCAAGACATGCAGGAGGGAGGGAATGAAATTTCTCTCCATTACATGGCATCTATTCTCCAGTGTGTTTTCTGCCCCCCTCAGGGTTGTAAATGACTGAGATATTCCAGTCATATTACAATGATTTAGAAAATGTACGGAACGTCAAAATCAGCAGACAGGCTATTTGTCAAACTCCCACTGCAGGACTTAGAAGTCTAACGAAGCCGCTACTGTAATAAGAGTAGTCACACATGCTGTACATATCGATCATAGCCAGGTGATGTCCGCAGTCTGGATGTGTGGCTCATGCACCGACGCCCACAGGCTTTCTTCTGCTTTCCTGCACCAGCCTTCCCAAATTCTCTTCCTCTTCATTTCCCTTTTCGCTTCAAACCACATAACTGGGGGTTAGCTGCTTGAAGTTGAGCAGTCAGTGGGAGTCCACAGGGTTGCTCTCAACAATGTGAGGGTCAATATTCAATTACAAGTCTCAGATGCTGAGGAACTTTGTGATCAAAGTTTATATATTCCATTAGATGCATTAGCGATTGATTTAGAAACGACACCCGGGATTTTGTCTTATTACAGCTGTGATGGCTGTAAAAGTGCTTTGGTGTTTCATCCAATGTGTTAGATTTGGAGAGCAGATGGAATAATTTTGCCTTGTGGATGTGCAGCGGCAGCAGCATAGGCGGAATGTTTTGCTTTGCACTGAAAGGGATTTGAGAGGTAGAGCGTATGCTTTTATGCTTCGGATGTTACTGAGGTCATGTTTTATGGTGAAGTGAGAAAAATCTCATAAACCTTCAGAGTATATGGATGCATTACACAATGGTTGATGCTCTTTTTTTTATAACGTCTACAGTGCACACGCAGAACAAGGTCTCCTTATTTACTTACTGCTTGATCTGAAAAGCCTGAGAGTGTCTTTCTGTGAGCTGGTTAACTGTTGAACACAATATTGGCACTTAAAAATATCTCGACTCGACTCTGTGGCTTTACAATAAATTGAATCTCATGGTTCAAATGATTTAAAATAGTAAATGGAACATCCGCTCAACAGGCAGATTGGCGCGGTGTCAGCGGTAATTTGAGAATTGCAGCTATACAATCCTGGTAAAAAGAGGGATATGAGCCGGAGGGCAAACGTCTTCACTAGTCAGTCAGTTAATCTTCCTCCCGACATTCAGCCGTGGTCATGAACTTTTTTGGTAGCGTTGAGAGGGAGGATAACACGGAGTAAGATGAAATCCTTCCATTTTTAGCAACATACATCGAGCAAAGCCTTCACTCCGGAGAAATTAAGCAATATGCAATGCAAATGCAAACACAAACTTTGGTGAATGTAATATAAGCAGGATGGAATCTGATCACGTACAATGCATCATTTTAGTTTTAGTGGTATTATTAACAGGGCTAATCCTACAGAGAAGTATAGTAAATACAAACGCAGAGATAAGCAGAGTGTGCAAACATCTGGAATAAAGTTTATGAAGACTCAACGGGAACAATTCACATGGTCGGTGTCTGATTTAAAAGCCTCCAGGACACGTCCCTTTAGGTTTTTATGAAACAAGCAGCTGAGGAGAACTCAGGAAACATGCTCCATCTGTCCAAGCCGAGTCAATTTATTCATACAGCACCGTTAAAAACAGCAAAAGTTGAGTGTTTTACAGAGACAGAAATACAATCGAATGCTGACTTAGCTTCGAGAGTCAAGAGGGACATTATTAACAGTGTAGAATTTAAGAAAATCAAGGACAAAAATGAAATAAATGGGAGAGATGGGTTATAAGACAAGGGCAAGAGGGAGGGAAATATGGCTACTGTGTGTATATATTAAAATATTTAACTTCTGCAACCTGCACTCGGAATATAGGCAGAAAATGTATATATGATGGATGAATATAGATGATATTCAGGATTTTTCTTTCTTTTTAGAAATGTTTTTTCTGTAGTGGATGGATTTCTTAGCCTTTAGGTGCTCTTATGAAACAGGGCCCGGCACTGTTCCTGTGGGACTGGTGCAGTTCTGCCCGTGGCCGATGCAAACGTGTAAAAGCAAACGTAACGAAGGTCGTTTTCAGAACACGGGTAATATCAAAGAAAACGGTATAATGTGCAATACTGTATAATAAAATGGTCTACTTCGCCCCAAGATGTGACTGAAATGTTCCTGCAGTTTACGGTTTTAAGTTTGTTTAAATGTGTTCGGTAAAATATTTTATATTTTATAACCAGATAAAGCAACAGTCACGTCTGTGAAAGGTTAGAGGGGAAAGCTCGATGCCAGGGAGGATAGTTAATACCATTTCATCTCGCAGAGGCTAATTGGATTTATCGTAAAGTCGTCACTAAGAGAGGAGTTTCATGTCTTATGATACTTGATGGGATTAAAGCGCTGAGCTCTAATCATATGTAATCCTGCATAAGCTGCATTACACTCCAGATATTTACGTTTAACCTTAGACATATTACCGTAGTTGGACATGTTATACCACATTCAATACTTCTGTATTTCCTGTAGTTGTTGATTGGAAACATGCTTTTCATTTTTTTTTCTTTCTTTGTTTCATGTCCTTCATGGACTTAGAGCCTTATCTGTTGTGTCTTTTGATAATTGAACATGCATATATTTCCTGTATAGCGTTTCATGGTTTATTATCCCATCATCGCCCTGTCTCAACCTGATATCGATATCCTCAGGCTGTGCGAGCACCACAGTTCTCCTCTTCAGGAACAGAAATAGTTTGCCGGGCACTCAGCCAGCATCTTCTGCTCTTTAAAATTTTAGTTTCTCATTCCCAAATGTGCTGACACTGACTTCCATTCAGCCTGTCCAGAGAGATTAAGTCAGGGCTGACGGCAGAACTCCTGCATTTTCCTACTGAGAAGCATCTCCCGTTTAACACAGGGGCTTGTAATAAGGCACAATGAGCTGAGAAAGTTGATGTATGTGAGTGACATGAGGAGATTGATCATTTCATGTCAGTGGCTTAATTGTGAAATTGGAATCAAGACAATATTTTGCATTGTTTAGCAAAAAGCACATTGAAAGCTTAGTAATTATCATTGTGTTCTCAATTCTTTTTTTTACTTTCATATAGACAAAATGTAGATGGGGAATTGTGCTTCTTAGCAGCAATTTATCAGCTAAATTAACAACCTGTCTGACTGTCTGACCAGACAGTTCTGCACATTGGACACATGCATTTATATTATATATGAGATTAATATTGATTTTCTAATCTCACTCCCTGAAAGAAAGCAAATTTCTTTTGAAGTCTTCCTGAAATGAAAACTACCAAAAAAATATCAGTGCACCCTTGTTAATCCAATCAAGTGGTTCTCTACAATCACTAATCATAAGCTGCTTCCCAGTTTGTCCTGCACATGCTAGGATACATCAACATTTTCACTGTCCAATCACTGTATATATGATTTATGATGGAAATATGTCTCTATATGGACCTTATATGGCTCCAATATGCTGGTTCAGGTGGACTTTAAGGTCAGTCTTCAGGTTCTGTTATTAATTGAGCAGACACAATAAATCATACTGAGTGACATAGACTGTGCCACAACATGATAAAAAATACCCTAATTAGATCATACTCCATCCTATGTTTAATTACCAAATCCCCCGTTGTGCAGATGATGCTGGTTCACCCTGTGGCTGCACCTCTGCTGAGGCGGTGGCCTGACCTCCTGGGAGCAGGGACAGAATGGCAGATGTGCTGAGAAGAGCCTCTAGATTTAGTCAGCACATTTGTCTATGTCGCTGTTGTTGTCTGAGGGAAGTCAGAAACAAACACAAATGCCCCCAAATAAAAAACAAAAAGTCACAAAGCATACACGATAAAAAATGCATACAGCATTACAGTCTTTAATCCTCATCAAACTGAGGGTCAGTTACTGACTGCTTTTTTTATAAGAGTTTTCTTTCTTGTGTTTGGGCTCTTTCCTCTGGCCTCCTGTAGATCTCTGTCGGCTTTTTGTGGAAGATTAAACAAACCAACAGCTACTGCGGTTAATTAGATCGCTCTGGCTTTTACGTTCACCGCGGCTGCACTGATTAATGAAGACAACAAGAAACACTTGTGTTCCCCTGGCATTGCTCCAAAGGAGATTGTCATTGATGCTCTCATTTCACCTTAACATGCAACCTCACAAACACACACACAGGTACAAAGCAGAAAATATCTGAAACATTTAAGTCATTTCATCTCAATTCAACATTTACAGTATCTTAAATAGACATTTTTACATTATTCACTGACAAATCAATATATTTATTTCCCCTTTAGCAAAACATGCACCAAGGCCTTCTATAGTTAAAGGGGTAGTAACCAATGGCTAATGGCGTTTCCCTCTCTGAGTGTAGTTTGGTTTATTTTACCATGAAAATCTGAATGTGCCTGATACGTCTATGCCTGACGGCGTGGGTGCAGCCTGCCAGCACCTGCTGCTGCAACACAACGCTCTATATAAGGTTTTACCAGCTGAAAAAACTGCAGGAGCAGACAGTTAGAGGGCTTTAAAGAGTGTTGTTGCTGTAGCTGCAGGGTAACAAGGTGTGTGATAGATTGAATAATTGAATAATAATGTGATTGAAGGAAAACAAATGAAACTATGTCTTGACAATGTTTAATCGTGTTTTCACCTTTTTTTGTTTTTTTAATATTCCAGAATCTATAAATCTGTCTCCTACTATAACATTCCACTTCACATTAGTGGAAGTCAAATAATGGACCACAAATGACTTCCAGGGTATTTATGATGTCATAGGCGCCGCCTTTCAAAAATCATATTTCCAGTGAGTTCAGAGGAACTTTTCACTTTCAGCAAATGAATGTGGAACAAACTTTGGACAAACATGATCCAGCTCAAATATCAGCATGACCCTTACGAAAATTAACCATGGCTTACCATGGGAAATACCGTGGTTTTACCATGGTTTTTTGGGTAACCATGGTTAACCATGGTTTTTTTGTGGTAACCATGGTTATACTATGGTTTTTATGTAGTAACCATGGTTCTACCATGGTTTTTGGATACCATAGTATTACTATGGTTGGTTCATGGTACTTCCAAAAACCATGGTAGAACCATGGTTACTACATAAAAACCATAGTATAACCATGGTTACCACAAAAAAACCATGGTAAACCATGACCCAAAAAACCATGGTAAAACCACGGTATTTCCCATGGTAAAACCATGGTTAATTTTCGTAAGGGGAAAGAACAAGAAGAAAAGCAATTTTGAGCAGAGAGAAACTTTATATTGATAGATAGATAGATAGATAGATAGATAGATAGATAGATAGACAGATAGACTCCACTGTTTTAGTCAAAACTTACTCATTTTACAGCTGACACACATCCCTACGAGTTAAAACACATGCACACACTCTGTCAGTAACTTTGCCATGACCAGGAATTGCGCTGCAACAACAAACCGAGTGTGCCCTAAACGCTGTTAAATAAACGCACTGACTGTTTAATGCTAGACGTCACGGACGATCACTTTTCTGTCTGAAAGTCACACACAGGCGTCACAACTCCCTGCAGGCATGCATGTATGCAGACCGTGGCAGGGGCACCACACGACACACCTTTACCCTCCCTTTTTACCCGTGTGTGTTTGTGTTAAATGTGTCCAGTTATGTCTAACATAACATAGAAAAGTGCTGTATAAATATGATGTATTATTATTATTATTATAAGCCCTAATCTTGGCATCATATGCTGACAAGCTGAGGGTTTAATCCTCAGGGCTGTAGTAGTGGTCCAGTGTGCAGCAGCAGTTAATAATGACTGGAGCTCACACATCAATATTTATATCTGTCACCATCAACAAGCTCCTCTCAGCCTGCCACTTACCTTCAGTGCAACTGGAGATTCACTCACGGATTCATACAGGTGCTCCGCTGTCCTCCACCTGCTCTCTCCTTGACACACACACACACACACACTAATACCAGGCCACTCTTGTTATATCCTGCTGACCGATGAAGATAGTCACAGTGGTAAAGAAAAGCTCCTTTTTGCAATTGTTTGCATAAATGTGCCTTGATTTTACTATTAATTATTTTTCTTGGGCTGATTAGGTGCAAAAAAACAACAAATGTATTATTAGACACAGTGAAGCTGCAGAAAGTGTAACGTGATAACTCAGCAGAGCCTGTGACAACATTATTCCGGATATGTAATTGATGCTCGCTGAGATGGAGATGAAGTGTTGACGAATATTTATTTACCATGAACCATGAGCTGGATGAATACTATCTCATGTATAGCCCCCTGTGTTTTTTTTTTTTTTTTTTTTTTTTTTTAAATTTAAATCAGCGTCACTCATATATAGCATGTTGGCAGGTGCATGTTGCCATGGTTACATCACACGCGCCCGTATCCTTACCGTCATGGCCTTGATTTAGCCATCGACTAGATAATGAGAGCAACTAGTGCATATAATTATATCAGCTTTCAGAGGAGCTTTCTTTTGAAAGCTCGTACCATTACATCATGAGGAGGTCTTCGGGCTGGAGTGATGATCAGAAGTGTGAAGCAGAGCGGAGGAGACTGTCAGACAGAGATGTGTGGGCAGTCCACTTGATTAGTAAAAAAAAAAGGTGGAAGAGACTCAGAGATTGATGCATGTCTTCATCAAGTTTATTAACGTTTTCTTTCATTCTTTTAAAATGACACACGTGTGATTAAAACATCCCTGAAAAAAAAAATTCTAATGATTATGCCTTCCAGTGTTTTGCCAACAAGCACTTCTGTCACTTTTACCTCATGAAACTCCAATTATAAGCACTTTTGTCATAATTTTATCTAATATATGAGCCTGATTCTCTGCCTGCAATTCTCTCTGTGAAATATGGAAAACGCCAGATGGGGAAATAATGAACATCTCTTGGGGGAATAAGCCTGACAGAAAACGAAGAACTGTTGATTGGAATCTCAATACATTTTACCAGAAAAATTGCAGGTTGCTTTATTTTTTTATTTCTATCTTCCTCAATGTGTCGTTCTGTTGAACCTTCGTAATAACAAATAACAAATTCCGGGCATTACTCTGGGAGGAGACATTTATGATAATATCACAGTTTCCATGGTGTTGTTAAGGCTACCAAACGGTGGTAGGCGATTGAGCACCAAGTGAAACCATCACGCTGGATGACCTTTTGACCACAAGATTTAATCTCGGAGAAAGGATGGAGGAAAAAATAATGGATATAAAAAAAAAAAGGAAAACAGGAATGAAGCTAAAAAGACTGAGGGTGACAGAGATAGCAGCAGTGGAAACGATTTGTGGACGGAAGCGGCTGAAAAGTGGAGGAAAGGGTTTGAAACAGAGGAGGAGAACATTAACGGTGGGAGGGAGCGAGCAAGAGATGACGGGGAAGGGATGGACGGAACAGACAAAATGGCAGACGGGGATAAAAAGGCAAATAAAGCAGGAGGCGTCAGTGGTGTTAGTGGAATGAGTGCGGTGCTTATTTAGCTTTGTGCAGTGTGACTGTCTGACCTCCCGCTTCTTTTTATCCATCCAAGATCAAAGCGCCGAAAAGAAGCTCGCGAAATCACCCAGGGGAAGAGATTACACACAACCATAGAAGTTCTAGTGCTTTTCTGAGTGCATGAAGGCCTTGTTATCTCGCTCTGGCCACCGTCATTATGATTCTGTGTGATTAACATATCCACTCCTCCGTTTGTGTAGCCGGAGAAGCTCTTTACAGCACTTCATCGTTTGGCTTTGGCATTTTTCAGAGTAATTATCCGCTGAGACAGTCTCCAGAAACAAAGTCAGTGTCGCAGCAACTTAGGTAATGATGTATATATTAAATGTCAAGTGGAGCCCTATGTACAGTATATCTACAGTATAAGAACCTTCTCATTTGGGAAAGTGTGATTACTGTACTTTTTTGTTCTTAGAGCAAACTTTCAAACACAGAAGCAATTGTAATTTGCTTTATACAAGGCAAAGAAATGTTTAGGTCATAATAATTAAATAGCAACGCTTTATGTTTGGGTTAAAAAGGGGACACAGGGTTATTTATTTTAAATGAGAAAATGACCTTGATGTGGACATGCATGTTAGGCCAATATAACAATTAAACATATTGACATATGACATATTATAATAATATGAAATTAACGTACACTTAGCTTATCATACTCCCTGCACAATCACAACTATACAAATGAAAACAAACCTTTGGGCAGAGCTAGGATAAGTGTTTCTCCCTATTTCTGATTGATAATAATGTCAAAATATACATTTCAGACATGCTTGTATCACGACAGATGACTGAGATCCTCTGCTCCTGCTGCTCAGCCTTTTAGCTGCTCCGGCAATGCTAATGAAAAATGCTGAATCCACCTATGGGGATAGATCAAATGTAATTTATTTCTGGCTTCTGTAGACATCCAAATAAAAACTAATCACCATATGTAAATATCAAAGTGACTGAAGACCACAGGAGACCTAATTTGGGAACTCTGTTATCTTAATGAAATGCACTTAAAGTACGATAAAGGAGGGTTGAGTGTGTGTTTGTATGGATGAAGGACAAGACGCAAAGAGACAGTGATGGAATCGGGTGTACTCTCTCTCTCCTTTCTCTCTCTCTCTCTTTTCTTTCACTCTATATCTAGTGTTTGTGGATCAATAGCTGCCAGTCTCCTCCTCTCTGTACCAAAAGCTCTGTAATGGTCCATGACAAAGTCTGTGCACAGTGTGTGTGTGTGTGTGTGTTGGACATTGTGGGGGTGATTATCGCATGAATATGCACATATGCTTGGTGAGACATTAAATTGCTTGGTTATACTTATACAAATCGTGTCGGTGCATCTGAACAGTATGTTCATGTGTGAAAGAGAAACAAAGAACATCTGTTTATTCCAAAACAGAACCTGCCATGCCTGTTTGGGTACAATCATGCATAGAGTATTCAAAACAGCTCCTAGAGGTTGGTATGGAACTGATTCAGAGGTATCAGCCCTACTGTTCAGAGCTTTTTCTTTTTTTATTATATATACATATATATATATAGTAAACAGTAAATGCTTATTTCCAGCTTATGCTCCAGTATTTATAATCTAATCTAATGATGTCATATGTCAGGGGGATGAAATTCATTCCACTGCTTTAATTACTGAGTAAATTTACTGTGTCTACCACCTTAACCATTTCAGCACCAGGACTAGTTTTCAGTTTTCCTGCTATGAATGACACTGAATGTGGAAAATCTCTACAAACCACAGGTTTATGTTCTCAAACCTGGTATCAAATGAAACATACAACATGTGAGGTGACTACAGAAGAGTCAGAATCAATTAATGTTGCTGTTACAAAGCAAATATAGTTGGAATACTGCAAATTAAATGTAAAATATGTTTTACTACGGATAAATAATATATTATTCAGTCTTGTAGCTGAGGTTTTCTCATGCAATATATGAATAGAACACAATTGTGCCCCCATATTAGAGGGTTTTTTTATTACTATTTCATTAATTGACAAAAATTTACATCATCCATTCAGTCATTTTTAAGATTAAAATGTCCAAATTCTCTGGTCCCAGCTTGCTTTCTTTTTTTTTTTAGTATTCTATAATAGTAAACAGATGAAACAAACCACTCTAATAATCATTTCAATAATCTATTGATTTATTTACTATTATAATAGTCTATAATAATATATGTATGTATTTTGTACAATTGTGATATCACAAGCACTTTATGAGGCTGTGATCAAAATAAAAATTTAATTTCCCTGTTTGAATGTACAGCTGCACAATAAACCAACATGTATATGAACATATATAATAAATATAGTCAATATTAATAAAAAAAAGTCTTATTTATAAAAAATCATCTCAATAGAGTTCAATTAGAAGTTTTTCTTTTGTGCTTCACAAAATTCGCAGCTGTGACTATACAAGTGTAAACTATTCTGAGAGTAATACGTTTTTCTATCAGGTAGAGAGTTCTTTACGAAGCAAACTATTTACTTGAGTATGTAAACAAAACGTGAATGTGAAGAGAAACAGTGCAACACATCTATATTTGTCAGTAATTATAAGATTATATTGAGGATCATAGACAATTCTTTTAATAATATATTATTTAAAATTAAACAAGGATATAGCATTGAGATAATGAAAGACGGTGATCTGTTAACAAGGGAGTGATTAGGAACCCAAACTGCAATCAG
Organism: Eupleurogrammus muticus; assembly: GCA_036785175.1. Classification (NCBI taxonomy): domain Eukaryota; kingdom Metazoa; phylum Chordata; class Actinopteri; order Scombriformes; family Trichiuridae; genus Eupleurogrammus; species Eupleurogrammus muticus. The sequence goes on from JAYKQN010000003.1 coordinate 24,656,139, forward strand.
AGGGAGAGATTGTATGGATAGTGAGAGATAAAATAGATAATGATCAAATTTAAAGAAGTTCTCAGGATGTGTAAAAATAATGGATTAAAGGCATTTACAGTTTAACTGTGGTTTCTCTGAAAATGTTAGATTTTTTAAGTTACTTAAGTAAGGGTCATATATAATATAAAGATGGACAGTGAAAACAAGAAAGAGAAAGGAAATACAAAAATCAAGGAGAAATGAGGGAGGAGCAAATCAATAACCCCACGTTCTCTATCCAGAAATGTGTTGGACCTTATAAGAGCCACGCCAAAGCCCAGGTCCGTTTCCAGACCAGAGTCAAGCCAACTGGACAGATGTCTGGGCTTGGACGACGGGCTGCGAAATGAGCTGAACCAAAACAGCAACGGGAGACTCAGTTTGCCTCCATCGTCTTCTACTGACTCAGTCCAAGAAAAGGGGGAGAAATCCTCCTGGTGCCCTTGGTAGAGGTCTACAGCCCCAGAGAAGACAAGGAGAAGTAATGTATGTTGAAACGGCCTCTGTGGAAATGAACTCTGTGACATGTACTGTATGTATGCAGTCAGGAGGAGGGCGGGGGTAGAAATATATAATTGAATTGTCCTCTGGCAAATCATCAAACAATACCCCCTGCACCAACTGAGATCTCTCACAGCAAAAATAACGAAGCAGAAATAGAGGAGGAGTTCAGGGAGATCTTCACAGTTGAAGATCACTGTCGTGACACCGCGGCCGGTGCTGAATACAGAACGACCGGTGATGGATTGTGTGAGAGACTCAGAAAACACTTTCCAAATGACTTTCCACCAGGACGTTATAAAGGCATGCAAACAGCAGCGGCCCCGCCTGTCGTCCAGTGAATACAGATAACGGTGGCGTGCTGGAAGCTAGATAACCCAAGAACATCCACTGAGGACTTGTCTCCTACGCGGCATGAAGGAAGGATATCAGGCATCAAGAGAAGAAACGCACTACACTGGATGGTAGAGGTCACAGAAACACAGGGCCAGGCATCCATCATCCACGTCAGCGGCAGCAAGTCTGAAAGATTAGCTGAGAGACTCCAGGCGGTCCAGTTAGAGCAGGGATGGGCAGTCCTGGTTCAGAGGGGCCGGCGTGGGTGCACACACCTGATACTACTAGTTACTACTACTACTCCAGACCTTTATTGGTAGAATCAGGTGTTACTGCTTGATTGGAACAAGAACCTGCAGCCACAACACCCCCTCTGGACCAGGATCCCCCCCCACCCCTAAATTAGAGACAGAGGTCCAAGGATGAGGCAGGTCTTCCAGGAACCAAGCTTCCAGTTAATTGGTTCATAAAATGGTTTCACAGAAGTGACGATTCAGTCTAGCATTTCTTCCACAAGCCAAAAATCATCAGTTCACTATTATAGAAGACTAAAGGAAACTGAATAATCAGATTTGAGAAGCCGGAACCAGAGAATTTAGACATTTACTTCTTGAGAATGACTCAAAATAATGCGATTAATGTAATAGTCTGCAACTAATTGATTAATCGACCAATTGTTGCAGCTTTCGCTGGAATTGTGGTCCATTGAGACTCTCCACAAGAAAAAAAAATTGCCAACATTTCCTGTCAGGAAATGGAAAGGAAAGATTCAGACCATTGATATCAGAGCACTCATCTCAGGACTGGAAAGGATAAACAAGGCAGAGGGAGAGCGACGCTCACGCCTGCTGATAACACACAGACACCCGCTTCACCGGGGTCAGGTCTGTACATGTAACTCAGTAATTGTCGGTGGGCTAATGGTAAACATGATGTAGGGTTCGCCACGGGGACGCTGCCCCTTCAAGTCACATCTAAAAGCAATTACTGACCGTGTCAGCCACAATATCTGCTAAAACCAGAGGCTGTGTGAGGAGAACACGGCGGCATTCAGCAGCCCGTCTATCAGCAGCAGCAGCATGTGCAACTCACTTGTCAGAAATAGCCGGAAACTTGCCTCTTAATTCAGTGTGTGTCGTGCGGCCCGTTAGGCAATTGGTTTTGCCCGCTGTTAATTTTCTTACTCCACTCAAGGGAGTTCCCACAGCATGTGGCGTGTGTGCAGACGGAGCACGGGGCGTTTGGGTGATTCAATTTGGCGGCGAAAGTTGTTTGTGCAGGAGAGATTCGTTCGCCGCTGCACTGTTAGAGGCTATCAAATTATAGCGACTCCCCGTTTGACCCCTGTTTTTTTACAGAGGAGTTAACAAGGATCAAGGTGTCTGCCCTTAGTCTCAGATAACCATTTATTCCGTGGCTGCAGAGCACAGAGATACGCTTAACTTTCTCTCCTGTTCATTTAAAAGAGGAAAAAAAAAGACAAAACTCTGAGGTTATTGAGGCGGTGATATTCAATACTGAATTTCACTGCATCTTAAATTTAAAATGTTGTGTTTTGTATGAATGTTATGATTCCTGTAGAGTTAAGGCTGATAAGACTTTTAAAAAATGTCTCATTAGTGTTGATTTCCTGTATGTGTATATTATAATGAACTGCATATACAATATTTGCTCTGAAAGGAACATTTATCTTATCTAAATTAATTTTAGCCATTATTTGTAGCATGTTTTCTAAACCCTTATCTTCTACAGTCCTGGGCCAGAACCAGAACCAGATATGTTGAGTTTCTGTGCTGGCTGTGCCATGTTGCATTTAAATGGTATCGTAGCGTCGCTGCTCCTGTGAAATACAAACTCTTTTCTGCACAGTTTGCAATAAATGACGCAGTTGCAAACATGGGGTTGTTGTTTGGGCAGAAGTTTCCCATCCAGCAAAGCTTTATTTGTGGTTGGAGTCAGTATAATCATCATGTTACTGATAAATTACCATGTATTTTGGCATGCAAACTGTGTATATTGACGTGTTAATGTCCCAACCCTAATTAAAATATGTGAAAATGAGTATCCAGTAATTTCTGTATTAGAAACATGTGACTCTGTCCCTTGTTTTTCAGTTGAATCTGGCTAGATTAGAAGATTAATGTCACCCACATCAACGCAGGAAGTCAGCTTGACCTCAAACCCACTCGACTGAATGAATGTACAGTTGCAGATAATTTAATTTAAGTGCATTACATCGCATGTTCTTAGATTTGTCCTACAAACGTCTCCACATGTGGACCGATCACCGCTGAACTGGTGTTATTGAAAGGTCTTGATGTGCCCGGTGTGTTTCGAGCCTCAAAAAGCCACAAACTCAGACAGGATGGGGACACTGAGCTTAACAGGTTGACTTCATACACAAATGCTAATACACACACACGCAGACACTACAGCGTGGGCAAGGTGATGGCTGTTGTGTTCCTTTTTCTTCTTCATCTGTGTCCGCTGTGATTCTTATTGCTGATGTGTGTTTTCTCGTCTTCTCTTGGCTTTTGTTAATGACTCCATACAATATGCATCGGTGCCATTATCCTTTTTGTGGAAAAGATCCTTCATAATGAACATTTTATGGACAACTGATGCGTATAGCTCCATCACATTTGTGATAGCGATAATGTGTTGATAACGGATGATGCTGTGATGCATTAACGGACTTAACGGATTTGAAAGTGAACAAGCTGTGGAGTCACGGTTTTATGATTCGTGAGCTTTATAACTCTGATGAGGTCTTACACTTTTGTGAATTGTCTGATATTGAGCGTATTTGTCTTCTCAGTTGTCCCCTCCCTGATTTTGTTTCTTGACTGATTGGATTGCCCTTGGCACGGTTCACCGTTGCACGGAATGATTAGCATTTTATTAACAAAAGCTGTATTCATCTCTGTTGTAGGTTTGTGTTTCTCTGCAAGAAGCTAGCTACATACTAATGTGTGTATTTGGAAGAATTGGTGTAAAAGAACAGCAGAAATGGGACAATTCCTACAGAGACAAGTTCATTTATAAACTGTTTGCAATACTGAGATTAAATACCATGGCACTCTAGGCCTCAAAGCTATTACCCATATCAATGGATGATTATCAGAGAGACAAGCTGAGCAAACATTGGCATTAGGTTGGGTAAAAGTACAGAACAGCATCAGAGAAACACTGATTTTTAAAGTGAAACTGCTTCATTTAGTGTTTCTACTTGGACATGGCTATAAAATAATACCAATATTTGTGTCAAAGGACTTTTTTCTTGTAGCGTGAAGACATTTCACCTTTTATCCAAAAGGCTTCTCCAGTTCTGACCTGGATGAGTGAGAATCTACACAGACAATACCTATATATATATTGCTAATCTACTTCAACTATATAATAAAATGGACCAATATAGGTTCACTCCAGCTTTGCGTAAATCAAACAAACCAATGCTGCTCATCTTTGGCTCCTAATTATCACATTTTACCATTGGATCAATCATTGAATCAATGAGTCAATTAAAAGACGAATAACAAGGTAAGGTTCATATAAAGTAGTTACATTCAGTTTTTTTTCTTCTTGTCCTTATTTAAAAGCTAATCATTGTTGTCCACAGATATGAACTATTTCATATCAATGTCCCTACAAAAATTGCCAGAATCAATCTGAAAAAGTCATCATGGACTAGCCTGGCCAACACCAGACCTCTTATCAATGTTCATTGATAATCAGTCTGGGAACCATCTGTTCACTTGTTCATATTGGAGACATGGTTAATGAAAGCTGGGGCACTACAAAATTCTGTCAAATGCTTCTGTGCGTAGCTTATAGCCAATCACATCACACATAACTAATGACAATGATGAGTAAATAATTCAGTGCGGACAGTTTCCAAATAAACTTGCGGTCTGAATTACGTAGAACACTTTCTAAGGCTGCAATTAAAGGTAAATGACAGACCGACTGCTGCCATGCTGGATCCACAGTGATCAACAAAGCTGCTTCAGTGTTTTGTCATTGTCTTGCTGCACCCTCTTCATCCTGTGATTGGTTCCCTAGATGAGAGGAAAATTAGCTCCTTGGTGTCCAGACTAAATTCCCCAGTGAAGAGAACTTGTGTGGAATGAGGAATGGTTATACCCAGGCTAATAATGGACGGTCCACCTAACGAGTCCTCGGTGAAAAGAGCAGCCTTCCCTCGGCAGGAGGAACCCAGCTCGCGCTTAATTCTTGGGTGAAATGTCTCCAGGGCCGCCGCGGCCTTCCACGCATTTGTATGCATATGAACAGGTTGTGGAGCGTCCATCTGGATGGATGAGGCTCATTTGCGCGTGTGTGTGTGGGTTTGAGTCTTCTATTCAGAGCACGTTAATAGTTTTTTTTATTAGTCAAGATAACAGGGATTCACCTCAGAGCTTTTTAATGAACAATTTCTCATTTACAAACATGCAAAACACACACAAAAACATGCAAACATGCACCGAACATGTCTGTGATTCCTTTATAGGTGCTCATTCATGTTTAAATGAAGCGTTCGTTCATAGTTGTGAAATGACGTTAAATTAACTCATTTATCTTGTATAAAGTGAGAGGTGAAATCTTAATGATAGTTCTCTTGTGGTTTAAATGGAATCCGTATAAACCAAAGCAGTGTGCAGTGAATCAGAGTGATACAGACCTAATGGAACTAATGACTTTGTTTTTGTTACTTCAGGCAGAAACATGCCCGCATTTATTTTTTTACATAAATAACATACAAACGGACAAAAGTAATAGCTTTTCAACGACAGTGTTTAGCCATTTCTAGTTTAACTAATAAACACAATGTAATCACTCTCTGAAACTAATTAGGAAACTAAAATATATTGCACAAAACAAACTATCAACCATAGTTTAGCCATGGTGTTTGTTTCACATCACTGAATAAAACATTCTGTGCAGAAGACTTCTCATATATTTCCATGAAAAATTAAAAAAAAAATCATTATCTTCAGCAAGTACTTCTTATGCACATGTTTTTTTTATGGGACACATCAGTATTCTTATGAAATAAAAGCGTATTTCATTCCATAATTCAATTTTATTTTAGCTTTGCAAGAATTTAGTTATCTGAAATCTACCAGGAATGCAACAGCAGGTTCTTTACTTTCATGTCAGGAGTCAAGATTCATTATTTTGTCTTTAAATGCACACTATGACAGTGGAACCCAAACCACGCTAGTACGTAGTTGGCAAGTGGTTCTCTTCAGGAGAGTGGCTTGGCCCATTTTAACTTGGGAACCAGGAAGGATATTGATCCAGTCACCTGTGGAGCTGGAGGAGGATGAAGGACACTTTACCCTCCTGAATAAGGAAAGTAATTGGGTGAACTGACCTTGCAGAGATGGAGGAGAGTAAAAGCAGCGAGAGGAGAGAGAGTAAAAGGGAGAGAGGGGCACACATTCGTAGGAGAGGAATCCATATTTTCTGTGACTTACCTTGAGCCTAATGGGCCCAATTCATGCAGACAATGTCAATTTTCAACTATTTCCACTTATTTTAACCACTTACTCTCAGATCTATTGGACAATCAGCAGAGGTTATATTACCAGTCCAGTAAAATAGCTGCATTCTGCTGAGTTTCCACTAATTTTATAAAGTAAAAGTAATAGATTAAGTAAAGAGTAGTGTCTTATAGGATTTTACATAAATATATGCAGTAAAATATGTTGGACTTTTTATGGTTTTGGACATTTTAAGAACATTTTTGTATCTACCTCAATATATTAGGTGCAATATATGTGTCACAGTCTGGGGCATTAATAAAAATGAAAATCAATTCTTTTTAAATGTAGTAAAAAAATAATAATAAATAAAAGAGAATGTTGAAATTTTATCGTACACAAATCCTGGATTGAAATTTAATAAAACAGTTTTATATCATTCTGTGCAGAAGTCTTAGTCCGTCTGAATGAGACCTGAATAAAGGGACAATTTTATCATATCCTACAATCCCAAGATTGTTACGAAAAAGCATAAAAGGAAAATAATATGGTAATCTAATAATGTGATAATATCATTTATTCCATCACAGGACGTTTCACAGAACACAGATAATGCAAATCATTGTTCAGTGAACCGCTTAGATCGTTCTCAATGTATGTGTTGTCTGGTTCTGGGTTATTTCCTTCATTCAGAGCCCGTTTTCTCGTTTGTTTCCATGGCATCTGTTGTCCAGAAAGTGTGAACAGCAGCTCGGTCCTCTGTGGATCTGCACTCATAGCCTAACATGTATAAAATAGTATGAGCAGAAACAAGAAGCAATCGCCATGTATCCACAGAGGAGAGAAAACAGAAGCGATATTTATGATCATCTGTGTGTACACACACACACGCAGCCTGTAAGACTTATTTACACAATAAAAAACACAAGCAAATACATGTCCGTGTTGCTGTCAGCTCAATCATTCATTCCACAGTATTTGCAGAGACCAGTTTTTGAGTGGCTGCTTTTTTGGTCATATTTTTCTCTTCCCACTTGTATGCATTCAAGTGGGAAAAAAATGGTGAAAAATACAAATAAATAAGTAAAAAAATACATTTTAATTCAAGACTTACATGCATGCACATGCTTGGTAGTGAAAAAGAAGTAAATTCTAATCTGGGTGAGACTTTATTTATTTATTTATTTTTTTTGAGTTACTGCCAATATCTCACCACATAATGTTTTAAAGGTCACATATTGCACCGTTTCCCTGTGTTTTATTAGACGATATATTTGAGGTGTTTTAAGTACCCAAAAATCAATATATTTAATATGGTTTTACGTCGTCTCTCAAGCTTCACTCTGCAGCTGCAGAGCTGCAGCTGTGACACACGCCGTGTCCCAAATCTTGTTCTCCTGCACTTACACTTAATATTTTAACTACATAAGTGCGTTGACACTATGCAGCGTGCGAAAATGTAGAGCACTTGGCGCACTCAGACGTCTGGACTTTTGAGTGTGGGTGTTGGCCACTTTCCACCCTTTAACAGCCGCCATCTTGGTTCTTGTTCCTGCGAACGTTATAATGGAGGCAGATTAAGCGAGGGAGGCATCTATAGTACAGTGAACATTTACCCGCTATACCAGTGAAATATGTTTGATCTAAAAACAAGCACTTGCAACACAAAAAAAATGTCAAAATGTCCGAGATCACAGTGTCCGTTGTTGCCTTTAAAAGTAGTAGAAGAAGCCAAAGACCAGAGTCATTTCTGGTAAGTGCACCGTTTTTGAACATTTTGCTCACTGCAGAAGTCTGTGCACTGATTTAAAGTGACTGCAAAGAATTGAAGTGTGCGATTCGTGACACAGCGTCTGGTTTGTATTTCTCATTTATATTGACGAGCGCGTCCTCTGATTGGCTGATTTGGACGGTTGTGGCCGAAGCGTGGCCCTGATGTTCTCTATTGATATAATGGTTAACAATGGGATGATATTTATAGAGCACATACACCTTATAATAGAGAAGCAATTCAAATTCCAGATAAAGGCCCTCTAACATGGTTTTACGTTCATTTTTTATAAAGCCCTCATGTTATTTTCAAATGCATGTAAACTGCATGCAGCTGCATGTTTTAGACATGTTTATTGATATATTTAAATCCGCTTTGATTTCCCTGTTTGCTGTTAAAAACCTCCGACTGCCTCTGTCACAGCTCCTGGTGTTTGCTGCAGAGGCTGTTCAATCTAATGATTTAATTTGGCAGGCTACAGTATCCACCTTACAGCAAACCTTGGCAGAAAGAGAACACATTATTTTAAAGGAGGGCGCACCAGATAGAATTAATGCCCTTTGGCCCGGTGTTGTGTGGCTGAAAAATATCGAACGACGGAATCAGAACTTTTAATGGACACGCTGCGTTTTCCTTCTGGCGATGATTTATCAGACGTGCACGTTCATTTCACATTCAGCCTTGTAGCTTATTTCTTTTTTAAATCTCCTCTGAGATTTACTTTCATGTGTGATATAGCTGAGCACACGTTCTTGTGGAAAACTCAAATCATCTTCGCTGTGTGTATGTAGATAAAAGGAAACTATAGAAAGCGGCTACTTCCATCACTGCTGCGATATCACACAGGTTTACTCCCCTGTGTGGGCTGTCTTTGTGCATCCATCCCTGCACGTGAGATGAATGGACTTCCAACACCCGCAAACAGCCAGGATCCATCACTATTCCATTATCCCCCTATTTTTTTGACCTCCGGGTGTGAAGGCATCATGCTCCACAGCATAAAACACCTCATTGTGCTGAGCATCATGCAGAGCCAGTTCCATTTTGGGACCACCTGTTGCTCGGGATCTTAAGTTTATATTGCTTCTATCAAGATGCTGCAGCAGGCTACATGTTGGAACCATTTTGACGTTGAAGGCAACTTCACATTCTGGATTATCTTTTGTAATCCCCGGAGTGCCATGAAGAGAAGGAGGGAGCCAGACGTCGTGATTCATGTAGTATTGCAACCCCCAGCTCTAATTCATTCGCAGCCTTGAATTCACAGGCTTTCACACATTTCTACATTCCCTCTTTTGTTCTTTTGAATTGATTCGTACAAACACGTGTAGATACGCCCATGCAGCCTTATTTCTGCCTCTCTCAAGATGTACTACACAGCATCAGCGTGAGAGGAAAAAAAGCACTAGTGAAGCTGGTGATAAATTTGCAGTTTGAGATCGGGCAGGTAAAGGTCTGTGCAAATGTGTTGAGATAACGGAAGCAGGGACGTGTCGCACTCCGACAATGGAGGAAGCGACAAAGGGGCATCGTGCTTCGTTATCGCCTGAAGGTCACACCGCCGGGGCGCCTGACCTAAACCGGAGCACTGCACAGGTGCTTCCATTCACACCTGCGCTACGAAGCGTCTCTGAACGCAGCTCGAGAGACCACTTGTGATCGCACTGCTCCGCTTTATATGCAAATTAATGCATAACATTTTCCATTTGCAATTCGGACTCAAGCTTTTATTACACTTGGCATGTGTGTGTGTGTGTGTGTGTGTGTGTGTGTGTGTGTGTGTGTGTGTGTGTGTGTGTGTGTGTGTGTGCGTTTGTGTGGGTGTGTGGGTGTGTAAAGAGGAGAAATTAGCACATTTCACCGTGGTGTGAGTCTCTACACCGTTTTTCTGTTTGCACAAAGAGCAAAGCAAAGAAGAGACAGAGAAACTACACTCCTGTTGTTCTATTCTGGATGATATTTCTCCTGTTTTCAAGCAAGTTTAACACAGCTGTGGACAGAGTTTAGAGTCTGTGTGTTGTTGGACATTAAAGGTATCAAATTTATGTGCAGGCTAAAGCTCATGACGTTGTTGATCAGCTTTGTGCTTTTTATTGTATGGTATTTTATCTGTGCACACTCAAGAATGACTGCCAGTGATTTAACCCAGAAGTGGAAGGAAGGAGGCACCTGTACTGTCACAAATAGTAAGTAGTTGTTGCCAGAAATCAAACAATACCATGGCTTAAAAAATTAATGTTTGGACAGACAAGAGATGGAGTTTTTCCAGTTTATTGATATAGTAAATATCTGCTAGTATAGTCGTCAAATGGAAGTAGTTCTCACATCACTTGTTGAAAGAGATTTCTGATAATGAAGAGGTTGCCGATAAATATCCTCCATGTGTATTTTGATTTTAGCACAGACCCCCTGCCGAGTTACACCATCAAACATGGTGAGATCCATGTGACTCTTAGACGCTGTGCTGCAGGCTGTTGCAGAGCAGTGATGGCGGCTCCTGAAGCAGCGAGCCCTGACATTAACATTGGTAGATAAAACACAGACATAAGGCCAGTAATTTGCAGAAATTTCATTTCATTTCCATTCATTCTGCATCATGGAAACAATAGTTACAGTCAATAATCAATAATCCTATTACATTTCTTACATCCGTTGATCGGAAAAGCGTAGGAAGAAGAAAATCTTACATTACCAGCCCCTCCTAAAAAGTAATAAAATAACTAGATGGTGTATGTGTCATTTAACAGTCACCAGTTAAAAACACACACAGCAATCACATTAACAAAAAAAAAGCCAAACAGTAGCAGATGTTTAATAAATACTGCATTGTTGTGTTCTCTTGCTTTCACTTTATGAAATAATTAGACGACGGTACAATATTATGCACAGCAGATTTTCTCAGAGGAAAAGATGTTTTCAAGCTATGCAGGCAACTCCAATAAACACATTCACCTGGGCTGATCCACCGTATGTTTTCATGCTTACTGGCATATTTCTCTTCTGACATCTTCATTTTTGTCCAATAATGCAGAATATATTTAAACTACTTGTTTACCACCAATTTAATCACTCAATCCACACTTCAGTGAAACCGATTCATCATATTTATTATGGCTGCCACCTCCTATTCCTTCTAGGTCCATCTTTTCCGATCTGTGCCACTTCCTCTTTTTATCTATTGAACTCATGAATCCTCAGTGTCATTCTTTATAAATCAACTCAGTAATAAAAGTAATAAAAGCATAATGACGTCATTAGAAGCCTCGGAGAGGACCCTGGAGATGTCCCTTCTTTTCTGACTATATCTTCCAGTAATAATTTTATTTAATGTCAAATCATCACTAACACACAGTGATTTATTTCTCACACCTTCACTTCACAGTAACATTTAAAAAAGGACACTATCCTATACTGTATTTATGTATATATATAAATATGAATTTTTTTGCGCGTAATCAATCCAATTTAATCGCTGCAGGTAGAGATACGGTATAATCACAATTTTAATTAACTATGCAAGCTAACATAATCTATTCATGTAAAGCATATTGGGTCTTTTAATTAGAAAACCAAAGGCATTTAAGTCTTGGCATTTTGGGAAACGTGTACGTCAACCTGATGGAGAGCCTCCTTGTTTTCACTACCTCTGTCTAAAAAACAGGATGACTGGGATTGATAAAGATAGTAGGCCACCAACAAATGCCATTGGGTGACCTTTACAGCACAAATGTAATGTGGGAATGTCCTGTCAATCAACACCCCCCCATCCCCCCGCCCTGAGTTTGAGTCGCTTCCCTCAAAGAAACAATATAGGAGAAAGGCAAAGAAAAAGAGCTGCATGTTTGCTTCTTTCTAAAATGCAATTTTAAACATTAACAAAGTGCATATTCACGCTGAGGAGAAAGCAATATTTGTTGTGATAATGTCATGTTTCGCTCTTGTGGTCATTTTTTTTCCACCGTGTGAGACTAACAACTGCAATAAAGAATTTTCTATTTTGCGCTCACTCATTATCACACACATGGAGACCAAATAGCGGAAAAAATTCGTCACTCCGTACACAGATAATTTTGCCTGCTGTCAATAAAAACAGACCATCCGTATTGAGATTGTATAGGAAATCGATTATGGCAACTCCATGAAAATGGTCAGTCCATGTCTCAGATGTTAATGAGCTGACCTTTGACCTCAGTAATGGACAACTTCAGATTGGGTCTGAGATTGAAGCAAAAGCTCATTTCAGGAGTAGAAGGTGTAGTCTTTGCTGTATATTATCACATCTACTTTTAAATACTGCAGAGGTAAGATAAACTGTGGAAAATAAACTAATGTTATATACAAATATACTCAACAAGGATAAAAAAAATATATTAGAATCATTACAGCTGTAGAAGTATCTGTCTGGATTTTGTCTCCATTTTCTGTGGTTAGTTGTGTAAACAGAGTATTTGTGTGGACACACACACACACACACGCACACACACTCAGTTTGTGTGCAAGCAGGCATGTGCGTGCTTGCAGATGTGCAGCCGAGTGTGTTTCCTGCGTATCTGAGACTGTGAGACTGTGTGTGTGTGCCACTTCAAGATGCTTCCTCCAGAGACCGCCTATATACAGCTGTTTACCCAAGAGGCAAATTAATTAGGGAGATTAACGGGCTAATAAGTGCAGATTGCTTCACTTAATGACTCACTGCTATACGACAAACACTCCCAAGCTCATAAAGCAGAGAGGGACTAAATTGCGGAGCATTGTTAATAAAAAGAGATAAATTGGTCGTGGAAGTAAATTACACTCTATATGATTGTTTTCCTTTATTCCCATGCATAACACTCTTAAGACTGACAGAAAGTGACTCAACTGTAAAGTCTTTTTGTGGTTCATACATTATATGTTTCACAGTATAATTCTAACAATCTGCAAATTCTTAGATTATAATATCCAACATTTTATCAGATTTAAACACAGACTTTGCATCAAAAGCTCTTTCTTGTAACTAGAGATGTTTTAAGTTTGTAAAATAAAAAATAAGTATCACCTTTCAGGATTTAAAGCTCTCTTGTGAAATACGTTTTACAAGCAACCTTTCCGCCATAGAAAAGAAAGTAGAGATGTAAATTGAATGTGTGGAGCACTCGACTTGCTGAGTAGTTTATGGATGTGTGCATGAGTATCTGTCATGATCGCTTTATACATGTCGCGCAAATGCTAATCGGAAAATCTCAGGGTATAAAATTGTACATAAATTGTAGTTTTTCTCCAGCGTGACAGCTCTAGGGTGGCATGATGTGACATTTCAGGCTGATACTGCATTGACTCCTTCTATCTATTAACTCTGTCACACCTGCCTTCACTAACTCCAACTCGCTCGCAGAATCAAAAGGGCAACTGGAATAAAATTATTGCTAATTCTGCTTTCTGCGTGATATTTTATGATTCGCAGAATCACCTTTTGACATCAGGAGCTGCTGCTTCTCCCTTCACGCGTTGGAAAACCTCTTCAGACGCTATAGTATCCGGTCGTTGCACTTTATTAGAAATCAATATTGTCAAATTTAAATTAAAAAAATAGTTATCTTTGTCTGATGACTTTGAAAAAGGAATTAAAGATAGATACACAGATTCTACACCAATCTCTCTCTCACAGTAACATTCATTAAGCTCCTATTTTACAGCTAATGAAGAAGGGTTGAATAGGATGTAATTACTTCTCTGCAAATGAAAAAAAACTTGAAATTCTTAATTAATATTCTGTTATTTGATTGTGTAAAGCAACTGGAAACCCTTGTGATGAACGTGTTGTTCCGCGGTGGATTCTGGGAGAGGCAGCAGGCGTCCTGATTACACTTGATTATGATCTCAGACGCCAACAGCTTCACTCACTGTTCCCAGATTTTTCCTCAAATGATTCTTCACATCTGCGAAATCCAAACTTAATTGAATTTTTCAGACATAACCCAAGAGATGCACCAGTCAGGCCTGAGTGTCTGATGACCATCGTCATTCGCTGCAGGGTTTGTTTGTTTTTGCCACCAGATTTTGCGGCAAAATTGTTTATTATGTTGAAGATTTCACAGTTTCTCATGCTACATAACAGGTGGTATGAAGGTGGAATGAAGGAGAAGAGATGCTTTGGTTAACTGTATTTTATTCAGACATGCATGTACATATAATGCATGTACTTTGGGTCTGGCTGCTATAGTGTCATTTGTGTCTGGTAATTATACTCACATTAATGATTAATTACTAAAATACTTATTTTTATATGGCTACAAAATTGATTGAGTAAACATGGACTCCCGCCCTCCACAGCACATCAAGTCAAATCCTGGAGAGATGAACCGAAAGCGGATCCTGAATTCATCTCTCACGTCTCATTTTGATTGATCACCCATCAAAGTGGCATCATTGCCAATGGAGACCCTTCCCTTCTTTGGCTTTGTTTGAAGGAAATCCAAGTCATTTTTCATTTCCAGCGTCATTTTTTTTTTTTTACAGACAGAGAGTCAGTGTGTCAGAGGGGAATGAGATGGATGGCTGGAGCAGAATAGAAAGCATGAGCAGGGAATGAACTCCTGACCCAGAGGGTGTACAGCTGCTAGATTGATCCAGCTAAACCAGGGAATACATTTCTGAATGCAATACAACATTAAATATAGATCCACGGTCAGCTCATGATAAAGCAAATGTCTTTGCATGAAGATAAATTCATTTTTTTTCTTGGAGGGTAGATATCGTATCTGAGAGTACACGCATTCTCAGTTCGCATGTATTTTAGATCCTGAACCAGATGTGCAAAGTGAAACAAGAATGTAGCATTTGGAGCTTTAAATAAAAGATTGACCTTCATTCACCTCCGCCATCAGCATCTCTTCTCCTTTATAATGTATCACGCTTCCATTCTGAGTAGTTGGAGAGTTTTTACATGTTAATTCAATAAAATAGAACATCGATATAATCCCCCCACCCTGTTGTGAGCATACATGTTGGTCTGAAGGCTTGTTGCAGGCGATGAGTGTGGAGCTACTTGTGAATTCAGAAACAAAAAGAGGGGGGATCAATCTGAACTGACCATCTGGTAGTGCTATTAGATAGTGGAAGGTGTTATTTTCCTGGGAAAAATCCATTCCTCAATGTTAAAACGCAACCGGCACAAGGTGAATTTTGCCTTGAATTGGTTCTGAAAATCCCAATTAGAGCTGCTTTATCAAGCAGAACACATTTACTTGTGCAGTACATTTAAGCAAAAAAACAAACAAAGTGCTTTACATACAAAGACCTGGTCCTGGAGGTGTAGTGACTCCAGCCTACGTGTGTTTACTCTACTCCTGCTCTTACATGCAAGTCGAGCAGAGGCCCTATCACACAATGGATGGCTGCTGTCACGCCGAGAGGAGATAGATTGATCGGGGAAGAGGGAAAAGGGCGAAGGAAAGATGTGGAGACAGTGTGAGGAGTTGGAGACGGATGGCAGATGCTGTGCGACGGATGGGAGTCCGCCGCTGTTCCATCTTTGCTAAAAGGGGAGCAGAGGTACGGAAAACCCTGAAGAAATTTAAGGGGGAAAAAAAGAAAAAAGGTCACAGTGAGTGATTAAATAATAGATTTTCCCTGCAACCGAGACCTCTCTGGTCCACATCTGACTTATCCTCTCGCTGCCGAAACATCATCCGTTCTGGACTTTGTTTTATTAATCAAACACTATTGTATTCACATCCAGTTTTCTCATTTGTGCTTTTTCTCGCCAGCAAAATCACCTCTAGTGCTGAAGCACACAGGAAACACTCATAGAAGACAAATAATACGCTGTTAGTAAGACATTCGTTGCTTAAAGGTATAACCATGATACTCTGTGAACTCTATTATAAAGCACTTTACCCTTCTCTGACAGCGCGAAAGGTGATTTAATTCACTCTCCTCTTTGTTGTGAGGCTCACATGCCATTGGCCTCATGGCCTTTTTAACTGTGTGCGTACGTGTTTTCGCTTTTTTTTATCTTGAAGAAGCAGCTGGAATTTTTTCTAATCTTAAACGAGTCCTATTATGCCATTTTTCCAGATTAATATTCAATTTTCATGGTCTATTCATAACGATTAGCATGACTTTATGGTCCAACTCTTTTTTCTTTTAGCTCTGTAGAGCAATGGAGACAATCTCCTTAAAAAAAACTCACCTCTTTTCTGTTTCCCCTTAAATATTAACTAATTATATAAGGTAAAGTTTAGTTAACTTTACATGAGCTGTTAACAACTCCAACATAACAGTGGGATCAATCTTCTGAACTGAGATTGAGGATCGATATGATGCAAAATTCTAGTAGCAGTATAATTTTTTTATTTTTCCTTCAAACCTGCTTTAAATTCACCTTTAAGGTAAACCTGCCAAATGGCCTCAAAAAGATCCTTTTTAAACTTTTATAATCTGCTCCAGTAACTGGCTCCTTCCTTGTACATGTATAATCGCAGCTGAAATCCACAGAGCTATGTAGCCTAATTACTGGAATATTCACACCAAAGGAAACAGTCAAAAGCTTTTTTTCAGGTAAAAATAGTGTCGTTGCTTCAGTAAACCAACCACAAATCTTTGTTGTGTCTGTGGAGGCTTTTGTGTCGTCCTCCCGCTGCAGTTTAACGTTGATTATTGTGCCTGAGTATTCGCAGGCACTAACAATGTGGCTGTGTTGTCTGACAGCACCCTGAGATGAAGTGGAAGCCGTGCCTCTTTTTAAATAGAAAATCAATCAGCATGTCCTTCGCTTTTCTTTTTAATTTCGTGGCCTTCCAACAGATGGTAAAGATCATCTTAGACTTTCCAGTGTGCGTGGGCTCATCGTTGTGAAGCGTGTTGTTGTTTTATTTTACAATCAGCCTCCTGCAGCTGTCAGTTTACAGTATGTACAGTAAAGGAGGAGAGAATACAGCCCGAGGAGGAGCGAGCTGCTCATCAGGACTAGACTCTCTGGCATCCATTTGTGCAGGAGTTCAATTTTCTACCGCACAAAGGCCAGGTCTATGAAAGGAATGCAGTATGATCTTTTCAATATATGGGGTGGTGTGGAAATAAAAAATGGAGGAGAGAGTGTGATGGAATCATGGCAGGGATTATTCTGAGTGACTTTAAAATCATAGGCTGAATTTCTACTGTCAGTACAGTACAGATACAGTACTGGCATTGCACTGTCACTATGTAAGGGGGTTGTATACTCACAGAGTATATTAGTCCTGTGTGCAAGGATTACTAAACGTGTACCGCAGTACCTGGTATGGTTCCATGGTAATGGCAACGCTACAATAAGCATACTGTTCTGATGTGTACTGCATAGTGTAAACAGGGCATTAGACTCCTGATCCTACTAACGAAGGTCATTAGGAAGTGGTTAATTAGTAGAAACAGGTGTGTTAAGGCCTGGTTGGAACAAAAACCTGCAGCCACACTGGCCCTCCAGGACCAGGGTTGGACACCCCTGCTGTAGAACAACTGTTTCTTCAGAGGACACAAGTGCACATTATCTCTTGTCAGTGTCTGGCTCGATTTGCCACCTTCCTCCCACTGAGATCATGCCGATCTGCAAAAAAGGTGTGAACCTGTGAAAACTCATTTTTGGAGATTTGTGGAGGGATTTAGGTGAAGTGATTGGTGTGACCAGTTGCCAAGTTGCCAACGTCACCTAGAAGAGACAAAGGCACCGTGGTGGAGGACTTAAAAGATTTTCAATCATTTTTATTTTAAAGGCTCGGTCTTTATCTGACGTGAGCAGTGAACTCTCAAAACTCAAAGTGCTTGCAGAAGTGTGAAGATAAGGTGAGTGAGTGTTTAAATGATGCTCTTAAATAAAGAAGAGAAACTGGAAACACATCCAATTATCACATTTTTGAACAGATGTTTATATGATATGAGATATGATACGTCAAAATCCCCACCCAAAACCCACCCAATCAGATCTCAACTATCATTCAGCAGCTAAAAAAGCTTTTTGTAAAAGTAACAGTTAATAATCAGTTGATCACAGTTAATCCATATAATCCCTTAAAGTGAATACGCTTTTACGGATCAGGACATTCACTCCAGGTGCAGCTTGCGAGGAATAATTATCCTTCAGCTGCTTTTTTACAAATTCAACAGCCTAATTTCTGTTAGTTACATAATATTATAGAACTAAATATCAGCAAATTCTGGCTTCTGTTTTTTGCACATTACATATTTCTTTTTTTTTGGGCCCCGCTATAAAAAAGCTAAAGCTGCAGTGAATTTTCAGAGTCTCTCTCTGTTGGATCATAATACAAACTATCTTGGTTGCTTCGAGCCACAGATCATACAAATAAATTGATTTGAATTGAAATGTGACAGTGATGTTAAATTTTAAATTTAAAAATGTATCTTTCTTTAAACTTTCAAACAAAAAAAGTGACAACCCTATAATGTTTAAATGTTTATGATGCAGAAAGCAGCTCCTATTTGACCTCATAAGCTCAAGAGCATCTTCAAGAGCCAGAGTCATAAGTGGACAGTGCCAAGTGTATTGTTCCGGGGCCGTTTAAATGGGTTCCGCTTTAAATCTGCAGCACAGGATAGGAACCAGTATCAGCAGTGTTGGGATGTGACTCGCTGACGCAGCAGGCCGTCACTGCATTGACGAGCGGTGAGGGGGGGGGGCAGCGACGACAGAATCCAATTTGCTTGGTCATGGAAGCAACCCTAGTCAGCTTCCAGGGAATGAATAAATAAGCATCAGCCAGTCAGGGGGAACGGTTCAGGCTTCCCAGGAAACTCTCACCCATGTCCAATCTGATTGAACTGGGAGTCTCTGGTGATCCAATTTACCATACAGTAGATAATGTCTCTAATAGCCGAGGCAGCTGACCCCCTCCACGCACGAGTTATTGCTCATACCTGGTGACGCCCGGTTCAATATTCTCAACTGAACACAGACATACGTTTTCATTTCAGAGAGATTTCCAGTTTGAGGTCTGCAATAACTTTTATTGATGCTTGTTTGAAAGACACATGAGGAGAAAAATAAATATATTTATATATATATATATAAAATAAGAAACCGTGAGGTTTGATTCAATTTGCCATCACACAGTTTGTTCATGACAGGCTTTGTGAAAGTGCTCATAAAATAAATATGGTGTGGACGGTACACAAAAGCAGTAACATCTCCAGAGGTTATATAAAAGATGCACTAGCAGGAAAAGAAACGATATCGTCAACACCTACGATCAACTACAGGGTCTCAGACAGTGGCAGCCACCACTGCCTTTGAATAGGAGGAAAAATCAAACAGCTTTGTTAGGAAATCAAAACTCAAATCAAAGTGTGGGAATACAGTTCAAGGTTCCTTTTTTTTCTGAAACAATTCTTAAGTTAATGTGCGAGAGACATATGCAGGGACAGCAGAAATCACATCAGCAGTCTGGATGTCGTTTTAATCCCCATTCTATGGTGTAAAAACTGTAATTACAATGACTTGTCCTGTACTCTGTCTACAATGGGAACATGTTGATCTTTGCAGATATTTCCCATGTGTACAAAATAGTGGATGGAATTACATTTTTTTAACTCTTGCAAATATTACTTATTAGAAAAGTGTTGAATTTCTACACTGACTGATTGATTGAAAATGCATCATTTTGGTCAAAGACCTTCTAGCATCAGGCATCAGAATCACAATATTAAACGATCTTCATACTGGAAATAACCACTAACCACCACTGGATGTCCAAATCTTTCTTCAGTTATGTTTTTTGATCCTAAAATGATGCCCGACGAAGGTCTGTGAACAAAGATTTGTGGTTTTAATAAATATTTTTTGTACAGCGTGATTTCAGTTTCCCACACCACCTAACAGTGTGTTGTGTTAGAGAACACTTAAAGAGAGACTATGAACATTTTGAAAGAATAAAATTGCATATTTTTTCTTTCATAAATTAACCTGCTCTCCTAATAACACTCATGTGTTCTGATGCTACAGCCTTACTTGCTCTGGTATGGTTAATATAGCAGCTAATGGTGGCTAATGTTAGCAAATAAAGGTAATTAGCGATACTACTCTATTCGAGTAAAGGTATAATACTGTCATCAAAAAAAATAATCTAACAACTAAAGCCCTGAAGATTATATAATACTTGTTTTTTAATCACTCAATACATTTAGGGGGATATTTTTACATTTTATTTTGTTAATGTGGCGCCAACCTTAGATACTTTAAGTAGATTAACAGTGTCATAATATTTGGCAGTTTTCACACAAAGTGCAACAATATAAAAGAACAATGACAACAGAACATAAAATTATATTAATCCAATGTACAATATCAAATTCTGCATCTGAAAAAGCAACTAAGCAATAAATTAATGTAGAGGAGTAGACATTTAAAGTAGCATCATATGGAAATACTCAGTTCAATTACCTCAAAATTGTACTTAGGTACAGTAGTTAATTAAATCTTCTCAGTTACTTCCCACCATTGTTTAAATAAATAAATCAGGGTCCAACGCCTCTAATTACCTGACAAGCCTGGTTAGTGTTTACCTGGTCAACCCATCCTGACCCGTTTGTTCTCACCTTCTTTTCCTCCCTTCCCCCCCTCCATCCTTCTCAGCATCTTATCTCATGCCTGCATCCTTTGTTCCCTTCCTATTCAATCCGGTGGTGTTTCTCCCTCGGGTCTCGTTCTTTGCACCGTCTGGGGTCCTGTAATCAGCTCGGAGGGAAACGCACCTGAGACGGACTCTCCTCCTCCTCCCTTTACATCCATTCATCTGTACTCCAGCACCGTCCAGAGTTAACATGACATGACATTTAACTGACATGTCATTGTGGCCTGCTAGCGAAACTTCATGTAAATATATTGCCCACTAATGAATAGCTTATCCCGTCATTGGTTAACATTACATAGTCTCACTTTAATGTGAATTCTGGTTCATTGATATTCATTACAGTCATGACCTAAGATGATATTGAGGCTGCTGTTCATTTTTCCCCATGCTTCAGAGTAGTTCCTGAACCTGTAGCAACAACAACAACAGCGGCTTTTCCCAGGAGTCCACCCTCAAAATGTTAGCACTTTAAACAAAAGGATCATTAGTCACACATTCTGAGTCACAGCGGTGACCACGTCAAGTGACACATAATAATCAACAGTGGCACAGCAGTACAAAATATATAACATATTAACAGTAATATAGAATGCAGTCATGCACTCTTGCAGGTTTCAGACTTGACGTTGAAGTGATCTCTTTATTTGATCTTTATCACATGTGCTCAAAGCAGAGAAGTAAACACTTGTTCTTTTTTCCGAAACATTAGAAAAGGACAGAGGTCGATGTGACGTGAAAATCTTTCAGTGTTGTTCATATTACAAACAATACTTTTTTTTTTTAGCATATTAATTAATACATGTGTCATAACGAGGCACCACAATAATACGGCGCTGTCTTCACTTATTTACAAGATAGAGAAGGAAAAAAAAAGCATTAGTCCGGCTATAAATGCTTGAAATGTGAAATGAAAAAGATGAAAATATTGACTGTTGTGTGAGTAATGACGATGTGCATGTGCGTTGTTCTTCTTCTTCTTCTACGTGCGTGTGAACGGCAGCAGATGTGGAAACGCAGCGATCAGGTGTTTGGTTTTTACTGTGGCTACAGTAAGTGCGTTTTGTGTGCAGTGAGGGAACAGGAAAAAAGGCGCGTGACAGATGGAGAATAGAAAGACACTTGACCAGAGAGAATCAGGCCACACACACACACACACACACATATACAGACACACACACTTCAGTGACTGGTAGTTGGGATAATATGCGGTTAACTCTCTAGCTCATGTGATACACTTTGTCTCCTCCTGCTCTTTTCACAAACACACACACACACACACACACACACGCGCACATACACAGTGAAAGCCTCAGGGAGCACTTCTGTATTCCATCTGTTTTCTCAGAGAGGTGGAGACACATGCCTTGCAGAGGAAACTGCCCGCTGTACTGCACATGCCATCGTTTCCAAGCTGAGTCCGAACCACACGTCCTGATTAAAAGTTTCCACTGCGTTTTCTACCATTACACACTTTTTTTTTTCTCTCTCACACAGTTCTCTGAAGCGTAATAATGTTTTTTTTTTTTTTTTTTTTTGTCGAGTTTGTTTTTTGCTACTGAAACAGTAAGCAAGGAGCCCCTTCATCCCATTGGTCTGTTGGTTTGAGAGTGTGACGTCATAGAAAGGTAAAGGAAAAAAAAAAAAGAGCGAGAGACGGAGACAGGAGACAGATGCGAGGACCCAGCATCACAAACAGCTGAGTGGAGATTGTCAAGGCCGTCACAGGACACTCAGCAAACGAGGTCACCTTAAATCAGAGTCCCTGTAAACCCATCGTCTCACTGTGGTGAGCATGCATCACAGTACCTGTGTTTAATTTAAGAGGGTGTAGAGGGGGCAGAAAGAGGAGGGAGCAGTCTGGCGATTTAATAATGAGAACCTCTGAATATTATCAGAGTGTTTACACTCGTACTTTAAACCCTTTTTCCCACAACATGGCTCGGTCCTTTGATCTGTCAAGCGGCGCCCTTAATTTTCTAGAGCAATCCCTGAAGGTGAAGGTGTGAGAGCACCTCAGGCGGACGCTTTAACCCGCAGCTCAGAAAGAGCGTTTCCACGACTTACACAGGATCTTCTGGAAGGCTCGGCGGAAGTCCTGGTTGAAGATGGTGTAGATGACCGGGTTCAGCGAGCTGTTGCAGTAGCCGATCCAGAAGAAGAACTTGAAGAGGGTCTCGGGTATCTGGCACGGCTCCCGGCACACCCCGTACAGGCTGTAGGAGAAGAAGAAGGGGAACCAGCACACCACGAACACGCCCATGACCACGGCCAGCACGAACGTGAAGCGCTTCTCTCGGGCGGCGGACGCCTTCTTCTGGCTGACGGCGCTCCGGCGCTTGCGGCGGGACGAGAACAGCTCCATGGACTTGGAGCTGGTGCGCGACTTCCTGCTGGAGTACTTGGAGGAGGAGCTGCTCTTCCGGCTGGACTTCCTGTCCTTCCTGTCGTCGTGGTGATGATGATGGTGCCTGTTGGCGGACGAGCTCTTCTTGGGCTTCTCGTCCGAGGAGCTGCTGTCGTCGTAGTCGTCCTCGTGGTCCGCTGCCGGGTGCTTGGGCTCGTTGGGCAGCGACGTCCTCGCCGCGTGCTCCTTGCAGTGCCCGTTCTCCCGCTCCTGATCCTTCACGCTCCCGCCCCTGCTGGACTTCACCGACCCGCCTTTGCCCGGATCTGCTTGGTCCATGCCGTTCTCCATCGGCGAGTCCACGTCCCTCGTCTTCTTGGACATGGATCTGGTCCTGGTCTTCGCCACCTGGTAGATCCTGATATAGACCAGAATCATGATGACGCAGGGGGCGAAGAAGGATCCGATGCTGGAGTAGAGGATGTACCAGGTCTCGTCGTTCAGGATGCACTGGAGGCTGCTCTCGCTGCTGCTCCTGTCCATCGAGATCAGCGGCGGGAAGGAGATGACTGCCGAGATCAACCAGACCACCACGATCATGCCTTTGACCCGTCTGGGTGTCCTCTTCAGGTTATACTCGACCGCCTGGGTCACCGACCAGTACCTGTCCAGGCTGATGGCGCACAGGTGAACGATGGACGAGGTGCAGAATAAAACGTCCAGAGCCAGGTAGATGTCGCACCAGATTTTGCCGAAAAACCAGTAGCCCATAAGTTCATTAGCCAGAGAGAAGGGCATCACCAGCGTGGCCACCAGGATGTCCGCGCTGGCCAGAGACACGAGGAAGAGGTTCTGGGGAGGTTTCAGGGCTCTGCTCGTCAACACCGCGATGACGACCAGCACGTTCCCCACTATTGTAAACAGAATCAGAAAGCTGACCAGTCCGGCCAGACACCAGATAGCGAGCGGGCTGTACTGGCTCTGGGAGGTGGAATTAAAGGAGATGTTCTCTGCCTCCATCACATCCTCCAAGCCGGAGATGTTTAAAAAATCCATTTTTTTTTCTTTTCAAGTAAAAAAATAGGAGTTTTAAAAAATCAAAATGTGCCTAAATAATCTGTAGAAATATCCCATCAGGACTTCAGCGTGTATTTCACAATAAAAATAGTCATCAAATGGCTTTTTTCTCCTCCTCTCACCTGCGATCTCACACATCCTGCAAGCGAGTCTCTCCTTTGGAGGAAAAAATAAAGAGAGAGAGAGAGAGACGGAGAAAGAGAGAGAGGGGGAGGGAAAGAGAGACAGAGAGAGGTCGCAAATCTGCAAAGTCTTTTAAGTCCTTATTCCAAAACCGAGCGGCGGCAGCGGCGCGTCCGCGGCTCCTTCCTCAGCGCGTCCGCTCCCATCCCGCCTGCGCCCGCATCTCTCCATCCTCCGCCTTCCCCGCCGCGTCCTGGCACAGGCTCGTAACAGCCACGTGTCTCTTTCCTTCTTTTTTTTAACACGAGAAAAAAAAAAAAAAAAACTAGCAGGGACCCGCTCCGCCCCGCAGAAAAGACGTGTGAGCGATTATTGGCTGAAAAATACGCAAAGCGCAAAAGCAGTTTGTGGTTTATTTTGAAGACGTAAATCCGGACGATATATATATACTTGAGAATGTGTAGGAGGTGTAAAAAAGACAAGTGTGTGGAGTCCCCTCGCTGTCAGAGCGCAGACTGACGAGCGGCGGAGTCCCGCACCAAGGACGAGACGCGCTCCTCCGTCCTTCGCTGCGCACGCTGGAGGTCAGTGTTGTAACAGGCAGCCCCGCAGGGACACGCGCAGACATACGCACGTAGACACACGACGTAAGAGGCGCACGCGCGCACACGCACACGCACTGTAGATATTCCAGTATGTATGGATGAATCCGTTTCCTGTGGGACGAACATGAGCGCATCTCTGACCTTCCTCTGGAAACTTTTTTTTTTTTTTTTCCCATTTTCTGCCTTTATTAGTTTGTTTTGTTTGTGTTGTGGTAATTGCATTGATAAGATTATCGGATTACGAGGCCACAGTTGTCATGTCCTGACTTCGCTGAGAAGCATCCTGGGAATATTAAAGGCTCTAAGTCGTCTGTAGAGAATGGAATGAATTACATGAATACAGAAAACGACAGGCCACGCATGATGTGTGACTAATGTGTTAAACCGGAGAGTTCTAACAATGAATTCCAGGTTATCTTGTTTATCTGGACTTATTTATTCATGTGTTTTCATTCCCCCAGAGGACACATGTGCATGGATGCGTGTCCCCTCTGCTCTCTATCTGCCTTTGTCTCCCTATCTCCTCCTATAACACAAACACTTTGAATTTGAATTTTTGAAAAGTTGTGTTTCTCCGCCTTTGTTTTCCCTGCTCCGTGCTCCCGTTACCCCCCCATGTGCTCCTTTAGCGTTTATCCCAGTATTAAGTTCCTGGACCAGTGCGTTTATTGACCGTGTCTCCCAGCTAAGTACCTGCCATTAATCACAGAACGCTCAGCCATACTGAATCAACCGCCACCGCGAGAAATACCCGAGTCCGAATGGCGGACGCAGGGGGGGTCAGGGTCCATCTGCCCGGGGACACAGGGGTCAGGAGGAGGAAAAGTCTCCCTGCGCCTTCGCCCACCCCAGAAAACACCCTGCTGATTCTCATGCTGCCTGCTCAAATTGAACTAAGTACAGAGTGATGCTGGAGGATGCACTCTAAGCTGATTCTGAACAGACAGACAAGCCTTATTATGGTCATTAAGTCATGTCCCGGGGCCACAGCTCTGTCCGTATAATTGGGAGAGCAGTGAGCGATCTTGGCTATTACTGAGCCCTTTTCTTCTGTCCAACATTGTCCTCTTCTCCGAGGGAATAAGTTAGCTCTCCTTTCTAGCCAGAAGCCAGCGTGTGAGTGTCAAGGATATTGCATTGATTACATTTATCTCCTTAAACCAAAGGCTTTGTACTTTTCCGCTCGTTCCAAACTCACGTCATACTGAATTATCTTCTTTTTTTGTGCAGTTTCCTCTGTTTTTCGGGGCTGATAACAGCAGCCTCTTGTTCTCTGCTGCTGGTTTGCAGCGCTCTGCTCGTTTTTATTTAAGCACAACGCTGCAGCGAGTGGGGACCTGAAAATGGAAGAGGTGCTTTCTAGAGATTCTATTAAAGGGTGACGAGAGAAGCAATATGACCCCAATACGATTCAACCTGATGTGCAACTTTACCTGAATACATCAAGTTAACATGAGCTGCCTTTTGTGGTGCTTTGAAACCCAATATGATCAACTTGGCCTGAAAAATCAGAATATTAATTTGTTTGGTGAGTATTTAAAGCCCAATTTACTATTTGTACACTTGCAATAAAATTATTTGGAGAAGAAAGCTCAAAATACAACAAATTTAGGTCTGTTGCTATAGAAATTCAGGAAGTAGAACTTAAAAGGTCATTGAAGACTACACAAGGAGTTTCTGTAGAGTCGTAACAGAGACTGAGTCCTTGAGAACAAATGTTCAAATATGGTCTCCGGTCATTACAATGCATCACGCACAATCCGCTCCTCACATAAAACCACATCTCATATCATCCATCTTTACTGGAAAACATGTACAACATGAACATGCAAAAAAAAATCAAGTCGGCCACACGCTAACAACGACTGTTCCCCGAAGAAATTAAAGCTCTTAGCTTATTTCCCGACCCTCCCTGACGTGCTACGGCCCCCCCATGTGGAACCAGCTGTTGACAGTGACAAATGGCGGCGCCACCTGCGAAGGCGACTGTACAGCTTAGAGCAAATAGTTCAGCGAAGCAGCGTCCTGCCCAGGGGAGCTGGTCTCCTGCTGGCGTGACTTCACAGAACAAGGCCTGCTGCTTATCTGGTACCTCTCTGCGACAGATTACCCAGGAGAAACCGTCAATCAGGATCAATGCATCTGTTGATTAATTCCACCACTTTGAAAAGTGAACTTTAGGAAGGGATATTCCGTATGATTTTTCCATTTAAAACTTCTTTGAAAATAATCCTCCTTTATTGGTCTGATTCGATCACCTTCCCATGTTTCTTTATTTGTTGTTGTGCACGTGGGATTGTGTGTGTTTTTCTTGAAAGTCAGAGAGATGTACACAGGTATATGGAGTCAGAGCTTTATCTAACGCGAACGCTGTGTCCCTCAATCTTCCTCCAGAGCGTCCACGGCGACCTTGGTATAGCCGTCATCGTGAAGGAGGCCACTGGGCTTTAAGGAGGATGCATTTCAAATGTCAGAGGTAAGAGATTTATTGGCTTTCATGATACAACTTTGGGAATTAAGACATGTGGGCTGCATTTAAATTCACCTCTGCAGAATTTGATCCCACAAATTAATGTTAATGGATCTGCACAGTGACATGACCAGATGACAGCATGGGGGATATACAAGATTAGCCCTGTGGTTTTTATATTTCAGTTGTCGAAATCTGCTTTTGAGCAATAATTTCTGATGAGTCTTGTAGAGATCCATACACCTTTAATGGAGATCGAGTTATATAATACAATAAATAGTATAATTTATTTTCTTTATATATCATAAAAAAACTACTAACAAAAAGCAAAGAACAGACAGCAACTGATAATAAAAAATACGAAATAAAATAAGAAACAATTCAAATAATGACTTAGAATTTCAATTAGAGGATTCATCATGTAGACTGAATCCTTATAGTCTGTATTTACAACTGCATATGCCCATAGTTCAAAAACAAAATGGTGAACAAATTCACTAATAAGATTAGATAAGATAAGACTTTATTGATCCCACAACGAGGAAATTTGTCTGTTACTGCAGCGTACAGAGTCAAGAAAAGAAAATAAAAGCTAAGAAAATAAAAATACACAACACTATGTACAAAATTTGTAGAATTTGTTGATCCGCATACACAGTATGCATTATGGACATAGAATGGAAAAAATACTAATAAATAGTAAGAAAAAAGTATGCATAAGCAAAGCATATACACATACATACATGCACGTACATACCTACATACATACACACATATTTGCATATATATATATATGGACATACATATCCACGCACATACCCACATGTACACATACATAGCTAATGCACACTTAAGGCGCAGGGTGTGTGCGTGTAGAGAAAAGTGACCAGTGTGGGAAAAGTGACTACAGACTATATACAGTATATAAAAAAACACAAATCTTACAAAAACTGTTTCTGGTATACTTCACCCATTTTTCTTGGTTCAAAAATATAAACATAATTTCTGATTCTCATCATTATTATTATCTTATTGAAAGATGATACTTTAATGTGAAGTCATTTAAGTCATAATTTTTAACTAATTTCTTATAATTTTTCATATTATTTCAATAACAAATGGGATCCAAAGAAAATGATTGTTAAGTTGATTTCAGAGAGATTTTTTTACTTACAGGTTGTAATGAAACTTCAAACATAAGAACTACTTTCTTAGCTGACTAAAACAGCTTGTGCACTTTTCATGTGGAGTTTTCTATTCCCGGCAGAAGGAGTTTATCCGAGCTCCCGGGTGCTTTACCTCTCTCCCGCTAATGTCAACGAACTGACCAGCCAGCCGGCACTGACCACAACAAACATGGAGTCGTCCAACTGGAAACAAACTGCACATATTCGCTTCCCCAACTAATGAGACGCCGCACGCGTTTCACAGCAACGTGCCTCTGCAGTGGCAAGTTGCCGCGTTACTCGTGTGCACAGCCCAAACTAAACTTTCCCCCCACCCACCAGAAAACAAGCTTCAGAGCAAAGCAGAACACAGCCCGCTGCTTTTTGCTGCTACTGACGGTCCGATTGTGGTAATAAGCGCACGTTTCGCCGCCAAAACCACAGACGTTGCTCCCTGGGCACAGCTTGCTGAGCCTGCCAGTGTTTAGTACACACGGTTGGCTCTCACCAGCCACGGGACAGCAGGACAGCGTGTGTGCGTGTGTGTGTGTGTGTGATCCTGTACATTGGGGGGAGGTGGAGCTGCGTGATTTGTTGAAGCACAGTGCAAAATCTTTTTCAATATTATGAGAAGTTGAAAAAGTCAGAAGACGTCACCTGCACGGGTGGCGTGCTGCTCCTGCAAATCACATAACAGACGGTGTCACTGATGAGACACAATTCTAAAAGTTACATAAAGTCACTTTGTATAGAGAGATTTTATATTGAACCTTCAGAAACAAGGAAAACACAATGTTGTGTTGTTTCTCTCTTCTGTCAGTGCTCTAATTTACACAGAATGTTTCCTCTGAATCTTTTGCTGCTGGTCAGAGTTTCATATAGTTTGCTGCCGCCTGACGAGCAACTTTCCTTCAGTGAGAAAACACTGTTACAAGCTGCTCAGCTCCTCGACGTTGGTTCACAAAGTCAGTTCATTAATTTGTAAGACATGTCGGTCACATTTCCCTCCTGCTGCTCTCGTGCATCCGAGCAGCTCAGCAATTATTTGACTCTTGTGAGCTGATATAAAGCTTTTCTTTCTCTTCTTTACGTCTTTACTTTATGTTGAAAGTTAGAATATATATAACACTTATTTAATAAATAATTAATTGAGGCAGAAATATGAGCCGTGGTTACTGTGCACTGTAGTTGCGTTGTTTAGAAACAACATCTAGTTTATTCTTTAATTAACAAATGTGGCTGAAAATACAAATAGCGTTTCCAAAAACGATGCTCCAGACGGGCCACTGAGCATTTCAGCCTCATAAAACTTGAATGCTCGCTGCAGCATAACAGAATTACAGGGACGAGACACAACTTTTTCAGATTATGTATCTGCCCTGAGGATGTTTGACTGTCCAATTATAAGAGCCATCTTGCTCGAGACGAGTGGCCGGCTCGGCAAAGTCATTAACGCCCATCTGAAAGAGAGTTGGGCCAAACTGACAAATCTGCAGGCTACTAGAACATTACAGCCCTGCTCTGCAGGAATGTGCCGTAATATAACACCTCGGGCATGGACACCAGTCAACTAGGTGTCGCATCAAGAGCTGCAGACACACCAGAGCCGACCATCTGTGAAGTGTCACTTAAAGAGATGTCACAGGCTGGCCGAGAGAGGACGGAGGATGAATTGAGACGAAGGTGCAGCCAGCGTCGGCAGAGAGGAATGGATTCACTCCGAGATGTGACCATTAGTCCTGGTTTGAAGATGCAATCAACACCTGAGAGTTAAATTTATCACGCGCGTCCAACACTATACTGAAATAAATCCGGACATGTCGGGCTCATGGTGAATTAACCTATGAGTCAAACCGCCTGAATCCGAGTCAGGACGTTCGGCTCTAAATACCGTTCAGGTTACTCCTCAAGTGCAGAGGTTTTCGGCGCCAAACATCAGCCGAAAAAAAAAGTCCCAGTGGCGGAGCTTTTAGATCCAATCGAACACATAACCACGCTGTAAGTCACCATCCGCGGATAAACCCACCTAAGCCTTCTGCATTAAAGCGCCTCTCCCATCTAGATCCTGGTCGATAGATCATTTCAAAGCCTCCCCGAAGTGCTCTGAGTTCTCCCAAAAAGCCTGTTCCTGCAGCATGATCCACAACTGATGCCTCCGCTGCTGGAGAGCACATAAAGATGAAACCTGACGGCCAGTGAGCAGAGGCCAAAGTTTGGGAGACACGGGAGATGAAAAGTGAATGAAAGAGGAAAGAAGAAAGAAATATAAAGAAATATATTGGAAATGACAGGAGCCAAAAGGAAGAAGGACTAAAAAACTAAACTAAAGAACTATTTGTATGTAGCCTGGCCTCCATCAGACACTGGTATTTACCATCAGGTATACATTTTAAAAACATAATCATATGTAAAATACATAGAATCTGCATGTAGACTATACAGTGTTGTTATAGGAAGGACTGAGTAAAGTTTTAGGCTGTTTTCTATGCTTAATATTAAAAAAAAAACATCATCTTCATTAATTAATTAATTCTCAGTGTGCATTATATAACGCACCATTTGTCGTGATCATGAAAGTGTTTTACTTTGAAAAGCCATGATGTGCATGTAACCTGCAGACCTGATAGTAGGTTTCCCTGCTGAAAACAGGCATTGTCTGAATGAACTGATCACGTATTGAGACTCTTAGTATGTTCTCACCTGAAAAATATATTTACATTCTTGACTTCAGTATTCTTAATTCTGTTCTCACAGGTTTCAACCAATAGTTTTTCCCCCTTTCTTTGTATTTGCTCAAACACATGTGCACATATTCAGCCTCTCATGCGTTAGGGTGAACTTCTGCTTGTTATTTCCTGCAGTAACAAGGCCGTTTAATTTAGGAAAAGCTGAGAGCGATGGTGTATACAACAGAGTCCAACGCCGTGAACAGCTCCAAGAAGAGATTGTCTGAAATGCCACTGTCCCCATTTGAATGATAATCTGGTCTCTATGTCGACGAGTCTTAAACTGATCCATTGATTTATTGCTATAATTGGCTATAAATCAATTTTCGGCTATAAAAACTTTTTTTTTCCTATAGACACATTGACTGTGGCTGTACACTTAATATGAATATGTTCATGAAGTATAACTTTTGAATGAATAATAATAAAATAAAATATCCACATTTACTGCTCTATACTATTTCAGATTTGCAGAATTTACAGAAGCAAACAATGTTAGACTGATTTTTCCTTTTCTTTACTTTAAATATCAACCTCTCAAATACATCAGTTCTGTACATTTTTGCACCCAAATCTAAATCTGAATAATTAGGACAAACATTCTGGCACCAGTTCCATGGGGAAAGTGTTTTTTTTTTTTTTTATAACAGTGTTTATAGCAGGGTGAAGCTTCATTTTTTGCCTTGAAGGCAACATTTTTAAACACATTTATCTCAAGTTTTGTAGATTTGACATTATAGAATTATACAGAAGGCAGTGCCATCATGAAGCATTATTATTGAGTACAACACACTCTTTCTTCAAACTGTAGAAAATGTGACTGTACCTTCACATTGTTTAATCAGACGTACGGAATCAACAGTTTCCTCTTTTAGCCTTGTTGCACTGGAACGAATGGAAATATGTTTACTTGTGAAAGAAAATTGCTGTGGAAATTTGTCACACTGTCACTCATATCTTACCAGCTGTGAATTGCTTGAGGAAAACCAATTTGTCTTTGCTTGTCTCTCTCTTTTCTGGTCGGTATCTGTATCATTTTGGTGCCGTGCCATCGGGCCGACAGCCCATTATTCTGAAATCCCAATAGTTTAAAAAAACTTCCCATTGGACCGAAAGCCCATTACTTTGACAGCCAGTTATCCCCCCCCCCCTAAAAAAAAGGGACCATGGGTTGTCGGACTAATGGGCTCCTGGACCATTGGGACGTATTTCAAACTATTGGGGCTTTGGATTAATGGTCCTTTGGACCAATTGGCAGTTCCATCATCTCTCAGTCTCTTTTTAGTTTTATACATGAAGTTTTAAACACCCTCAGGTCCCTTGTAATGTGGTATATTAAACCATCCATCCATCCATCCATTGTCTATCCCGCTTATTCCCTTTCGGGGTCGCAGGGGTCTGCTGGAGCCTATCCCAGCGCGTTAAGGCGAGAGGCAGGGATACACCCCAGATGGTCGCCAGCCAATCGTGGGGCACACACACCATTCACACACCATTCACTCTCACACTCACACCTATGGGCAATTTAGAGTTTACCAATTAACCTGAGCATGTTTTTTGTATTGTGGGAGGAAACCGGAGTACCCGGTGAAAACCCACGCAGACACGGGGAGAACATGCAAACTCCACACAGAAAGGCCCCAGACCCAGGCCGGTCTTGAACCTGCGACCTTCTTGCTGTGAGGCAACAGTGCTACCCACCGCACCACCGTGTCGCCCCTATATTAAACCAAATAATTATTATTATTTAGATGTGAAAGGTGGGAATCAGCTGTGTTTGGTGTTTATGTGCGTATTTGCATTCGGAGGAAAATGCATATTTTACACACTGTTTCCTCACTTGGCTTTATCCCAGTCTCTCAGGAAACATGCTTTATTCAATAGGAAATCTAAGATGAGAAAAGGCTCCCTATGTGCAGACTGTCTGCCTCTGAGCCCTTTTAAGTCTCCGCCGTGACAGCGCCAGCTAATTTGAATACAGACTTTGCCTTTGTGGTGTCAGCGTCTGTTTTGCAGCCGTGGTGGTGACATCCCAGCCTCCTCTGTCCGACGGTGCCCGCTGCCCTCCGCTGTGAATAATGCATGGTTCATGCGTGTACGTATTCGCTCGTGTGCATGCGTGGAAATGTCTTTGTGCGGTTGAACGATACCACAGAGTGAGAGGGGGTGGGAGTGTTAAACAGCTTCTGTCAGAGAAAGTTGCTGTTGGTCTTTTGTGACTCTTTCTTCTTCTATCCACCATAACAGTGGACTTTTCACATGTTTGGACTTTGTTGTGGGTGCGAGTGTGTGTGTGTGTGTGTGTGACTGAGTTTAAAATGGGTTTACCGGATTCAATTATGCTGAGCTCCGTGTGATGGAGGCAGAATTGAGAATATTAGACAAACTAGATTGTACTGACCTTATTCAACTGGTCAGATTTAGAGTCAAGACGGTATTAGAATTAAAGTTTTAGTTTTAATTTTTACTTTTAAGGAAGAACAATGCTGTAATGGCATTAAATTTACTCTCAGCACATTCTTCTCACCCTTCGCTTTGTTCGCCCCAATCTCTGCAGAACTTTTTCAATAATATCCCAAACAGAAGATCTAATCTTCCCCTCCTCTGCTCTGAATTCTAATCGTGTTCTCTTATCACGTTCACATTGGTTAAATTTACCAGAAATACTCACAGTACCTGTGAGAAGTGACTAAGTGATGATTTCAGCATTCTGAATGGAAGCGATTGTTAGGTGGACACAAGAGTCTGTCACTTACAATTTCAGTTTTAATGAAAAGTAGAAAATGTTTTATCACTAGATTTATTAATCAGCTATATGTATGTTTTTTCTTCATAAATATAATCTTTGCAGATAATAAATCTCAAAATATCCTAGAGAAGAAAAAGCTTCTACAGTTTCTGATCCTCCAACTCTAATGACCCTGGTCTTATAGTGCAAAGACACACCATATATTTTATTTGTCATGTTTTTAGTTAAATTGGACACAAAAAAAACTTTCTCCACTTTCTCCTGAAGTAAACATCCACCCTAAACTATAACTCAAGCTGATCCACATCCTGTTCGCACAATGGGTTTTCATCACACAATCTCACAGGAAGAAAATATCCAAGCACATTTATATTTTATGTCTCATTGAAGACAGTAATGAAAAGTGAGTGTCGTCATTCGTCTCTGCACCAAAAACTCTCCACAACGTCTTTAAAGGATATTATCAGGATAATAAAGATTTTAGTGATTAAAAAGAAAGAAAAAAAAAAGTTTGGTTCATTGTTTGAAGTTTAATGTTTAAAACATTCAAACAGATTATTTGTGATTCAGCCTCTAGTTGTAGATCTCATGTTTTATGGTGCTTTTTATTACCCACTTTAATGTATGGTGGCACTCAACAAGCCTCATTCTGCTTACAGTTTGCAGGTTTCTGTCTTTGATCCCTTCCATTAAAGCACTGCAGGGGGCCCAGTCAAAACAGTATCTGACGTTCAGGATCTGCACAAGTCATTATACAGCTGGGTTGAAAATGTCATAGAAAGTTTCAGGTTGTTGTTGCCATGAAGCGCTGTGGTAAGCAGAGGTAAAGAGGAACGGAAGAGACTATAAAGTTCAACAATTCTCTACAACGAAACTTAGCGTTAATGTAAAGGTTGAGTTTCCACTATTGATCTTGGCAACAGCTTTATGACTTCACTTCTAATCATTGACTATAAAGTGCTGCAGGAATGAGTCCTTAAACTAGGAAATGAGCATATTTGCAGTTTTAGCACTTCTGGTTCCCTCAGCTCAAAGTCAACGATTTTCAGTTTTTGTTAGATAGGGGAAATTACGTCTGTGAGGCTTTATGTTCTACAAGATAAAATATCTTGCTCAACATCTCACTTGTGTATTTTGAAGCCTTAAAACAGTTGTGGTCAGGGACATCAATGATGAACACACCAGAAATGTTGAAGTTCTACAACCATGGTTTAGTTTCTTTAAATAAAATGTTACCTTTTTGCTTTTCATGATCATATTTACACTTTTAGAGATTATGTTGCTGAATAAAATGTGCAATTATCATAAACTTTTGCTTATTTTCTGCAATAATCCAAAATCCAATGGAAATAATGCACCATGGGCTATTTGTAGACCGATTTTTTTTTAGCTAAGTAACCTGACCTTATATAAAAGCTTCATCCTGAACTGTTCCAGACACACACACACACACACACACACACACACACACACACACACACATACACACACATACACACTCGCTACCACAAGCTTTCTCACATAGATGGACAGTCGGCGGCTGCTGCTTCCGCTTCTCCAGATGAGCACGGAAAAGCTAATTAAGTTACAGTTGCACATAATGAAATGAAGGTTATACTGTACAAAACACATGCACACCCGTACTCAATCACAGGGACTCGGCCTGCCGCTCACACGTGCACGGGGACCGTGTTCGTTTTCTGCTCCTTGCACATTTATTGAATTTATCAATTTGATTCCAGTAAGTGACAAACACACACACACACTTCTGCCACACAAAAACAGACAAATCTAGAAAAACACAACTGCACAAACACTTGGTTACATCTGGAGCAAACAGGAAACCATTTATGCCAAATTACAAGCATCGATAAATTATTTAAAGGAGATGAAAACCTTCAACGCTTGTTGACACTGGGATTTAATTGTGAATATCAATTGTAAATGTGAGTGTGTTTCATTTGACAAAGCTTCAAAACAGAGAGAAAAGAAAGACTAGCTCTTTGTTTCTGTCCCTTTAATTACAAGCAGCTGAATGTAAAACCACATTAGCAGGGGTATTTGCCTGTTGCATACAGTGATTGATTTAATGTGAATTTAACAGCTTTTTTACGAAGTATGTGGCATTGCTCACAGTGACAGTGTTTTCCTCTTCATGCATTTGCATGTGACAGTTGTTCTTTTTTAATGAGCTCTGTGTTCAGGGCTCTCAAAGCACGAACCAGATGTGACTCTGTGTTAAGTGAAGTGCAACGCCAGCTATGAATCAGCTAAATGCACAGATGCAGACTTGAAATGTAGCGTGGGCTCCGAATTAAAGCAGTTTGGTGCATAGTTTTTCTGCCCGTGCTTCATGATTTGAATTCTCCATTCACTGGATGGCTGCACAGCTCACCAAACAACACATCCTCTTAGTGTCGGACTGGTAATTGATTAACAGCTGCCATGTTTATACAAGAAAACTCTGACTTAATTTCTTTGGTTTAGTTTAGAATAAGATTTATGTTAATGTGAAAAACTGTGTTATGTAGATGGTGAAATGTGATTTTGGGTTTTCACCATGCACTGGCATGTCACAAATGTTAGTGCAAGCCTTATGTGTTTACATTTTTTTAACCAATAGAAGACACTTAATGGATCCATAATCGCTAACTAGGTACATTGTCACCATTATCCACATGGATCATACGAGACTAATGAAAAAAAGGTTGCATGCCCACCCTACTTATTCTAATTTGACTTATCAGGACAAATTAGCTCCTTCTTAACACATAGAGGGACATGCAAAGGCCTATTGTTGTTTGCAATTGTGATAGATTCTCTTATTTTTAATAGCGGGCAAAGCTCAATCCTGTTCACGTAGGGAATGTGGATCACAACCTTTCACTGTACACAGGCCATATTTGTCTTTTGAGCTGTAATGTCTTGTCTATAAAGACTTTTGGTGAAGTCTCAGCAGAAATTCACTACAGGAGAATCATTTATGTCTGTTGTAATTTGAGATCTGGAGCCAAACTTTCTGCATTGCCTTCCATTCAAAATTAAAGATGACTGAAATATCTTGGGTTAGTTTTGCCAAAGGATCCTGAAATTAATCTTCAAATTCAATTTCCTTGCAAAAGTGGAAAAGTTGAAGGAAGATACAGAGAGGTGGAACAGCCTCGTCTCTGTGATAGGATGTGTAAATGCTTTTATAATGGTCACCCTATCAAGATTCTTTTATCTCTTTAAATCCTCCCGTTTTCCTAACACAGTAATTTTGTAAACATTAAATTACATAAGTCTTCCATTTCATTTGTAGTTTTAAGGCTCACAGGATTTTCAAAAATCCACTTATATAAATTTAAGAGAGAGAGCTGGGCTGGACATTTCTGCATCAGTACTGGGCGCTAACCTGAGGGCAGCACGGTTACATAATGGAGTTTTCAGGAGATGCTTGGGTGGCCATCGAAACTGAAAAGTGTCACAAATAGTTCACACCCAGCACTCTTTTTTTCAGCACGCCTTCCCTTCATCTCTATGTGATGCAACACAGTGTGGGAGGCAGAAGGCTTTGCCACCATAAAATATTATTATATTAACAAATACACAAAAGCTTATTTATTCCATCAAAACATTTTATAGGTATTTACAGATTAGGATTTATGGCTGTTTCTACCTTTGAGCGTCTCCCTGCTGAACAAAAGATGCTATTCTCTTCTGCTGGGCCCACCAGGAAAATGTGATTTCTGATCATGTATTCTTGGAACTAAGTTGCGAAGCATCTATTAGGACAGCTTGGGAGGAGGAGTCGGGTCCTCAGACAACTGTTGCTTTTGTTTGGGATGAGAGAGTCAGCAGAATCACATCCTGTTCTGTGAATGTCAGACACCACTTAATTCAGTTCAAGGTAATACATAGGAAATACTCAGCGTGTTTTCTAATATGTACGATAAGGAGTTTGAACCTGACCCCAACATAGTGCTGTTTGAACCAAAGCCTCTGTACTAAACACTTCTATCTGGAATGCAAACTGCATATGATTGATCCTAAGGCTATGGAAGGCAGTCTCCCTGCCCACATTTAAAGACTGGCTGTCAGAATTGACACATTGAGAGAGTTACGGCTTATTAAACAACAAGGTTTCCACTGAAATAAATGCAGGTGAAGAGTCTGACTGAAGCTCGTGCATCACTATAAAGATCAGATTTCATCAGAATCTCAGGCGACAGCACGGGGCCATGCAGCCGGTCTGATCTGGTTACACAGCGATA
Organism: Eupleurogrammus muticus; assembly: GCA_036785175.1. Classification (NCBI taxonomy): domain Eukaryota; kingdom Metazoa; phylum Chordata; class Actinopteri; order Scombriformes; family Trichiuridae; genus Eupleurogrammus; species Eupleurogrammus muticus. The sequence goes on from JAYKQN010000003.1 coordinate 24,694,369, forward strand.
GTATAACCTGCATACTGCCCCTTTCATTCCACTGCTTTTTGTGCATACACCTCACGCTAGCGGTAGCGTGAGATTTATCTTAAATATGAGTAACATTAACATAATCATTAATCTACTATTAGCTAACAATTAATGTTGGATGAGTAGCTAAATGATTGATTAGCTGCTTATCGTAATCCTTTTGAGACACGGCTCCAGCCTAATCTACCTTAGACTAGTTCACACACACACACACACGCACACACACACCTATTCATTCATTTCTCAGTAAGCAGACAGAATTCCCTCTCAGTGAAGAGAGAACAGATGACTTGCATCTATCATCTATCGTCTCTTTGGAAGTTTCTCATCATTGCGCTTAATGTCCATCATGTAAAAAGGTATTCAGGTCATTTTTGTGGCTGCTCCTATGATCTCAGAGTCAAATGCTAATATGCATAGATATTCTATCTCCATACACTGTAATTATCACTTATTGCACCATTAGTTTTGGCTTTGGTGCTGGACATTTTCCCCTTGTGTCATCAGCAGTTATTGCAGTCCTACACATCAGTGTGTGTGTGTGTGTGTGTGTGTGTGTGTGTGTGTGTGTGTGTGTGTGTGCGTGTGCATGTATGAGGTTCCATTTGTATCAAATTAATCAGAGCCACACACATTAACAGGTGTGTGCATGCATGATTACCTTAATACATTTTATCGGGTGTGTGTGTGTGTGTGTGTGTGTGTGTGTGTGTGTCTGTGTGTGTGTGTGTGTGTGTGTACTGTATTTCTGTCTAGCTTTGTGTTTGTCTGCAGTTTGCTGTGTATCAGAAAGTGTCTAACACAACTTCCATTTAATGTTCCTGTCACATAAAAATGACAGTGTCACTGTCACTGATCAAACCTCTAGAAAGAGGCTGTGCAACCAAAGCAAAACTAAATATATAACTAAATATAGAACATACAGGTTCTGCAAAATAGTGTTGGATTATTATGAAGCAACACCTTTTTCATATTTTTTTTCTTTTTACTTATTGGTGTTTATCGGGTAGTCAAGAAAGACCTATGCTCTTTATCATTGGTTATGTTTCATATTGTGCATTTGTGTTAACCTCTTGGATTTAATGTTAATCCAAGAGGTTAACACCTAACCTCTTGGATTAAGCTTATCAGAACTGTTTTTTATTGTTAAATGGAAATTTCTTTTCAGTTGCACTACTGAATTTGCCAGAAATCCTTGTGCATGGAGAAGAGTGATGATAAATAGACAATGTGGTATTTTATTTATATTCATATTCATATCATACACCATAAGACCTCATTTAACTTCCACTAGCAAAATTAATTAGAACATTTAGTTATATCACTTTTTTTGGGGGGGATCTAGAGCCTATTAGATTCCACTGTAACAGGCAGATTGTTGACCCTTATTAGTGTGTGTGTGTGTGTGTGTGTGTGTGTGTGTGTGTGTGTGTGTGTGTGTGTGTGTGTGTGTGTCTTCTGCCCTGTCCTCCCATCTGAGTGATTTTACATTTAACAGGTCATTTAACAATCACCCTCGTAACTCAATCAATCAATCTTTATTTGTCAACTTGTAGTCAATGTGAAATCGCCCTGAGTCAGTCAGCGTGGTGTGTGTGTGTGTGCATGTGTGTGTGTGTGTGTGTGTGTGTGTGTGTGTGCGTGTGTGCGTGTGTGTGTGTGTGTGTGTGTGTGTGTGTGTGCGTAGTGTTCCATTGACCCGTTGCCGTTTTTCCCGTTTAAACAGTAGACGTTGTTAACCGTTGCAGGTGAGGATCTCACTGAGCAATATAAGAATAAATGTGTTTCTCCTGCTGAACCATTTCTATTGAATTAGTTGCCATGGGGGAATTGTTTCCGCAGCCGGTGGGTTAGAAAATCATCGCTTCTTTCCAGTTGTGAATGCATTACAGCCTTTCGCATTGGTCTTTAACTCGGGCCAGAACAGGTTGCTAATGGCAACGGTCAAACAAACAGCGAAGACCCTAATAGAGATAAAACAGCAGTCCACCAGGCAGCATGATAATGCATCTCTGTTGTTCTTTGTCTCAAATTCTCACAAAAGCACGAATAAAAAAAAAGGAAAACTGCATTCAACATGATTTTATCATTCCAAAAAAGCAAAGCAACACACTGATGTGGGTGGTGAATGTCCTCAGTTTACCCACCATTAACGGATGAGCCAAAAGTTTAATTTTGGACCCTGTGTGTTGCATCTCCAGAGTTGTTGTGTGAGAAGGACTCGTTGTGTTTTTCCGCTGCCCTGTTTACTTCCTGTTGACTCAATGATCTCCTATACGACTTTCAGCAAACCCCATGGATCTTGTCTGACCCAGCTGGGATTTTACATGCAGGTTCAGGGCAGTAATAATAGCCAAGGCAAAAACCAGCAGCAGGAAATGTTCATGTGCATCCTTCAAAATACAACAGCTGCTGACCCCAGAATCAGGGTTTTATTCTCTGTGTGTAAGAACACGATGTTGCACCAAGTAAGACGTCATGGCACAAAATGACATTTACTTTCCTGTTTTATGTTGTTGCTCTCCTCACTAATGAGGTTTTATTTATAGATACAGTCATATTACGGTCTCTCATTTGAACTTTAACCCATTTAGGATTTAACAATTATAGTTGTCAAAGTCTATTACTGTAATTTTATAAAAAAAACAACAACAACTAAATGTCACTCACACATTTTTTTGCAATGACATAATGGTACATATTATTTATTATTTATTATTTATTATTTATTATTTATTATTTATTATTTATTATTTATTATTTATTATTTATTATTTATTATTTATTATTTATTATTTATTATTTATTATTTATTATTTATTATTTATTATTTATTATTTATTATTTATTATTTAAACCATGACACATATACATATATCTATAAAGTCATTAACATCTCTATAATAACCCAAAACAAGAATTTGGTACCTGGGTGAAATAGTAAAGTATAATACTACAACACTGATTAAATTGCTATTGTTTTCAAAGTAGAGTACAAATGCATAACCAATAAGTTCATATATATATATGATTTTAATGACTCAACTGATATAAGTATATATGCAAGAAAAAAATGGCTAAAATGGGTTAAACTTCATATCATTTACTCTTCATTTGGTTGCTGTTATCTATTTATTTTCCAGAATATTTGCAACAAGTTGAGAATAAATGACTCATTGATTCACTATGAGCTGTTTTCTTTCTCTTTATTCATTAATAATATTTCACACAGACCATAATGTACAGCTCCACCCAGCTAAATATCTTCCTAGCCACATTAATAATCATTAGTTCACACTATTAGTTGACTTGTTGTTATGAGTTTATGATATTGAATGAATAATTTGAATATGTATCTGTATATGTAACATTAGAATGGTAATTCTGAGTGGCTAATGTTAGGCTAATATCTTAGGTGTTGCAGATAATTCATGTTTGAGGTTCCACATTTTGGATTTTCAGCTTGACATAGATATTAACTCTCTAAAAACCATCCAATAACTGCAGGGAACAGTGTGTGTAAGTGAAAGTCTTTCCCTTCCTGTTTCTATTTATTCTAATTAAAACCTGGAGTATTCCACACAGGCTCCAGCCTTACCGTATACTAGGTTTTGACCTGATTTATGACAAGCCCAGCTCCCAAATGGAGGTCAACCGTGACTCTTTTTGTCGATAAACATTGGGTTCGACTGCTAACTCGGCCCCCCAACGTTCCCCTGAGAGGATTTCTGGAATTGAATCAGTTTGCGCTGGCGACGCTGACGAGTGTGTTGCTGTGCGTGGAGAGCCGTCGGCCTGGTGTGCCTGTCGTTCCTGGCTCTGAGAGCAACGTGGAACATTAACAGCTCTGTTGCGCTGGTATTCCCACACTTCCCTCAGCGGCGTGAAACCAGATGGATGGCTTCACGTTGGGAGAATACTGCAGCACTGCTGCTTTCTCTCTCTCCCGCACACCGTGAACATTAGATGTTATCCAACCTTGTAGGTGAGGAGCGCTCTGAGTGAGATAACAATAAATCTGCGTCTCCTCGCAGTAACATTTGCTTTTAAAAAAGCCTGCTGCCGTGCGTACGTGCGTGTGTGTGTGTGTGTGTAAAGAGGCGTATTTCTTATGTTCGGGACAATCAATGCAAATCATTAAGTGGAGAGGAAAAGATTATGAAGTGACACTTGGGAGGTATTGATTGGCTGAAAGAGCTTCTCTCTCCTATCTCGCTCTTTGCTGCACATCTCCCTGTCAATAAACCTCCTACAAACTATGCTTAGACAGGTGTAAGAGGAATTTATCAACTGCCTTTACAACCTAGGAAATGCTAGTATTCATTTTTACAGTATGGATAAGAAAACTAAAGATATCTAAAATCTAAGATATGCAACAACGAGCAGGTTTTAACTAATATTGCTGTAGTTGTTTCAACTCTCCCATGTTTTTAGAGCACACATGATGAGATGGTCTCAGCGCTGTCACAAACAATCAATGGAGAACACTCTGTTATGCACACATAAGTGGGAGATAACTGGAAATGTCTTAAAATTACAATGGGCAGTTTTGTGCCAACACAGAGAACATGTTGAAAAATGTGTTGGTGTTATTCATGATGCTTGTGTTCTGATTCACTCATAACCTTCGGGTTATTTTGCAAATATGTAACAGATGACAAGATAAACAGAAAGTACTTTTGCATGTTTTTGTATAGCAGCCTTTGAGAAAATCTCCTAACAATTCCACTTGAATTTACTGCTGTGTTTTACTTGATATGCATCATCTGCATATCTGGATGTGAATTTGGGTCACAAGATGTATTCTAAAGTTACACATGCCTTGCTATAGTAACACAGGATTCATTAGATCCAGGAATCTGAATCTTTGCAGGGGAAGACGTAAATGATCCGAGAGCTGAAGGTAGCAGGACTGAGATCACGAGGGACGTTTCCAGTTTCCTCTCTCTGTTCCTTTAGAGGAGGCGATGAGAAAAGAAAATGTGCACACACATTGACACATGCTCTCTCTGTCTGTCTCTGTCTCTCCCATACACACACACACACACACACACACACACACACACACACACACACACACACACACACACACACACACACACACACACACACACACACAGTGATGGTCTTCCCCAGTGGCCACAGACAGCTCATGCAAACAGACGGGTATAATCACTAGTTAAAGGTCATGTTAATTATATACACCACTTTCTGCTGCAAACACACTCTCACACATACTAATGTGTGTGTGTGTGTGTGTGTGTGTGTGTGTTTTATGAGATAAAACATCTTTGCTAAAATCTTCATTTTTCATCACCAGCAGTTTAGCAACAAATTAAAACATCTTGATAACTGTTGGAAGGATCACCATTACAAACATCATTTATAATATAATAGAAACATCAATGGTCGCCATTGGATCAATCAGTTCATTGTATTTATTACTTTGATGTACGGCTAAAAACCTGCGAAACCATTAAATACCCATGCACCGTTTGCGATTAACATGTTAGCGCGCCGTGGTTGATTTGTTTGATCTGTCCAGTGGTCGATTCAATTCCCCGAACTGTCTCCTTATTTCTCCCACTTGCATCATAAGTGCTCTCATTTAAGGGGCGAGGGATCCATGCAATAACGGAGGAACATGAGGGAACATGAGGGAACATGAGGCAACATGAGGGAACATGCAGTGTTTCAGAAGTGACTTCTAGCAGCACTGGTTAATGGTGTTGGTTTTAATTGGAACAGATGATATTATGTACAGTAAAATCGTACTTATTTGTATTGACACAACCCCTGGTCATTCCTGTTCTTTCACGCCTCTTTGATTTTATAATTACCTTTGAGAAGAGCTACTGTTTTCAGTGCTGATTATCTGTGAATTGTTTTTTGTGAAGCTTGGTGGTAGATCATCAGTCACATGAAGTTTGGGGTGGATCCCACTCATGACATTTGCACGATTGTTTAGTGTCTAGTGTTAGTGGCTCCAGGAATGTTAATAAAGTGTTAATGGAGGTTTTTGGATGATAAACCCTATTTTACAATTTTTCTCCAAAGCACCAGTAAAAATAAAAAAAATTCAGATATAACAACTTCCATCAAACATGTCACTAATCATTTATGCTATTTTTTGAGGTGTTACTTTACCAAAGGATAAAAAAAAATCCCAAACTTGTGAGCTCCTGTGGCTCCATATTCTTAAACTGTCAGTAAAAGCTGTTGAATCAGAATGTCACTTAAAAAGAGCCGAGCCAAAAGCGTTCACTGTCTGTGATCCAGTTTGAGCAAATGGGAATTTATCACATTCACACAGTTTTCAAAGACCAAACAGTTTGTTCTGCTAAGGCACCATTGTGATCCACAACCCTTCGCTAACACTTCAATAGTTAAAGAAGCAGTAGAGGGAACTCTGCTGGTGATTTGTTGTGATACTGATAGTTTTGGCTATATATATCCATATATTAGCAGTGCTGCATGTTTGCATGTCAGATAGAACCCTGACCTTTGGTCTTGGTGACGACATACACGCTCTTGTAATGACCTTTTAGTTATTATTCCTCACATGTCTGTTTTTAGATTTCTCGACACAGTCTGAGTGCTGCTCTGTCTGCTTGTGCTTGTTTAAGTGTGTGATTTGTGAAGTCGTGGGCGTGTGCTTGGCTGTAGATCTCCATGTGGTAACAGTGGATAGCAGCCTCCTTATCCCTCAACAGAGCTGCGAAATCCCTCTCCTATGTGGGGCCGTTTTTTTTTTTTTTTTTTTTGCTGTTTTTCTCAGCAGGAAATGCAATATTGCCTGCGCCTAGGGCTACAGCGTTCTAATGTTGTTACTATTGTCTTCTCTCCAACATCCACCCACATATCTCTATCTCCCCATCTCATTCTGTCCTGGTTCATTCTTGTCTCCCAGGCTTCTCTCTCTCTCTCTGTCCTCTTTACACGATTAAAGTGGAAACACTCCTCGTACATCTCTTTATTTTACTTTCCCACCCTCTATTTTTCTTGCGTCCACCTTCCATCTCGCCCAAACATATTTGACTTTTTTAGGTCAGACTACTTTCAGCAACATGTTGGAGTTTGGTTCTTATGTGTTTTAAATGCAGGATGACCAACAACCCATGTGACTGAATTTTTTCTTTAAAACTTGATTCAGTCCAACGTGAAAGTAAATATTTTGCCTATTAGACCTTCATATATGATTCAGTAATGAACAGACAGGCTACTCCTAATCTAATCCTTATCTTTAGCAGTATGCAGCACACCTGTTCACACCCTGATGGAAATAACACCACCAGGGCTCCTCCAGTTTTTTTTCAGCTGTATAAGGTCCTGTGAGGAATATGAATGTCATATGTGATATATATTGAATACAAAAAAAGGGTTAGAGTTGGGGTTAGAAGGATGTGAAACACAGTAAATATGGACAAATAGAGAAATAATATACACAAACAGAGAGTACCTTAGTACAAACAAACATATCACAGTCCTCGTCAAGGCCAAAGTGAATCTAATGTTCAATCCAAATGCATCTTCCTTTGGCATCTGTTGTTTTTACATAACTCCTGTTCTTGGTATTCGATGTGCTGACTGCCTTGGAATCACAGAGTGGAGATTCTTTGAAATGAAAGGCAACAGGATAGTTTACATCATTGCTGCTCGTGTGCTCACTAATCATTTGTTTTAGCATGTGTCTACTTTTATCTAAACTCTATCACATGGGCATTTTTATTAATAGATAACAATATCTGTGATGATGTGTAAAAAAAGCATTTAACAGGAAAAGTTGCCTCATCCTGAATGTCTAAAACCACACATAAACTGTACAAACAATGGACTTGGTAATCATGCATAAATAAAAGTCATAATAAAATATAAACAGGTGAATAAAAAAAAAACACTCCCACAGTGGTCACGAGTAGGGTTTTTTGTACCTGGCTGTGAACTTGTTTATTTCTGCTTTTCACATGGGAGTCTATGAGGATCGGACTTCCTCCTGGAGCCAACCTCAAGTGGCCAATCAAGGAACTGCAGTATGTGAAATTTTGGCATTGGAGTTTTCCCCTTGGATCCACATGGATAGTTCCCATCTTTTAGAGGAGCTAAAAGAGTCTCATTTGGACCTGTGTTAACATGGGCTGCACCTTATATACACGCAAATAAAATGATGATGCTAATAAACTGAAGGATGCAGCCAGGGGCTATACATGGTGATGCAAGAGACATTTATACTAACTTGCATATTTCATAAAAGATCAGAGCTGAATTTAGAAAAAAAAATGAGGCTCATCAGAATACTAAAAGGCGTCTGCACCTATACAACTGTCTCTGGTGTAAAACGCTAATTCAGACCTCTGGGATGAGCTCTGCTGGCCAGGAGGAATCTATTTCTATCCTTTTCATTTTGATAAAAGCTTGTGATGAGGCTGTCTTTGCATAATTCATTGCACATGTCCAAAATGTACACACACATTTATGATCATATTCAAGTGAGAAGTTAAGGTCAGGATTCATGCTGTTAATTAGGAGATTAACACGATCATTCACCATCATATAGATATATGAACCATTTGAGGGTTTTCTAAAGGACTGGGTTTCTGTTAGTGTTAAGCATAGAAATAAAAGTCTTGGGTGCAAATTCTTTTTCTGTGTGGGTTAAGGTTAATGCACAAGAGCCTCAAGACTTGTATCATGGGAGATTTTAGTGTCGAGGCTTTAAACATCCAGGGGGCAGCATGATTTCATTAGGTAAATATTCTAATGTTGATTCTTTATGGATTAAATCAGTCCTCAAGGCATGGATACAGGTTTTATATCAAGGTTGCTTAACATATGTTTTAGTTTAATCTTTCTAAAGAAATGGAATAAGCCTTGTCTTTCTTGTTAAGCTCAGGCTTTTGGTGAAAGCAGAACGTTGATGGGGATTGAATGGCTTATCAGAAAAATTAATCACAGGATTGTGGCTTGCTGGCGGATGAAGGGACTGTGTGTTGCTGTAGTTGTGACATCGACTATAGACTCACACCCTCCCCTCATGGCCCTGTAAATCAAAAAGTCATCCTTTATGAGACACTGAGCCACCACATAAGCATGGGTTTAAAAAAATTATATCCATTGCTGTTTTGGCTTCATATGCTGAAAGCTGCAGTGAAGGCTTGATCCAAACTCCACTTTTTTTTTGGTCACACGCTGTCCATCCCCATCAGACACACGCATGCACACAGACCCATAAATCACTGGCTAAACCATGCTCTGGCAGGAACGTTGGATCAGGATACCGCTCGGTCTGCATCCTGATTTGTTAATTTATAGCCTGAGCTCACCTGAGTAGCACACATGCACTCAAATATGCACCTCAGCGACACGCCGCATTACCGCGTCCATCCCTCTGGTCCTGCAGCATGGACCAGCGGAGCGAGTGATAAGCCGGGATGAGAGAAGACAGGACTAAATGCAGGATAGGAGCAGAGCACCGGGGGCGGAGGTTGCCGTATATTTATTCCTTCCTCATCCGTGAGCTGTTATCAATGGGCATAGACCACCAGAGCATGTGATAGCGGAAGGCCAAAGGAGGGGAAGTGAAAGAGGGGGAGAGACACAGAGAAGTGGAAGGGTTCCCTAAAAGGTCTCATAAAGAAAGAGAGAGAGACACACACCAGAGCAAGTGAATTATCCTGGACGCCGGGATAGCGAGAAAGGCTGCAGGTTTCACAGAACAACAAGGATCATCCTTCTCCCAGTATTAGCCCGTGTTACTTAAGGGAAATGGAGAAGTAGGAGAGAGACTGTGGATGAGAGAAAGAGGAGTTCTATAGGTGGAAAGGGACTAGAAAATCTTGTTATGGTGTGATATAAAGAGCAAATTTGGGCGGAACGGGCTGAGAGGCATATGGAGGGGAAGGGAGGGAAACGCTTATCCCACGCTTCTATCTACGAGATGGAGATAAAATAATGGAGAGAATGACAGAGAAGATGAATGGAGAGTGGCAGGTTTAAATCTGTCAAAGTGTGCGTGCGTGTGTGTGTGTGTGTGTGTGTGTGTGTCAACTGTCTAAAAGTAGTATTCTTGAGGCAAACTTCAATCCACAGTGTTTCCTGTTATTGTGAAGCAAGCAGGGCCCCAGGCTCTGTCCGTGGTGCTGAATCAGAGGCAATAAAACAGGAGTGAAACTCTCCACCCGTTTCAACTTTCTGTACACTCCAGAAAGTAAGATGTTTGGATAGAGACTTATCCACAAACTTCTTTCCATAATTATCCTGAGAATTGAAGAAACACTGAAAACTTTGTTATTGATTTTAACCTGGGCTTTTGCAGTATCATCCAATATTAATGTTTGGTTATTATAGGGTTGGAGAAGTAGATGTGAACACTAGCTAAACAATTTGGCCAAAATGTTGGGTAGTGCTCTCCCCCACCATCATTAAAATACCAAATGAAGAAAAATGCTGTTCATCCCTCTAAGATTTATGGCAACAAACACTGATTCTGTCGCACGAAATTGTTGGACAAAACATTACTAACAACAACTAAAATAAAGAAGCAGGAACAGAATAAAGAAAAGCATGCAAATAGACGTTACAAAACAAAACACACAACAACAAATGGAATCAAAATGTGTCTGTTTCTGGTTATAGGACAGTCATTAACTCTCCATTTTCCCTGTGACATACATAAAGAAGATAAATGCATACGTGAGTGCTGACTCCATAAAAATTTCCTCTGACTGTGTCTTTTATAGCTGAGGGAAGTGGGAGAGCTCAGCCACCTTTAGACTTTGACCTAGATCGTGTGACAGCCTCGGGTCAGACGACCTGAGGGATCTCAGTGATCCCACTGAAGAGAACCAATCACTTTAGAAAAGTGGGGCCAGCCTTGTAGAGTTTTAAACATAATTAGGGATTTTTTAAATCAATACGCAAACCAACGCAGAACTGCCACACCTGATATGACATCTGACCTTCATCATGTGTTACAAAGGTAATTCTAATGAATGTGGTTCTGTTTTATTGACTTGTGTCCCAGTGGAGTTACACTAGGTTCTGTGGAAATAGTTACGGGGAATCAGACCAAGATTCCTGACTTGACTTGATGCAGCAATGGTCTGCTAACACACACCAGGCTAAAACAGACCATATTCTATACGGAAAACAAGCAATTACTATAAATAAATCTGCTTGTCCATAGGACCAAGCAGCGTTAGCGAGGTGGGAGACAAGGGGAGAGTAGAACAGATGCTCTTATTTCTACTTTTTTGTTGGCTTGTCAATCTTATTCAATCTAATTAGTGAATTTATCTTCATCAAATGTTCAAATACCTATAGCAACTGATAAGAAATTGTCAACCATCTCAAGTTACTGTAGGTAGATCAATCAATTAAATTGGTTTAAAAAAAAGGTTATTAATATTTTCAGGAAACTAATTAAAATGTAAGTTTAGGGATTCAAATTGTATCTTGACCAACAAAAAGCTTGAAGTCCCTGGCCATATATTCCTACCTGACCTTGCAATGAACCTTCAGAATATGTTTGGTCGTGGACTGATGATTTCAGTACAATGTCACCGTGTCATATTTGCGCCCACGTGAACAGGAACAGGTTGTGCTTCATGAAGCTGCCAGCTCAGTATCTCATCATTCATCATGCGACATGTGGGAGGACGATGCAAAAAGTTGCTCAGATAAAAAGGATCTGTGCTTTGTGCTGGTATAATAAAGCAAAACAAACAAAAAAGCATTTAAAAACAATTTGACTATTATATATTGCATTATTATATTGCAAAAGAAATCGAAAAGTTGTGTTTTAATACTATATTAAAGTATATTTTAACTATATATATTAAAATCTTCTACAATTGCAGTACTGTACTTTCCCTTTATTCAGTTTAAATTCAGAATGAATACAATATATTTTTATTTCTACAGTGTGCACAGCAGGTCTTTATTCTGTTAGAGGCATTAAGTGAGTCAGTGATGATGAGAATCGAGGTCCATGAATATGTAAATGAAGATTAGCATTCTACAGCTTTCTACCGGAGGCGCATTAAACTTAAACTAAAACGTAGGGAGGATGAGGAGGGAGAGGCTCAGTGAGAGTTTGAGCTCGTAATCAAACGCAGATGTTGACTGGGAGAGTGCCGCGCACATCCTCAAACACACAATGCAGGGACGCCTCTCGAATTAGCTTTTCTTTAAATGTTTGATTATGATAATATAGGCATGGCCCTGCATTCATTTTGGCGACATGGAATCCTCCAAAGTGAGTGTAGTTTCTAATGAATAGATTTAACTATAAGAACAGTCCCCTTTGTTAAGCTATTGATTGTGCAGATAGTACTTTAATTAAAATATAAGAAATTAAACAATCCCATAGTAAGTGTCTCGTACGTTGACCTAGGAACAGAGGATCCTGTCCTGAACCACTCATCTGTAAAACCACAGTCCCCATCACACAAAATAATCACCCAGGGGGGGGTCAGCCTGAATGCTGAGCCCCAAACATGAGCCACCTTAAAGCTGGCTATTTCTGCCCTATGCTTGGCATTATAATGATACTATAATGATACTGTACCTCATCAATTTTACATAATTACATCATGTGAGAGATGCATGAGCATCCACAGTTTTTTTTCAAATGACTATATATGAAAAATAGTTTATTTAGTTTATTTATTCCTGGAGGTAGTAGTAGTACTACATGTATTTTCAGTACCAACTCTTGATTCTGAAAATATATGAGGACACATTATACATGTACAATTTTTAACCTTAACAATGTCTTCGTTTGGTGCTAACAAGCAGGAACCAGTAGATAAGTGGGACACCATAATCACAGACACGAGTAAGTTCAAAAAAGGGAAAAGAGGGAATAAATTATAGAAATCCGAGGGCAGAAAAAGTCTCAAAGGTGTCTGTGATGAAAGCTTCTGTCATATTTTTCATCACAGCACTGATCTATGGTCATGGCAGGCATATCTTTATTACTGAAGGGTTCAAATGATTATAGCCTATGCTGTTTACTCTGCAACAATATTTTTCTACAGTCACAATTGTTTCTCCAGCTGCACCAAGAGTCTAGAAGAGGTCGACTGCCCCCACTGCTCCAAACACAAATACAGATATTTTATAACAACAGCTCTGATTCCTAATGCAGAACAATAATACATTTTCATACTCAGCTGTGTTATGAGAAAAACAAAAACCCACTTCTCCCACTGAGGCCTGTGCAGGTTTAAAGGTTGGTTTACGGTTTCATAAGTGAGATTTATGAGCATTTTCTTTGAGGAATTTCATTAACTTTTAAAATCAAAATTTCGATTAGACTATAATTAAACAGTTGAAATCATTTAATGCGACCAGTCCAAATACAATATGAAGCCAGTGAGTTTAATTTTAATATGAAGTCACCCAGTGACTCAATGAAATTTTCAGCAGCTTACATGATCAAAGCTGTAATATAGATCATAGTGGCCCATTTTACCAGTTTTTTCCAGTTTTACCCAGTTCCTAAAACCCTTAATCTGCAAAGTATCTTGGTTTTGACTCACTGTTCCACTGCTTTTAATCCAGCATACTCACAAATACACAGAAGGCAAGTTAAACGTTATATTCATATTTATTTGATGTTTTATACACTGTTATTCTCTGCTCTCTTGATGTTAACCGTGATGTACATCTAGTATATTTACATTCACACAGTTAGATAAGATAAGATCTGACTTTATTGATCCCACAACGGGGAAATTTGCTTGTTACTGCAGCGTACAGAGTAAAGAAAAGAAAAGAAAATAAAAGAAAATAAAAGCTATAAAAAATAAGAATACACAACATTATGTACAAAATTCTTAGAATTTGTTGATCCGCATACACAGTATGCATTATGGACATAAGAATGGAGAAAAATACTAATACATAGCAAGAAAAAAGTATGCATAAGCAAAGCATATATACATACATACCTACATACCTACATACATACACATACACACATATTTACATATTTGCATATATATACACACATACACACATGTGCACATACATAGCTAATGCATACTTAAGGTGCAGTTGAAAACATATTTCAATCAAAACTAAACTACATACACTATATTACCAAAAGTATTCTCTCACCCATCCAAATAATCTGAATCAGGTTCAATCACTTCCACGTCCTCCAAACTTCACATGGCCTTCAGATCAGCTCAAGAACAGAGCTCACAGATCTTCATAGAATGGGTTTTAATGGATGAGCAGCTGCATCCAAGCCGCACATCAGCAGGTGCAACGCAAAGTGTCAGATGCAGAGGTGTAACACACGCCACCACTGGAGTCTAGAGCAGTGGAGGCTGGAGTTCTCTGGAGTGATGAATCTCATTTCTCCGTCTGGCGATCTGATGGTCAGGTCTGGATTTGTGGTCACCAGGAGAACAGTACGTGTCTTAGGATACTGTGAATGGGATGTCACTTAAATTCACGTGTAAGTCAAGTACATCTTCACAGCACATGATCTGGGCATTATTGCACTTTTATTATGTTGAAGAACACTATGAATTTTTCACCTATAATCTGCAATTGATGCCACAAATCATGCTCAAAGGTACACACCTTGAGATCTACCTACGCTTACATTGAGAATTCTTTAATTAGATTTACTGTTTTTTTTTTTTTTAGAAAAACACATTTTTCATGACGTGAGACTTCCTGTGAGGGCACAGGGGAAATGTGCAGAAATGCACTGCCTGAGTTTTTCCTCATGATTAGATAAGAAACACTTCAGCTAAAAGTTGAAACCTCTGTCACTGCAGGTATTTCTCCTACACAGCGCTTTAACTTTTAACTTGTCTTGAGCCAAGAACACTTTGATATAAACATTTGATATATATATAGAGAGAACATTGATTTCTATGCCATTACACTGATTCCACAAAGCCATCAGTCTTATTTGTTCATGCTTCTCCAGTTGATTTGTCCATTCCAGCAGTTTTCGCCAATGGACTGATGTTTTAACTCATGACAGCAACTTGCAAACGATTCAGAAAAATCCTCTTGGAAGCAGATTATCCATCAAAAACTCAGAGCTACACTTGTCATTTCCATTACAACACTGACATTCCTGAATTAGTTTTGTAATTAGTTTGTTTCCCCCCGTGGTGCTGCCTTCCTATAAATCACACAGCTCTTGAGCGGGATTTCACTTACTGTACTGACAAACAACTGATGCGTTCAATTTAAACTAAAAGACTGGCTTGGTTACAATTTAAATGAGTGATTGCTTCTCGACTGCTGAAATAATGAAATAAAAGTCATCATTTTGGCACAAGCACACATGTGTGTGTGTTCGCTGCAATACATGCATGTGTGCATATAATTCATCGGTGTGGATTCAATATAGAGTAGGAATAGAGTCCATTTCATCTTGATGGTTCCTTGCTTCTTCTAAGTCACCCACCTTTTAAGTGACCTGATGCAAAGACCATTTAGATTTATTTTTTCCTTCAGTAACTCCATGACAGCTCGGTGACCGAGCAACGGAATAACGTGATACCCTTGAGAAGCCATTGTTGGTCCAATATAGACTTTATCCGTTCATGGCCTAATATCATTAAACTCAGGTTCCCTTTCCTATGGATTAGCATTCTTTTAAAAAGAGCTTATGTGTGTGTGTGTGTGTGTGTGCGTGTGTGTGTGTGTGTGTGTGTGTGTGTGTGTGTGTGTGTGAGTGTGTGTGTGTGTGTGTGTGTGTGAGAGAGAAACAGAAAGGCAGGTAAGCAACCCACAAACAGATGCATACACATGATCACACACACAGGCCCATACTTTGAATGCTGATTTAGTGAAACCTCTGTCGGTGCAGACGGACCTTTGACTGGGCAACACGTGAAAACAGCCCTGACAGTAAGATGACATGCAGTGGAAGGGCAGCGCGTGTGCGATGAATGCAGACACAGCCGTCAAGGGGACCTCTTCAAGGTTATCGCTCACCGAGGGGAACCAGCTGGAGTTTTTTTTTTTTTATTTGCTTAAACCAGCAGTGTATGTGCTGCGAGCTCTTCAGGGGGCACGAGGCAAGACGCGTATAATGAAGCGGAAGAATTGTATTGTTTGCCCTGGCACACGGTGTTCAGAACACGCCTTTGATTTGTTGGGTACCGTCTTTTTACGCCGGCAGGCAGGGGAGTCGTGAGCGTTGAGACGGCGGTGGCGATTTTAATCCTCTGACAGAGAGCTGTGTTGTCGCTTCGACGTCTTTTTTTTTTCTCCACAGAAAGCAAAATGTCACAATGCACAAAGTGCGCAGCCACTGCAAATATTTCCCAGCCGTATTTCATCTCAATAAGACCACACTCGCAGTGCATGGGAGCACTTCCCAGGCCAATATTTCTCGAGCATATTTTTATATTGTCGGAATACAAAACGTTCTGACTGTAACCAGGCACAGAGGAAACAGTAGAATTTCCATGTGCTTAATCAAGCTCTCGCTCCCTCGCTGATTTCCCACTGGAAGCGCTGATGTTTGTCGGAGTATCCTGCTAAGCCAGAGGCACCGGCTGTGTGGAGGCGAGAGGAGTTGTGTCATATCAACCAAA
Source organism: Eupleurogrammus muticus (assembly GCA_036785175.1). Classification (NCBI taxonomy): domain Eukaryota; kingdom Metazoa; phylum Chordata; class Actinopteri; order Scombriformes; family Trichiuridae; genus Eupleurogrammus; species Eupleurogrammus muticus. Next base: position 24,710,967 of record JAYKQN010000003.1, read on the forward strand.
GCAGATGTCTGATAACAGCAGCGATTAACTTGTTACTAATAATTTCTAATATGCCAGTTGTCTGAATTACGGCATGTGGCTGTAGTCTTACATAAATATGCTGCTAGGACTGCTGTACATCATATGTGAACTCTATAAATGGTCACATCGACTAAATGAAAGGGCTTTAATGAAACCAATATAAAATATGACTGATTAATTCGGAGGCAGCAGATTGATCCGATAAGAATCTTTGAAACGAGCTTTTGTCCATCAAAGGGGATTTCTCTGAGGCTTAGTCATGCACTTATTTCCCTTTTTCATTCCCAAACGCCTTTCAACAAGAACAAATTCAGCACCTGCTTTCACCATAAGGTAATCAGTGTGGAGTGAGAACACCAAAAAATCTGATGTGCTGGTACATTACCACAAGTACTGCAAAACCAAATCAAGTACAGACAGCTGACAATATAAATGTTTTTTTTATATACAAGATTTGATGCCAAGAAGTGTAACCTAGTTAATGGTGTGTTAGTTGAATTGGCTGTAGGAAGGATTTACAACTAAATGCATCATTAGCCTCCAGTTTTCTGATCTGACGCCATAGTATCAGTGAGATGATGTTATTTATCTTTTGCTTTCAAGAACTGTTAGAAATCACTGCTGCATGAATATAAAACAATATGAATATTACTATTAATGAGAGTTTGTGTATGTTCTTTTCATTGTAATGTTGGATAAGATGTTAATAATTGCATTAAAGACTCAATAATTCAAGTTAAAACAACTAATTAAAACACATTCATATATTGTCAAATATTTATCACCTCAAAGAAATATAATATAACTCTAAACCGTTCCACCCAGCTTATATTGAGTGGAATATAACACACTTTCTTATTGTTTTTCATACCGTGTGGACATATTATGTTGAAGGGAGTCATGTACAAATACCTCAGCCAGGTTTACATGTATCAGAGGGACACAGAAAACAAATAAATGATAAGATATGGCTACAATAAGGGATTTATATCAAACTCCTCAAATAAACCTTTAGGGACTATATGAAAAAGTCTCCCAAACGTCAAAAGCAGCCGAGTTGAAAGTTGCTGAAATGATTGACGCCAAAGAGTCTCCATGCCAGTGTCCATTAATACGGACTACTGATTATAAAACCAATGTTATAAATGACAACAAAATAAACTATAAGAACGTATAAAAATCAGCCATTCATGTCGTGTTTTCCTGTTGTGTGTCTAGACAACAGACAAGACGCTGAAGTTCCCTCTAATCCTGTTGGCCAGCTTTATCGCGGATCTGTCTTCATCCCTGGGTTTACAACTTCCCTTTTGCTCTTCGCGATTCTTTATCTCCTCCCTTCTCCTCCTTCTCGGCATTCGTCCAATATCACACCTCTCCCTATTCTCCCCCCCTCCCACTCTAACTCTAACCACTGTGTGCCAACACACAGCGATTTTTCCCAGGATAACTACACATTTGGGCAAATCCACTCCACACTTCCTGTATCTTTTCGCTGGTTTCCAGTCAGAATAACATCAGCATATCTGTTAGAAGTCTTTCAAAGGTGTTTTTCCCCTCTAGCAGCCCTTTCTCCATGCTCTTCACACTGGTCAACACAGTTAGATTTTTGCAGATAATCGACAAAAAGAGAATCTTTCTTTACTTGCTGATTTATGTTGAGTCATGCTGCATCAACAGAAAGAGATAAACCAGCTGTACTCCCTCTTCTCTCTTCTGTCAACTGTCTAAATTACACCACAGTTTATTCTGTTGTGCAGCAACGGCAAATTTGCGGAATCATTTGCCGCGAGCTCCGTCCAGTCCTGTGAGTCCGACCGGCAGCTCTGGTGTGTCGGCCAGGGAACAAATTAGAGCTGTGTTCTCTCCAGCTGCTGCTTGACCTGTGGCTGTTTGTCTGTTCCGACAACAGCTCAGCACAATATCTGCTCAACCGGCCACATGGACGCTGTAGAGGAGGAAGGAGGTGGCACACATTTATGTCAGCAGGGACAAATGGGGAACACCGGTCATCTGGCAAACAGCCACTCAGGTCTGCTCTACCCGTGGTTCGAGAAGCTCTTGAATTGTGCTCGAAACCCAATTTCTAACTTAAAAAGGGTAAAACGATCTCAAGAAATGAGGTGAATATTAAATCAACAAAATGTTCCCAGTACTTCACCTCTCTAAAATGCCACTTGAAATCACAGCGAAGATCTGTAATCACAGAAATAACCCCGGTGCATCGACAGCAAAACGCTCTTCCCGGCTTGTGGAGCCGTCGCACACACAGGCCAGAGACCCTCGGCTGCAGCAGAGCAGTCGCTGCGAGCCACTGGAGAGGAACAAAACAGATACAGATGGAGACATGATCGGGTGCCTCAAGGTCATTCTTAAAGACACCTGCTCGGGTTAAGCTGGGAATGAGCCCCTGAAAGATGCTATCACCTTTTATCAGATCGGGGAAGCATCAAAGCCGTTAGAAAACAGCAGCGTCTCCCCCCCTCCCCGCGCTGCAGCTCTCACTCTTTTGTCTTAATTCTCCAGGCAAAGCCGACCTGCTGCTGCCGACAGACCCCTGGGAGGATCACATGGATGAAGCCTTGGAAAAGAAACTCGCCAAGAACGCGGGGAGGGGCTGACGGGGGGTCGGATTCAGATGCTTTTGCTGCCTGGGCTCTGCCTGTCAAGCCTTCATCTTTTCAGGTATTAGGCGACAGCCAGCTTCAAAACACTTTCATCAGAAGGACCGAGGGTTTCTTTTTCTTTTTCTTTTTTCTTTTGTTAGGTGTCAATTTCTCCACACAAGCTGGGAGCTAATCACCCTTGACCCGAGTTCACCAGGTGGAGGTCATGTGATGTTGAAAAACCTGAATGCAGAACTAAAACGTGACCATATCCATCATATCCTATCCAGGCATTTTCTCCTCGCACAGCTTCCTTTTTTCCCCAGTATTAGCTCACCTTTCCAGTTGTCCTTTTCACTCCCCTGCTCTAATCCTCCTGTTCTCCCACCGGGGCCAAAGGTTGAGCTGGGAATAGATATTCATCATTTGGCGATTAGCTCCTCAATTCAGCCATTAATTCGCCCCGAAGGCGAAGATAAGGGGAGGTAGAGAGAGGATGGGGAAATACAATATATAAAAGAGCTATAAAAAGTGACAGAAGAACGGGGTTGAGAAAAGAACAAGGTTAAATGTGAGGCTGAAATACATATGATACCAGGTCTCCCAGGAGGCACTGCCAGAAAATCCATGAACCACTGAGACATTTTAGTCATGTCTACTGTAGATAGATATTCTATGACATACACATATTCTATTGTAAATTTATATGTATATGTATATAAAATCATTTTTTCTGCTCGTCATTTTCTTGTAAATGTAATTCATCACAAAAAAAAGATTCCTACTCCTTCAATGCTCTGCTCATAGTGTGTGTGTGTATTCTGTGCATGTAGGAAGGTAAAAAAATACACCAGGAGGGAGATATGTACTCCAGAACAGAGGCGAATATGAAGCTACCAAGACACCAAGACTTGAAAATTGGAAGAAGATAATAGGACAGATGGAGAGAAAAGGCTCAAATAGAGTGAGGCAGACAGGCGGCGTGTGTTTCTGATTACATGGGAAGAGACATATAAGTTTATCAAGCTGTCATCATTCAGATCAAATTGATGCTGGTCCTTCCTCATTTTCATCTCTCCATGCATCTCCCTCTCGCTCATGTTTTCTGTGCAAAGAAGACCTGACCTTGATTTTCCCACTTTCCAGAAGTGAACTCCAGACGCTGATTGTCTGTGTGTATTGATGTAGTATGTAAACAGGCCAAGTCCCATTTGTGTAGACGTGGTCATGCATTTTGTATTTGCAAGGTGTGTGCGTGTGTGTTTGTGCATGTGTGTGTGTGTGTGTGTGTGTGTGTGTGTGGTTCCCAGAAGTGGACTGCCTTCAGTTTATTGGCCACCTGGTTCCCTGTGATAGCTGTAACCCAATAAAGAGCTGAGAGAGACTGACTGGCAGTGGCTTTCAGGGTAAACCCTACCAGAACACACAGTCGAGTGTGTGTGTGTGTGTGTGTGTGTGTGTGTGTGTGTGTGTGTGTGTGTCTACTCTACAGCATTCACTCCTACTTTGGGATAAACAACTGTACTATACTATTATCATTACTATTAAAATCTCGAGGATAGTAAACACGTAGAAGAGTTGGCATCAGTCGAAAAAACCAGGAGTAAAGCAGCATCACTTGTCAAACTTCCCTCTTATCTTTACACCGTTGTCAACACAAGAGACAGAATGACATCTGAGACAAATAATTTGCATGCAGTTGTCCATAGCTATGGAGGAGACTGAACGCTGCTTAAACAAGAATATGCTAATGGAATATTAGGTATACGGTATATTAATAGCACAAAGAAGAGTACCATACCTCCTCTGTGTAGAGAGAGACAGAGAGAGATACAACATAGGTGTGTTTCCATGAAGAAAGTGATTGAGAGATAAGAGGTAGAGCCTCTGGTTATTGTTCCATCAGAGCTGAGTCTTACAGATACACACAATGCACACACCATTCGACACAGTCTCATATAGACAGGTAAATACTTCATCAGTGCCACATACACAATATTTGTGTTATAAATGTACTGCATTCATAGTTTATCCTGTGATAATCTGTTAAATATAGATTGAAAGTTAAGGACAAAAGCTTATGTTAACAGTTTTAAAGAGAAAGGAGTTAGGATGATTCGAGCAGTCCTGACAGTTTTTGGAATCGCTAAGATTAGTGTAATAGTTGCAGTCTGCAGGCTAAAAGCTAAAAATAAATTGTCCCGCTTTGATTATGAAGGTCGAAATCAAATCACGGCACCCCTAATGTAATACAGTTGCGTTCCCCAGAATATCAAGTAGCCCAACAGAAAGTACAACGAGTATGTACCAGTGCGCCAAGGCCATGCTGGCACGGGGCCCCCTTACACAACTTAATTCCTTCTTGCATGCCAATCAGATAATGAGATAATCAAACAGTTCAGTGGACTTGCTTAAAAACTCATTCCAGTCGCACCCAATTTATCGTCATTTCTGAATGAAGCATGAAATACTCGAACACAGCAGACTCCTTCTCAGTACCTCCAGTTCACTTTTTGACATGAGAGGTTGTCTGGTTGTGGGTGGATATTGCAGTAGTATCCACAGCTATGCTGTATGGCACAAAGTGCAAATCATCATGTTTTTGCAGGTAAATTCTTCGATAAAGGATAAATCTCAATGTCAATGCATGATAATCTTACAATACTAAAACTGCATGTAGTAGACAGGAGACACCTGTTCTGAAGCTAAACTGGAGTGTGACAGGTCTCAGGTGCCACCAGAGTGTATTAACTATTCAGTCGAGTGCAGGGTAGTGCACTAAAGAACTGGGCTGTTAGCCTTTCCATAAAGATTGAGGGGGACTGCGGATCGAAGTGTGTACTTGTGCGCGCGTCCCCTTCAATACAGTGTAAAGCACTGACAGGCGACCAATGGAAATAGACTGTTACCTTAATTAAAAAAATGGATTTGTCTAGGTTTGAGAAGAGATGGAAACATTTCAGATACTGTAAGCACACAGCTTAGCATCTATAACATAGGTTAAGTCATTATAAACCAGAGAAGGGACATGTATGAATCAGATCTGAACACAAGACCTGATACACACTCTATAGAAAGTAAATATATTCTGGTTTATTTGATAAAGACAATGACATGTTATGATGCACATATCATGCAAATATTTAGAGCTAATTTTCATCCTGTTGTTCTCATATCATAAGACAAACAGACATTTAGCACTGCAAGGGATTTATTTACAAAAGTATAAAGGAAGACTTAAGAATTAAAGCTACAGTTATACTGTATTAAAGTTCTGTATATATACACGTACATTCATAGTTTAACTTTGTCAAAATACAACCAAACAGATTCAGCCAAAAAAAAGTGTTTTATATATTTCCAAAACTAACCAAAATTGATCAATCAATCAAACAGTGATTTAAAGGATTGTGGAAATAAGTCTTGACCTCTCAATTAAAGACTCAGAGAAACAGGCCAGTAGATTAAAACTAAAGCCCTGTATATTCTTTAAAGTCATATATCTTGATATATTAATATAGGAAGACTATGTTCTGACCAAAGGTTTTTTTCACGGTATAATATGTAACTGGTAGTTCTGCAGAAGTGGTCTGCGGTAAAGAGCCCATCGACCATGCCAGTGGTTTCTATGTAAAGCGAATTTTGTATTTTTTAAGTGTTGAGGATAATAGAGAATTATGTAATGAGCATGTAGAATTCAGTGGGCTACAGACATACACTCCTTCAATACCATAAATTAGGCTTTAGTAGAGGATCAATAGTGTTCTCTGCCTCATTAGAGGTTTTTACTGTCCTCTTTACCAAATTGCATCAATCCAGCCTACACTCCCTCACTTACTGACTATCGAGTATCTGACATGACTGCTACGGACACGTAGTGTCTGTGTGTGAGTGCATGTGTCTGATGATGATGTGTAAAAGTGTTGTTTCATTATCCAAGAGCTGCAATCTGCAAGCTGTTATTCATTCAGTTTGTGAGAGTAAGCTAAACTTTTGCCACGTTTTTGTTTCTGAAACTTTTATCCTTAGTCACTTCCCCATGGATGTTTGACTGTGTCAGAGGTTAAACCATGCTTTTGCTTAAGACGAGAGGTTTTGCACTAAGATGCGAGTATAACATGTTTACCTTAGATTACTGTGATTAATTTGTATCGGCGCTTGACTGATAAATAATCCATTTGTTAGTCTCAGATATGTCTCACTGATTAATGTGCCGTCTCCTCCAGAGAATATAGAATATATTCAGTTCCATTTTCAGGGTATTTGAACAGATTCTTGCTTTTTCATCTTCTCTATGGCTTCCTTTTGCCATGAAAGAGTACCCTTGATTATAACTTTCATCTCACCACCACATACTCACACATACTAAAATAAATGTGAATCACCTCTCCTATAGAGATCAAACCCATGAAATGTTTTTTTTAAAACAAGATGCAAGTTCGGCTGCTTTAACTTTGCTCTGACAACATTAGGTCATAGCAGGCCCCAGGGAGTTGTTGAGATTCATGTGACCATGTGACAAAGAATATATTAAAAGAATGAATGCACCAGTAAATGACTAACTGGCTTTGTAGAGCCCCCGATTCGCAGGAATATCCCATAGAAAGGAATGTGAGGATCCTATAGGAACAGTCCACAGGGCTTTAGTGTCCTCCTGCTAGCTCAGAGCCATGATGGATAGTAGCTGAAGTTCTTAGAAGTGTAGTGAAGTTTGCTTAGCAACAAAGCAGGAATAACTTAACGTAATTATGCACCTGAGAAAGTGGCGGTGTGAGACACGTCTTTAAGGTATGTAAAGGACGTATAAAATGTGCCTATATCCTGAAGTGGTTTCGCTATGGTAATAGAAATATATTTCATGTTATATGCATCCCTGCAGCATTTTTGCATAAAAGAGGAGAAAGGAGTATTGGTGTATTACAGGAAATGTAAGGAAACATTTGTCTCTCAAAACACTTAAGGTCAAATGCAGCAAGGTGACATTGCATATGATGAGTATTATGAAGATTAAATGTATCACACTCTGCAAATAATTTAATTTGTATAGTGAAACTGAAATATCTAAAATATATCTTAAATATCTGTATTTCAAATGAGTACGGGCTATCCAGGAGGGACTGGAACAATATAGTGCATGAAGCTGCTATTCCATGGACATGATTCTCTATATCCTGGAAGTGAACAACTGATCCTACTTTTGTGGTTATGAATTTATCGAGTTAGTTAAAAAAAAAAAAGGTAATATAAAGTGAGAGCCCACTACTGTGATGTCAAGTCTGCTTGTCTCCTATTGATTTTTGCCTTGTTAGACTTCTATTGACAGAAATGAAACTCAGTGCTTTAAATTCCAATGAAAACTGTTTTAAAACAGAACGTATTGGAGGTCTTGGCATGTTCGAGAACCCACATGGAGGAAAGTTAATCTTGAATCAATTTTTTTTATAAATGTTTACCAGAACAAAATCCTATAGTTTTCATGTGTATGGAACTCTCCTATTGATTTATCAGGGACCCTATCAGTGTCAGTGTAATCCTCCAAATACCCACGAGTCAGACTGCCTGCAAACACTCTACACTCATGTCCGTTTCTCCATGTTTTCCTCTTCTTCCTTTGATTTAGAAGCTGCACTTTATTTTTATAGACTTATAGTTTTTATCCCTGATTATAAACCAATTAAAGAATTTCTTTCTTCCCTTTCTACCAATTCGATTTCTCTGTCCTACTCTGACCCCCCTTCGATTTTTCCCTGCTCTGTTGAGAGATCAATAATGTACCTCACCACAGTTGCTCCTGATGTGTCATTGGATTGTGGCTTAAATGGATCTTTTTTTTTTTTTGGGATATGTGAAACTAATTAGAAAGCTAATTCTCAAACAGAGGAGGAAAGCCTTGTTTTAAACAAATACATTTGATCATTGAAGTTTCCGTGGCTCAACTTAACTTTTATAGTTATATGTTCATTTTAATGTGGGATAAATTGTGGTGCATTTTTATATATCAGCAGTGGACAGCATCCTTACATATATCGTATCTGTGACATTGCAACATGTCATTTTAGGACAGGCAGGAGACAGTTTGACTCTACAAGGCTAGAAACGCCTTAAAGTTTTATAGGACGACCTTATTTTTAATTCATTTCGTTCTCACACAACTCCAAGAAGGATTACGACCAGTAAATCCTGGTTAATAACACATGTCCTGAAGCTGTCCACCTCAATAACGCGCTAAACAAGAGCTCCACAAGCCACCTGGCAGGTTCACATAATTGTGCAACAGGGCAGATGCTTTTAATGCACTTGAAGCACTTTATCTAGTGAATGGTTTAATGGTGCTGCTAATTTCCCTACAGGTCCTAGTGTTTTATCTACGCCAGTGTCCTCCAACTTTATACAGCAAGTACCAAAAGATATATTTCTCCAAGTATCACCATTATGCACAAAGTCAAAATAGAGTAGCGTAGACCTACACTGTTAATGAATCTATTTATTCTGACTAAAACTATTTATTGCTGTACAAAGTGAGAACAATAGAACTCGCATTTCCACAAAACTGGCACACAAGGGTTAGTTGCTCATACACACACTCACATAATAACTCTATTTTATTATGTGCTACCAGATAATTGCAATCATTTCTTCATATGGAGCTTTTATGTTCACTTTTGTGTGGTTCATTTTAATGACGTACAACATGGTATTTCCACTCTACGTCTTTCTGGCATTGCAATCGATAACTAACCACTTGGGGGAGAGACTTGTTATTAGAGTTAAGGTTTTGGGTTTGCCACATTGCAGACCATTGTACTGAGTCCTTAATGATGAACTTTATATTTCTCTAATGGTTTATATTGTACCCCTCCTGGAGCTGCCACCCTATTGTGTTGGAGGGGTTTGCATGTTCAACGATCCCCTTGTAGTCACCCATGGTATTCAGGTCCTAGGTGAGGGACAAAGTGCAGCTCAAAAACCCCCTAATGATGAGAAGAAAAAAAATGGAATCCCCTCATCTGGAGGTGGGTCGCCGGGGCATGCCCTGCAGCCAGGCATGAGGAGAGGAGCTCAACGTCAAGCCACCGGTGGCCCATGGGGGGGTCACGGGTGTGGAGTGAGTTTCAAGGCTGGAGGCAGGGAACACTGAGGGTCGTAGCCCCGGCTGCAGAAGCTAGCTCTGGAGATGTCAGACAAGGGGAAGAAGAGGCTGGAATCAGGTGCATAGATTACAGAATCTATCCAGCATCAAGGTCTTGATCCGTAACCATGGTTACGAACTCTCCTCATTTACATAAAGTTGTTTACAGCTCAGGGGTGGCCAACGCCGCTCATACGTGGTGTCATGACTTCCAAACTTCTGAAACAAAGGAAACTTTTACGGAAAAAACGGTAAATTGGCTCATAAGATCTGATTACACCACGGGCCACAAAGTGCGCGTTTGCATATATTAGGCATCACATTCCACTCCTCTCCTCTGTCTGCGCCTCCGTTCTCATAGATTCACTAAAGCAGCTGCTAATTCTGTAGCCAGTGACTGGAACTGTTCTCCAGACTCATTCAGCAAGTGAAGCCACGGCTCAGTGATGGGATTAGTGTTCTATCAGGAAAATAAATAATTAAGTGAAAACGCAGATATGCTTGGGTTGTTCTTCACTGATCCCTCCCACTGATTCCTGCTGCACCTCGGATGATAAACTGCAAATAACAAGCACGTCCCTCAGCAGGGAGCACATGTAAAATAAATTGTAAAATAATAATGAATCAGGTCCTGGATCAGAGCAGACGCACTTTTCTTAAATCCTGATTGAACAGTCAGATGGTTTTGACAAGGTATTTTCTTTCAGACTCCCCCCACTGCCAAGTCAAGGAGGCTATTTATAATTCAGAGGGAACCTTGTGAAATTCTTAAGCCCTATACACAAAGCAAAATTATTATAACCTGGAGACTTCATGGTATTTAGAAATTAAACTCATGCAGGTGTTTTATACAGCAGGCTAAGTAAAATGTAGTTTACTTCCAAATATGATTAAAATGTCAAACCTGTTAAAAGATAGAATGATATTTATTCCATCTTATTATCTTTTAAATGAAATCTCTGTGTGGAGAAAGCCTCCCACCTGTAATGTGCTTGGATTGGCTCCAGCAGACCTCTGTGACCCTAATGAGGAATACGTGTGAATACCTGGCTCTTCTGATGTACTGGAGCTTTCTTTTTCTGCAGCCTTAAGTTACTTATATACACTTTATAAGTTTATATTTTCCACCACAGCCTCCATAATTGATCATAAACCTCATGACGAGCATTTATTCATGATATCCGTTCTTTTTCCACCTGCCGTAATGACCTCTGACTTGCCTGAAAAGCACCGTCGCTTATAGGAGAAGCGAGTTGCCTCATTATAATGTGACAGGTGTGTGTGTGTGTGTGTGTGTGTGTGTGTGTGTGTGTGTGTGTGTGTCAGAGCAGAAAGGTGATTTCAAAAAGGTGAAAAATATGAGTAATCCAACTTGAGAAGTTGTAAAAGGTTTTGCGAAGTTCGTCAGTGTGTGATTGTTTCATGTGTTTCGCCTCAAGCTGGAAACATGCATGTATATTAATCATTGTTCTCTCACTGAATATCTTCTAATGTCTATATTTAAAAAAAACAAAACGCTTTTTTAGATGGTTAAGAGATGACTTTATGATTTAACTTGTCCTGATATTGGGATGTCTACCATCATAATGATGGCTGTCGTAAAGCAGGTTAATGGGGAGAGTTCTGTTATAAAGGTTAGAACACCGTAAATAATATCACTCGTTTACAGATTCATGAGGGGTCGCTCTGATGAGCCAGACAGTATGGATTTTGATGTCATTTTTAAGGCCACTGTCTTGAAGAGTTCAGCAACCAGATAAGTATTGACAGTTAAATTAGTATTATGTTTGGGTTGCGAACCCTTTTTTTTCTCATCTACTATCCTTAATGAATAGTAATGAAGTTTGACGTTTTCTCTCCCTCAGAGAATAGAAACTTCCAACTGCACAATTTCCAAACAAGCAAACAATTACAGATTTTGTCCTTCGGGTCTACCGTTTCGAGATTCAAACCAGACACTTGGAAGCAAACAAGAAGACTTCCAAATGAGTAATGCACCAAGGGCAAGTTATTAAACTGCGATATAAATTCAGAACAGCCAGCGATCTGGTTCCCATAGAGTGAGTGATGATCTGTGTTGGTTTGTTCTGTCTGAGAACTGAAACCCAAGCAGTATATTTGACTAAAATATGAGTGTGTTAAATGAATGGATATCTGTGGATAAGTGGATTTTACTGCAGAATTGCACGCATATTGCTGAGGTCATGGCTGTGTTTGTGCAAAAAAATAAAAAAAATAAATCACATATCAAGACACAGAACGTCAAACTTTTACTCTGAATCCCACAGAATATCGGATGCTGTCAGTTTCATTATCAAAGTCCAAAACCAAACTCTCCTGCTACCTGTAATTCAGAATAAATCTGTCTTTTCATTTAATATTTCTTCCAGTTCAAATTAGTTTCTCAAAACTTGAGCATCATCAGTTTAAAGATTTTTTAGAAGTTTATAATGTCTATAACTAGATATAAGTCTGCCTTTTTTGTGTCTTTGGGGTTTAAAGTCTACTTGCACTTGGGCTATGTCATGTTTTTAACAATGCATGAAAACACACTTTTTTCGTTAAGTACTGTTCAAACTGAGCGACTTAAAGACTAATGAAAAATGTGTATCTGGAGCTTTGTCACCGTCGTTCCAAATACAGTCGTGCTTTCATTTTTCAAATCAAAACCACGTCGACCACCTGCAGAAATGATTGATTCCAACTTCTTATTGTCTGTCCTTGTTGGCATATCGGGGCACCTGCCTGTCTGCGTTGTTGATATATTTTCTGATTGTGCACAGCCTTACCAAGGACATTAAATTCCTCTGAGGCAAGGCTGTCTAGACTCCTACTTTATGTCCCCTCCCACCCATTTAGATTGTTTGCTTGAAGACGACAGAGACTGATGGATCAGGACCCCCCCTGGTGTGGCGCCACTTTAACAGGACTGGCTGCGGAGGCGGCGAGGCGGGTGGGTTTTATGATATAATTGCACTTACATCACAATCATAATGAAGGTGCTGTGTGTGTGTGTGTGTGGGTGTGTGGGTCTGTCAAAAACTGAGCTACAACGTGGCTCTTTGCTGAACTTGAGGCCGATGCTGCCCACTGAGAATGACATTTTATTTTATCTGGTGAGACATGTGAGCGTGACACAGTTTGTCATGGACTGTTAAAACTTGCTTATACTGTATTAACATAATGCCGGTAATGATCCTGGAGTTGCGAGAGCTCCATAACTTGGATATAAATCCGCAGGTCAGACACTGGCTGACACGAGGGCTTTAATTGAATCCCTCCTCTTTACATCATCCTGTGTGTTTTTGAATGAGGCTCACGCTGTCGCCTTTGGCTCCAATCCACATTTATTCTGGTAACAAACGCAGAAGCGCTATATCTCCAACAGCCACTTTCACTAATAACAGCTCGGGTAAATATACACATGGGGACTGAACACATTAGACTGGTGGCGGAGCACAGGGTTCACTCGTCAATTCCGCAGGGGTTCGTTAGAGAGCAACGCACAAAGCCTCACCGGTTACTTCATTACATTATAATTAGTCTAGCAGACATTAAACAGGCACATAATAAATGAAATTCAGTGCACATTCAATATCGAAAACTAGACAGGTAGTAATTGGAAGTTAAATCATTGTATCATCACACACACACACACACACACACACACATGAGCAACAGTTTTACAGTACTGCATGTTACATGTATGTAATTAGCTCTGTGATGTCCTTAATGTCTCTAAGCTCATTCCACCTCAATGTTTCCCGACAATGAGCCCTGGAGACCGATGCTATGATTGATGGCTGCAGTATCGATCACGTCGATGTAAACGCATACACACACTTTTTAATCATAAATTCTTAGAGGTAATGCATTTCTCCTTGCAGCATGTTGATATGGTTCATCCCCTAAAGAAATCTATCTTCAAATACTGGATATATAAAAGGAATCCATATGAAAACGGTTCAAAAAGAAATAAATGCCTAAGAGGTAGCAGCAATTTGTCACAACTTGTAGGCAACACACACACACACACACACACACACACACACACACACACACACACACACATTGAGTGAAAAATCTTTGATTTCACTATTAATTAGTTCACTGTGCTGATAACGCTGCAGCTGAAGCAGCCTTTGTGAACCCAGATAGGCAAAGACCAATAAATTAACACAAAGTACAAAAACAGAACACAAACCCGCACACCGTTCTGGTATTTTACTGACCTTCAAACTCACACTGCAGAGTTCCTGTGGCGTTTTGGTGACCAATGCACAGGTGTGGAAGTCTCGTTCAGATCAAGCAGTTTGTATGAATTTTGGTTCTGATGTTGACTGTAAACAGGATCAGACATGCTGCAACAACAGATTCATGTCCAAAATGTTTATTTCAATTGAACGCGGTAATGTTTAATGTGGTTGAATTAGGAAACTCAGTTAGTCAAACTGCAGTTAGCTGTAAATGCATGCGGGTAATTACCGTATCTGTTGTCCTCAGCTGCTTTATACATAATGAAAAGCTTCAGTTCATTAAATCCCTGCAGCATCTGAAGGCAGCAGGACTGAGATGTTAAGTCTGCAGCCACCGAGGAGTGCTGCGTATCACCATCATATCAACCCACTGGTAGAATAAGTTTGGCTGAAAGAGTGTTCATGATAACCTCTGCTCCACCTTCACCATCAATCAGCCCTTCAGCATGTTCACTACTGCACATTCATGAATGAAAAAGGGAGAAGCCCATACCATCTGTGACCCTAAGAACTACGCTTGTGCTTGTCTTTGCGTTAAATATCCCTAAAGCTGTAAACGTTTAAATACAAATCAATATGTTTGGCATCACAGCACTTAACAAATGAGTTCCCAAAGTGCTCTTTGGGCCTTTTACCCCCTGTGTATTTGTCACTAGGTTAAATTTTCACGTTTTGCATGTGACCCTGCCTTTTGGCCGTAGTACTGCTAAGGCTCTATGAGGAGCACATTCTATTCTAGTCATTTTACAGCTCTTATAGAGTCTCCAATTATTATCAGACCATACGGATTATATTCTGCTAGTGAAATGAATAATGTGACTGTAGAAACAGATTCTGTTGCACAGGCCACAATGTGTCCATTTTCTAATAAAAAAATTAAAAAATAAAATTCTGAGTGGCAGAATTCCTACTTTAAGACGGTGCTGACACAAAATAAAACACTTAACAGACTAATTAAACTGAAACGTTAAACAGTTAATGTTGTTTCCCTCACTCCAACTTCCCAAATGTTGCATCCGGAAATTAAAAACAAACTTAAAAACTAAAATAGAACAACATCCATTTTTGTGATTCCAGCCCTGATGGTTTATAAACTCAACCATCCTCCTTCTGACAGTTACTTAAATTTACTATGTGCGACAGATCTGTCCATTCAAGAAAAAAAACAGCCTTCCCTCTGTTTTGAGGGATCACCTGTCAACAGGGCTTCTCCCTGCGTGCCTATTTGTGTGTGTGTGTGTGTGTGTGTGTGTGTGTTTGTGTGTGTGTGTGTGTGTCTACTGCCAGTGTTTCCTCACTCAGCAACATGGCACTTGGAAGGGATTCCGAGGAAGCGTTTCGTTGAACTTTCATTGCCTGCAAACGCAGCAGGATTTTACCACAGCAGTTTTCAGAGTTCAGAGACAAACATCACAGACAGACAGAGTGTACAGGCTGATTCATCGATAAGAGAAGACATTTTTTTAACATAGTGGTAATAATTTCACTCACACTCATTTCAGCTTCTCAACAATCAAGATTTACAACTTTTATTCGTTTTTTAAATGGAATAATTTTTCACACTAAATTCATAATTTGCAGATGTCATGCATTGGGCTGGTGCTACTTTACCTATCTTGTCATCATTTAGGGAGTTACAGGCAGATGGGAAAGTATGATTTTTAATTACTTTGGTATCAACATCATCCTTTGTTTGGACTCACTTCACTAAAAGAATTTTACATTTTCATTATATTGCTAGTGTTTGTACACTTTCTCCCACTAGCAGAGTTAAACAAGGGTCAAGGACTACTTCCTTCAGGCATTTGTTCTGGTTTGTCTTTCAGCGGGACACGTTAAAAAGTCGAATAGGTTTGCACAAACCTTAATGGAAAAATGTTTTTATGGGGGAACATTTTCACTCCACCTGGCCAAAAGGGGAATGTGGCCAAAAGTGCAAATCAAATGGACAGACTTCCAACATCGCCTGTCCCCTAGAATAGAAAGAGGCAAAGTGTCCATTATTTAAATAAGAATCTCAGCAGACCACCAAAACTGTCAAGTAGTAAAGCTCAAGTTGGCAGATGCCTTCAAGGACTTCGCCTCAAATAGGATAATCATTAAAAGGTTGGACATGAAAGCATTGTGGCACCAAACGGAACTTGAGTGTGTTATAATAAATTCCAGGAGGATGGATTGAGCCAACAGGAAACACGGACTTATAAAAGCATCTGCCGCTTACCCCCAAACATCCGAAGTAAACAACATTTATGTTTACATCCTGCCCATGTGTTCCTGCTCCTCAGAGATCCTTATCCAATCACAGTTTGTTAAAACGTCCACCACACTGGTAGATTCAATCCATGCAAATTAAGATAAGATAAGATAAGAAAACCTTTATTGTCCCTTGAGAACAAACAGAGGAAATTCATTTTTTGACACGAGTAGTTAAAAATACAATAAAATACATATTATAAATTTTACATTTTCAATCATTTCAACCTGATATTCTAACAGAAAACTGGAAACGATTTCTTCTTCGTTTGGCACATGGGCTCCAGACACGGACACATGCTTCTCACAGATTTCAGCTCTGCCACAGCATCTGCAACAAAGTCCACAGCCATGTGCGTTATGACGGGTCGTCTGACTCAACCCATGGATCACACACTGGTATCTGTCACAGATTAGTCATCTGACAGGGACACAGAGACACTTGAGTACCAGTAGAACTGTTTGACTTGTGGAGAAGCGACACAGCGCAGCACACAAAGCACCGAAGGTCTGAAAATGTCCCCACACATCATAATAGAACATATGTTAACAGTTTTCTATTGAGGAAGTATGTTTCTATTTTGTTTAATGACAGCCAGACAAGAGGCTCTGCATGTGTTTTGTTTAGATTTTTTTTTTTTTTTGTCTGAGAATGCATCCGATGCATTGTGGTATTGACTCAATGTGCAGAACTTAGTAGCTTGTATTATCATAATCTGTCATGAAATCTATGAAAAGTTTCCCGCAAATGCTGAGTTCCTGCAGATATAAACATCAGATGTGACCATATTGTGGCTCCATTGCTCTTACACGTGTCACAGTTATATAAAAAAGTCTTCAAATGAAGCTTGACTTCTTCATTCTAAGTTGACAGATTTAAATTAGTCACAGGTACCAAACAATGCTGTTTTTCACTTTAGTTTCTTTTCTTCTCCATTCGTTTTCCCCTCTCCTGCTTTCACTTCTGCAAAGGTTTATTCTCTGGATAGATTAAAAGAAATGTTCAAAGCAGCCAGGTGTATTTTTTTCTTCACAATCCGCTTGTTCTTTTATAAAAATTCTCGTTGTGCTTGTGGCAGTCTATTACAAATAACTAAGTTTGACAGGATGAATTTAGAGCAGGTGATTTGACTTGAGCCAATCTCAAAGTTAGCATCATCCAGCGGATTGTTTTTGCTGTTTCTGTTCCCAAACAGTCCGAGCATCATCTGAACTGCCATTTATTATATTATTGTTATTCACAGTTCCAGTTTCAGAGAGCATGTTGAATGTTGACATCAGCAGTGTGTTCACAAATATTGTTTTAAGTAACAAAATATTAACAAGAAAAAGTCTAGTATAAGTCTTGTATAGCCCAAAATCACAGAGGCTTTACAGTCTGTAAAGAAACTTTAAACAGGGAGAACTGGAGGATGAGAAAACATGGCAGGACTCCAGGAAACAAAACAGATGTACATTAATAGGGCATGAGTTTAATTACTTTTTTTTCACTTAAAAATGAAGAGTTATAGAGAGATGTATCCCCAGTAATGTTCCAATATTTACTTAACAAGAGCAGCATTTAAGCATCGCATCCATAAGCACTCTCAATAAAAGCGGCACCGTTAAAATCTTAATGATACTCATCCTTAAATATAGCACACAGTGCACGATCCATCACGAACCAGTCACTTGTGAGATGGCTGTTACCACTCACACTACCGTGTGAACAGGTGGGAGGTGGGGGGGTCCACGTGCCAGTCAGGCAGAGGCCCCTTCGACCCGGGCTGTTCTCCCGTGGCTCCCTCGCTTGCCCCAGGTAATTACTCTGCATAATCACCCTCGGCTGCTGCAGCAGATCCGGTTCCGTGCGAGAGGCCACCTGAGATCAGATCACCAGCGGCCGGTGGCTTAAAAATACACTTCAAGCACACACACACACACACGCTGACTTGTGCGATTTCATCAGACCAGAGGTGTCAAAAGTCTTTACATTCATTACACAGGTAGAAGTATATATGTAGAAGCTGCAGTATCAACTCAAGATTTTTACACAAGTACATGTGCAAAAGGACTGGTTAAAGCATAAAAGCAAAATGGATGTGAAGAGAAGATATGCTATTAAAAAATGATCCATTTCAGCACAATGCAAATACATTATACAAGAACCGTATATGTGCTCTGAGCATTGAAGTGTCTCATGGTGCATAAAATATGATGATACCTGTAAGTATTGTGATGCTGCTGTGAGTTCTCTAATAGGCAATATAAAAGAACAGGGGATTTTATGGTAAAACGCCTTTTCCAGCCACAATATGGATAGATGAATAGATTTGTACGTGTTAGTGTGTGTTTCTTGAATAACAATGTTATTGCACAGATAGTTGGAAGTAAAGTATAGGTATCCAAAAGCCCTACTTAAATTATTTATTTGGCACCTCTGAATTTCACGCATCAAAACCTCTCTGTGTTGAGAGATAGATTCATTACATACTGATTTATAAATTCATATTAAATATGGAGCCAATAACAGAGCAGTTTTAGGACAGTAGCGTTTTAGCATTGTGCTTCTCGTCTGAAACAAAAAGAGCAGAATAATGTCAACATTATGTCGTGTCGTGTTATTGTGCATTATTGTCCCCTGTGTAGAGTTCATGCAGCAATATGCTGCTGAAAAAGCGCTCACCATGCTGGATAACCATAATCAGGCTTTAAAACCCCCCAAGAGGACAGCACGCCTGTGGATAAAGGGCCACACTGAGGAGGAAGGAAGGAGGAGATGGAAAGTGCAGGGAGACAGAAACAGGAGGGGGTGGGCAACAGATTAGTCAGAGCAGGCGGCTTTCCAACATTTTTAATAGGTAGCACACACCAACAATGCACACAAAGTTTACTGGATTATATTTTAATTAAGGCAAAACATGGCGCTTCTAATTAAGAATTATACACTGCTCTCTGTGCTTGGAACGAAGAACACAAAGCAGCATATTCCTGAGGATGCTGAAACCACGAGTCAATTTCTGCTGTTACCAGGCCGACAAATCCTGTTTCTTTTAAGGATCAAATATTACTGCTGCCTGTTAAATACCCCTCTATTGATTTTTACAGGTTTCTCCTCCTGCTGTAAAAAAAACACTGTCTTGAGCCACCAGAGACCATGAGCTGGCAAATTTAGCAAATTCACATTCCCATTTATGACAAATAAATGACAGTGGCCATTTATGAATGATATGCCGAAATGAATACGAAATGAGTACATCAATTAGGTAAAAAAAAACATAAATAAACATATTCTCTGCTTTGCATATAGAGCGGGGAAGTAGGATCCTCTCACGAGCGGTCACTCGAGATGCACGTGGAGACACAATCTAAAGCCATCTGTGCACACACATAATTAAAGCTGTTCACCAGGACACAGGTGTGGACAGGCCTGAACGAGCGACGGCTGATCCATGTTCCACAGTATCCTAGCGGTTTATCGCATGCCTCTTTTAGTTTTGCTGTTCTCCAAACTGATCACATCTTACAACATGTGGTCCTGGTCCAAACCAGGGCGGATTTTTAGCTTCTTATGTGTAGCCTCTTTTACAGAATTTTGGTTCTTAAGGCTGTTAGGCGGCATTTCTAATGGAAACACAATTTCAAATTCACATTTTATAATGAATGAAACAAAAATCTGTACTGTAGATTTTCAGCAAGCCATATTTACATATTATAAGTTATTTCTTGTGTGAACTATCGTCCTTATCGGTTGTTTCTGCCTTGATCCACATTGACTAAATTTGTAAACACAGCATTTTCTTTAGATTTTATGCAAATTATACATACAAGCAAACACAACTGTGGATTGGTTTGGGCCCTGCAGACTACAGGAACATTACTGCACAGGTTAATGGCTATAAAAAATATATAGTGACAGTGATATATACTGGTATCATGATCGTTACAGTGAGAAATAATGAGTTCTAATGAATAATCAGCAATAAAAAGACAAATTAAAGTGACAGGGGTTTAAAAATGTAAGGCTTCAGCACTCAACTTCCAATGGATGTTCTCACGCTGACAGATCACATTCGGTCATGCTGTGTGTGGATGAACTGGCTGTAGTCCAGGCGTCTGTGTGTGTGTGTGTGTGTGTGTGTGTGTGTGTGTGTGGGTATCATGAGTTTGGATGACACTATAGGAAACTTGCAGCTATTCCAGGCAGCGGAGACCACAAGCCAGGCTGCTGTCACATGCACCGAGTCCACCAAATTGTGAGCATTAATTTCTAATTATATGACCTAACCAGTCGTATTGTGTCGCTCATATTCACAAAGCACTGTAACAGACACTGTAGCTTTGTGTATGTATAAAAAACAAAAACATGCAGTTTTTTTTTAATGGGGTCTTTCCAAAAGCTTCACCCATTTCTGTTCTGTTCGTCTCTGTTTGTCCATTCAAAGCTGGAGCTGCGCTCAGTCCTGAGCGGCCGCTTGGGGAGATTGAGTCCATAAATGTTTGGACTCCAATAATCGGAGCAGCTGTGAACTCTCTTTCTCCGCCGCGCCTCTTGTTGCTGTGTTGAACTCAGACTCAGACATGACGTAACTTCTGGGGAACTGGGCCATGTGGTTTAGACGTTCGCTCTAGTTTTTTCGTGTGTTGTTTGTTAGAGGCTTTGTCTTGTTTTTGAAAAGTTTCAGTTCATGTAATAGAGGTCTCCGTCTGTGCAAACAGCGTTCGCACTATCAACCTCCTTATTATTCAGAACAACAGAATAATTAACTTTATTTCACCATAGCATCTGTTTTTGTCATGTTCTCTCCGTTTCTCCTACTGAGCTGGGACTACACAAGCACATGTAAGAGAAATTACTACTTAATGAGGTTCGAATGGGTCTATTTTATTTTCTCTTCATCGTCCGCTCACAGCTGCCGCATTATTTGAATGAACTGAACTGTTTCACATGTGTCTGATAGCAGGAGATAAACTGGGATTTTCTTAAGTTGCCTGTGTCTTATCCTCCCAGTCTGCTGCCGCCCTAATGCTTTTTAGATGGCAACACGTAGAAACACAGGCGAGTCTTATGTGAAGAGCCGTGTTATTATCACCGCTGGCAGCCGGAACAGAGAGGAAAAACAAACGGGGAGTTGTGTTTGAGCCTCGGTTCGGCGGGTCATTACGCCGAGAGCGGCTCGCCGGGAACGGGAGACGGTAAACCATCGAGTCAACACCGGGGAGGCAGATGTGGCAGCGTTCAACAAAAAAAAAAAAAGAGAAAAACCAGCAATAAGGAGCATCAGTGTAAACAATAAGGAAACAGCAGTCGCCCGCTAGGAAACTTTAACGACATCATAAACAAGAGGGATGGAGGCGTAAGGAAGACTGAGGCAAGACGGGCTGGTCTGTGTTTCAGCTCATATACCTTATATCCACAGCCATATGGTTCTGTTCCATCAACTAAACAGACAGGACTCTGAGTCCACGTGGGGGTATTAGTATTCAAAACCAGCAACACGAATTAACGTCCAATATAATGTAAAAACAGGATGTTCCTGTTCCCTTTAAGATAGAAATATCTCATTTAGGAACTAATTATGTTTCACTTGTTATTTCTAATTATGTTCATTTGAACTCTCACGCAGGAAGTGGCGAGGTTTGGGCATTCCCACATGTTTCCCCCTTAAGAAGGACCGAAGATAAGGCAGGTATGACTGGAATGGAATGAGCAGCCCTTATATTAAAATGTCAATCACTGGCTCAGTAAGTGGGGTGCGATACTGGTGTTTGTGCTATTTTCCTTCTATATTTCTGTTGACTTTTCTCACTCTGCTTCCTGCCGTGTGTCTGTCAACAGTATCTCTCCCTATCTTTATCTCTCCCATCCACGCTCACAGGTTGCGTTTTTAGTGGCAGGCAGTTGTTGTTTCATTAATATTAATGGGACAAAACAATCTGTTCTTTCTAAAGCTACTGAAGGAAACTTGGCAGAGGGGACGTAAAACTATATTGAGATGATTTTTTTTTGGTACTAAAAATTGTGATATATCTTTTAAGGGGTATCACAACTTCAAATAAACCCCCAGGAAAGTGTATAAAATGGGAGATTTAAATGTAGTAAAAAGGCCACTATCTCTTTAAAAGCTAAAGGCTACTATCATATTATAGAAAAGCCCTGAAACACTGTGTTTGTACGACTTTAATGTGTTTTTACTGTGTGTGTGTGTGTGTGTGTGTGTGTGTGTGTGTGTGTGTGTGTGTGTGTGTGTGTGTGTGTGTGTGTGTGTGTGTGTGTGTTACAGCCATAGTATATATTGATATTCATTATTGTCCTCGTTCTTGACATTAAGAGATTAACTGTGGAGACTCAACAAAAGCTTCTTGTAATTGTGAAATTGATTAAATCGTGTGACCTACAGTTAAAGGCGTTGTCATGTTGTAACAGTGCGGGCTATTGGTCCCTAACTTTTGGAAACCGACTCCGTTTGGAGTAGCTCAGCACAATTTTTAACGAACCTTTCTTGTGATTAATGCCTCACGTCGCCCGCTAACATACTATATAAGTGCTGCGGATTAATCATTGCGCATCATCCGTCAACGAGTGGCGGAGCAATATGCTGACCGCGCCGAGTCTTTCCTCACATGCTGTATTGACATCACGTCTCAACTCACGCTCTCCGACGGGACCAAACAGGCCGGCTGTGGTGGGAATGATGAGGAGACGTGATACTCACCGCTGTCTGAGGATGTTGACATGTGGTCAGAAATTGAATTTCCTCACATATACTGTATATAACGCTGCTACTACTGATAAGAATACACTTTATTTATATACCACCTTTCATACAGGGGATGTAACTCATAGTGCTTTACAGTTATATATAAAAAAATGAGAATAGATATATAACAGGCAAAAAGTACTGTACAATAAAACCAAGCAAAAGGAGCGTCAAATTGCAAGAAAAGAGTATGTTAATAACAGTAGAATATAAAAAAGAAATAGCAAACAGATAATATATGCAAGAGATCAGAATAAAGCAGAGCAAGAGTGACACTTAATTGAAAGCCATGTTGAATAAATACATATTTACAGAGCTCACGTCTCCTATAGCCCCGGGTAGAGAATTCCATAGTGTATAGTTAAACAGGCTCAGCTGCTAATACATAGACATGGTAGAAGCGTCTTTTTCTTTCTTTGATGCCTGTTTTGTCTATTTGTTTTAATGAAATAAGACATGTATTATTCCTGACTTAGACGTGTTAATGCAGAATACGAACAAGTGTTATAGTACTAACCCTCTGTGCGTCTGTCTGCATATCTTCAAGAAGCTGAAGTATAATAAGGAAAAACTGCTCCACTGAAACTTGGTGATTGGCCAAATGTGAAATTGGGTTAAATTTGGGGACAGTTTCCACTCACGAATATGTACAAGAATTCTTTTAATGACTCTTAGTCGCTCCTGCTGGTGAATAAAATGTTGATTTATTCTTCTTTATATTTTTTGGAGCTGTGGTACTTGGATCACAGCCATGAATGACAACATCAATTTCACCCGTACTCACCTTGTTTTTTTTCTACCATTATTTTCGCTGTATTTTCAATGCTCCTTTGTTTTATTCATGTTTTGCAAAGATTGTTCTCAAACACTTTTTTAAGACAGTGGCTGAACCTCTAGTTCAGCTACTTTTCTGGTAACACACCGCCCCTTAATAAAAAGCCCAAAAGCTGTAAAAGCATCAAATCCAGTCTAACATGTCATGGCAGCTTCTGTATTTTCACTCGAACAAACAAAACTGTCCTATCAACCTCGGCTGCTACAGTGCCCCCCGCCACCCTTTAGCATTTATTAATAAAGCACAAAGACTCAACCCTTCAGGGAATTGAACCAATGTCCTTCTCAGTCACAACCGATGTGGTCCAGCATTTCAAGTACAACCACTGACTCAAACCTCCAGGGACAAAGAAGGTAAAGAGCACCTGGATCCTAAAGTTGATTTAAATAAGCCTTTCAATACAGCAGCGTCCTCAACACAAATGAGTCACATTACAATCTGTGTCCATGACGCAAACATCTACACAGCGACTCTACCTGCTGACGTAAGTCGCTCGGATCTCAGCGAGCAAACTAAAACAGATTAAAGCAACGTCAGATGCCAGGAGATCTCATTAAACTTTTACCAAGGCTAAATAATACAACTGAAGTAAAATGTCAGTCCACGCTGCAAAACAACGACGTCAGATTAGTTCACGGAACATAACCCTCGAGGACCTCATTCTGTGAATTTACAGGGCCACGGTTTATAGTATATGAATAATTTAATGGTCACAGTAGGAAATACTGAGTGATAATTATGATAATTAAGCGAGACCTTGGGTTTGTGGACTACGCACATGGTTTGCGCTCTTGTATGAAAGAGGCCTTCTTACACAAGCAAGGAAAAGCAGTTTTTATCTTTTAGGGAATGGCAGAAATAAGATTAAGACATGTTAGATGAGGAGCTGTTTAACGGTGGCTTCTTTCCAGGCAGTGATGCTGTTCATAAAGCTCACAAAGCTCTTTTATTGGCTTTATTCTCAACTTCATCCTTCATTATTTTTTTCCTCTCCTTGCAGATACACGGGCCACACTCCAGAATCGTGGCGATGTCAGCAGTCGACACTTGCTAGAGCGCTAATTAGACGTGATACTGAAGGAGCCACGCTGTTAATTCTGAGGTGAGGACTACCAGGACAAGATTCTGCCTTCCCACCCCCAGTCGGCTCATTTGTGGCCTACATGCTGCAATCGGCCCGTGTCCTGAGGGCAAGGAATTGGACAGGAATAATGTATGACCCCCCCACACACACACACACACACACACACACACACACACACTGGGGAATGCGAGGACAAGCATGTTCAAAATTACACAGGATTGCTCTGCTGATGATCACATGTGTGGGCGTGTTGAACAAGAAGAATGGCGTGTTGAACAAGAAGGTGAAAATGTGCAAACTGCACGAGTGTGTTTGTGCGTGAAGGCTGGACGGTGATATATGTGAACAAGATGTTCAGCGATGATGAGTAATTCACGGAGATTTCGGTGAACAGTGATCATATGGTATTATTATGAATCATCAAATGTGAGCCAATTCAGCATCTGTGTACCAGCTGATCTCTAATCAAACTTTATTGATGCTGATGGCTTATCTGGTCATTTACGTTATTTTTTCCTTCAACTTTTAAACAAGGTATATATTTATAGTGTGTATATCGTGTATTTTATGAGAGTTTGGCACACGCCTGGTTGCTCAGTAATAAAACAATATAGATATATATGAGCAGAGATCTGTGGTTTGACAAACTCAGATCACATATTTATAAGTGCCTCATGTAAACCTAAAATATTGTATTGTTTATAGGCCATTGGGAACAATTGTCTGCACCTGTACTTTTACATCTATTATTTAGAGTTTGTTTATTTGAATATTATTTATTGTTAACCTGCATGCTGTATGAACATGTGCCCGACATTTGTAATCATTTATTATTAATAGACCTGCAAGAGTTGCTCTGAAGAGGAAGTCCTTTGAGTTTCAAGCGATCACACTGGCATTACCTGAATTATATCGTGTGTTGAAATAGACGAGGCAGTCCGTTCAAATATAGACATTCTACATTGAAGACTGACTGAAAAACTGTATGAATCGATCATGGCCTTTCACTTGTTCCTAAAATATCTCTGTTTTTATGTTCTAGTCACCTGCAGGTGCTCAGTGGTACAGTGGAGTGGTATTATAGCTGGTGTGTTTGTCCTTACATCATTGACGGTTTTCTTTTTTTCCATTTATTCCCAGGCTAGTTCTGCTCTGTTAACTCATCCTTCTCTAAATGTCCTCATTGGCAGCAGTGTAGAAAAAAGTTGACAGGGTTGAAGTTTGGCGGCTGTCAGCAGAATCTGTGAAGACTGTCGCAAGAAAAAAAAATGACAGAATCAGTCACCAGAAAGACCTACGTTTATATATATATATATATATATATATATATATATATATATATATATATATATAGTCACTTTGACATTCAACGAGTCAATGATTATAAAGTGACAATGTTTGCAGCTGGAGCAGGTTGTGGTGGATTATTAGATTATTGGCATTTTCACAGGAGAATGCTGTTCCCTGTTTCCAGACAACATTTCTTTAAACCACAACCACAGTTGTTGCCTGACGTGAAACAAGTGGAGTTTTTTTCGGTCCTGTGGTTGAGTCTCTTTAAAATGCTCAATGAGTTCTCATTAAAAAGGAAGGGTTTAGTTTAATTGTTCTCTTTCTTCTACAGGGAGGTTATTCGGTCAGGGATGATTTTACTGGTTCCACTCGGTTTTATTTCTGTTAAGTTCTTTTGTATTTCCAGTTTAAGTCCTTCCGTACAGTGACCTGGCTGAAATAAGATTCCTCATGCATGTCATTGCCTCCTCAGGAGAAGACCAATATTAAACAGTGACATTTCTGCTGTTACCAGTCATCTCTTTTGTGGAAATGAAACAGAGGTGGTGTCTCAGTGTTTTAAAACAAGTTCATCTTAGAAGATGCATGTCCAATCCAAAAGGGTGTCAATAAGCAGAGTGTTAGAACATTCTGTCAATTGAGTGCACAGAATTTCAGCTGTTTCTGTGACTGTACACATTCTCTTTTTTGGCCTATCACAGGGTTTTGTTATAATTCATAATTTTTGTTTTTAATTATTTGCATTAGTTGTTTACACTATGGAGCAAGTAAACATTTATTTTGGTTCACATTTACGACATTTTATGTTTATTAGGATGAAATTTGTGCACAAAGTGAGAATTTCAGCTTTATCTTGTACATAGACATGAACATGAGGAAATAAATGTTGAATCTTGACTCAAATTAAACAATGAATCATGAAAATTTAAGCAAAATGGCAAACATATCTGCTTAAAACAGACCCCACAGATACACCTACAGCTCAGTTTCTGCAGCATCGTTAAACATTGCCGGTTTCAGTCAGAGAATTCGCCATGTCCTCTCATGTGCTGTTTTATATAAGTCGTTTGCAGCGGTTGAGCTCACACAACTTGCTGCAGCTTATCATAGTTGTGGCGGGGTAGACAAAGCACATCTCATGTCTGCTGCGACTTCAAGTCCCAAGTGGGACGATGACTCTATGCACACAAGAGCATTAAATGGAAAGGTTGGAAAAAGCCTTCTTTTAGTGATATCTGCTGGATCCAGGCTGCGAGGCTAATGGAAGACGTACCCGGATAAACCCTCTGCTTCCTTGATATTCTGGTAACAGGCTTTTTCAGAAACTCTACTCAGGAGCAGCCCCTGAAAACTGTTGTCATCAAGCCACTTTAACAAAAGATCCATCTAGACAGTTCTCTAATGAACAATTAAAACTATTTTTTTTTTTTTTGCACTAAACAGTTATATTGACGTCTTCCAGTCCACAGCACTGAGACTCCTCTGTTATAGTCTTCAAAGTTAGACTGGTTGAACACAACCTGTTACTGGACTGACTGGAAAACTAGTTGGGTCTCCTTTCTAGCTAAGTACTACAAATGTTTGAATCCTACAGTACATGACAAAAACAGAAAGAAATACACAAGATAACATGAATTAGTTACTTCGTCTCTCTGTCTCTAGTTTAGGTTTTGTATATGTCTGTACATATACTAAGAAAATAGAAAAAGAGTTGCAATAATTAGTCAGTTAGGTGCCAAGTGATGCGCTAAAAGATTCATTGTTTTAATAATCAATGGATTAATTGACTATTAAAATAGTCATCAGTTGCAGCAGAGACTTTTCTGGGTAGTGAAAAGCTGCTATATGAGCTTTTGATTTGAACAAGTGTAAATAGGTTTCAGCTTGGACATGAACATAGGTCTGTTGCTTATGAGGCAAGCACACTTCCCCCTACACCACCTTAGCACATCTATGAGATCTTTTAAACTGTCGGAATAATTTCACCATAAAGGATATAAATATCCATTCAAATAATTTCACAAAAAAAGATAACCCCACCCCCCACCGTGCCATGACCAATATATAGCTGGAAGTAGAGGTTGATCCGAAAATAGGAGATAAAATTTGTTAGATTTAGTTGCTAAAAATGTGAGAGCAAATCCAAAGGCTTTAGGGGAGACCTTTATATTAGGTTATTTTGTAGGTGTTGTTTTACTACAGAGGAGAATTTCCAGGAAAATGGAGACATAGGTTTGTGAGCGGCTGTTCTCGCCAACTTCTGAGCATCTATCTTGCATTTTTTAATACAAAGACGGATGATAGGCAGGGAGAGCGCTGATTGTCTGGTATCAGGCATCCTTAATCCTAACCTCCAGCCGGCATCAAGGGGCTTCTCGACACAGAGGGGAATCTACAAAGAGCCTTCGTTCTGCAGACTACAGCTTTCCTGAGCGAGCAGACAGCTGAGAGATTAATCTCTGCTGCCTTTAATCTTCTCTAAACGTTCACAAATCATTTATTACAGTGGGAGACGCTCACTAACCCAGCAGTTACTCTTTGTCCTGGAGCACAGTGACACGAATTGACCTTTTCACCTCCGTTCCCCTGTCGGCTTGCTCTCCTTACGCCTCCTCGCCCTCTTCCTCTCCCTATTGCTTCCTAAGCACATTCAAAGCTAAAGTGGCACTCCAGAACCTACCAGAAAAGCCCTGTGTTTGAAGATGAATATTTTACAGTGTTTTTTGAAAGGCACAGCCCTCACGCTACTTCTCTTCTCTTCCTCCCTATACGGAGCTCTTGGAGAGCACTGCTGCTGGTGAAAGTGGTTCCTGGGGGAAATAAAGCCAATAAAGACATAGGGTTGGTTGCTCTGAGACTTAGGCACTTGAACAATCCTTCATCTGAGCAGGCATTTTCTCTGATAAAAAATAATCAAACATAATGGTTAAAAAATGGAACAGGAATTCAAAATTTTGTGGCTTTCGGCTTCTTTTTAATGTCAAAACTCAGCCTGCAGACTGTAACGTCTTCATTTGAAGTCCAGTATTCAGCTTTGTGATGTGGCTCTGTTAAATCATTGCATGATGCATATGATTACATCACCCTCACTATTCCCTGTACACAGCGCAGCAGTTTGATTTGCTGCACTGGTAAATTAATTTCTAGATTCACACACTCCTGCTACCCACAGAGGATATTGCGTTACGAGAAATGACAAAGGACAAAAGCCAATAAATGAGTGTGACATGAATGCAAGGTGTCTCCTGAGGAATACAAACACACACGCAAATGTCCCACACGCACCAACACAGATATGACACCTACACGCAGAGGACACCACCTGAGCTCTATGAACAATGACACTGTCCCTAAAAATTTAGCTGGATATAGTCGAGCCATGAAAAACCCAGTCAGAAAACAGCTTCTTGGATCATAAAATCTCACATAAAGCCTCGCCAAATAATACGTTTACATTATAAGAGTGTGAGTGTGTGAGTGTGTGTGTGTTTTTATGCACAAGCCTAACTACCAGATAATAATGTCGGCTTGGCTCGCACAGACGGGTGTAGGGTTAGTAGAACCGGTGTGGACCAGAGGAAGAGAACAGCAGGTACAGCAGGTACAGATGGCCATGGCCTCACGCGGCACAGCAAAACACACGCATGCATGCATGCAAACAAGGAGCCACGACCTTCCAAATAAGGCGTGTTGACTTTCACACAGACGTTAGTTCTCTGCAAACACTAAGTGGTGCACATATGCGTTACTCTTAATATCCACTTTATTTGAGATCCATAATGTAGTATGTAAGTAGTAAGTAGTAGTAAGATTTTTCGACTTAGTCTTGTAAAGAGAAGGTGACACCTTTTGAATGGGAGTCTATCGGTGGCCATTAAAGCGCTTTATTGGAGCCGGCCCCTGTAAATTCACCGAATGAATTACTCCAGGGTGACATTCACTGAGCTAAGCTGACACGGTTGATTTGCGGCGTGAGCTGCCATTTGATTCTGTTGTATTATTTAGCCCGTGATAAGATGCTAATGAGGTCTCCTGTTGTCTGATTCCAAGATCAGTCGGCTTTAATTTGATTGTGAGAGACGATCAGAATCACTTCAGGGAGCAGTTAGGAGCAACGAGGAATTGAATCAACAAGACATATTTAAACTTATTTAATATTGAGTCTCACAAATGCTGTGTTATGGTGTGAAAACGTTCAAGCATTCATCAGTAACAATGTTCTGTACAAAGTTGGATCATTAAAAAGATTGGCAAGTATCTTGCAGTGTTAAAAAACAGCATCTTGTATGTATGAAATGTGCAGAATGATTGGCTGAGCCGTGCTTCGCTCCCTGGTTGGTCCCTGGAGACAGCGCCCTGAAAATAAAATAAACCCTGTCCCTGCGCTCACTTTCTCATTCTTGGATCTTTTTACTCTTGAAAACAATTTATTCACAAGGTCCTTTGGTAAATACAAATGTATGAACGACCTTGGACGCAGCTGTTCGCTGTGTATGTGAGATGCAAGGGAAAACCGCATTGGACCACTTTGTGTTAGCTTTCTGTGGTTTCTGCTGTTCACACCATGGAGAGGGTGCTTCAAGCCCTCTTATCTGCAAGTAATGTACAACTCTTTAAAACAGGCACTTTGGCATAATGAGGAAGTGAATGAGCAAAGAAATGACCTTATTAACTTTAGAATAAAACCTGACAAGAAGCGCTGGTGAGGTGGATAGATTTAGGAGGAATATGATGGTTCAGCCCCTCCCCGAACCGCCACCTTAACGTGGTGGAGGGGTTTGAGCACCCGAATGATCCTGGGAGCTATGTTGTCGGGGGCTCTATGCCCCTGGTAGGGTCACCCATGGCAAACAGGTCCTGGAAGACGGGTCTGACTAAGAGCGGTTCAGAAGCCCCACATGATGAAAAAGACGACAACAAGGCCAGTTACGTCGCCCGGACTGGCGTTACCGGGGCCCCACCCTGGAGCTAGGCCTGGGGTGGGTGCTCGGCAGCGAGCGCCTGGTGGCCGGGCCTTTTCCCACGGGGCCCGGTCGGGCCCAGCCCGAAGAAACGACGTGGGGCCGTCCTCCCGTGGACCCACCACCTGCGGGAGGAGCCATGGGGGGCGGGTGCGGAGAGATTCGGGTGGCAGTCGAAGGCGGGGACCTCGGCGACCGGATCTCCGGACATGGAGACTAGCTCTGGGGACATGGAATGTCACCTCGCTGGGGGGGAAGGAGCCTGAGCTTGTGCGGGAGGTGGAGCGTTACCGGCTAGATATAGTCGGCCTCACCTCCACGCACAGCTTGGGCTCTGGAACCCATCTTCTTGAGAGGGGTTGGACTCTCTATTTCTCTGGCGTTGCCCGCGGGGAGCGGCGGCGAGCTGGTGTGGGCTTGCTCATTGCCCCACAGCTCAGCCGCTGCGTGTTGGGGTTCACTCCGGTGAACGAGGGGGTCGCGTCCCTGCGCCTTCGGGTCGGGGACAGGTCTCTCACTGTTGTGTCGGCCTACGGGCCAAACAGCAGTGCAGAGTACCCGGCCTTCTTGGAGTCCCTAGGAGGGGTACTAGATAGTGCGCCATCCGGGGACTCCGTTGTTCTCCTGGGGGATTTCAACGCCCATGTGGGTAACGACAGTGACACTTGGAGGGGCGTGATTGGGAGGAACGGCCTCCCCGATCTGAACCCGAGCGGTGTTTTGTTATTGGACTTCTGTGCTAGTCACAGCTTGTCCATAACGAACACCATGTTCGAGCACAAGGGTGTCCATCGGTGCACATGGCACCAGGACACTCTAGGCCGGAGGTCGATGATCGACTTTGTCATCGTGTCATCTGACCTCCGACCGTGTGTCTTGGACACCCGGGTGAAGAGAGGGGCTGAGCTGTCAACTGATCACCACCTGGTGGTGAGTTGGATCCGCTGGCGGAGGAGGAAGCCGGACGGACCTGGCAGGCCCAAGCGTATTGTGAGGGTCTGCTGGGAACGTCTGGCGGAGCCCTCTGTCAGGGGGGTCTTCAACTCCCACCTCCGGGAGAGTTTCTCCCTGATCCCGGGGGAGGTTGGAGACATGGACTCCGAGTGGGCCATGTTCTCCACCTCTATTGTTGATGCGGCTGCTCGTAGCTGTGGTCGTAAGGTCCGTGGTGCTTGTCGCGGCGGCAATCCCCGAACCCGGTGGTGGACACCGGAAGTAAGGGATGCCGTCAAGCTGAAGAAGGAGTCCTATCGAGTCTTGTTGGCTCGTGGGACTCCTGAGGCAGCTGATGAGTACCGGCGGGCCAAGCGTGCCGCGGCTCGGGCGGTCGCAGAGGCAAAAACTCGGGTTTGGGAGGAGTTCGGGGAGGCCATGGAGGAGGACTATCGGACGGCCTCAAGGAGATTCTGGCAAACCGTCCGGCGCCTCAGGAGGGGAAAGCAGTGCTTCACCAACACTGTTTACAGTGCGGGTGGAGAGCTGCTGACCTCGACTGGGGATGTTGTCGGGCGGTGGAAGGAGTACTTTGAGGATCTCCTCAATCCCACTGTCACGTCCTCCGAGGAGGAAGCAGAGACTGGGGACCCAGGGGCGGACTCGTCCATCACCCTGGCTGAAGTCACTGAGGTGGTTGGCAAGCTCCTCGGTGGCAAGGCTCCGGGGGTGGATGAGATCCGTCCTGAGTACCTCAAGTCTCTGGATGTTGTGGGACTGTCTTGGCTGACACGTCTCTGCAACATCGCGTGGCGGTCGGGGACAGTACCTGTGGAGTGGCAGACCGGGGTGGTGGTCCCTCTGTATAAGAAGGGGGACCGGAGGGTGTGTTCCAATCACAGGGGAATCACACTCCTCAGCCTTCCCGGTAAGGTCTATTCCAGGGTGCTGGAGAGGAGAATCCGACCGATAGTCGAACCTCGGATTCAGGAGGAGCAGTGTGGTTTTCGTCCCGGTCGTGGAACACTGGACCAGCTCTATACTCTCCATCGGGTCCTCGAGGGCTCATGGGAGTATGCCCAACCAGTCCACATGTGTTTTGTGGATCTGGAGAAGGCATTCGACCGTGTACCTCGTGGTGTCCTTTGGGGGGTGCTCTGGGAGTATGGGGTCCGGGGCTCTTTGCTAAGGGCTGTCCGGTCCCTGTATGACCGGAGCAGGAGCTGTGTTCGCATTGCCGGCAGTAAGTCAGACCTGTTCCCAGTGCATGTTGGACTCCGCCAGGGCTGCCCTTTGTCACCGGTTCTGTTCATTATATTTATGGACAGAATTTCTAGGCGCAGCCAGAGGCCGGAGGGGGCCTGGTTTGGGAACCACAGGATTTCATCTCTGCTGTTTGCAGATGATGTTGTCCTGATGGCTTCTTCGAGCCAGGACCTGCAGCAGGCACTGGGGCGGTTTGCAGCCGAGTGTGAAGCGGCTGGGATGAGAATCAGCTCCTCCAAATCCGAGGCCATGGTTCTCGACCGGAAAAAGGTGGTTTGCTCTCTCCGGGTGGGTGGTGAGTCTCTGCCCCAAGTGGAGGAGTTCAAGTATCTCGGGGTCTTGTTCACGAGTGAGGGAAGGATGGAGCGTGAGATTGACAGGCGGATCGGTGCAGCGTCTGCAGTGATGCGGTCGCTGTATCGGTCCGTTGTGGTGAAGAAGGAGCTGAGCCGGAAGGCGAAGCTCTCGATTTACCGGTCAATCTACGTTCCTACCCTCACCTATGGTCATGAGCTTTGGGTAATGACCGAAAGGACAAGATCGCGTATACAAGTGGCTGAAATGGGCTTCCTCCGCAGAGTGGCCGGGCGCACCCTTAGGGATAGGGTGAGGAGCTCGGTCACACGGGAGGAGCTCGGAGTAGAGCCGCTGCTCCTACACATTGAGAGGAACCAGCTGAGGTGGCTCGGGCATCTGCTCAGGATGCCTCCTGGACGCCTCCCTAGGGAGGTGTTCTGGGCATGTCCCACCGGGAGGAGGCCCCGGGGAAGACCCAGGACACGCTGGAGGGACTATGTCTCTCGGCTGGCCTGGGAACGCCTTGGGGTCCCACCGGAGGAGCTGGAGGACGTGTCCGGGGTGAGGGAAGTCTGGGAGTCCCTGCTTAGACTGCTGCCCCCGCGACCCGGCTCCGGATAAAGCGGAAGACAATGGATGGATGGATGGATGATGGTTCAGGTTAAAATGATCAATGTGCAACATTGGTGAAGGTCTGGTTAAAATCCAGTGAAACAGCCGATATATAAACGTCCTGGTTGCAAAATGCCAAAAAGAAAAGTTGCCTCTGGAGACTAAGCTACTCTAGCACCATATGGCATTAAGGCCGTTGTGTATAGTGAGAGAGTGGAAACAGAAACAGAGTAAATAGCATGTTTTTCCCTCTTTAGGGATTTATGTGTTTTTATTTATTTCTCCTTTTGTTGCCGAACATTTTCAGTTTTCCTGGAACGTAGCGGAGCCCTGTTGTTTGCGACGCAGCTTCAGGGCTAAAACGCGGGTGATTACTGAACACTGGAGCCACCAGAGGTGATCGCTGTAGGCTGCAGCACGACGGGCCCCGAGGGCCAGACTCCCATAGGCCACTGCAGCGTGGGCTATAAACACATTATCCATCCATTACTGGGACAAAAGAAAAGAAATAGATTTGTATTAAAAGCTGCACCTTGAGCAGATGTTCAGTAAATTCAATTATATGGTGGTAATTTCTCTTTCACACTACATTATTTTTACCGTGCAAGTGTTATAGTTTTCTTTCTGTTAAAATGACATCTGCATGTTTCCTCTCCTTCAAGTCCAGAAACTCTGAATATGTAAATATATTTCAACCGTTTGACTTGTTATCATTAGGCCAACATGAAGCTTTTCAAGATAATAGTTGTAATATATTGCATATCAAGCATCCTACATCTGCATGTATGTACGACATAGACAGTTTAATATGAATGTTGTTCTCTATTTTAACCCAGCTTCTCCAGATGTACCGGTATCTACATTTCATCCTTATGAATGTGGCTCCTCTCTTTGGTTTTGCTTTTTCAGACATTGTGTCTCAACATGTGCAACTAACCCACAGGTTATTATATAGGCTGCATTAGCTAATCCCAGTGCACCAGGAGTGAAAAATAGCTCCTCTATCAGAGATCCCACAAACACTGGTGAGTAGCTGCAGGGAACAGGAACAGGAGGAAGATTTTCAACCACCTTTTGGTCCTTGTTGTATTTACAATGTGTTTTTGTCCATTTCATATGAGCTATTTTTAAATTATCCATTCAGTGTTAAACATATTCCATAGAAGAACCTATGTTTTGCAGCACCACACGTTGTAAATTCACCTGCATGTAGCCGAGATTCTGCTCTGTATTGTATCTTTTCTGGCCTTATTATGTTTATATACCAATCAATCATAAGGTCCCATATTGACTCTTAGATAGATAAGAAGATGGTATTTGGCAGACATGGCTTCATTTTATGCAATATAAGTTTGATGGAAATGATTACAAGTGAGACAATCAATTATCCTGCCATGCATTGATGTACTTTCCGCTGCTAGAGCACATCGTACACAGTTCTTTAAAGCAGCTACTAAGGTGGAGCCTGGGAAACACTCGTCTTCTACTTAAGTATTCCTAAGAAACGTTCGTGGGGCATTAAGATACACGGAATCCTTCTTCCACCCCTGCAGGTCTACTTGTCCTCTCTCTGTGCAAGGTTAACTGCTGCTGGGCTGTTTTCAATTTCCTTGTCCTTTATTTCTCTTTGCTCCTGTTGTTTGTCTCTCAGTGATAATGTTCTGTAAAGGCCCGGCACCTCATGAATTAAAGATAGCCGTTCCTCCTCGCTCCAACTAGTCCACTCTCTCTTTGACATCCCCCACTAACTTTCACAGGAACTCCGCTTCATGCACTGCTCAAACACATCCAATAAGAGAGTGATCTCCCCAACACGGCGGTATCTAAATGATCATTTTCCTTCGCCGCTGTCAGCACACGGTTGACTGAAATTGCATCTAATGTTCAATGAGATTGGAAAATTAAACACGGCGGGCTTTTGGAAGAGCTTTTTTTATTCGATTGGCAGCTTGAATATCAGCACGGTGCAGCAGATGAATCAGGTGGATGAATACTTTATGATGAACTTTTAATCTCAGTGATGTGATAAGTTTCTCAACAAGCCTGCTCTGTAAAAGTGGAGCTACTGAACAGACAATACCCCCCTCACGCTCTCAGACTGTCTCACTTTACTATGTGAGATTAAAACTCGACACCTTTATAAACATTCATAATCAATGCAGAGAAAGTAGAGAGACTTGTTTCCATCTACACACAAATGGATTTCAAATGAAATGCTTCTCGCTCTTAGTAAACCTTCAGCTTTACTGCAGCTTTATGGGATGTGTTTTGTGTGCTCGTATAAAGCTTGTTCTTTTATGTTGTTTTTTTTTCCTAATATCAAACTCAGCTCAATATCTGGTTCCCTAAAGAAACACTTTGCAGCTTCAATCCGTTCTGTATCTAGAAGCCGGCTGCTTGTCAGGACTCAGGGGATTTAATCCTGTCTTCGTTTTCCTCTTGTCGAATTCCAAGAGCAGGTGTATGATAGCAGCATAGTCATTCACATGCATTACTTTGGTAGATAGAATTACATGTCTCTGCACATCAGATCAGTGCTTCATCATGACACCTCAGGCTTTTATTGACAAAAAATGCACTAAGCTCTAATAATGTTTCAACATGCACTTTTTTCCATCATTTCTCTGATAAATTTTAATTCCTGGGATGATGCTGGGTATAATTTATGTGACTGCATTACACATTAAATCAAAATTTTACGTTCTACAGAGCCCCTGTGTCATTAAAATACATTTCACAGGTTCCTCACGTACAGGGAATTACTCATAAGGAAAGAGCGTTCAGATATTAATTTATTATTATCCTTGTATTCTCATATAATTGCCCTTTTTACCTAATTTCCGTAATTTTCAATTGCACTCAAAGTGTTTCATGTACTGCTGAGTAATTATCCTGCCTGTTTCCTCTTGGCTACAAGTATGGATTACTCAAACACGCAGTTTCAGGTAAATCTCAGAAGGACAATATTTAATTGAAAACCACGTTGAGAAAATTTGCCTTTTTATTACC
Source organism: Eupleurogrammus muticus (assembly GCA_036785175.1). Lineage (NCBI taxonomy): Eukaryota > Metazoa > Chordata > Actinopteri > Scombriformes > Trichiuridae > Eupleurogrammus > Eupleurogrammus muticus. The sequence continues at coordinate 24,748,259 of JAYKQN010000003.1, forward strand.
TTGTACTGGCAAAACTATCCCCAAGAGCTCAATTTGGGAAAAAAAGAAAAAGAAAATGTCATTATACATGTCTCACTAATGAACATTTACAGTCATTAGGTATTTAATGATTATGAAGGTGTTGATGCCTGTGGCAGTTTGAGCAGATTCACACTAAAAGTCCAGAAATTATGTTTTGAAGACACACTACGAGAACACCTGGAATCTAATGTGTGTATTGTGAGTTGTTTTGTCATTCTAATGTCCAAAACAATTTAACTGTACAGCAACATCACAGACCAAATCCTCCAAACTCAACCTGGTTTTAGTCTTTTTTCCAAAAATATGTAAAGAAGAGAAGTAATATCGAAAACAAGAAAAGGTAGAATAACATAAAATATTATAAACATTGCAAAAAAAAATGAGTAATAACGTGGTATTATTGTACCTTATTTATTCAATAATATTAAACTAACACCATTTCCGTTAAAAACATGAGCCGCCTGCTGTTATTGCACTTTACGCTGAACCAGGTTTCTGCTCCAGTTTACATGCAAAGTTGATTTTGTTGGTGGGAAGAGCGACAAATTACCTTTAATTTACAAATACTCATCCCATCATAATTACATGAGGTAGGAATATTATTGTGCCCTTTGGTGTGAAGAAAAAAATCCTGATAAAAATCTGAGGCTGAAATATTCCGTAAAGAAACAGCAGGCGCCTGCATTAGAGCCTCTGCTGGTTCTTTCTCAATATGGGACCCACCTGAAAAAGTTCTCCTCATATCATTTGAATAGACAAGTACACAAAGTAGGATCTGTGTTGCGTTACACAGGGGTATTTTTATAATGTAGTTATTGTATTATCTGCATGAAAAACTAATTCTACGGCAGTACAGTGTAAATTTACAGAAGGTATTCTCTCTTTAATAAGACCACACTTATCAAATCGTAGCCGCCAGACTGCATCTGTGCATCTGTGCTTGTTCCTAGTGTACCAGAAGCAGCAGGGTCTGCCGGTCTGACCAGGAAGAACCAGGTTATCAGCGGTGTGTCCCCGGGCTCAGCCGCGGGCCAGCTGGCCTTTGACAAACAGAGATGCTCTTTCTGGGGAAAGATCATGCCGCGTTTGTCTGATCCCGCTTCCTTTCTTGTGTCAGATTCAAATAGAGCCGTCTGACCACAGCGGTGGAGACGCTGGGCTCCGGTCCCTGGGCATCTCAGCGTCTCGGTAATGAGCGAAGTCCACGCAGAGCTGCCCTTAAAATGTACACTCATGAATCAAAATCAGCGTCTGCCAAAGGCTGTTAAAGTTGACTGTTTAGCACAACACCATCAACATGTGGCCGCTTCAGTCAAATTATAGCTGTTTAAATTAAGACACGCTTTGTGACAAATTGCTTTATGCATGACTGGATTAAAAGCAGATCACATGGTGGAACAGCGGGTAGTGCTGCTGCCTCACAGCGAGAAAGGTCACAGGTTCAAGTACTTGGGCTGGGAGCTGTGTGTATAGAGTTCTCTAGCCTTAATGAGGAATGCACAGGTAGAAAAATGACTGACTACAAGCTCGTTAATAAATGAAAAAGTGATGGAAACAGGTATTCCCACATAAACCTGTCAACCATGCTTCTGTTTTATCATATTCCATAACCTGCACTCAAGCGCTTTATGATCCATTATCTCCCACAACTATCTTACCATGTTACTCATATCCTTCTTTACACCTTTCTCTCTTTTCAGCTCTAATATTTGCTTCAGTCGAGTTGGAAAAAGCCCCAGCACGGCTGCATACAGTCGAGTCAAGGACCCAGACAGTGAATTATAGCTATTTTTGCCTCTTTTCCTCTGCTCAAAGTGACGGCTCTGCTGCAGAACAGCTTGTTTGTTTAGCATTCCCCTTTCGCCTTTCTTTTCTCCCATGCTACCATCGTCTGTCTCCCGCCTGATTTATATTGTCCCTCTCCTTTCTTTTTCCCCCCCCCCTCCTCTCTGTACACAAAGCAATACCCGCAAGGAATAAATCTGTAAAGTGTAGGTTTGCTCTGAAAATTAACGTCTCTTATTGAATCAAATGAAGCATGGACTCAGGGAGGGAGGAAATAAAAGGTCAGCAGACTGAGAACATTTAATGAATATTGAATCCACCACCTCTCCGTCTCTCTACGACACACACACACACGCACACACACACACACACACGCGCAGCACACACTCCAGAAAGAAAGCAGATGTTTCAATCACTTTATTTCTACCAATATATGCATACAGGGATTGCATGTGTCCAGCACAGGTTGTATGTAGGGTATATATATATATTTTTTTAAAAAGAGCTGCAGTGAAGTCATAGATTTCTTTTGACACTTAAAAAGTAGTTTGAGTCTTTTTTAGCATGTCTACAAACGTGTTGGAAAGTTCTACCTTTGAAAACACGTGAAGTTTGGTGGCACCATAACCGTAACTCTTACTTTACTAGTTCCTTGGATGAGAGAAATAAAATAACAGCAAGGTATGGCAGGGCCAGACTAATGATTCTTTAGTGGCAAACATATCTCTGAGGTACCAGTGGTTCTGCTGCGCTGCATATTAGATCCCTTTTTTTAGGATACGCCAGAGAGGGCAGCTTGAAATTGTCCTCATAAATTGTACGGATATGACCACGTGAATGGCAATAACGTGCTCTGTGCATGAGAAGTAAGACAATCAGGGGGGGAAAAAGTACATTTCTGTAGCTCAGGAAACATTAAGAGGAGGAGACATGATTAGAAGCAGGAGGCACTTTGACATTTAAACAGCACAGTGGTAACATAAGGCCAAGTTGACCCGGTGGATGTTAGCCATTCATATCCATTTACCTTCAAATGTTTCCCTTATTTACCCTAACTAAAATCTTTACCCTGACCTTTACTAAAGCATTGCATCTTCATTGCCAAAGTTGTACGTGCTTAAATCTTCCTATAGCTTGTGATTAAAGTGGAAATAAACAACTTTTTTTTTTCTCTTTAAAACCGGTGTGGCACTTTTACATATAGATAAACGTCTTTTCTATTCAATCTTTGCCAAACAAGTTCACGCAATGCTGATTAAGCCCATCACCACCAGGTGAGTCATTTCCGAGTTTTTTGTGTGAAGCCGGAGACAATTTGTCCACCGTCTCTACAGCCTCAGCAGTAACAGCGGAGCGGCCGCTGCAGAGCATGATGGGATCGCGGGCTGACAGTGTTTCTGTAATTACTCTCGCTGCCGGAAAGGGGAGACAAAAGTTGCGTGCTATAGATTTAACTTTAAATGCTGATTGCACGGTGTAATGGCTATAGAATAATGACTATCAGCATTTAGATTGGCTCCCTGTAAGCCTCGCTATGCAATTTTTTCTGCCACTGGGCACAATCTCCCAGAAAACGAAGCCCTGATTTACATCACAAAGACTAACGGCGTTCATGTCTCCATTATATTCTGAAGGACTGAACAAGTTTAAACTTTTTCTCCTAATGTTTTCATCTATTGTTATTCTCTAACACCAACTCCTGCCGTAACATTGATCATGTTTGTGTGAAGCAGTAAATTCACTTAAACTGATCATCATTATAGAAGCTTTGGTCTGGTCCTAAATTCAATATAAAATTAAACAATTTATAACATGTGCATCTGCTTCTGTTTCTCTAATTATTTTCACATTTTCACAGCAGACATTTGGATTTGTCATTGTGGTAAAAGTGCAGTTGTTACTATGAGGATTAACAAGGGCTTTGCTCAGATCAGGCGTCAGTGAGTCAACATGTACAACGCAGGGATTGTGGAGGAAGTGAGAACTTTGGATCTGGTCAGCGCGGATCAGAGGTGTAAATTTACAATTCAGTTTGCCGATTCATATAGTTCGATGAGAGTGGCAACTTCCCCAATTTTGGGAAAAATAAAAAAAAAGTCTTTTCCATTCACATGAGGTGGTTTGTTAATGCACAAAAGTGGAAACAGATCAACTTTGTCCAACAGGATCTGACGTAGCAAGTGACGTAGCTGTGTTTGCAGCAATGTTTTTCTGTGATTTGATTTGTCTTCATATCCTGAGACAAAAAACATGACTAACACGTTTTTTAAAACTACATCCAAAAGATCTCCTAATAGATGATTTGCTTTGTTACCAAATTTAAAACATTTTATTTTTTGATAAAAGCTTGTTTAAACTTTGCTTGTTCATCGGTTCATGTACTGTACATAAAGGTCTGATGTTTTCAGGTCAGCAGCATGTTAATTTCTTTTTTTTAATAATAGTAATAGTGATTTTTTCTCCTAAGAAAATGTAGCTAACTACTGTAGTATGTTTAAAGTGTAAAAAATGTATGAGCCACATTTATTATATTTCACTGCTGTGAGTTATTAACAAGGGCGACACGGTGGTGCGGTGGGTAGCACTGTTGCCTCACAGCAAGAAGGTCGCAGGTTCAAGACCGCCTTGGGCCTGGGTCTGGGGCCTTTCTGTGTGGAGTTTGCATGTTCTCCCCGTGTCTGCGTGGGTTTTCACCGGGTACTCCGGTTTCCTCCCACAATACAAAAAACATGCTCAGGTTAATTGGTAAACTCTAAATTGCCCATAGGTGTGAGTGTGAGAGTGAATGGTGTGTGAATGGTGTGTGTGCCCCACGATTGGCTGGCGACCATCTGGGGTGTATCCCTGCCTCTCGCCTTAACGCGCTGGGATAGGCTCCAGCAGACCCCTGCGACCCCGAAAGGGAATAAGCGGGATAGACAATGGATGGATGGATGGAGTTATTAACAAAATGCAACTTCAAACTGACCTCAGAACTGAGGCTCCAAACCCGAATGAGCCTAAACTATAAATCGATGATAGCTAACTAAGGACTGAGGAGACTTAACTACTCGAAAGAACTGATCTTTATTCCACCATAAGGGACCACTTCAGATGAGTTAAGGACCTATATAGTTTATAAGGGATTGAATTGGTTTCAATTACATCCTTTATTGCCTTTAACAATACTTTAACTGCAAAAATATATTAAATGGAAATATGATTAAGATATAAGAAATAGATTTGAAAACATATATGTTAAAAACATACAGACTCAGGATGTATTTTCCTTCAAAAGAGAAATTTAATAGACTCTTTTTATATCCTCTGGCTCCAGCTACTGATTGAGTCCTTTACTTTTCTTTAGCGCATCTTTACCGACACTGATCCAATATTCATCTGACTATCCACTGGTCATTAGACATCACCATTGCCTCCAGGGTGAAGGAACATTTTACAGAATGCAATTATGTGGCTCGTGACATGTTTTTAATAGTTTCTGGACAACAACGGAGTCTCCAGCACAGAGAAATGAGATATATCAGACAGCAGACACACACACACACACGATACTTGTAAAATGAAAACATTATTGGTTCGCTTCCGCACACGAGATTTGTTGACAATAAAAAAAACATCTAGAAAATCACCAGCTGTATCCTTTAAACTCCGGGAAATCAGATTTACAGTGTCTGGGTCATATCATAAACATAACAAACCCGTATATTCACTCTGTCCAGTAAATGTGCCATAACTGACTGAAAGCAAATGGTGTTAGTTCTGCACAGTAAACACGTGGCTCAGCCTAACACCACTCTTTTTACACATTTCTAAGCTCTTACCAATCAGATGCTGCCTGTATGTATACATATGATTTATGTCTACAGGTACATACTACAGTACAATATCAACCAATTTGGCAACGGTAAATAACAGAATTAAAGTATATGTTTATTATCACGTGGCATTGTCATATGCCACAAGCTTGCTGCTAAACTAGAAAATATGTTTGAACAAAATTAACTTATAAGACATCCTTAGACCTTGGGAACTTCATAAACAGAGCAGCATTTTTCTTTCTAGTTATGCAGTTTTAATAAGGTAAAGCACAGTTGAGAATCATGTCCAAACAAGGACCCTGAAACAGAAGCAGCTTCATAGATTTTCCATTTTTTAGTATTCACACCAGCGCTACTGCTACTCTGACATATCCAAACGTTTCCTTGAAAATGGCTTTTAATCAGTGACTGAATAGCACTGGGGTGTCACACTGAGCATTTTCTTTAAGCTGGATGCGGGGCAGCTGTCCCATGTTTATTAATTAGAAGCAGCACATCCCCAGAGGGCAGTGGAATGATGGGCAGCTTACACACATGTGCCTGCAAGAGAGAGAGAATAAATAAATATGTATAGTCACAGTCTCTGCTTGACTGAGGGAAGTAATTGATTCCCATCAACTCAACTGCGGCTGACCTTAAAGGGCAGAACTGAGCGTGATAGTACACATGATATTGCTGGCACATGAACCATATCCACTCACTTTTGAAATTAATTGTTTTTCCATATGAGTAGGTTTTATAATGCACGAGTCCAACTTTAAAACAATATACTGGTTAAAAGTCACAGTAGTTCTGTCTAATTGATATAAATAAACCCAGATTTAATGTATTATCTTATAAGTAATTGATGATCCTGTTGATAGTAAATGTGTTGAACATAATTGGATTTTTCAACCAAGCTTAAATATCTACTATATCTTCTATATTCAATTTCTTGTAATGATAGTAGCTGGAGATGTTATGTAGCTATACTGCAGACTGCTTCTAGAACTGAATATGACCATTTTCAGCTCTTCAAAATGGACATCATCTTCTCACTTGCCTCTCGGAAGAAGACTCCTTTTAGCACTTGACACTTCAGGCTGGAAGCTGCATCACAAGATGTCAGGAGGTTGAAAGCTTCTGCTGCAGCGGACAGATTGAAAAATGCTGGGAAAGTGATCATTTCATTATGCTGAGGATGAATAACAGAGTCCTGCTCACTGTGGACATCAGGGAGAAAACAACAAAAAAAACTCCTTGCCACTTTTCTTTTGTAAAAATTGTTGTTGTTTTTTGGTTTTCAACTATGCTCTAACTTCAGTGCAGATATTTTAATTATAGCGTCTTCCTTGTTTTGCTCATGGGAATTTGAAACTTTTTTTACTGCACCTGCTTGGGGAACAACAACAAAACTTCAGATATTCTAACAAAGCAACCCCGTCTCTCTGGAGTGATGTTCATGTGCAACTAAAATATGTTTTAAAAAAAACATGCAATATCATACCAGATGTCCACAGTAGTGTGACCATGGACAAGGATATATTGTAGTCCTCCTCGGTGCTTCATTAAATCTGCTGCAGATGCTTCCATCCTGTTGGGACATGCTGATGAAGCAGGAATGGTCCTCCATGTCCTGCATGGAGACAGAAACTGGATGTGGCTGCTCCAACATACAGTAGCTGCAGCAGCTGTATTCGTCTTTTAAAATCTTTTCCTTGTTTTTGTTTTTTTTTAATCTTTTAGTTTTCTTCTTTCTTTTCCCAAGGGCCAGGTTGAGCTGGTTCAGGCAGAATTACATGAAAGAAAGAGGCAGCGAGGAGACAGACACTGACTTTAAAAATTATATAACAAATTTGCATCTGCAGTGTTATATAATGCTGTATTGCATATAACTTATATAAAATCAATATAATTTTTACTGCTAGATGTGCACTTGAGTCGTGGGTTTGTGACTTTCATTTCCATAAATTAGGATAATTGAAATTCTCTCTTTTTGTATGAAATGTCCATCTCTCTTCATGCATTTTACTCTGACAGTCTAGACCAAAGAAATCAGACCTTGTATGAAGAATGTGATCTACAGTTGATTAATTTGAAAGGTGCATTGGCAGAATCTTTGTTACTATGTGGCACTAGATTAAAAACAATGCCTTTACTAAAGTAAAACAAACAACCCAGTAAACTTATTTTTTTAGCAAATCATGGGAAATGAATTACATTCCAGTGCATGTGATCCATAGGGCTCATCTGATTTGTGCAGCTTGACAAGAAACAAATTCTTTTATTTCACTTTATCAGCAAACATTGTAGGTTTTATTAAATATGCATTGCATTTTAAAGTACTTTTTAAAACTTAGGCAAACTGCTATTTTGAGAACATGCGCTGAGACTTTTTCCAGCACGCTCTGTCAAATTTGAATCAAGGCAACTGGATTTGTAATTGTCTAGGAAGATGTTTTTCTTCTTATCCAAGGGGAGTCATCGATCCATAGACTTCAGTCTGATTAGACTGCACTATCCCACTAGGACTAGTCCACACTGTGCAATGACCTGGCTGAATAAGTGTATTCAGCTCAGCCCAAAAAGATATGAGCTGTTACACGAATTTGAAATGCTGAAAGTTTTATTTCAAGCTGAGTTGCTGAGCTGAAGTTAATGTGACATCTGCTGCTGTTGTTCCCTGCAGTTAAATTAGCAGAAGTAACAAGGTGATCAAAGCTTCCTCATTGCAACCACTTGCTCTTAATGACTGTCTTTGTTTGTGATCAGTGATTGAATATGTGTCTTTATTTCATTATGTCTCTCCCACACACAAACAGCACATCACAATCTCTCGCGTCTGTCTTGATTTGTTCTTTCTTTCCCTTCCACTCCGAGCTCGCTTTTGTGTCTTTGTGCTCTCACACCCCACCTCACCCTCTTTCTCACCTTCCACCTTAATGAAAGCCAAAAAGGAGATAAAAATGATGCCGTCATCAAACATGGTTTATGTATCAGTCATGGTACTGTGGGCTGTTTGGTGAGCTGCAGGCTCCCTCCCTCCGGCCTAATATCACTCTCCTTATTGACACCCTACACCAGAAACTCCTACTGAAATATCTGTGCAGGCTCACAACCAATCACTACAACACCTGACATAATGCCAAGAATTGCAGGAAATTAACAAAATTATAGAAGAGCACAGCTTTGTCCAAGACACCAACATTGGCCAAATAAATGTCTTTGTCATAACTCAATAACTAACCATGACAGAAATTATATATAATATGATACAAGAAACTCAAATTATTGTTTTCAAACTAATTATGTGAGCTGATGATGGACATTAAAATGTATTGTAATTGATAGACTAATAGATATTATGGACTAAATATGCATTTATATCACACTGCAAATTTAGTTTAATTCAATCATGCAATAAGCAGTGTATTTATGTATCTGTCTATGACACTCACGTGAACTTTTCTGTAGTATTTCTGCTTCTACAAGGTGTTCCTGCGTGTGTGTGTGTGTGTGTGTGTGCAGGTGCTCAGAGACGCTATCAGCAGCAGACATAGGTGTGACACTTTCAAGTTTCCTGACAAGGCGCAGTGTGACCTTTTGAGTTCCAGCTCACACTGCTCTATCAATAGCGGAACTCTAGCTGACATTTTTGCTCATTAAAGCAAAAAGCTGACATGTAGAAGAATAGAGAACTAACACAACAAAGTGGAACAGGAGCTCGAAAAGATCAAGAGAGATTCATACTGTAAGTGTTCCTGTTTATGCTTGTCAGATGAGAAGGAACACTGCAGCATGTGATGTTATCAAAGTGCAACTTCAGTTAGTGTTGTTATTATAATAACCAGAGTATAATACGTTTGAATTTAGCCAAATAATAAATTAAGCTGCATAGGCCTCATTCTCATTAAATGTAAATGCTAATAGATAATAAATTGCTATTTTCCTGCAAGGATATCTCTAGCTAGTGGATAAGCACCACATCTCCACAAGAAGGTCACACAAAACCAATGAGAATCATGTTTTTTCTAAATATGCAAATGTCTCCTGAACTATAATTACCAAAACCTGATATACTTCTATTCAATTAGAAGCTGACAGTATCAGGACAATAATTAACAGAGACTGAGCTGCTTATTCATTGTGTAAAGTTACTTATCCTCACAGTTTCTCTTGTAATCAGTCAACAGCAATTTCTAGGACAGAAAATTACCTTTGCTGGGGAAAAAAATATATAAACAAAATAACACAACACTGCAGCCTTATCTAGGTCTGGTGTGTCTCCAAATGTCATAATATCCAAATTAAAATCCATTTATCACAGTTGATTGCATTGACTGTTGCCTGAAAGCTATTGCTGGCTTTTGCACATTGTCATTTAAGGTCAAATCCATCTTCTAATAACACTTCTAGATTTATTTTGTCAGGGCAGTCATAAAGGGGTTTTCTTTTTAATGGTAGCATGACAATTTGAAATTACTCTGTAAGAGTGTGTGATTTATTTTGGTCTTTTGCAGAGTGTTCCTGAACTGTTACATAGGATTCAGGTCCCACAAGCCCATTACTCACTCGCTCCGTCTCTTCCGCTCTCTTGATTCAATCTGATTCTATTTCAGTTGAATGAGATTTATTGACATTAAGCAATATTGTCTTGGCTGAGGAGGACAATATATTGTCTCTGTCTGACTGTCCCTCTGTCACATTTCCTTCCCTCTGTCTCCCAGTTTAATATTGTGTAACTGAATTCAGTTCGGCCACAGTAGTGCAATGGCAAGAATGCTGTATGAACAATTGTGCTAAAGCAATCAGTTTAGTGGATCAATAATAAAGAGCATGTTTCCATTCTGTCTCCCGTTACAGTTTGTGTGTGTTTGTGTGTGTGTGTGCGCGCGCACCTGCACACATAATGTAGGGATATTTACCGCAAAAACTAAAGAAATAAAAATCAATACAATAATCTCCCACACATAAATGATACACACACGTATGAGTGTACGTATAATTCACTGTGTGTGTGTGTGTGTGTGTGTGTGTGTGTGTGTGTGTGTGTGTGTGTGTGTGTGTGTGTGTGTGTGTGTGTGTGTGTGTGTGCGTAAACGCGTGGAGACTTTCTATTTGCTCTGGGGTATTTTGCAGCCTCCGTTGCCAAGTAACAAGGCACAGCTGCATTTTGGGAATTGTAGTTTTTTTAAAGATCTTTTCCACTTTGTTAACACCGCAAAGCAAGAAACATGAAACTACATATCCCAGGATGCAAATTTTACGGAACTAACCTCCCCCTTTTGACCACATGACTTTTGGTACTCAAGTAAGCAACAACACCAGGAAGGTTTGTTCTGCTCCGTTATATTGTCAGTATCGTTATCGGTATTTTTCTCTTTTTTTCTGTCCCGGTGTTTGTTGAAGATGGCGCTGCGGTGCGTGGCGGTGGTCCTGTTTCTCGGGGCGGCGGCAATGGCCGGGAAATACTCGCGGGACGTGAACGAGGCCAAGCCGGGCGGCAGTGATGGACAGACGGTTGAGTTCAGGATAGCTAAACTCAACCAGGTGTGGGAGAAGGCTCAACGGGTACGTACGTTAACGTCACGTCACGTCACACAAACCGTGTCTTCACGTACTAACTCACGGCTAACCTGCGACCGTTAGCTTAGCCGTGACGTCAGCAACTGTAGAGACTTTAAATAGTCGCGCGACACCACTAGCGCTAACACAAGCACACTAGCTAGCAAACAGGCTAATTATTTTATTTCTTCAATAAACCGCTCTGTTAAAAAAATGCTACATTCATTCCTTTGATAGCTGTTTAATTGTTGATATGTATTGTTTTCCTTCCTTCATGCCATCACTGTGGAATTCATTGTTAATAATGATGAATATCTGCACAATCTTATTTTGTGCAGATATTCTTCAAACATGACCTCTGTCAAGCTTGGTAAAGTTGTTGGTAAAACATGTGAGTATAATAGGCCTTTAAATGGCAGCCATGTTGTAAGGTAAGGGGACTTTATTGATACCCAGAAGGGTAGATTGGTAGACTGGTTGCAGGTAAAAAGTGCAGGCGTACAACAACATACAAAACAGTGGCAAAGACACAACAGAAGACAACAGGATAAAACAACAAACAAACAATACTGACAGCTGGACAGACAGACAGACAGATGCTCCTGACATGATATGTTCTAAAATGAATAAATAAGTAACTAAAATAGATAAAAAAGGATATGAAAAAAGGGTAAGAATATAAATAGCTAAAAGAAAGACAGAAGATAATCATCATGTGGTTGGCTCTAAATAGTCTGTAAACACAGGTGTTACAGAGGATACTAAGTTTCTGTTCAGTTTAGTGTATTAGAGAATTCTCAGTATGCCATCATGTGTAGCAAAAGCAGCCTGACTCTTTATGACCTAAATAGAATCATAAGTACTCTTAATGCTATCACCTGCACTTACAAAAACCACAAGAATTCTTTTCTTTTCATGTTCTTATTCTTCTGCAATGGAAAGCTATGGCAGCCTGTAGAACTGTCAGGTAAAACCACTGATTGAGGACAGTCCCCTGATTATTGTCACCAATTTCATGTTGTCTGCTCTCATTTTGTCTTCTGAAGTAAAACTGTCAAACACAGTTGTTAGAGGATTAATGACACACATAATGACATGATTTCACTGTCTGTCAAAGCCTTTAGCCATCAGTCAATCAACTTTGATGGCCTTATATCTCAGCCAAACTTTGGTGTATCAACATGAAGCTTATGGTGGATGCTTTATGGATATGTTTTTGGCCTAACGCCATTATGCCATGGCAGCCTAGGCCGTATTCATTGCTTGGCCCCCTCATTGCTGCTTGCAGCTTTATTTTTGTAGGATTGTGTTGCCCATTTCCTCAGCAGTGTACTATCATCTTAATATGTTATATTATTATTATTATTTTTATACTTTTCCGTTTCCACCTAGTTTCCTTAAATTCTAACACAGCTGTCATACACTGTTAGATCTGTGTCTCCTCCTTTTCTTGTCTGTTTCCTCACAGCTTGTTCTCTGTCCCCACACCTGTCCAATTGTCCCCCATCCTGTCTAACAACATTTTCTTTGGTGTGATAGATGCAGTTATCCCCAGTGCGACAGGCTGAGCTGCACAGTGACCTGAGAATCCAGGAGAAGGATGAGCTGCAGTGGAAGAAGATGAAGGTGGAGGGGCTGGATGAAAATGGGGAGAAGGAGGCACAGCTGCGACGCAACTTTAATGGTGAGGCTGGTGAATCAGTCATTCTGCCCTCTGTCAGGGTATTTCTTTTAAAATGGAGCACAACTATTAATGAACTTTCCTGAATAATAAAAAGATATATATATATATATATGAATGATGCTACAGGACGTGGCTCATCTCATAATCTGTGCAATGTCTCCCCTGCTGTAAATATCCTTTATGTCTTGTACACTGCACGCCGAGGTATCATTCTGCCTCTGGGTAAAGGGAAGGGGCCTTCTGACAGATATTTAGAAAGTAAATGTTGATTATATAAATATGGAATTTAATGAGTACTGCCATTTAAGCGTTTTTCTTGTGTACTGCATCATTTATCAGTGTTGTGTTCATGGTAAAGCGTCCAGAAATAAAATAAATTCATATAAAAATGTCTTACTTTCCACTTCAACAACACAGTCAAACAATAAATAGAACTTCTGAGGTCTGTGGTGTGTAAGTAGGAGGGAGGCACATGTCCAATGATGGATTTATATGGGACTAGCAAGAATGTGTAATCAATCCTCGGAGACAGGGGGAGAAAACAGAATTGGTGTTCTATGTTTGTATTTTCACACTGTCATCAAGATCCTGGCATCACTGTTCTGAATGTAAGAGAGAACAAATATCCCATCATTCTTTGGGAAGTATTGACCCTTAGAGAGCAGTCAAGACCAATTTACTTTTAAAACAATATAAAGGGAGGGTTATGCAGAATTAGCAGCACCAAGCATTCGACTTATGTTAAAATATGCTTTTAGTTTTTGCAAGTCAGCTAAATAATTCACTTCTGCAAGGATTTGAGAGTAGATTTATTTTAGCTTCCTTCCTTAGAGCAAGGCCACAATGTTCTTCACAAGAATAAAAAACAAAATAAAATAGACCATAATAACAGTGGAGTATACTGTGCATATTTCATTATAATCCTAAATGGCCTGTATGAACCCTATGTATTATTTAGTGTATACTTGTGAAGCATATATTAATAATTCACAGCTGCTGTCCCTTAATGTGCTCTCAGATGCTAAAATGACAGGACAGGCCCATTTTGACAATCAGATGATTAGTTAGTGTGAAGTGAGAACTCGACTGATCTTTTATAAACAGGTTACTTTACAGTTACTTGTAAATTGGTTGATGTCATTTTACTGGTTTCACTCGCAGTATATCAGTCAAAAGTCATGACTGCAAGCAATAAAAATGAGGTTTCATCAGTTTGCCTCCAACTTCCTGTACCATGTTTGTGAGGTTTTAAAACCAGACACTAGTTAAAAAGTAACACTTATGGGTTACTACGGGATTAAGATGATGCTGAATCAGCTGCTGCAACAGTTTACTGGAGCAGAATAATGAGGACAGAACCAAGTCCAACTTCATGTTCATGTTCCAACAATCAGAATAAGACAGTACTTGATTGTAAAGCTGCAGCAATTAGTCAGTTAATCCACTAGTTTTGAACTATTACATTAATTGTAAACTATTTTGATAATTGGTTTGAGTCATTTTTAAGAATAAAATTCCAAATTCTTTGGTTCCATTTTTTTAACTGATTATTTTCTGGTTTCTTTAGTCTTCTATAATAGTAAGCTGATGATGTTTGGCTTGTGGACTGTTGACAAAAAAAGGTATTTCAGGTTGAGTTTTCAGCCTTGTGTTATGCCCCAGTCTAGGGGTTCTAGGACATAACATTAGTGGCCCAAGTCCCAAACAGCCACCAACACAAAGCTGAATGTTCAAATATACCATATGATTTATTTACAATATGTGTGTCTACAAGTGAAAGCAAAAAAAGGTAAATAATACTAAATGCGGGCAACAGTAATTAACTTAAGGCTTCAGGGTGGACCGAGGCCAAAACAACAAACGAAACAATACAATCTGAAATAACCACTAACCTATCCAAAGAAAGAAACAACATAAACGTACCTCCCTAACTAACATAAACAGGAGAAAACAAGAGCATCAAAACTGTTGAGTGAGTGTAAGGATCAGAGAGTGCCTTCCTCCTCTTGCTCAAGTGTTTCAGGTTAAGAGCAGCATGACAAAAAGCACATCACCTACTGTACTGTGTGCTACTTATGTCAAGCCAAAAATAAATTGTGTTTTTTTTCCCCCCCCTCCTCCTTCCTTTCATAATCTCTCATCCGCTTCCTGGACTAAGTAAAGTCATGTTTATTGGCCTGCTCGGCTTATTTTCAGCAGGTGATTCATTAGAGATGCTACTCCCTGTGCTGTGCTCTTTGAAAATGTGTACGGTGACTTCATAATTAATGAGTTTCCGTCCAGGGTTGTGGGCTCCTGGGTAATTTTTGATGGGCAATATTTTATAGCCTTGCGTAATTGATGAATATGTTTGTCAGTTTAAATTCTCCTCCAGTTCCCAGGCAGCTTCCCCTTCTCGATTTAACGCAGTATTTATTGCGGTTGTGTTTTGTAGTGATCTTGGCCAAGTTCGGGATGGATGGGAAAAGGGACACGCGGCCACTGGAGAGCAATTCCCTGAAGGACCACGACGCCAAAGAGGGAGACATGTTTGATGACCCCAAGCTGAACAAACTCTGGAACAAGGTGTGATCTAGTTGATGGACCTCTATCAACACCGTTAAGTCGCCTAAAAGAAAAGTCACTCAATTTCAAATTAAAAAAAAAAGAGCAGGTGCCCCAAATGGTTTATTGCCGCTCAGCAGCATCAATAGTTGTTAAATGAATAGTATCTTGAGAATGATGGTGGTATATTGTATTTGTATCACTTCATCCCTCTGGCTTCAAAGCCTGAATCTTAAAGGGTTTGCAGGCTGTTGGTGGAGCTTGTTTACAGCTTTCAGACGCAGGGATCATTAAAAATAGAACTGCTAATAGACAATAAACATCAAAGTAAAGAAGTAAACCCTCATTACACCACAGCTTTTCACCAATTTGATTTTATTTTCCTGTTTTCCAATGCAACTTTTATGCTTTTTTATGTTTTAAATATATATATATATTTTCAAAGCATATACAATACTGTAGTACACAGAACATACTGTTTGTGACAGAAAAGAAGTTAAATATGCAGTTTGTCAGAGAAAAGAAATGAAGTCATACTTTAACTCTGTCTGCATTACTCAAAGTTGGATGAGAGTTGAGAAGATATATCCTGATATAGTACATTAGAAATACATTTTTTAACCTTTTTTTTAATCCTTTGTTTTAATGACATAAAAATGTAGTGCGTTTGACTAAATACAGCAGTGATTCTGTCTAGAATCTTTCTCCATCCAGAATACGCCCGTTTCTTTGCTGCATCTGATGCTGACACTTCTATGATCTCGTCCTCCATCAGGCTGCGAGCTCAGGCAAATTTTCCAGCGAGGAGCTGCTAAGCCTGAAGAGAGAGTTCCAGCACCACAAGGACAAGATCCACGAGTACAACATCCTGATGGATACCGTCAGCAGGACTGAGGGTGAGCTGCGTGATTCACTCTCTGTTCTGCTGCCAGCAGAGGTGCCCCGCCGCCTCTGAGTTTTTTATTAGTATTTTCTGATGCCAGGTTTATGGGCCTTTAAGCTCTGTGCTCATCTTCACTGCTGTGTCCTTGATGTTTCCAGGCTCCAAACTTTTCAAGAAGGCTACTATCTGAGTAGCAGCTTGACTTATTTTTCTATAAAGGCAGAGAAGTGTTTCTATCAGTATCACAGGTTGGCTCCTAAGCTCATAATGCTGAAGTTTAAAATTTACATATTCAAATACGTTTTTTTTTTTTTTTTTTACCTGTCAAAGATTACTGTGAAGAAAACCTCCTCCTCACTGTCTGTTGCCCTCAATTTGCTGCTCCCCTCCCTGCTGATGAGAAGGTCGGTCATCTAAAAGTCAGCATGAGGTCCAGTTGCTCCATGTCGTGAGGCAATGAATCCGGTTTTCTGGTCATACATGTAGGTGGCAGTTTTCAGGCCGCACATGTCCCCACCCGCTGTTCCATGTTCCATCAGCTCCTGTCACATCGCATCAAGCTGTGTGTTCTGAACAGAGCTGAAAGGCCTCGCTGTGTAACAGGTACAGGCGGTGAGGAGGGCACGTCTGCTCTGGACGTGACTGACACATTGCAGCTGTTGCGTGCCAGAACTTTTCTCATTAGTGCACAGCGCTTCATCTCTGTAACAAGCCGGGGGTATTTTTTCTACTTGTCTGATGCATTTAAATATTGAACCAATCCCACGTTGCCTTAAGGGGAGTCTCTGTGTGCACCATACACCACCTCCTGTTGATGTTGCCTTTATTTCCTCATTTTTGATTTTTTTTTTACCTCCTTTTGTTCACCTACCTTCTCATCTTTTTCCCAGGAAAACAGGAATGGCATAGCCACCATGTCTAACGTAAAATTATGAGAAAAAGCCTGTCATAAATATTGAAGGTTATTTTACTAATCTCGCCTTATTAAATGTTGCTTTTTTATGTCGTCTTCCTTTTGTCTCATCTCCCCGACTCTGTAAATCACCCTAACCCCACGCCCGACGGCTCCTGGCTCCTCACCTGTGCCGTCTGAGCAGAAATACACAAGAATGTGATCTCTCCCCTGGAGGGCGACACCAAGGAGCACGCGCTGCACAAGAAGCACACGGAGCTCAAGCAGAAAATGAGGGACCTCAACCAGGGCTTCGAGCGCCTCCGTAAGATCAGCCACGAGGGCTTCACTGAAGACAGCGGTGAGAAACACACACACACACATGCACACGTCTCTTTCTGCATATCAGTCTCACTTTGCATTTATCTAATTAGCTTAATCACCAAGATTTGTAACCATAACGGCAAACTCTGCAATATCACAGTTGGAGAGTGTTGATATGCCAACGGCTTAATGTAAGTGTTTTGTGCTTTTAGTCTCTAATTTGATGTCTCTCTAAAAAAGAAAATAATAGAAAAAAAGAGGTTGTGGAAGCTACATCCGTCTATACAGCAGCCGAACTCTTGACTCCATGTTTTTGCTTCATATTGTTAACATCATTCCACTTCATCACCATGTCACTTTGTTCACCTTTTGGTTGAGAGAATCTCAGAGTGTTTGGAGTCTCTGTAGTGCAGGTTTCAGTGTGAGTCTGTTGAGTTTAGATAAAGGTGATGCTGCTTCTGCTGATTCAGACTGCCTCTGTTCTCTTTCCCCTCCAAGCTGTTTTTCCTTCCACGACTTGTTCTCGTCTTCTATTCCCTTCCCGCCTACCTACTCTCGCCAAAACCGTTCTTAGTTTATTTTCATGTGCTGTCTGGTTTTCTCGTAGCACACATTTTGTGGCGCTTAAGAAGTTATGGAGTGAGGAGAATTCTGTGACAGCATCTTACGCCGACAAGCAGTATTCTTTGATATTGTTTGTATAGTGTATCTATGGAATGACTGAGCAGCAAGAAGAGCTGCTTGTCGTGCTTGTGTCTTTATAAAATATCTGCTGTTACTGCTCCTCTTCAAAGTTTCCTCCCTCCTGAGTGTGCGAGTGTTGGTGAAGCTCCAAACGGTCTCCCTGGACACTTTATGTCTTCATGTTCCTGTCGGTCTGATCTTCCTGTGTAGAATTCCGGGAGCCTCGAGTGATCGAGCTGTGGGAAGCTGCCAAGAGAGCCAACCTCACTGAAGATGAGCTGGACTCACTCAAGGTAGCTTCTAAATGTCTTGTGACAGAGCTTTGGACACTTACACTCTACTTAACCCCTGCAGTCTAACTCTTACAATTCATACTGCAGGACGTTTTTAATAAAGTTAACTTTTTGAGTGGCCTAAAGCCGATCCTATTATGGTAACTTTTTATTCATTTCACATTTGCAATCTCCTGAGTATCCTGCTCTCGGATCTCTCACGGTGCCCCTTTTACCCTTTGTCCCTTGGGCAGAGGATTGAAGCTCAATTTCGTTCCTTTTTTTATAATATATCTGGCTTCAAGATCAGATGTAAACATTCAGCCGGGATTTTCTGTATAAAGTTTCCTCCCGAGTCACCACTTGAGGGGCATATCGGTTTCCTTGTGCTGCAGTGCATGTAATTGCGGGTGAAGTGAACTTTCACCTCCGTCATCTGCCCTCTCTTCCTTGTTAATTTAGGAGGAGCTGCGCCACTTTGAAACCAAAGTGGAGAAGCACAGCCATTACCAGGAGCAGCTGGAGCTCTCCCACCAGAAGCTGCGACACATGGAGGCTTTAGGCGACAAAGAGCACATCAAGAGGAACCAGGAAAAGTACAACACACTCTCTGAGAAAACCCGGGAGATGGGCTACAAGGTAAGAAGGGAAAGTGTTCGCTTTTACTCAACTTCCTGCAATCCAATAACTAACTGTTCTCCTCCTATAAAAACTAATAACGTAGCAAAACAGGTGCTGCGAGGAATAAAACAGTGTTATAGGGTTCAGAATGTGGTTACAGAGGAACAGGGAACAAAGGTTTACAACAGCTGATATTGTTCCTGTCAAAGAAGACGAGTCGACTCATTTGTGGACTTGCAGCATTACAAACAAAAGGCTGTTGGCAGCTGTTCAAAAACCCTAAATGGAATGGATTTGAGCCACAGTTTTATTCCTTACAATTTTCACAAGCCGCTAGAAAGACTGTACTTTAATGTTTTAAAATACTGTTTCATACACCTGTGTGTGTATAACAAATGACCAGGATGAGCTCTGGTGAGGAATTGGAAATGAATCCTTGGAAAATTTGTATATTTCTCGCTGTGTATGGAGTTATGTTTGTTTCTGTATTATGCATCAATCAGAATAGATTTGCAATCAACATTTTTTTTTTACTCTTTTTTTTTTTTTTTTAATTTGCAAATATTTTTGTTTGGGAGATTCAGTTTTTGCTAATGAATTTGTTCTTAGTACATTTTTGTTTATGAATCTTTTTTGCAATTTCCTTTCATTTGCAAAAATATTCTGGTATGGATTTTTTTTCCACTTACATAAGAAACAAACAGTTATGACGTTTATTTTATTGTCCTCAATTTTGATTCCATTGATTATCACAAAGTGTTAACATATGTTGTTCCGTGTTATACTATATTGAAAATCGATATAGAGGAATTTCGTTTGTTATACGAGGCCAGGGTGTGCCCTTAACCATATTTGAGATTGGAGAAAGTAAACGTAGAATATGAGTAGACAGGGTTGGTGTTGATCATGTTAATGTTTTGTTGTTTTTTTTACCTTATCGCAGATGAAGAAACACATGCAGGACTTGAACAACAAGATCTCTCGTCAGGGACTCGTCCACAATGAGCTCTAAGGCGCTCGGCTGACAATCATCACGTCAAGTGAAGGTTCAGTAAACTGAAAGGACACAACATATGCTACATTCCCCCATTCCCTTTAACACACACAAAGAATCTGTGTTTTTCATGGAAGATTTTCTTTTTGTACTTTTCTAGTTGATTTTATAAAATTTGCTGAATGAATGAATTTTTGGTTGTTTGTACATATTATGTATATGTGAGATTTCTAATCAATCAGCTGGGCTTGTTGTGATAACTGGCTGATTATTCATGGTACAGATGGAACCGTTTACTCACTGGTCTTGTGCAGTGTGGTAACATGTATTTGTGCAACTAACGACAGGCATTTGTAGAATAATCGTCAAAAAAGTGAAATATTTGTTTCTTTTTGAGTCACTAACCAGATTATGTGTTTTATCTGCGATATGATGGTTCAGGTTCTGGAAAAGAGCAAACTCCCTGCAGGAATATTGAGTGCCAGACAATTTGTCAACACCTGTCTATCGCCAGCTGTGCAACGCTGCATCATGTGCTAATGTTACTGCTGATGTCTCATCAATATAAAATGAAGATGCTCTGTAGGTTCAGGTAACAAGCACTGAAACATTGGGACCTGAAAATGTTAACGGCAATCTTTATTGTTCAGTGAGATACAGGTGCCATACATACATACCAACATACAACCATGAATATTTGAAAAATATAGTTTAATACCATTTATATTGTCTTAGCATTAATAAAATCTAAAACTATGTACACATCCTGTAGAAGAAAGCAGCTCCTGCAGAGGCAAAAAGCAAACTTTTTCTGACATGTTTTTCCTCCTCATATACACCATTAGGGAACCGCAACCATAAAAACGTAATTAGTGTCAGGTATTGGATGATTTGTCCTGACGATATCAAGAGGGAGGTGAGAAATTGGAAAACACACTGCACTCTTCCATTCATCAACCTCTGTCCTCTCACAGACTAGCAGCAGAGACATTGATGAATAACCGTACTGGCTGATTACTCAGTCATTTCCTGCTTTGGCCACATGGGTCTGGATTAATGTAATTTGCACCTGAGACATAACCTGAGCTTGTTATTTCAATCAGATGTTTTTAAGCTGTGGTGTGGAATGATAGCCAGGCTCACTGGGACTCTTAGCTCTCGATCGCAGGGCGTCTGTTGAGCTGACATTAGGGTCCAAACTAATATAAATTTAGACAATGGCGGTTTGTGACCTCTTAATTAGAGAGGTAACGTCAAATAGACTCGCAACTAAATGGCGCTTCAGTCAGGAAACAAATAAAGCTTTACAGGATACGAAATAAATCCAAACTTCACAAATAACAGCATGACATCATAGCACATCGCTGTATATCTGTGTTTATCTATAATAATATCAGTGGTAAACATCAGGTTTTGGTGCCGCTTCCTCAGGCAAAGGCCATTTTATAGCAACATTCATCCTGAGTGATCTTTAAAGGCAGTTATAACCAGCTTCTCCTCTGACATTAGTGCCATGCAGCCAAAAACAAGTGGGTATGGAAGTCATCAAGTGAAACACAGGAACACTGATTTAAGTATGCAAGAGAGGTTAAAGGAAACTGCAACCACAAAAAAATACAAACATCCATGAGCAGCTTCGTGAGAGACTTCACAGGCTTTTCCTATTTTCTTCTTGTTCTTAGTGGAATGGATTGTTTTGCAGGAATTTCTGTTCACTGGCAGTGCTGCGGGTGGATTTTTGAGTGTTAAGCACTCGAGCTTATTCAAAGAGCTGCAGAGAATCTGCATCAAAAACTGTTTGTGAAGTGTCATCGAGTTCGGCGTAGCGAAGTCAGTTGGGTGGCCCTCGCCGCCTGCTCTCCAGCTGAGTCAGTCTACCCTGAACATGCTCCGCCCCCACTCTCTGAGCCGTCTCCATGGCAGCGACGTCCAGGTGGGCGTACCTTATGGAGCCCTCTTCTGGTTGGGTGGTGTCAATAGTGAAAAGGGGAGAAAACAAATGTATGATGTGTTTTAATTAACATTGTGAGCTACAGCAATGACTTAAACACCTAGGATGTAATGTAAGCTGAACCTTACATTGTTTTCTCTTGTCATTTTCTTCATTGTACATGCTATAAAACTGTAATTCGAAAAAATATATTTTTTTGTACTTCAAATTGCCAATTCACACCTTACATTGTTGTAGATTTCTTTGTCATTGCTATTACTTGCTTAATTTTCACTGTCCAAAAATGTGTTACTAGGCTCTAGGCAGCAATACAAATTAAAATCATGTCTGTTTCTCATGAATAAACTGTTTCTCGTCATTCTTTATCTGTAAAAATCTGCCTCCGTTTCCCTAGGTTTTCAGTTATCATTGACAGATACACAGACACACATCAGGAAAATAAACAGCGCCCGCAGGACACTCTTCATCATATTAAATGTTTAAATCGATCAATGTTCTTCATCTTGTCTGTTAACTTTCCCTCATGACAATTTGTAAAGACGGAAAAGGAGGAGGCAGCAGGAACTAAATGGAATAAAGATCTAATTAATAGGCTTGAGGCTCAGTGTTCTCACTGGGTCTGCAGAGCTGTGAAGTTTTACCTCTGACAGCGCCGTGTGGACCGGGGACTGGAGCTGAAGGAGGCTGCTGCAGGCCCGGCTCGGTGTAGAGGAGCTCTCTGTTAGTCTGAGCCGGCAGGGGGCTAATGGGGATGTTGACATAATTAACACTGTTGTCGCTGTGCAGCCCAGTGTCCGGGGTCACAGGTGGCGGAGCTTCACTGCCAGACTGGAACATTCCTGAGAGAAAGAAAGAGAGACAGAGCTAATGGATGTTTAATCCTGGTCAATACATAGACCGTTAATCACGTATAAGCTACTCATGATATAAAAACACCTGCTCTACCTGGTGGCAAACAGGAAAGAGGTTGTATATGTACCTGGTGTTGGACTCAGTGCGACGGGCAGAGGCGGCGGCGCAGTGGGGGGCAAAGATGGCGGCCACCGCTTTAAACCCTCAAACTTACTACCAACATCCCCACGGTCATCTTGTTCCTCCCTCAGATAGAGAGGAGGGTCTGAAAGGGAGCATATACAACATTATTATACATTCCAGTTGACTCTGATATTAGTGTTTGACATCAAAAATCATACAGCACCTGGTGAATCTGCAGCAGGTGATGGACCTGAAGGTGAGTCGTCAGCCTATAGAGGAAGTGACAGAAGGAAATTTTTTTTTAAAGGTTTTATCTTTCAGCACTAGAACAGCACACTCTTGCTTTCTTTCCATATCTGTAAAACCTAATCATCCATTAATATACTCTACATGTGTTATAAGATATATAAATGCCTTTTTTTATTGAAACTTTCTGTAATTTACAAACAAGGCAAAAATCACCATGTAGCAAACACATTAAAACAGGCCTGTACTGAGTGGACAATAAAAAAAATATATATATAAAATAATATTAAGTGGCTTCACAGATGTCTCTCAACTTCACTGTTGACACAGACAGTCATTTGTCTGTGTTTGTGCACTGGCGGCTTCAGGTTTCCACATCAGATTTGTGCAAATTGAATACTGGACCAGTATTGCTCCAAACTATTTGTGATGTCTGTCTCTGAAATGTGTCAATGAGCTCACATTTCGCCTTTAGCAGATTGATGTAAAACTGACTTCTCGTGTCAAACTCTGCTCAGACATGATTCTGCACAGTGAAACTCAAACATCTAAGGACAAGTAACTACTCGGGTACAAGAAGAAAAACACTATTTTAAATGGAGAACTACACATTCAAATGAACACTGCAACATGTTTATTCCTTTTTAATATTAATATTAGTAATATTATTATTGATTCACTATCTTTCAAATTTACATTTTTTAGGTACTCAAGTTTTTCTTTTTGTTAAGATCCTTCTACAACAGAGAAACACACTTGAGATGCAAAGAGAGAGTTAATTTTATTAAGAATTTCCTGAAAAAGAACTATAACTGACTATCAGTCAAAATCTATATTCTATATAATAATAAGAACAGGATGAATGATCACAGCAACTAAAATCTGTTTAAAAGTTAATTTGGTTCACTGTGGTTCTAAATAGGACCTGAAAACTTCTTGCTTCTGTCTTGTTTGATTTGAACTGCTACTATACAGCTGTTGGTGGTTGCAGGCACACATGAATTAGGTAAATCTCTCGACTATTTTTATCTTAAAATTATCTAATGATTATTGAAACGATTAATCAATTAGTTGCTTGGCTCATAAAGTGGTGTAAAATATTACAAATATTTCCCAAAAGTCTTTTTTGTGCAGACCAACAACTCAAAGATCATCACTTTACTATTATAAAAGACTGAATGAATCAGGAAATGTTCAGATTTGAGAAGCTATAACCTGAGAATTAGTAGACATTTTACTCTGAAAAATGACTTAAAGCGAGTTAATATTTGTTATAACTCATCAATTAATCGTTGCAGCATTCCTTGAGTCAATTACTTTAAAGACATCATCATGGATATTTGTGACCGTAAAATGTCACACCCTTTAAACGTCCAATGCAAATAGGATGTAAAGTCTTACCTGCATGAAGCACCTGTTCCTTGCCGAGCGCCACTGCTCTGGTGTGATGTAGTTGTCTGAACCCGGACTGATCTGGAGGTGGAAGAGACGAGAAGTCAGAGTCAAGACATTTGTCCTGGCAACATATAACACTGACATCATCTAAACTTCTTTTAGGAAACAGTGACACAAGATGATGGCGAGAGGATGGGGCCATGGACCGAAAGATTTATAAAAGCAATGGTAAGGAGAGAGAAGGAAGCGGGTGATTCAGAGTCGAGGGATCAGCGCCGACATCTTTAAAAGGTGGCAGACGGGGAGCCAAACGGGTGGGAGGATCAGACGAGAGAAATCTCTCACAACGTGGCCCGATTCACCATTTTCTCTCTGCCCACGCTGGCTAACAACATCAGGAGTACGACGTGCCATACGCGTTTGTTTCCGCGAGCGTATAGTACCACCCCTGCAGTGAGGAATCGTCCCATTAATCGACATGACAGGCGTGTTTTTGTGCATTTTTTGCCACGTTGAGCCGCTGACACTTCAAGAGTCGAGGGTTTGATGAACAAAGGAACTCATTTGTGCTTTGTACAAAAGGATTCTCCTCTCTGGGGGTTTCTGTCAGTTTCATCACTCCTCGTTCATTTTCTGGGTCCCCCCTTTTTCTCTCTCTCTCTCTCTCGGCAGCTGTATAACGAAACACAAACTCCTACGCAAGCTGTCAGACATCACAAGACATGCAGTTTCTAATTCAGCTCTGATAATAATGTTCTGGGGGGGGGGGACACTATTCACAGCCCATCAGAAAATTAATTAGATGCATAATGTTAAGAAGTGGCTTTTGAGGGGATTTGAGGTTTCAGACAATTGTATCAAAGGGAAAACAACAACAGCTGCAGACACCTCATTTATTAGAGGTTCATTTATGGGCAGCAAAGCAGAAACCATCAGCCTGCAGCTATAGAAAAACCTGCATCTGACTCATTATCGTGTGTGTGTGTTTGAATCTTCTCTCCATGTAACCAGTGCCTGTGTTTTTCAGAACAACGGTGTCCAAAGTCACTTGAATTGAAGACAATATCCCCCACAAAGGAAGTGACTGAGCAGGCCTGCTGGGTTCAGGGAGGCAGCCACAGCAGGAGCATGTGTAGCTAACAAATGCTTAGAGATATACTCGGGCCCGGTGGTGCAGTGGTAATGGTGCTTTTAAATGGTTTATGGTGCGAGTGATTAAGAATTTGTCGTTCAGAAATAGTTATGTTCATTCTTTCGTGGCATTTTTCTAGTGTTTCAGAGGGCAGCGACCGACGTGAGTCATGAGGTTGAAGTAGCAGAACGGCCGTGAAGAGGCCAGATAATTGCTGCTTGAACTCGCAATCACTGTCAATTGATGTAAGAACGTAAAGGCAGAAGTTGCAATGACTGCATGGAGAAAATAGAATAAAACTGCACGAGAAAAGGGAAACGATTACACAGAGAAAACACACTTAATGTGTCATTTCAAAACTCAAATATTATTATAAATTGAATCAATATTTCTGACAGTATTACACTGTCTATTGAACCTGTGAAGGAAATAGAAGGGCTGCAATTTACAACTATGAGGGCTAACCTATCTATTATTGAAATGACACAGATTAGTTGTTGGTTCATAAAATTGTGTAAACTACAGACTATGATTTCGTAAAAATGAAATGCTACCTAAAATATCTTTTTTTATCTAGATAAACCACAACCGAAAAATTATCAAGTGTTTATAGAAGACTCAAGAAACCAGAAAGTAATAGATCTAAAAGAAATGTGTGCCTTATATTTTCTTTACTTTCATTCCCTCTGATTGTGTTTCCTGTATCAACATAGCTTCAGTACTATATACTATAGTATGACCTTTTTTGAGCGACATACTATAGTATGACCTTTTTTGGGCGACATACTATAGTATGACCTTTTTTGGGCGACATAGTATAGTATGACCTATTTTGAGTGATATAACATAATTTGACCTTTTTTGAGCGACATAGTATAGTATGACCTATTTTGAGTGATATAATATAATTTGACCTTTTTTGAGCGACATAGTATAGTATGACCTTTTTTGGGCGACATAGTATAGTATGACCTCTTTTGAGTACGGTATGACCTTTTTTGAGCGACATACTATAGTATGACCTCTTTTGAGTACGGTATGACCTTTTTGGAGCGACATAGTATAGTATGACCTATTTTGAGTGATATAACATAATTTGACCTTTTTTGAGCGACATACTATAGTAAGACCTTTTTTGAGCGACATACTATAGTATGACCTTTTTTGGGCGACATAGTATAGTATGACCTATTTTGAGTGATATAACATAATTTGACCTTTTTTGA
The DNA here is from genome assembly GCA_036785175.1 of Eupleurogrammus muticus. Taxonomy (NCBI): domain Eukaryota; kingdom Metazoa; phylum Chordata; class Actinopteri; order Scombriformes; family Trichiuridae; genus Eupleurogrammus; species Eupleurogrammus muticus. The sequence goes on from JAYKQN010000003.1 coordinate 24,775,250, forward strand.
GCGACATACTATAGTAAGACCTTTTTTGAGCGACATACTATAGTATGACCTTTTTTGGGCGACATACTATAGTATGACCTTTTTTGGGCGACATACTATAGTATGACCTTTTTTGAGCGACATAGTATAGTATGACCTTTTTTGAGCGACATACTATAGTATGACCTTTTTTGAGCGACATAGTATAGTAAGACCTTTTTTGAGCGACATACTATAGTAAGACCTTTTTTGAGCGACATACTATAGTATGTCCTTTTTTGGGCGACATAGTATAGTATGACCTTTTTTGAGCGACATACTATAGTATGACCTTTTTTGAGCGACATACTATAGTAAGACCTTTTTTGAGCGACATAGTATAGTATGACCTTTTTTGAGCGACATACTATAGTATGACCTTTTTTGGGCGACATAGTATAGTATGACCTTTTTTGAGCGACATACTATAGTATGACCTTTTTTGAGCGACATACTATAGTAAGACCTTTTTTGAGCGACATACTATAGTATGACCTTTTTTGGGCGACATACTATAGTATGACCTTTTTTGGGCGACATAGTATAGTATGACCTTTTTTGAGCGACATACTATAGTATGACCTTTTTTGGGCGACATAGTATAGTATGACCTTTTTTGAGCGACATACTATAGTATGACCTTTTTTGGGCGACATAGTATAGTATGACCTTTTTTGAGCGACATACTATAGTATGACCTTTTTTAAACGACATAGTATAGTATGACCTTTTTTGAGCGACATACTATAGTATGACCTTTTTTAAACGACATAGTATAGTATGACCTTTTTTGGGCGACATAGTATAGTATGACCTTTTTTGAGCGACATACTATAGTATGACCTTTTTTGGGCGACATACTATAGTATGACCTTTTTTGAGCGACATAGTATAGTATGACCTTTTTTGAGCGACATACTATAGTATGACCTTTTTTAAACGACATAGTATAGTATGACCTTTTTTGAGCGACATACTATAGTATGACCTTTTTTGGGCGACATACTATAGTATGACCTTTTTTGAGCGACATAGTATAGTATGACCTTTTTTGAGCGACAGTATAGTATGACCTTTTTTAAACGACATAGTATATAATGACCTTTTTGGAGCGACATAGTATATAATGACCTTTTTGGAGCGACATAGTATAGTATGACCTTTTTTGAGCGACATACTATAGTATGACCTTTTTTGGGCGACATAGTATAGTATGACCTTTTTTGAGCGACATAGTATATAATGACCTTTTTGGAGCGACATACTATAGTATGACCTTTTTTGGGCGACATAGTATAGTATGACCTTTTTTGAGCGACATACTATAGTATGACCTTTTTTGAGCGACATAGTATAGTATGACCTTTTTTGAGCGACATACTATAGTATGACCTTTTTTGAGCGACATAGTATAGTATGACCTCTTTTGAGCGACATACTATAGTATGACCTATTTTGGGCGACATAGTATAGTATGACCTTTTTTGAGCGACATAGTATAGTATGACCTCTTTTGAGCGACATAGTATAGTATGACCTATTTTGAGGGATATAACATAATTTGACCTTTTTTGAGCGACATAGTATATAATGACCTTTTTGGAGCGATATACTATAGTATGACCTTTTTTGGGCGACATAGTATAGTATGACCTTTTTTGAGCGACATAGTATAGTATGACCTTTTTTGAGCGGTATAGTAAAATATGACATTTTTTAAGCATCATACTATAATTTGACTGTTTTTGAGCAACATAGTATAGTATGACCTTTTTTGAGCGACATAGTATAGTATGACCTTTTTTGAGCGACATATTATAGTTCGACCTTTTTTGAGCGACATACTATAGTATGACCTTTTTTGAGCGACAGAGTATCGTATGACCTTTTTTAAGCGACATAGTATTGTTTGACCTTTTTTGAGCGACATAGTATAGTATGACCTTTTTTAAACGGTATAGTATAATAGGACATTTTTTAAGCATCATACTATAATTTGACTGTTTTTGAGCAACATAGTATAGTATGACCTCTTTTGAGTGATATAGTATAGTGTGACCTTTTTTGAGCGACATAGTATTGATGACCTTTTTTGAGCGACATAGTATTGATGACCTTTTTGGAGCGGTATAGTATAATATGACATTTTTTAAGCATCATAGTATAATTTGACTGTTTTTGGGCGACATACTATAGTTTGACCTTTTTTGAGCGACATAGTATATTATGACCTTTTTTGAGCGTTGTACTATAGTATGACCTCTTTTGAGTGATATAGTATAATATGACATTTTTTAAGCAACATACTATAATTTGACTGTTTTTGAGCGACATACTATAGTATGACCTTTTTTGAGCAAAACATTCTAATAAGCAATTTAAGTGTTTTTCATTTAAATGCAGAGCCTGAAAACATAAATGATGGATTTGAACCTACATCAACAGTGTTCAGAGTGATAAAGTTGTGATCGAACCCACTCCTCCACAGGTGCCGTCTCATTCTGGGTATGTTTTCCTGGCGCATTTAACATGAACAATTTAGGTGCACCTTTTAAACTTAGAACCTACAAACATCAATAGTTGGGTTTGAACCAGCATCAGCAATGTTCATCATGATACTTACACCTGCAACCTTACCCACTGGACCAGGGGAGCCCTCACATCTGGAAATGTTTTCCTGGCACATTTAGCATCTACAATTTAGGTGTTAGCCTTTTAAAAACTGTGCCTAAGAACTTAAAGGGGGTTGGAACCTGCATCTGTGCTGCTCAGAGCGACATACTCCGAATACGGAAAACCCTGCTCTGCCAGGAGCCATGTCACATAGAAGGATGTTCTCCTGGCGCATTTGTCATCTTCACTTTAGACGTTGGCCATTTAAATTTAAATGTCAACAGAGGGGCTTGAACCAGCATCTCTGATCTTCAGGGAGAAGAACTATACCATAGTACTATAGTACAGGATGGCTTTGAAGTTGTGTGAAATACTAAAGTATGACCTTTGTTTGAGCGATATAGTATAATATGACCTTTGTTAAACAACATTGTACAGGATGACCTTATTTAGGGGACATACTATAGTAGGACTTTTTTGGGTTACATAGTAGCCCAAACTTCCACATTTGTAAAACCTTGTTTAGGACATGGGTCCCATTGAACTTGCTTCCACTGGATTGACACATTTGATCAAGGACCCTACTGACAGTGTCAAACCAGATGCTGCGGTAGTTAAGACTTATGATCGCGAACTTCCCCGCTTCACCGGGGATGCGCTCACATTATAGGGAATTTCTGAACAATTTCAGGTGTCGGCTTTTTAAAATCACAGTCAAATAACTTTAATATATGGGTGTGAACATAGATCTGTGTTGTTAAGAGCAACGACTTATGATCATGAAACAAGCCAATCCACCAGGAATCACATTTCGCTCATGGAAGATCATCTGGCGCAAAAAAAATCGTCACTTTAGATGTTGGCCTTTTAAAATGAGAGCCGAAGAACTTCAATAGATGGGTTCTTCCCTGCATTTGCGGTGCTCAGAGCTTTACAAACATGAAATACCACACTTTGCCAAAAGTTCCATCACATTCAGGGATGTTCTCCTGACACATTTAACATCTTCACTCTGGATGTTGGTCTTTTAAATTAGGAGCCTAAAATTGTCAAAAGAGGGACTTGAAACAGCATCTCTGGTCTTCAGGGTGCTGACCTTTACCTTAGTACTATCAGGGCCAATGGTTCATGTGAAATACATACAGACATATTATTGCATGACGTTTTTTGAGTGACATAGTAAAATATGACCTTTTTTGAGCAACATAGTATAGTATGGCCTTTTTTGAGTGATATACCATAATTTGACCTTTTTTTAACGACATAGTATAGTATGACCTATTTTGAGCGACATAGTATAGTATGACCTATTTTGAGCGACATAATATAGTATGACCTTTTTTGAGCGACATAGTATAGTATGACCTTTTTTGAGCGAAATAGTATAGTATGACCTATTTTGAGCAACATAGTATAGTATGACCTTTTTTGAGCGACATAGTATAGTATGACCTTTTTTGAGCGAAATAGTATAGTATGACCTATTTTGAGCGACATACTATTGTATGACCTTTTTTGAGCGACATAGTATAGTATGACCTTTTTTAAGCGACATACTATAGAAAGACCTATTTTGAGTGACATACTATTGTATGACCTTTTTTATTGCTAAATACTATAGTATGACCTTTTTTGAGCGACATAGTATAGTATGACCTTTTTTGAGCGACATAGTATAGTATGACCTTTTTTGAGCGAAATAGTATAGTATGACCTATTTTGAGCGGCATACTATAGTACGACCTTTTTTGAGCGACATAGTATAGTATGACCTTTTTTGAGCGAAATAGTATAGTATGACCTATTTTGAGCGACATAGTATAGTATGACCTTTTTTGAGCGAAATACTATAGTATGACCTTTTTTGAGCGACATACTATAGTATGACCTTTTTTGAGCAGCATAGTATAATATGACCTATTTTGAGCGACAAACTATTGTATGAGCTTTTTTATTGCAAAATACTATAGTATGACATTTTTTGAGCGACATACTATAGTATGACATTTTTTGAGCGAAATAGTATAGTATGACCTATTTTGAGCGACATAGTATAGTATGACCTATTTTGAGCGACATACTTTAGTATGACCTTTTTTGAGCGAAATAGTATAGTATGACCTTTTTTAAGCGACATACTATAGAAAGACCTATTTTGAGTGACATACTATTGTATGACCTTTTTTATTGCTAAATACTATAGTATGACCTTTTTTGAGCGATATACCATAATTTGACTTTTTTTGAGCGACATAGTATAATATCAGCTTTTTTGAGCGACATAGTATAATATGAGCTTTTTTGAGCGACATAGTATAGTATGACCTATTTTGGGCGACATAGTATAGTATGACCTTTTTTGAGCGACATACTATAGTTTGACCTTTTTTATTGCAAAATACTATAGTATGACCTTTTTTGAGCGATATACCATAATTTGACTTTTCTTGAGCGACATAGTATAGTATGACCTTTTTTGAGCAGCATAGTATAATATGACCTATTTTGAGCGACAAACTATTGTATGAGCTTTTTTATTGCAAAATACTATAGTATGACATTTTTTGAGCGACATACTATAGTATGACATTTTTTGAGCGACATACTATAGTATGACATTTTTTGAACAACATAGTATACTAGCCTGTGCAGGATTAAAGCTCCTTTAAAAACACATTAAACATGACTCCACTGCAGGGCTGGCATATACAACATAGATCTGTGTTGTTAAGAGCAACGACTGATGATCATGAAACAAGCCAACCCACCAGGAATCACATTTCGCTCATGGAAGTTCATCTGGCGCAAAAAAAATCTTCACTTTAGATGTTGGCCTTTTAAAATGAGAGCCGAAGAACTTCAATAGATGGGTTCTTCCCTGCATTTGTGGTGCTCAGAGCTTTGCAAACATGAAATACCACACTTTGCCAAAAGTCCCATCACATTCAGGGATGTTCTCCTGACACATTCAACATCTTCACTCTGGATGTTGGTCTTTTAAATTAGGAGCCTAAAATTGTCAAAAGAGGGACTTGAAACAGCATCTCTGGTCTTCAGGGTGCTGACCTTTACCTTAGTACTATCAGGGCCAATGGTTCATCTGAAATACATACAGACATATTATTGCATGACGTTTTTTGAGTGACATAATATAGTATGACCTTTTTTGAGCAACATAGTATAGTATGACCTTTTTCAAGCGACATAGTATAGTATGACCTATTTTGAGCGACATACTATTGTATGACCTTTTTTATTGCTAAATACTATAGTATGACCTTTTTTGGGCGACATAGTATAGTATGACCTTTTTCAAGCGACATAGTATAGTATGACCATTTTTGAGTGACATACTATAGTATGACCTTTTTTGAGCGACATAGTATAGTATGACCTTTTTCAAGCGACATAGTATAGTATGACCATTTTTGAGTGACATACTATAGTATGACCTTTTTTGAGCGACATAGTATAGTATGACCTTTTTCAAGCGACATAGTATAGTATGACCATTTTTGAGTGACATACTATAGTATGACCTTTTTCAAGCGACATAGTATAGTATGACCTATTTTGAGCGACATACTATTGTATGACCTTTTTTATTGCTAAATACTATAGTATGACCTTTTTTGAGCGATATACCATAATTTGACTTTTTTTGAGCGACATAGTATAATATGACCTATTTTGGTCGACATAGTATAGTATGACCTTTTTCAAGCGACAGTATAGTATGACCTTTTTTGAGCGACATAGTATAATATGACCTATTTTGAGCGACATACTATAGTATGACCTTTTTTAAGCGACATACTATAGTATGACCTATTTTGAGCGACATAGTATATAGTATGACCTATTTTGAGCGACATACTATAGTATGACCTTTTTTAAACGACAGTATAGTATGACCTTTTTTGAGCGATATACCATAATTTGACTTTTTTTGAGCGATATACCATAATTTGACTTTTTTTGAGCGACATAGTATAGTATGAGCTTTTTTGAGCGATATACCATAATTTGACCTATTTTGAGCGACATACTATTGTATGACCTTTTTTATTGCAAAATACTATAGTATGACCCTTTTTGAGCGATATACCATAATTTGACTTTTTTTGAGCGACATAGTATAATATGACCTTTTTTGAGCGACATACTATAGTATGACATTTTTTTAACTACATAGTATACTAGCCTGTGCAGGATTAAAGCTCCTTTAAAAACACATTAAACATGACTCCACTGCAGGGCTGGCTCTAGACCTGCACATATGAGGGGGGAGTCAAATATATGAAGCTGGCATCATATAAGCCTTTAAATACACAGACAGTGGAGGGAAAGAGACAAAGGGGAGGCTGATACAATTGTGTTTGTATCTGTTTTTTCGGTGGATTTTTCCATTTTTTTAGCTAATTTTGTCAACCTAATATGTTATTTGTGTGAGTATATATAAAGTCTGCTTTCTTAACTTCCAAAATTTTGACATGCGGGGCAAGACATTTAAATGAGGGGGCAGGCTCGATGCACAGGAACAGCTTTCTGTAACATCATTACTGCTGCTTATTAAGAGAGAAAAAAAAAGATACTCTGGGATCGCTCCAGGATTTCGAAGTTTACATCAAACTCTATTACAGCTGAAGTTCTCCAACAGCAGGTGCCGACTTTTTAACCTTAGTGAAATCACTCAGGCAGCCTCTCTCCATATCCCCCAACATCTAAACCATATTTCTACTGGGGAGCTCATCCTAGCGTGTAACCACAAGGGATAGTTATATAAGATCCCATTTATTAGCGCAACAAAAAAAATCTCATCAAATTAAAAAAGTACCACTGTGGGCTTAATAAGTGCAAGCAGGCACATTTAGGAGAGATTAGCAACTGCAGGAGCAGAGAGCTGTGGAGTAAGGGATTTGCAAGATGATTTGCAAACATCTTGTTTCAATTCATTAAGACTCTATTGTTCATGTAAATGTTAGCACAGAAACTAAACTCCCAAAGAGAGCTTGAAGATGGAAGCAGAGAGTAATTTACATAATGACGGGTATCTTTTTACATTCCCGGATTGTTCTCTACTATAATGTGATTAAATAAATCTCCTTATAGCATCATGAAAATGTTTCAGTGTAATTTATGCTTAATGAACTAACCTTTATTATGAGAATGTAGCAGAAGGAGATATTGCTAGAACATATTTTGGTATAAAATAGTTCATATTAATCAATTACCATGATTTTTGATCATTTATAATTATCTATTTTTAGGCTGAATGTCTGAGTCAAGGAGGGAGGAACATTCATTTGTTTTTTTAATGAAATCCTTGAATAAAAAGTATGAATATCAGGGGTGTCGTGCCAGGACAAGCCAGCTAAAGCGTCTGATCAAGCCCAGTGGACGAAAGCACAAAATGTGACAAAAAACACAGAAATGTGTTTCAGGGATCAAGGGATAAAATATTTACAGGTTAGACATAAATTAAAATGAGTTTAACTCCACTGATCAATATAGTTATATATAATATATAAAATATATACATTTTCTTATTGTATTGATGATGTAGATCATGAAACACTATATTGCCAAAAGTATTCGCTCACCCATCTATATCCACCATCCAGAGTCCTGAGCTTCACCTGATAGAACAACTTTAGGATTAAATAGAGCTGATACTAAGAGCAGTGTGTGACAAATGTGTCACAAAAGTTATAAAATTCCCATGAACAACCTCCTAAACCTTGTGGACAGCTTTTTTAGATCATCTGATTTCACTGCTGAATTTATATGTATATCAATGCAGGTATGATATTGTTTTATTGCCCAGGCCTTGTCTCTCCTATGTCAAACATTCTGCTGATTGATTGATAGATTGATTAATTGACTGACAGCTGAGGCTATCGGTACCTGTGTTTCACCACAAGTGAAGCCCCCGGGTACCAGCGGTGGTCTGGGTGTGGCCCTCCCCTCGCTGTCCACAGATGGCGCCCTCTCACTGCCCCAGGACAGCGAGCGCCGCATCATGGCCTGGCGCTGAGCCCTGGGTCCTGAGGGCATGCTGGTCAACGCTTGTCCCGGGCTGCCACCCCCGTCCCCGCAGCTCCTGCCCCCCCTGCCGGACCCGGGCGGGCCCTGGACCGAGGGTTCCCTCAGGGACAGGGTCTGCAGCAGGCTCCTGGGGGTGTCGTAGCGCAGCCGGAGCAGGCTGGGGATGTGGTACTCATCACTGTGCCTGGAGGCCGAGGAGCTGCACCTGGAGGAGCAGGAGCAGGAGGAGGAGGAGGTAGCAGAACGTAACTCTGGGCTGAGCACAGACCGGAAAGGAGAAGGAGGCGGCGGAGGAGGAGTGGGGGGAGGAGCGGCGGGAGGCGACGAGGGAGGAGGCGGAGGAGCAGGTAAACTGGCCACGGAGCCGAAGTCCTCCCCTCCCCCCTGGCTGCTCGCGTCCAGGCTCCCCGTGTACGAGGAGAAGCTGCCGGAGTAGGACGACTGGCTGCCTGCCGCTGTCCCAATCCCGCTGTCCAGCGAGCTCTGGCGCCCGCTGTCGTGGAGACCGCGGGGGCGGAGCTGGGCGGAGGACGGACGCGTCCCGGAGCCTCCCATCACAGCGGAGTAGAGCCGGTCGTCCATGCCGCTCGCCAGCGCCTGCAGCGTGGAGGAGGTGGACGCCGTCTCGTTGGAGAGGTGAGGCCTCGCCGCCGCCGGCTCCACCCAGAACGGAAGTCTGCTCCCGTAGCTCGCGTCCGATTGGCTGGAGGAGGAGCTGGAGATGCTGCTGTGGTCGTCCCCAGCGACAGATGTGCTGCAGCTGTAAGTGGAGGCTGTGGAAAAGAAAAAGTTCATGCTGAAGTGATTTCTTAAGCAGAAATTAAAACCTGCTGTATACACATCATTTGATGAATCCATACGTGAACGATGTGTAATTTGGCGCCGGTGCAGAAAATTACGACCCTGTGAAATTAATTTACAATTAACTGCTCTCATTTACCACAGGTCAACACTTCAGCTGGTGTTTCTTCACAGTCAGGGTGGAAAGCGTGAAGGTTTATTTCCCAACACGCTCTGAGCTTCGGAGACAATCAGCAAAAATGAGTCATACTGAGATTCACATTCTCGCACACGAGGACGTTCTCGTGAATATAAACCAGTGATTAGGTTTCACCGTGCAGGGATGATGAGCAAAACATTCACAATTAACAAACCCCTAGATGACCTGTACTATCCTGCTGAGCTCGTATCGATTATTAAAGTACAGCCTGGAAGTGAAAGATATGAAATAATGAACTAAATGTACCTGCGCTGCTCGCTAAGCTGCAGTTTGACAACATGCTGAGTCTCTTCTCCAGATCTGAGGCCTCCTGATTGATTCGTTCCTCCGCCGAAGCTGGGTCAGTGTTAGGATCCGCTGTTTATACACAGACACACATGCACACGTCATTATGATAGAGACATTAACACAGCAGGCTATTATAGGTTGCAGTAGGATGTACAATCCTAATGTATGGATGCAAATCTCTTGTTTAGTTTTGTCCTACTTGTTTTTCATATATAGGTTAGACATTAACAAACGTTACAGGGTTGTCAATTTTAGGGATTTTTTTCCTTGTGAAAAAAGGTCTAAGGACAGGGGACCAACCTATTGGAGCGAATCTGTGATTTGTAAAGTAAAGAGTAAACGGTATCTATTCTCCCGTAGACACTGAAAGATCAGCTCTGTGTCATATCTGCAGATCTTCCTCTCGTACCGGTCAGACGGTGTGTAGCCTGAGGTGAAGCCCAGGGCAAAAGAAAAACATTCTTATCTTCTATCAAATCTCCGTGTCTCCACATTTGCTGTATTTGAAAAAACTCTTGAGATGAAACTGACTTTACTCCCTAGTTAGATTAGTTAGGCTCTTTTATTTCAGTGGTTCGGAACATCTTTATTTTTGAGAATCATTCAAATTTAAAAAAAATGCTAAAGAATTCTTTTTCCCACATCACAATGTGTCCATCAACCTCCTCGACGACATGTCTGCAATGTACATGTATGTGAATGTAACATCTCCCAGAGAGGCTTATAGACACCTCCACTATATGTTCAACCACCACTTTTACCAGTGTAAAATCCTGCTAATTACACGCTTAATGCCTGCTGTATACATACTGTAGAGGTGCATGTGTGTGTGTGTGTGTGTGTGTGTGTGGGTCGGGGTGTTTTGTGTGTATAGGTGTCAACAACCTAACCCCTGGACCTCTGCCTCTGGATCTCAGCAGCTAATGCTACGTGTGGATTCCAGGTTTCTTCACTACGCTATGCGCGGTGTCGTCTGACATGTGCTAACGTTGCTGGATAATTTTAGCCACTCCACAGCACTGAATGTCAGCGGGGCCCAGGGCTGGTTCACGCCAGAACAAACATCGCTGAAGTCTGTCCAATATGCAGCGCTGATTTCCATTTCATTTTTCAATTCCTTTTTTATTTTGGAATCTTTATTTTTCAACATATTTAGGTGAAAGGGTAAATGTAAATAAATAAGACAAAATTGCGTCTAACAAAACAAATATGAGAAAACATCAGGAAAATAAAAGAAAAACAGCACTAAAAATCCAAACTATCAATGCACAAAACAATCTGATAAAGTCTAAACTACTATATACCTACTTCTACTTCTTCACAATTTTACATGAATATTTCTTTTATTCTACTCATAGCTCAGCAGCACATTGTGTATGGCATTGTTATTTCACAGCAATGGTAATAGCTGCTGTACATTTCAGATCAGTATTTTATGTTAAATATGTTATTTATGAGATATGTATTCTTACAGACTAGATTACTGAACAGTCGTATTAGCTGTTAGCATTTACTTTTGGAAATAATATATGTTTTGGTGCAAAAACTTAAATATTTCTAATATTTTTTTTAATACAGGACTTTTATTTAATTTTATTTAACTTGTATTTAAACAGGAGAGGTTAATATTCCATTTTACAAACACACTTTGACACCTGGCCAAGAGAGGCAGCAGAATATATAGAAATACTAAAAAGGCATAAATTACAAAGGGAGACAAAATTAAAGGGAAACTTTCTATAATCAGGTAAATTAAAAGTTTTTCCGTCCTTGGGAAGCACCCTCTAATTCTTTCATCTGGGATTTAAAGGTGCTTAGGTGGATTTATTCATTGAATTCCAGGTCATCCTTTATTCCATGCTGAGCATGCAGAAAACTCAAATGACCCTTTTTCAATTTCTCTCCTGACGTTTTGGACAGAAAGCACCAAAAGGTCCTGAATCTCTGAGTAAAAGATCTCAATATTTCTTGCAGCTCTGCTCCCTGACAAGCAGGCTATGAATTATTCGACAGTCACCTACTGACAGGAAAGTCAAAATCCATCAGTGTGATGGAAACAGATGGGAAAACGGGACAAAAATAGTCAGGTGCTGTTACACTGTTAAAGATAATGAACCCTCGGAAAAGCATCAAGTGCAGTTTTATTGGCAGCAGCACGCCGCTGGAATGGAGAGAAAGGTCTGCTGTTAAAGTCAGGTGTTAAAAAACAAATAACTCCATAGAGGAAATTACTGCGGTTTATGCATTTAAATGTTAAAAAACTAGATCAGAGACATATATGTACATCTGTCTGTGGGATAAAATTGTCTCTGCGAATTATAGAGTCGTCAGATTCTTGTCATGGACAAATTCCTTCTTTTCAGCTGTCACTAAATCCTGTTTGCGTATCAGTGCTCATAGAAGCGCCTGTGAAATTAGCAGAACATCACAGCAACACACAAGTCACACGCAAAGACGTGACCTTTGACCCCCCCACCACCACCACCAAAGCATGGGGTGACCCGCGGTCGTTTCAGTATGTGGCGTTTCCACAAGCTTGTGTGTGTGTGTGTGTGTGTGTGTGTGCGTGTGTGTGTGTGTGTGTGTGTGTGTGTGTGTGTGTGTGCACCTGGCAGCGCGGGTCGCAGGCCGTGCGGGACCCTGCTGGGGGTGATGCCCCTGACGATGCAGTCAAACAGGAAGCTGATCTGCTCTCCCTCTGAACAGGACAGGAAGAAAACACCAGCCCCTGGAAGGAGGAGGAACAGGGAGGTAATAAACACTATTTTATGTTTAATCTAATCAGTTATGCAGTAATTAACTAATCATTGCAGCTTTAGTAAGAAAACAATCTAAAAGCTCCAGTAAGTGGTGACATTTTGCAAATGCAGCACTGTTGTTTGAAGCAGCAACAGGCTTTTAAATTAAAGGCTCCATAAATCACCCAGAGGTCTATGAAACACAGGATGAGCAAACAAACTAACCAGGAACCTTTAAAAAATGTCACATCGTGGCAATAATTGGAAAAAAACAGCCACAAATTAAACCATTAATCCGGGTTTTAATCAAAACAAATCATCTATGTTCAGGAACAGAAACGCAGCAAAACAGTTGAGAAGCAGAGCAGGAACAGACAGGAAAGAGTCAAATCAGATTTCTCTGAGTAAAAAAAACTGCACTGGGAGTAAAACAGGTGTGTATTTATGAGACTAAGCTGAAAGAAAATTCAACAAACTTATTAAAATATATGTTTACAGAAAACTGAGCTGACATTTACATACATGCATACATACAGAGCCACTGGTCAAACACTAGGGTCACATGGTCTGCTGGAGCCAATCCCAGCACAGTACACAGATACACCCAGACAGGTACCGGTCAACTGAGAGTGGAGAACCCAGAAAGAACCCACACAGACATGAGGAGAACATGCAAGCTCCACGTAAAAGGCCCCAGAGTCTTTATATATTTAGATGATGCAGCTATGAGACACTTTGCAGTTTGCACTTTGAAGGATGCATATGTTAATTAAAGCTTGTTTTCTTTTTAATAATAGGATTAGTAGGGTGCATTCCTAGTAAAAATAGATGGCTATAGAGATAACTTACATTAAAGTTCTTTCTGTTTTTTATTTGGTGTGTGTAGGGGGGGGCAAACTTTATAGCTAAAGAAAGATTATTCTTTCTTTAGAGTTATATAATGAGAAAATATTAGGATGAGTTGTGATAAAATAAGCTGTATTTATCTTTTCTTTTTTTGCAATGTTCTCAAAAGTGTTTTTATGGCAGTGGGATTCACTTTTTTTATTTTATTTTGTTTTATTATGTTATGAACACCAAGAGGGATTATTTCTTCCAAAAGATGCTGAGCTCATCTTAAAGGGAACTGATCTTATTTTCTAATAAACATAAATACTGCAGCTCTCACTTTTATATTGAATATCCTCCTCACTAGTTTAGAAAAAGGTAAGAGATGGACATTAACTACTCTTTAACTTTCCTAGAAGTTACATGACATATAATAATGGGGAAGAAGGCTTCATCACTTCTTCTGTTAGTCATTCACACCTTAAAATCAAACCACAGAGTAGCTGAAGTTGCCTTTTCCTTTAAACTTCTAACCTGAGTTGGTGACAACATGGACAAACTGTAACGAAGCTCTCTCTGACGCAGAAATGGTGCAGAGCGCTCACACTTGCATCACCTCGCTGCAGGACGACAACACGAGGCGTTTGTGTTCGAGCCTGCTGAGGCACACGGAAAGATCGCGCAGATAGCATGTCGGCTTAACATTTCTCTTTACCTAGATCACAAGGCCTGACGGACAGCCAAACGCTGCAGAGGATCATTTATTACTGGGTGCATACAGGCACTGAGGACCTGTGTGTGTGTGTGTGTGTGTGTGTGTGTGAGGGGAAACTTCATGAACACGTGCAGACCTGATAAGCCAGAGAATATCTGTCTAGCTAAGATATGGGCTCTACTCCAGACGTCATTGATTACAGAACACTGTGGCCTGGTTATCACATCGGAGGAGCTGGAGTACGGATTTCACTCTATACTGATTCGCACGTATAGATTGTGTGTGTGTGTGTGTGTGTGTGTGTGTGTGTGTGTGTGTGTGTGTGTGTGTGTGTGGTCACCGTGCAGCAGGGAGCGCCGCGGCAGTCGAGGGTAAAATATTTTTATACGGCAGCGTTCGGCCCCCGTCTACGGATCTGCTGGAGTATGAAACCCTCCGGGGAAATCAGGGGGTTAAGGGGGGGGTAAGAGTTATTTTATAAGACATCAGGACAGAGAACAGAACTGGGAAAAATATCAAACTAATGACGGAGCATTTGTAGCCATTCAAGCCCGTCATTCCACACCATTTTGCACATCTTCGCCCAGATGAATGTAAACGTGCGTCGCAATTTTGTACTTTTGCACTTACTTACTGCACTCAAAGCGCCATGTGTTATTAGGAAATACCCCGTTCTCTCAAACTTTGTGGAGGGTTTTTAAGTGTCTTTCTGTATTATGATGTTATTTTTCTGACCCTCCACAGCTTCTGATACATACACACATGTTTACTGTCATTTTTCTCAATTCGTGGCATTCTGTTTTCACCATTTGTAGCGTGTTAAAGTTACAAAATAGGATTCCTCCCCCAATAAAGCGGTTACATTACATCATCACATCACGTGTTTCCAACTAAACTACACATTAATGCAAAATGCAGTTTGGTTCTTTCTTACACATAAATATCCTGATGCTTAAAAACCAGCCCCCATTCAAATGTGTTAGTTACACACTTTTTTTTTTTTACATTTAATCTTCTCCTGTAACTCAATAAGGAAGCAAATATTGATTATATCTTTTAAAGGAGACGCTAGCTGCTTGCTAACCATGTTCACTATTAATGGCCAACTCTACCAAAACACAAAAAGTTGAAGCCGTTGCTTGGTCGGTGTTTTCTGCTAAATTCCTACTTTATGTCAATAAAAAGCTAAAAAGGTGCACTTTTCCCCCAACACGATTGCTGCATAAATTTATCATATTTTTTCTTTCACACAACTTCAGCTTGGCTCCAGGCGGATGACGGCGTCTCTGCAGCCTCGCAGATAAAGAGACCGGGCTGTTTGCAGTGATTCATGGGTAATGTGCAAATGGTCGAAACAGGATTGGGACCTGGATAAAAGCAGGAACGTCGGTGCATAAGAAGCCAGAGAAAAGCGTGCTCCAGGTGAAACCAGAGAAAACTCAACAGGTGAATATTTCAACAAACACTCTGATCTCACACACCAAGAGGGCCTCTCCACCGCCCCTGAGGCTGCTGGGTATTATGTACATGAGGTGAAGGAGGTGATTGGCCGTCTAGCCGCCAGGCACCGTGGGATTGGCTGACTGACCACAAGCGGGGAGCCGGGTATTTATAGCTGTGGCTCATCAGAACGCTGAAACCAGAGCCTCTGGACTTCATGGTTATTCCTGTAGGAGCCATGAGTCTGCTGGTGCACACACACACACACACACACACACACACACACAGACAGCCGGACGTCAGACAAGTGCTTCCAGAAACTTTCTCTTCACACCATTAAGTCTCATAAGAATCGAGAGCGAGGAGAAGGAACCAACATAAAACTTATTTCCAGACACAAGAATAAAATCAGCAGCTGTTTGCAAGTCAATAAGCTATTAAACACACACACACACACACACACACACACACACACACACACTCCCAAAAACATAAAACTGCCTCTCATTCTTCGCATACATCAACTGGACATTCAGAGGATTCCTGAACCTTGGCAACCACACAAACACACAACACACACACGGGGTCATTATGATTATTATTGGGTACAGTGGTCTGGGTTTAAACACACAGTACAAAGTCATTTCTTATGTGGATAAAGTTACTCTGTTAACACCTGCAGTAAATCACAGGTTGCTTTAGAGGCCTGTTAGCGTGGACGGACAGAGCTGTCACTCCCTAACCCCCCAGGAAGAAAACAGGAGACACTGTAAAAAAAGTGGATTAAAAGAGTTTAGGCTTCATCTTCTGTTTCAGAGACAGATGTTGTTTCTTTGTGGTTCCTCAGAATCGCATCATGGTTTATAACTAACAGGAAAAGAAAAGAGACTGAATAATTAGCAACTCATTTGTTTTTTCATGAAACATTTGACTAATAAAGGACTGAAAGGTTCTTTATTGCAGAGGATGAGATTTGAGTTTGTTTTCATTATGAGAAAGGGCCTGGTGTTGTTGTGAATCAGTACAGACACCGTCAGGACTTCTGTGAAGTTGTGATGTCATAACTATACTGCCCCCATTCACAGCCATTCGAAGCAGCCAATCAGAGGAGCTCTGTTCTGTTCTACAGATCCAGAGCGACGCTTGCTGATGAGATGTTAAACTATATTGAGATAATTTTTGGTTTCTTATAAAATCTCTTATTAATATAAATTAATATAAAACCTTTAAACAGGCAAACAGTTCCTTCTCTTTCAGTCATAGTCGTAACCTGAACAACAGAATGTGTGAGAAAATGTTCTTTTAAAGGAGGGTGTCAGTGAAGATCAGTATGATGTGATGGTGACTTCTTCCTGCGAGTTGATTTGTGTGAAATGAGAAAGTAAAAGGAAGATCTTGACTGATTTGTTGCCATGGTAGCGATGTACTTTTCACCATATACACAACTTAGTTTTATCCAGTTTCCTAAAACCGAGACCAATATCTCCCCCACAGCATTAAGTCTGACGCCAAAAGCTGTTCTGTTGAAGTGTCTCTTCAGCAGAAAGTTTCCCTCGCAGTACTCACAGTATCCACAGCGAGTTCCCCCCTCGAACACGAAGCCGTTTGGCACGGCGCCGTACCGCCGTAACGCCGACAGCTTCCAGTGGCCGATGACGACGGGGGGGACACCCCGGGTCAGAACCAGCAGGTTGTTGCACAGGTGCAGGGAGGAGGGGCCGCTCTCCAGTTTGGTTCCTGGTTCCACGTTCACGCTGAACCTGTGGACTGAGGAGAGGGAGGCGTGTAAAAATAGACTAACGAGGTGTGTGTGCGCGCGCGTGTGTGTGTCTCATACATAGTCATTATGACCTCACGACAACAGAGCTATAATTGATCACATAAATAAAGACATCAATCACTTAAAAAATGAGGTGGAACATAAAAACAAAACAGGGCACACACACACACACACACACACACACACCTATAACGATGATTAAGCAGTTCTCTAAGCTTTGCTGGCGGCGATTTGTCAGCGCTCAGTTTGTGCAGATGGAACCTTTCCATTGCCAGACTCCCGCTCTCGTGCTGTAGTACATCACATACTGCACATTATACACACTGTACACGTACAGTACTGATATATACCTGCCCCGCAGGGCACAATTAGTGGAACCAGGTGGGTAAAAATCATCATAATCCAGCCTCGCAGTCACAAGACAATAATAAAAATTGCACTAAAACAAATTTATACATTATGAAAATGCATAAAAATATGTTTTATGAGCTCTGCTGCTACCGAACAGATGCAAATATTGTGTATGGCAGAGTGAAATAAATTAAATCCGATGGGTCCCCGGAGGGTACAGTAGGAGGAATTAGAAAAAAAGTTAACAGAAACATAAAAGTGCACCATTAACAATGAGAAAAGCCAGCGGTATATTCCTTTAACAGGAAGCAGCGGAGGAGAATTTAATTAAGATGAAATTTTCTTTCCGTTTGTCCAAAGAAAAAAAAAAGGAAAAGGCCTTGCAGCAGCACTGTGGGCAACCTGCTGGCGTCAAATAAACTTGTGTTATAGGTTAATAAAGCTGCAGGAGGAAAGATCCTGATAAAAGGACTTTTCCCCCTCGGTCAGCTCAAAGCTGAGCTGCATGTAGTGAATATATTGGATTTGCAGACGCGAGTTTGGCAGATAAATGCAGGGAAACAGAAAAGAGACTCTGCGTCATTAGAGCGGAAGATAGATCTGACACTCGGGTTCTTAATATCTCAGATGGCTTCTAATGCCAAAAGTTAAGGCTGCTGCAGTTTGAGACGAAATGATATCACTGTCACATGGTGACGGAGGAAGAGGAGGCTGCTGGATGATGTGATGAAGAGAAGTGGAAATAAGCTGCAGGAGATATTTCATTGGGAAAAGTGCTCAGAGAGATGTTTCTTTAGGTCCTGATGCTGCCTCTGCCTCCTTATGATAAGGCAGTTTTCAATAGGTAATACATTTTCACAAAGAAAGTTCCTCTGGAACTGAATCATCAGAGTGGGTGGAGGTGGAATTATCTCCTTCAGAATCGACTGTGAGAAACATTTTTCTCTAATTCCCGTTGCAGCTTCTTTTTGTGCAGGAGAATCGTCCAACGACAGGCTGGAAATCTTCCTTTTAGTAGAAATATTGAACTTGTAGCACTCCCCATTCATAAGGTCTAACAATCCGTCACAGGGTGTGGGCGACCCGCCGAAGAGAAAAGTGGTCAAAATTGAGACGGCGGATTTGGCAGATGAAAAATTGCCGGTGGGACGGAAAAGAGCGATCACATCCATCTGTGTAATTCCACTTTGGAAAGTGACATCAAGAAGTTTTTTCCCTTTACCTCGGAGCACACGCAATTCACACAATAAAACACCTGACAGCCGAATCACACGAGATTTCCAAGAAAGACAAAGAACGACTGATTAAAATCATGCACTTCAAACACAACTAGTCTGATTTTTATTCAACAAACGCGAGAAATCAACGTTCTGAGTGCTTCATGATGTGGCTAAATTGTGTTTTTTGTTTGCATCATTCTACTTCTGTCAAAAATGTGGAATACATGGGATGTTGTGACTTTTTATAAGAGGAACATGATCATTTTTTATGACCTTGAATGCCACTCTGAAAGGTGTAAAAAGAGGAGCTCAAACATGCTCAGACCTGCAGCATCAAGGCTCTGACCACAGCCCCCCCCCTGAATAACAGGATCAGCGGGGCTGGAAGCCAACGCACACGAAGCCAAGCCCACCTTCTCCCAGGCTGTAGCGGATGCGGGCGTCCCAGGCCAGCAGGGCCTCCCGGCTGTGGAAGCCCAGGACCAGCGTCTGTGCCAGGCAGAGGATGGAGAGGACGTAGGAGACGCCCTCGTAGCCCGACCCCGGCTCCACGCCACAGATGCCCTGAGGAAGAAGAAGAGGAGTCGGCTGTAGCATCCGCACGCTGACTTTTAAAGGACTGGGCCCTTAATTCTACATCTCAACGTTGTGTTCTACTCACCCAACGTGTTATGGACAAAGTGATGTTGTTTCTCATTCATTGATTATGGTACAGTAGCACTGATAACCTGTAGGGGTGTGTGTTTGTTCAGCTTGTAGTTTTTTTGTATTAATCTTAGTGAGTGTTTATTGACAGCTCCATTGATTGTCTAGTTACCTTAGCTGCTACAACATCAGGATAACACCTTCTTCCATTTGATTAGAGAGAGAAGCTGATGTGATGGCAGCCATCTTCCTGGCAAAGCTAGCAGCTAAAATTAATTAACAGAAGACTAAAACACCTACAAGTTATTAGTGCTACTGTACCATAATCAATAAATGAGAAACAACCTATGACACAAAATCTTCAGCAGATCTCCACATGTGAAAAGAACACGTTGGGTGAGTAGAACATGACGTTGTGATAAAGTATTAAGGGCCCAAATAAAAAATAAAAAAAAAAGTGGTCTTACCCTGGTTAAGAAAAACTAAAAAAAAATAAACTGTTCCCCTGTTTTCGGGGCTCTCCTGATGGAGGTGAGGTGGTTTATCCTCACGTCAGTAATTGGAGACTTAAAAGCCTGAAACTCAAGTCTAAAGCCTGGGGGGTCTCAGGTATCAGGGGGCGAGCAGTGGGCCCAGAGAAAGCTGCACTCATGAACGTTACACTGGGAGATTTGGAATGGAGCGTTATCAACGGGCCGTGTTGGCCTATCACCTACTCAGGTATCGTCTTTAGCTGTTCCTTTTTTTACAGACTCATAGGTGACTGCCTGGTTCTCGCTGTGACGTCAGACGCGTGTGCACGTACCTCCAGAGTCACATTCAGCCTCTGCTTGCTGTGGCCGCCGCTCTTCTCCTTCCCTTTCTTCTTCTCCTTGTACACCAGCAGAGACAGGCAGTCTGCAGACACACGCACACACACACACACACACACACAGCCTTAATGACTGACGTCACAGCTGTCCTGACAAACGGCTGAAACAATGAAGTGGTTGCACAGCTGCTATGAGACACTGATGCACATATACACATGAGCTCATACACACGGGCCGAGGTTCCAGGGGGATGCAGGGGTTACGTAACCCTGCAAAACTTGGAGCATCCAACAAATGCACATCTGTAACCCTAGTTCACAGGTCAGTGTCTAACATGTGTATTTTCATGGTGAAATCGTGACACCTGTGCAATAATCCTAATATAATCATATTTAACAGCTGTCAGGTGGGTGGATCATCTTGGCAAAGACATGCAAATATTTTGAACTTTTACCTGGTTTTCTTTTTTTGCATAAATAAAGAAATTTCTGCCATAAACTGACACAAACTGGTGCAAAAGTTCTGCAGGAAAAAAAATGCAAGAAATGAGGTGTTTAAACATTTTCCTGGGGAGGAATCTGTTGGGCGATGCCCCTAATATTAAATGAAACCTACACCACACACACACACACACACACACACACATCATTCCCACCTCTCCTGCCAGCTCGAGCATGTCTTCTATGTGCTCAGTGTCTCCTCACAACATCTCAAATGAAACTCGCGCAGCTAAAGTCGCACAAATGTTGTCACAGTTGTTTGCGGAGTTTTATGAATAATTACGCGTAAAACCCCAAAAAACGGCACCATGTAGCAAAACCTCGCGATTCGACGTCTTCCTTTACACATGTCGACCCTTTAAAATGCGACTTTAATCACGGTCGACCCCCCTCAGTCTGCGGATTGTGCAACAGTCCACGTGCTGACGCGGATCCGCTGCGTTATTTGCGCTCCTGTGGCGCACAGCCAGGACTGCTGCTGGCGAGTTGTGATTAGTTTACTGCAGAAAAATAACAGATTAGATGAAAAAGCCAAGCGGGACAGACGAACGAGGCGATTAGGAGTGAATAGAAAATCAGAAAAAGCTTTTACAGGAGCTGATTTATAGAAAGAACAGAAGCGTACCTGCGACCGGAGAGGGCTTCCGAAGAACCACCCACCGAGTCTTCCACTGGGGACACGACCACGCAACGACACACACGTTACAATAAGTTAGTTCCAGAAGAAATAAAACACAAAACGGGAAGAAAACGCTGCGGAAACTCACCTTTTTTCCATCTCTAAACTTGACTTGTCCCTCCGCGACAACTGTATCCGTCATCTTCTGTCATGGTTCCCCCCCGCGAGCAGCTGTGTGTGTGTGTGTGTGTATGTGTGTGTGTGTGTGTGTTGCCCCCCCCCTCCTGCACCCAGAAGGATAGGGGTCACTTTTCAAAATAGCCTTTCCGGCGCAGAGCCCCGTGCGCCAGGCTGCGGCTCTGCGTCTCTCTCTCCCCGGCTTTGGGGCCACCGGAGGCGGCCAGAGACTCTGCGCTGCTCCGGGGCCTGAAGTTATGCGCCTTTAATCGAGTTAGCGCCAATAAACAATAAGCACCTGACGCACCCCCCCCACCCTAACCCTAGCCCCCTGCGTGGTTTTCCGGCGCTAACCTGATTAAAGGCGCATAACTTCACTTAACCCGCTGAATGTGGCGCTGACATAGACTCGTGTTGCTGTGTCCAGTCCTGTCTGTGGGAAATCCAACTTAAACCCAAAGAATAAACCCAATTAAGATGTTAAATCAGCAAACTGCCTTCTTATATCTATATAATTACACAGGATTACTAGTCCAATAAAACAAATGCCATTCTTTATCCAGGCGTCCATCAGTTTAGTTCTCTATAATTTATATTATAATAATATAAATGCTCTGCTCCTATAACACATCTGTCTATCCATCCATCCATCCATCCATTGTCTATCCCGCTTATTCCCTTTCGGGGTCGCAGGGGTCTGCTGGAGCCTATCCCAGCGCGTTAAGGCGAGAGGCAGGGATACACCCCAGATGGTCGCCAGCCAATCGTGGGGCACACACACCATTCACACACCATTCACTCTCACACTCACACCTATGGGCAATTTAGAGTTTACCAATTAACCTGAGCATGTTTTTTGTATTGTGGGAGGAAACCGGAGTACCCGGGGAAAACCCACGCAGACACGGGGAGAACATGCAAACTCCACACAGAAAGGCCCCAGACCCAGGCCCAAGGCGGTCTTGAACCTGCGACCTTCTTGCTGTGAGGCAACAGTGCTACCCACCGCACCACCGTGTCGCCCCACATCTGTCTATATGGAGATTATTAATCACAGCCATGAGTGATTTATATGTGAGATGACTCGTACCTTTTCTTGCATGCTTTTCCACTTTAAAAGTCCATATTTTTCACTGTCCATGTTGATATAAAACACACTGATAAACTGAATATTATTATTCACATAAACAAAAACTGTGAACTCAAAGTGTCTCTACAGCAGCACAAAAGATCCTAAAACCATTTAATGCCCTGAACATGATACAAGTTAATGTTTAATACTTGTCAAGACCTGTGTCTGAACCCCATATTCAAGAAAATATTTTATAAACATGACGATAACCATTTATCAGCCGAAGGAGCAAACCCTGAAGGCAAAGGAAGGAAACAGCAGCTCTGATCCATCCGTCATCAGGTGTAAATCCTCCTGCCGTTGCTCCTGACCAAAGCTCTAAATATCCAGTGGCCTTGTTTTTCTCTGAAAAAGGACGAGCATCGGCCGATAAATTCCCTGGACAGAGAAGCACGTAAATTTATCTCACAGCGAGCGTTGTCCTGAAATAAACGGACAGCTGGGTTCCCCTCTTCTAAACCTTCAACTGTAGCTTCAAGCTGCCACAAGAACGATTTATCTTCAATTAAATACAGATTAAGGGAAAAAAAAAAGGTGGTACAGGTTTTTTTCTCCTGTATATGGGTCAGTCGGCAGGTATTATAATACATGTATTACATGAGTCACTGATTTACACATAATAAGCATTTAAATGTTATAATAAAGTTATACCATTGAGCATTAATTGCATTTTGACTTTAATTAGGTCTAGGTCAGAGGTCACCGACCCTGGTCCTAGAGGGCCGTGTGGCTGCAGGATTTTCTTCCAACCAGGCAGTAACACCTGATTCTACTAATAAAGGTCCTTATCAAGGACTCTAGTGGTTTAGATTAGTAGAATCAGGTGTTTTACTGCCTGGTTGGAACAGAAACCTGCAGCCACAGTAGCCCTGCAGGCCCAGGGTTAGTGACCCCTGGTCTAGGTTTTATATAAATATGTTAAACTATACAGTCAACGCCCATGATCGGCCAATCAGAGGAGAAGCTTGTCTATCTATAGGAGGAGTATCTCTGAATGTTTGTCTGATCAACCTCAGCTTTCAGACACTAAAACCTGTGCATCCTTTTATTTGATAGATATTATTATAAGTATATATTAAAAGTTGAGATCCCACAGACATGTGTATCACTCTGACTCATGTGGCTTTACAATGCTTTCGTTGCAATTAAAAATAAATGAAGCAGGAGTTTTATCATAAGTGTGGTTTTACTGGGCCCAGCGACACGGCCTCCACTTTCCTGTAGGAGCACACGCTTCCTAGAGGCGCTGCACTGGTTCATTTTAATGAGACAGACACAAAATGACCTGCAGAGAGAAGCTCCACATATGAAACTGTAATGAGAGGACTTTTTGGTTTAAAAGAAAAACTTAAATTTTTTCTGTCAGGGATAAAACTTTCAATAAAGTTTTTTTGTTTGCAACCTCTTGAATCTTTCTGTAATCCTCCTTAAATTCTGCTTTTCTCCGCTTTCTCATATTGTAAATACAGAAATTGCGACATTTTGTAAATCAAACAATCAACCGATAAACGGATGAAAATATTGATCATGTTAATCAAGGATGAAAAGCAAGAGGAAGCAAAAAACGTTTTTAATTAAATCTGGTCCTTTTCTCCCTGCAGCTGTTCTACCACCAACCATGAAGGTTTTTCTGCACAATTTCATTTGTGTGTACAAGTATCAAAATTCACCTTATTTGTGCTTTTTCATGCTTATACGTAGGTGGAGGGCGACGACCACATGTTCTGTTACTTTTCAGTGTGACTACTCAACCGGTAGAATGAGCACATCCTATGGAATCGGGACGCATGCAGCCTTTCATTCATGAATAGTCTGTCATCTTCCAACAGCTGCACAGTCGTTGGCGTCGGCCTTTTGACCTCCATCTGAAGCCTAGAGACGGTTTCAGCTGCTCCGGAGCCCGGCGGCGCGGCGTGGGCGAGTCCATGTGTGGGTCAGACGAACGTGGCCTTCAGTTTGCTCCGGTCTATCTGCCGTTTGGCCTCCGCCTGCTCCAGCTGTCTCTTGGCTTTCATCATGGAGGGAAGCTCCGACGTCTGGTACACGGCCGACCTCGTCCTGCCGCCACGGCAACGCAGCTCCAGAGCCACGCCCTCCCACTTCCTGTCCAGCTCCGAGCCCTGAGGGCCCCTGCGGGTCCGCCGGGCGTCCTCGGGCTCCGCCGAGGCCTCGATTCTGTCCACGTCCAGCGCTCGTTTGGAGGTGGCGTGGCTGGAGCGGGACGAAGGAGACTTGGATTTGCGTCGTGAGCGGAGAGGAGGCCGAGGAGGCCGAGGAGGAGGGGAGGGGGACGGGGAGGCAGGGGCGGGGTCGGTAGAGGTCGTTCTTCTGCCGGGCATCTTTAAACCTCCTCCTCCTCCTCTCTCCCTGCCTCTTCCTCTCCGTCTGTCTCTGTCTTTGCCTGAGGAAGCAGAAAAATGACCAAACTACGAGCAGGGAACAGGTGGAGGAGGCAAAGGAGATAAAACACTCACACGCCACGGCAAACCATCCACAGGCGGGGAGAACACACGGAAAACACAAAGTGTTGGTGAACGGGAAATAAAATAACACACACACACACACACACACACACACACACACACACACACACACACACACACACACACACACACAGTTTAAACTAAAGCTGGAATCGCCCTCAGTATGGTTGAGTTTATATGGAGGAGAAATAAAGACGATTATTCATATTCTGTCAAATTCTGTCAAATATCACACTCTGACAGGCACGACCACACACACACACACACACACACACACACACACACAGAAAGAGCACCAGCTAACCCTTTTCCCATGATGCCATAGCCAAAGGCCAGCTTGGGAATATCTGTCAAACCCACTTAGTTTCCTGCTGTTTCTCAGCTGTGTGTGTGTGTGTGTGTGTGTGTGTGTGTTTGTGTGTATAATACCTAATGCAGACTGCTGCCATCTACTGCCTGTGAGGTTGAGAGACATTGATGTATTTTATCGGCTCAGCTGATTTGTCTTTTTATTCACAAACTCCTTATTTTTTTGCGAGTTGTGGTTCAGACTCGTCGAAGCTGCTTTTGTCCTGTTCCACATTTCTTTTATTCCCCTCTCTGAATGCCTTTGTCTCGTTTGAAAAGATGCAGACAAATCAATTTAAAACAGGCCTTTCACACAGCAGACGCTTTGACGTTTGACTTGCAGGTGTGATTAATAATAATGGGAGCTTTGCCATCTTCAACATATCTGGTGTGACAAAAGCTCATCAAAAACAAAAGCAGTGAAAATAATAAAATAAAACTAATTCTTCACGCCACAGTTTCCCGTACAATGTCGCAAAGTGTTTCATAAAAGAGTGAAATACACAAACATTTTTTTATTAAACTCACACAGGAAGATTAAAGGTTTTTTTCTAATAAGGAACAGATTTAAACGCAGAAACAGATTCAGCGAAACCTCGTCTCAGCAGGTGGGTAATTTTCAGACGTTGGGGGCCTGGACTTCAAAGCCTGATCCCCCAGGACCCAGTGGGGTCTGAGGAAGACTAACAGCTGGTCTAAGAGGGAGCCCGAGGACCTACGGGCCTGGATCTTTGATATACTGTAATTAGAGGCATGGTTACGTAAAGCGTTAAAGGTCAGATATTACATTTTAAATCTATGAGAAAATCAACAGGACGCCAATACAGGGAAGCAGCCATAATTACAGCAGCAGCATTCTTAATGAAAAATGAATTATTTTGTATAAATCCTCAAAGGTTAATAAGGATCTAATTTTTCAAATGAAAGCAAGTTGAAAGAATCTTTTTAACTTCGTCCATTTCTTGCAATTGGCTTATTTTTCATCTGACAGTGCTCCAGGATTATAGAATAAAGGAATCCTTGTTAAATGAGATCATTTCTATTCTGTATATATATATATATATATATATATATATATATACAGAATAGAAATATTATATATATATATATATATATATATATATAAATGAATGAAAAATGGTGAATCTCCAGTTCCAGTTTCAAGACACTGTACAAGGATGAGAAGTCTACCATTCATCTCATCTCAGGTCTGTAGAAAAGCTCTTAAAACAAACTGGTTCATCAAAAAAACCCGCTAACATTCACATAGGCCATCAGGAGGTAATCATTTAGTCCAACAGATTAGATAAAGAAAAGATTAGAAATAGGTCGATGTTGAGTGATGTCAGTTTTAGGTTTCTTTACCATGGTTTGTACAATTGCTTATTTAAAGAAAGAAGGAAAAATACCAGTAGCCAACGAGTAATTAATAAATGATGAAAATACATTATTTAACAGCAGTCTGACAAAGTTCCTCAAATATAATGAGGAAGTTAAAGTTAAAGAGGATTTCTTAGGTAATTCGAGTATTTATCACCATTACATTTAGAAACCAATATATTAATTTGGGACAAAAAAGGGTTTTTTTTGAAAATTGAAAATTGAAGCTGAAGCCCCAGATGAACATGTGACTTGTTAGGATGTGACGTGTGATGTTTCCGTTCAGCTTTCTCCCTTGTTTCTCGCGGTTCTCTCAGTGAGCCGTGGAGGAGGATTACGCTTTTATAGAGGGAGAGGGCACCTGGCACCGAGAGATCTCCAGGTTAATGTGTTTGATCTGTTCGATTAGAGGAAGCTTCACAGAATGTACCGGCACGACCAGCAGGCTCATCAGAAGGAACATTAGAAACTCTTGATTTTATGACTTGAGACATAAAACTCAGTGAAGTTCAAATTCACAGAGAGAAATTGGTAGAGGACCAGATCTACAGTATGGCCTTCATGGCACCTTTTCAGTTTTCTGTTAAGAAAGAGACTCAATAAGATCAAGGGAAGGAGGTTAGTAGGATTACATAAGTGGGGATTGGCATCACCAAGCGTGAGTAATCATATTTAAGTTTAACAAGAGAGAGGAGCACATAGACGTATATTACAGAAGCAGAAAAGGGCTTAAAATGATTTCTATGTATAACAGCAGTGCCAGTAGCTTGACCTGCAGGCCAGCGGAGGAAATGGGTAAAGCTCTAAATCTCTGCAGTTCTGACAAGGTCCTGTTGGAAAGTCGCTGCAAATTAAGAAGTTCTCAGAAAAGGGAGCAGACGTTTAAGCACATCTCAGAGGAACAGTGATCTCATATTAACCTCCTCTCGTTCCAGATAACAGCGATGTGAGAAACCAGAAGCCAAACAAGGGGAGATATCACAAACTTTCTAATCTCCAATCGCATATTTTAATTTAACAGTACCGTAAGTTAAGCTTAATAATAATATATCCTTATCTGTTTCTCTTATATTGCACTCGGGGCTGGTTTTCTTATCTACATTCTACTACAGTATATACTGCAGACTGTATACAGACATGTATGGAGGCAGCACCACTAAAGGTGAGAAGTGTCAGAATTCAACATCTAGATACTTATAGTGCTTCTTTTCCACCTTTTTCAGTGTGATCACACTTAACCAACTCAAAGGGTTGCACAGAAATATGTGATTTGTGACATGCTCCCGCTTCCCTATTAGTATTGTGGTGGCTGTAAAGTCATGCATTGTGATGGAGGAGGAGTTTGTGACAAGCAGGAGAAGGAAAGATTGAAACTATAGAGAGTAAAATAATGGGCTATGGGCTGCAGTGTATCACGTAAATCCCTGTGTAATTTTGCAAAAATGTTCAAACTGGTGCGTGTGGTCATGCAGAGGCTTTAATGATGCCGCCAGATAAGTGCAAAAAGACGACTGTGTTTTATTCTTCCCATAAGATGTTAAATATTTAGACTGTGTAGTAATAAAGTAAAAGTAGACAAACTAGTCAAGTGTTCAAATTAGCATTACGATATGTTTCTAAGGTGATTTGAACCAGCATGTTTAATGACTGTGACCAGCAGATGGGGCCATTTGAGATGACAACCTCCATGTGCAGCACTACAGGGTTTCTGTCGGCCAGTTGTCCCAGAAAGAGTGAACGGCTTCTGTTAACAACGTTTTCGAGATAACCCACTGGCTTGTACAGAAATGTGTTTTTAAAAGTGTATCTTATGCTCTTAAAAGGTCAGCATTACTATCTCTTGACATTTGGGAATGTAAAAGACATTTTGCATTGATAAAACTCACACTATCTTGTTTTCTTACAGATACAGATCCATGTCTTTTTGTCCTTCTACTCTGTATTTTCCTGATATTTCCCTGACAGAGACTCACGCATCACACACTTCATAGAAACTGGGCTTCCATGTGTATTAGTGTGTTTCTGATTGCCAGCTAGAGGGGAGACAATTTGCATGGACAAAGTTATTTTGCTCTCTTTCTGTCTCTCTTTATACAAAGACATTATTAATCGCATAGATTGGTTAAACAGATATCAGTTTCAGGGGAAAACACCACAGAAACAGTGAAAAACTATGATTTTTATATGTTAGAAATTGTTTATCATGTGAAGCTAAGGACACATGCGGCTGTAGACTGTGGCTGTGCATGTGTGAATTGGAATTGTGAATGTGTATCCGTCTGTGTGTGTGTGTGTGTGTGTGTGTGTGTGTGTTAGGATGGGGACGAAACAGAAGCTAGTTTTGTCTGTGGACTACCAAAGAGCCCTGCATGACAAAGCATGCCTAACAAGGCGTTGAGCAGAAGGGAACCCATGCATAGCTAATAGCCCAGTACCCCAAAAGCCTTTGTACCCTGAAACAAATATATATATATATATGTGTGTGTGTGTGTGTGTGTGTGTGTGTGTGTGTAAAGAGGAAAGAACAGAAGAGGCAACAGAGAGAAGGAGGGGAATATTGAGTGAGATTAATTAATAGGAGAGAGTGTTTGACAGGGAGAGGTGGACAAAGGTCATAAAACATTTCTATATGCAGAGGTTAACCGGATATATTCCAATAATAGTGAGGGATAATTATTTCCATGGGAATATTTTTTTGACGTCGAAGCTACAGCTTGATATTTTAGGAAATGCATCCATTCATTTTATTGCCTGTCATTTCTGGACAGTAAATATGAAGCTGGAGCAAGGAGATTTTTAGCATTAAGATTAGTAGTCAATCACTTTGCATCTCGTTTTTTTTTTAATCGTCACAAACCTGAAATAGAGAAATGATCAGACGTGGTTTCATGTGGAAGTTGTGAGCCAAACTATTTATCTGCAGCAACCTTCTGGAGTCTCCTCTTTTGGAGGTTGTCGAGCAACCAGCGGTCACCAGGAAATCACTGCCTAGAAATAATCTGGCATACAACCTTTCATAAAACCTCTATTTGTTGTTTTTAAACTTGCATTAAGCAAACAAGATTGATTTTATTATATCTATACTGCTTATATGTGTATTATGATAGTGTGAAAATGTTCACTCCATTTCCAGTTTTTGTGTTGAGCTAAGCTGCTCTAGCTTCGCATTTAGCAGACAGAGCAGTAACCATTTCCAAAAATATCAAACTATATACTGCATATAAAATTCTATGCAAACATTACTCCCAGAAAGGTCCTGCACATTCATGCAGAGCTAAGCACAACGAGGAAAGAAATGAGCAGAATCCAGTGTCCTGAAAAAGAAAGGAGGCTGCTCACATGAGGCTCTGCAGAGAGAGTTTAAACTCTAAAACATTTATTTGATCTATTTACAGACAGTACAGTCAGAACAGAATAGAGGAGAATTGATTTCTACTGTGACACAACTGAAACAAAAGCATGGCTGCGTTGCAGTTCATCGATGACTACAGTAACACGGTGATTTCACAAAGTTGACTATATACAAAATTAATACTTTTAACTGATAGATAGTAAAAATGTAAAAGGATGTGGGATAAATTAATGTTTTCTTGAGGATATAATACAGGATAAAGTGAGTAAAACCTGTAAATGTGAAAAGTTTTGACTTGTTAGTCCAGTTTTTCCCTGCAGGAAATGACAGCTCAAAACATTGTTGCTAGACTGTGAAAAACGCATTTAAGGAAAAAAAAAAAAAAAAACAAGAACAGATGCTGCTGTGAGATGTAGTGCAAAGAAGAGGACGGAGATGAATAAATGAAAACTGCTCATGTACAGTCGGCGCAGAACCTTCTGGATTATTTGGTCAGAGAGCAAAACTGCATGTGTGGGCGCACACACGAGAAACGCCTGAGGTGAGACAACAGAGTTGGAAACACAGAATGTACTGTGCTCGAGTCGATACAGAACAGCTGAGCAAATGTGTGCGTTCGTGGTCCTGCAGCGTATGTCTGTATTTATGGGGTCAGCATGCGTTGTGTTCAAAAGCATGTAATGAATTGAAAATAACACACGGTCCACTTATTGTAGCCTCCGTACCACTGGATTTGGAGCAGCTGCTCATCCACCTGTAGCATGAAAGAAACTGCGAGTCTGAAGTATAAAAAAAAAAAAAAAAAAGAAAAATAAGAAAGACGAGAGGGAGAAAATTATTTAAAATGTGTAAGGATGTGTAAAGTCTTGTTTGTAATTGGCTAAAGTGCATTGTTAGATTCTGTACACTGGGGGCGTTTGGCACGGGTCGTCCTGAGCTCACCCTCGAGCTCCAGAAACAAATCCACAGAAAGTTCCGCTCAAAAGTTCACACAGATACACACCACACAGGGACATTCCAGGGACAAGCTCCATCTAAGCCTAATGCATCCATTTTTCCTCTCTTCATGTGCCTGGCCTGTTATCTTAAGGCCTCAGCCAGAAGGGTAGTGCACACATCACTATCGACTCACTATTCGACTAAAAGAACACATTTCTATTGTACGTGATGAGGGTTTTTTACTTCGTAGCTGTATTTTGACACTTGAATCTTGAGTTAATGTTTCAGTGATTTGAATTAAACTGTAGAAAAGTGATTTGTTAAATTGAAACATGTTCTCGGAGGAGATCTGGATGCATTCTGGGCCATTCAGCCGCAGACTTTTCAGGGTCTGAACTGAAAATGGCCGACAAAGGAACTTCAGACTGACTTCAGAGCCAGGTGAAGGAGGAGGTGAGAGTTCAACAGTTCACAGAGTTCACACGGGGGAGGTACCTGAGCTAGGCCGGCCGTCCTGTGCTTTTTGTTGGGGTCGGGGGTGGGGTCTGCAGGTGAGGGCTGCGGGGGTGACGTAGGTGAGGCTGGGGCTGTCAATGTCCCCCTCGCCCACCAGAGTCAGATCAGACAGGGTGTCCTCCTCCAGCATCTGGACCGAATCCCCCCTGCCGGAGTCCTGGAGGAGGCCGCGCTGGGCGCCCTGGGACGGGTGGATGGGGGAGACGGTGCCGGGAAAGGGCGGAGGGGGCCTGGCTTTCCTCCCCCCGCCACTCTCGGAGCCCAGAGCGGAGTCCAAGCTCTGGGACTGGTGGCTCACGTTCAGGAAGTGGGCGCCGCCTCCCCGGTCGTTGCTGTTCGCCTTGTTGCCCCGGCGACCGCTGGTAGGGAAGCTGCCGTTGTTGGGGTTACGGGAATTAGGGGTGGAGCAGCTGGGCTCGGGGTCGTAAGGAGGAGGAGGCGTGGCCTGGTTGGTTGCCGCTGGCGACAGGCGCAGAAAGTCTGGGAGCTGCAGGTCGCTTTTGTTTAGCAGGCCTCGCTGGTCGTCTGCTCGGTTGCTCTGAGCTTTGGATATGAGGTCGAAGAACTCTGCACGCGCACGCACACAAACACGCACAAGGGCGTGCACGCACACACACACACACACACACACCCGCAAATGACTAATCACCCCAAATAACAGTGAAACATTGATTGTAATGCAGAAAACATGCAGCAGAGGGAGTGTATTAATCAGTTAGACAAGTCAAAGCTACATTCAGTGTGAGCAGAGGTGACTGAGCTACATGTAGCTAGCTAGCTCAGAAAGCATTTAGTGCTGCTTGTGCAGCATTGCAGACAGGCAAAAAAAAATAAAAAAGGGTTAGTCACAGCAACAGAGCTACAGGAACAAGAGGTCACAACAAGAAAGAGAGGGAGGTTGTTTCATTTTTTACCTTCAGCTTCGTCTATATTAATCTTTTTCTGCTTTCTTTTCTCCGGAGCCTTAAGGAGAGACACAGAGTGGTTGGGTAAGGGCTGGCTGCTTGTGTCAGGGCTGGGCCCGGCCTTGCCATTTTCCCCATGGGGGTGGGCTGAACCGCCTCTCCCTGACGGCCTGTCCTCCCCCTGGGGGCCACAAGGAGAGCGGAGCGGGCCGTTAGAGCCCTGGTGAGTCATGATGGTGAAAGTGTGGGCACAAGTGGTAACAACACGTCGGGGACCAGCGCTACTGGTGCTGAGGAGTCGGTGAAATGGGAGCAATTTGATGAGGGATGGGAGGCACACGTTTCAATGACGGGGGCTTTTTTAGATGCTTGGATTCAAAATGATGATGGCACTGACATTGTTGGCCTGGTCTAATCAACAAATAGATAACAGTGATTGAAAATAATTCTAGTAAAACATATATAAATGCTAATTAAAAACAGGCAGGATGGTGCATTCAGACAAACACTGTGTGCTAAGTACACCAACAATGACAGGCACCACAACACCACAGCGAATGACTTTCTGCTACTTAAGAGCCACACTACTGCCT
The DNA here is from genome assembly GCA_036785175.1 of Eupleurogrammus muticus. Lineage (NCBI taxonomy): Eukaryota > Metazoa > Chordata > Actinopteri > Scombriformes > Trichiuridae > Eupleurogrammus > Eupleurogrammus muticus. The sequence continues at coordinate 24,808,690 of JAYKQN010000003.1, forward strand.
TTGAGGTAGGAATATGTCCGCTTTAAAAACGATTCTACCAGTCCAGATGGTCGTCAATAAAACCCCACAAACACCACGAAAAACCCACATATCAATTCGAGAGTACTACCACCACCAGCTAATTCCCTTCCCCGTGGACAGAGGGAGATTTTGGAGGTCGTGAGTCCCGATGAAAAGCTCTTCGAATCTGGGCTTTTATCGCTTTGGCCAGTGGGTTTGTTATGGAAGAAAGAGGACCAACAAACCAGAGAGAAGAAGTCGATGATGCATTCAGCCGCAGGCAGACCACAATAACGGAACATTAAGATCCTGGAGAGTGTGACGGGACTTTCAGCTCCACATAACAGTGCACATAAATACAGTCACACACGGCCCACACGCTGCCAGAAACACATATCATACACCTGCGCACAATTATCAACACGTCGCAAACAGACACAGGTGATTGAAGACAGCGAGGGAGACACTTAGTAGCGTGACATCATCAATCAGGAAGTGGAGATATCCAGTGGGTTATGGAACATTCCAGAGCGAGAGGAGAAAATAAAATGGGAAATAAGGAGTTGGAGGGGATCTTACTGTTGATGATTGGTTTCTGCCTGCAGAGGGCGGGAGGCTCTTAGAGGGAGCTGCTTTCTGTTTGTCTGCTGAATGAAGAAAAACGAGACAATGATGATAAATAGCAATAAATGAGAAAGCAATGCAACGGGTATTTGTCTGTTGAGGTAATGAGGGGCAACGCCTTAGAAACCACAGCTGCATCTGAAACTGGCAGCTACCCGCTTATGTAGTAGGATGAGGAAACCACTGCTTAGTAGACTTTCTAACTGAACAGTACCTGGATGGTTTATACATCAGGTCATAATCTATCCCAGAAGTCACTGGGAGGCCACGATGGTGATGATGTAATACGTCCTAATTGTGGATTTTACCGGCTAACTTTCTTCTTCTCTGTGTGTATGTATGTGTGTGTGTGTGTGTGTGTGTGTGTGTGTGTGTGTGTGTGTGTGTGTGTGTGTTACCTTTTCCAGGGGCGTGGTCTGCTTTATCTAATACAACCCGCAGCCCATCCAGATTGGAAATAGGAAGGCCTAGATCTAAAGGCTCCAACTCTCCACTCTGCATCAAAAAAAGACAACATGAGAATAACTGGATGACGACCTGTCTGTCAGTTTCTTTCTTCGTGCAGCTGGGCTGAGGGTGACAACTCACAATCCGTGCCACCAGATCAGAGAGGTGCAGGCCGTACTTGGCCACCACAGGCCGGAGGACCTCAGTCACTGGCTTGGTGGGTTTTGCTTTCAGACCCACAGAACGGTTAATAGGAACCAAGTCGAGTCTGGAGCAAGAGAAAATAAATTCAACACTTTCTGTGAAGCTCTGTGGGTGATCTATCTGGTGTAAAATGTCAAAAGGCTAATTTTGATTGCATCAAAGCCAAAGTGCTTGTGACTGCATATCACTGACCTGAAGAGAGTGCGTTTTTCTAGTCGGAGGTCTCGCGAGCACAATGTCATACAGTCTTGGTCCAGAACAAGTGGCTGAGACACAGAGGGGGTTATCATAAAACATGTGGTCACACACATGAAGAAGAAGAAAACTAAATTAATAAGCGCTCTTAAAATCCTTTCTTTGTCATTTATTAAACATACGTTTCGATGTTTTTCTTGTCATTAAACTTTTCGGGTAAAGCTAATGAAAACAGAAGATTAATTAAAATCAGGTAAACAAATTGACTAAATTAAAAAGGAAATAAGAGTTAAGGAAAACAGAGTTAAACTAGACAATATAAAGGTACCCGCATTCCCTATACAGATTCGGATCTAACTATCATATGATAAAATTATGGAAATTAAGGTAGTGACTGAAAAAATAAGTTAATATATAATTAAAATAAATAGAGTAGATACTCAATCAGTACAAACTAAAATAAAATAACATTCTTATCAAGTAGATAAAATGTGAGTGTATATCTGTATTGCCTCACAATCACCGTATAACCTTCATTTTGTTTGCCTTGGGTTGGTAGCAAATGGTAAATAAAGATAATGTGTTGCATACATGTGTAACAATTACTAAGAATTTTGTAATTAAGCGCTTGAGTGGAGTTAAGAACTGTTGAACAGTGTCTTGCATAAATGTTGTTTTTTTGTTTTGACTAATTGGCAGCACAACTTCACCACAACCCCGAAATACGTTTGACAGATTTATACATATTAGTTTTATTCATGGTTAACATTGTTGTAATCTGTTGCTATTTAAGCAGTAAAACTGAACACAGCAAAACCAAAGCAACGCTACTTAAACATTTTGGAGGATAATTCTATAATTGATGCCTTTCATATGTGACAAAGAGTCTTTCGAGCCATTTGTGTTGTACCTTCTCCCCTCCAACCAGGAAGAGGTCTATAGCTGCCAGGTTGATGCAGAGCTTCTCACAGAGGCCCAGCAGCAGGTCCCTGATGGACACCCCGGGCCTCAGCGGCACAGAGCAACACGAGCCGTCTGGCAGGCTTATGTTACACTGCCTCAAGGGGGCGCCGCCTCCTCCGCGCTCCGCTGACAACGATACCGCACCTCGGGAAACGTCCCCCTGGAGGAAGAAAACAGAGACAGAGACGTGGAGGGAGACGGGAGATAAGACAGCGGGAAGAGCATTGAAACAATAAGAGAAACAATAGACGTAGAGCTTGAGGGAGGAAGAAAACCAGGCGTTTTTTATGACGTTAGTTCAGATACTTTTAAAGCAGATAAATTAAATTAAACGGGCGGAAAAGCTTCTCTACGCTGACATGAACGTCTGTTCCCGCTGCTGTGATGCTTAAACTCATTATCTGGTGATGTCTCGTTTCCAGACTGACCTCGTTCCTCCCCGACCCCGATGTTCCAAGCTCCAGACTGGCTCCTGAAGATAAGGAACCCTGGGATTCACGGCGACCATTGCTGCCCGAGAAATCTGAAAAACAATACACTTTTAGTAGTGTTAGAGAGGAAGACAAAGAAGTTAGTAGTTCCACAACCTCTCGTCCTCTCTCTCTTATATATATATATATATATATATATATATATATATATATATATATATATATATATATATACACACACACACACACACACACACACACACACACACACACACACACACACACATCTATACATACATTATACAGTTTAATCATGAAAATATAGCACCTTGCTAAATGTGTGTTCTGTATGCAGTTATTCTGCAGTTGTGGTTCATATCAGTAAAAGGATATATGTAAATATAATTATTACGGTCAATTTATAGGAAATGTTCAGTGGAGAAAACAAGCAAGAAAAAATAAGGTCAAAAAAACTACTCACTGTAGTTGAAGTCGGTCAGCTCTCGTTTCTTTGGGCCTTTGCCGAAGCTCCTGTTACGGGACCAGGAGAAGAACATGCCCTTCCTTCGGTCTCCTGAATCATCCCGGGGGTCCTCGTTCAAAGATCGACCCGACTTGCTCTTCTTGTCCTCCTGTGAGACGCAAAATAAAATGATTGCTGCGGGATGGACAGGGCGGACCACAAAAGCTTTTATCTGTAAACACTCGGGGTTCATTCTCAAAAATTTAGACTCAGAGAACTCCATCAAATCACAGTGGCCGATTCTGCTGTGGCACCATGATACAAACCACAGCTTATCATTGAAAAAGTGATCAATAATTGCTGTAAAGGACTAATTATTAGCCAATGAGAGAGAAATATTAACATGTTGTGAATATAGTGGTCACATAACTGTTAAACACATTTCCATTAATGCTATAATAGGATCTTTTGATAGGAATCAGAGCTGATATCAAAATAAAATAAATATATCAGGCTTCAGTTTCATATTGATGTCACAAGGGGGCAACAAAGAGCTATTTATTTATTTATTTAGCTTGAATCGAAGGAGAATGCACTCACTGCAAGGTAATTGATTCAAGCTCCTTGAATAGAGTATAGTATATTTACATACACAGTGACACCAGTCCTTTTGTATTTATATACTTATATCTCATCTCCCTATAAAAATAATGGAATCTCCTTAATCCTTCTATAAAATCACCATACTCTTTATGCCCTATAGGACAATGGACATTTTACTTAGGTTATTTTAGTTTTTCCCTAGGTCAATTTTTTCCCCAAGTCAGGATAAACTTGGGCAATTGAAGAAGCTGTCCTAATAACAGCTGCTTCAAGAAGCAAGAATCTATGGTGAGACTCTACATGATTTTAAAATTATTTTTTACTGGTGAATAATAAAGGCTATATGCTATGTTTTATAGTCATTTAACTCAAATTTAACTAGTTATACTTTGATAATAATCTAAGTAATTTATGTTGTGATATTAACACATTCAATAAATATCTAGCCAAATATAAAGAAAGGAAGTTACAGGATTTTCAGTCTATTAAACGTGTTGATGCCCATTTAGTGTCATGACGTCTTTGAAAATCTGCCGCATCTCGGGTTTCAAAACGTTGTTGGAAATGAGTTACATTCAATAGAAAAGAAGCAAAGAAGCCCTGGGAATGTATGAACTTCTGACTAAATTTGATTTATCTGACATATGTTTAAATTAATTCCAGGTAGTTTAAGTTTTGAGTTTGCGCTATGGAATGAAAGGACAGTTTGAGTCAGGGTTTAAGTTGCTTAAAGGCTAAATAAAATGTTAAAAAATTGTCTTGAGTCACTTTATTCTTTAATTTTAGACAAGTGAAAACCTTCTATGTATGTCTACTGTCAAGGCCTTTATGATTGGGTGATAAGATATTTAAAAAAACGCGTGTGTTGTTACCTTCTTGGGCGTGGACAGGTTGGAGCGGTCGGAGCCGGTGGTGCTGTGTTTGGAGGTGGGGCTGCTGGGGACGTGGTAGGGGTCGGGCAGGGGTCGGCCCTCCACCTCCGCCAACATACACTCCTGGTACAGCAGAGACTTGAGGAACCGCGTGTAGCTGTCAAACTTCATTAGGTTGAAGATCTGAAAGGGCGCAAGAGAAGAGAAGAAGGTCAATAGGGAAGTGCGGCATGGGTTAAATAAGCAACTCAACAAAGAAGAGAAGAAAAGGGAAATACAGGATAGAAAGGGAATGGAAGGCAGGTTGACAGGACAGAAAAAAAAAGAACTGCAAAAGGAGGATTAGAGAGGATTAGGAAAGAAGAAAGATAGCAAAGATTTAAGAAAATCAATGACAAGATGCGTAACCATGAAAACACATCGTAGAAAGGCCTCCAGCAGCCCTTTGAGGTTTTTCATATTCATGGAAAACTGCTGACACACAAATGATCAAATGATTTTATTTTCTTGGAGAGGAACATTGGCCCAGAGGATGCATCCCACACACACACACACTCTGAAAGTCACATGGTAATGTGTTGGTTATGTTGTTGTGCGATTTGTGTTAAACATACATATACTCAGAGGAAAAGAACAAAAGCGAAGCAATATGTAAGTATGTTAAAGAGTGTGTGTGGGTAAACCCAGGGCCGTTTTCAGTTCATGTCGGGCTTTGATGTGCATGTGTGTGTGTGTGTGTGTGTGCACGCGTGTGTATGTTTTGGTCTCAGGGTAAAATATGTGTGTGTGCATGTTTGATGTGTTAGAATACAGTCGATGATGGTGAGAATATCCTCCCAGCCTTGTGACTCTTATCAGAGTCTGAACATCTGAGCTCAGCTGTTAAAATCAATAGTCCTTTTCAGCACTTCAGCCCCCTCCACGACTTTGCAAATCTAAGAGGCCATTTACATCCATGATAGACGGAGGACGAACACCAATAGTTGACCTTATGTTGTGTGAGCTCTGAGTGCTGTTATATTAGGACAATTTCAATATAATAATTCATCACCTTGAATTGAACAATATTATTTCCCTGGAAAAAATAAATACATGAAAATAACAAACATAATTCTATTGATAGGATCCATGTAATTAAAATAATTAGCACATTATTATTAAATTTAGAAACAAAAATTAAGGTTCTTCCAGGGACGACATATAAGAGAAAAGCCAAGTAATATCAGTACTTTGATTTTCATCTATATTATACTGATTTAAGAAAATATCTCTCTCTCTTATTGTGCCTTCATCCTTTCAGATTCGTATAGGTTTAAGTAAAAGAGGCAAACATCTGACTTACAAACATTTGTGCAAACAAGCAACTGCTGAATGATGTTCATGAATGTTCGTGAACTATACACAACACATCACTCATCTCGCTCAGTTCCTTCCTGTATGTGTTTCTGTGAGTATCTCAGCACGTTAGGCTTCCTACCCTGGATACTTAACCATTTTCGTACAAAGTTAAATGTATTTATCATGCCTGATAATGGGAAGGCTGTGGTAATAGCAAAAAGCATAAGGCAAGTGATGATAGGCGTAGTGGTGATAAACACCAGGCAGATTGATGGGATTGGAATTTAACATATAACGGCTTATGAAGAATTCAGCTTATGAACAGCCTCTTTAGTTGGTGAGTATATGCCACCTGCAGTTGCTGCTCCTTGAACATGTCGGGTCGGGGGGCGTTGAGGATGTCGTCAGCGAGCTGAGCTTGACTGTCTATGTTGACCGGCGTGGTGGCTTTACTGGACAGGAAGCTGTTGTAGATTTCCCTGGCCCGCTGGGATAGCTGGAAAGGATAGAAGAATCAAACTGAGTAAACGATAATGAAAGACCGGATTTTGAGACAAAGACGGTATTAAAGCTGAACAGCTGGAGTTAATGGATAAACATGGAGTGATCGGACTGTTGTACCTGCTTCTTGTCATTCTCAGGGACGTGACTGAAGAACTCACAATCCTGCCAGAACAGGATATTCTCCTCACTGAACTCTTTTTTTAGGAACTCCTGCAGCACAAAGAGGAAAATGTGGAAACAAAAAAATAATAATAATATCAACATTAGTGTCCTTATTACAAGAACTACAGTAACAAACAAGCAGCAGCTGTATAACGATAATAAACTTAAGAGGATCAGTTTAGAATACAATGAAGTGCAAGGGAATTCATTTATCACTAATCTGTGCAATAAAGTGTCTGTACCGTACTGAATATTTGTATGACATGTATCAGTCTCTTTCTGAACCCATTGACCTAGATTTCATACATTCTGTCTCGATAGCTGCTTTACACGCAATTCTAGGCAAACATCTGATGTATCAGATTGTTATAACATTCTTACATTCTTCTTTGTACAGTACAAGGCTCTTTAGTTAGTCAAATACTCAGCTAATGAAACCGTTTCTAATACAATGTTTATTTCGGTGACATGTAAAAGGATTATGTGTCCTTGTGAGTGCGTGTTGGCCGCCACCCGTCATGTGTTGTCGCGTTACCGAGAAGTAGCGGACCCCCACGGGGTCCTGCAGCAGCCTCTCGAAGCAGACGGCCCAGCTGGCCACCCTCCGCTCGGTGTGGCGCCGGTGGCTCTGGACGCTGGGGAGGCTGGCATTACTGTTCAGACTGTTGTCGCTGCTGCAGCCCTGCAGCTCCACGCTGTTCAGTTCTACACACACACACACACACACACACAACCATCAAATCTCTATCTGTCTATCGACTTGCTTCTAATCCGGGTGCAATGAACTTTTTTTTTTATTTCAATAGTTTTACTGTTTGCAGCATTCACAGTAGTTGAATCATCAGGCAATGTGTTGTGGGCAGAGTTACATAGTTATAATAAATAAAACATTTTTTTCCTAAATGTGTCATCAATGTATTTCTCAGTCTGCAGGATTCACTCGTATGATCCTTACAATGTTGAACATATAGACTTTAGAATAGAATAGAATTTTATTCCTATTCTGAAATTACATTATAATCAGAACACATCCAAGACAATCACTGTAGAAAATGGTCAAATGTAAGGGGTATCAATATATGAAACAATACAACATATAAAAAAGGGGGTTTGCTTTTAAAAATAGACAAAAAGAAAACTGTGGAGGTAAGAATTTATACACATTATATATATATATATATATATATATATATATATATATAGAGAGAGAGAGAGAGAGAGAGAGAGAGAGAGATTTAAATATAAAAAATGTGCATTTTTGTTAAGGATTTTGTTAAGTATATAAATAGAATAAAGTAAAACTTAAAACTTAAAATCTGAAAATAAAGGAGATATATGTAAAAATCACATATAAAATAATCATGAAAATGTTAAATGCAAGGAACTTATTATTATTCTTTTGCAAATAATGTACTACCAATATACTCTCATTTAAAACATTATATTTTAACATTAAAATGAAATTAAAAGACATTCCGTGATGCATCTAAGAATATTTTACTTTTTCCCCACCACCAGACCATAGAGTGTTTATGTCCCTAATGCTTGGACAGATTAGCAAAACAACAAGATCAGGAGGCAGGAGGAAGAAGCGGAGAAGCCGAGGAGAAAACGCAGCTCCAGGCCTGACGAACTGAAAGTGGGAAGTCGCGATAAAACAAGACAACAAGGACTGCCAGAGGGAAGCCATCACCGGTCAGGTGGCGACACAGACCTTGTAAATAAACTGAAAGATTAGGATCCTTCCCCGAGCTAAAGTTCTGTGATATTTAAAAGTGCCTATAAATGGATAATTCCAGTGTGATTTCCGCTTTTGCGCGTTTTTTTTTTCACCCATTCAATGTTATCAATGACAAAATTTCACACTGAGGTATTTTTAATCAGTTATGTGAATGAACTTATTCACTTCCATTCACTTCTAACGGACATAGTAAACAGCTCCTGAGACTTCTACTTCACTCATTCATGGTGATGTAGTGCTGCAGGGCCAACATCAATCAATCCATCAATCAATCAATCAATGTCCTGAACCGTGTTTCGTCCTCAATGTCACAGTGTCACAGCACACACCCTGAAATATTATCAGCAGTCTGCTCCAACAATACAAAATGCATCACAACAAATAAAACCAGGCTATAAACAGATCTACTATGGACAGCTAAGACAGGAATTGTTAGTACACGTATGGTTTTCGCTTTTCTACTTTCCACATTTTCCTCGTCAGAATACAACATTTCATCAAAAGCAGGCAGCTCATGATTTAAGTGAAGACAAATATAGACTGAGTTTAAACAGATATCACAATTTATGCACATTCCCCGACTGGAAGTTACAGGAAAAGAATACTATATTTATAATCTTTTCTTGATGTGAATAAGTCATTCAAAAGCATTAAGAGATTGGGTTAAACTTTAAGGGCATCAGTAGTTATTTCACAATGTTCTTTATAGGAAAAGTAATGTCATATATGTCTATTCAAATCAATGTGGTGACATTTTGAGGAGTCAAGGCCAGTGTCGATGAAATCGGATCAAACCACACTCACGCAGTCTTGATGAAGTAGCTGAGCTTTTGAAACTCATTATTAATAGGAAATAAGCATGCCTATATTTCCAAGATTCAACTTTGTTATTGTGAAATACTTCAGATTTAAAAACAAGTTTTCAGCGCCTTTAATTGAGATTGCTGAATAACTTAGCTTCCCCAAAACCGACCTTTTAATACCAAATGGAGATGAGAACCAGTAAAAGCCAGAGTTTACTGGAAAGTGGAAACCACAGTATTTAAATGATCACGCCACTCGGCCTAGCAATAACATCTCTACAACTCAGCAGCTCCTCCACCAGCAGACAGGTTTAAGCTCACCGGGTGCCCACTTTGTATTCGGTAGCAATAAACACATTTAGTTAACAAAATGCCTGCATCCTGTGAGCAAAATAAGCATCCTAAACTTGGCCTGACAAAGATGGAGTCTGTAAACCTACACTAAGCCCCCTCCATGCCTACTATCTGCATTTTTTTTGTTGGATAAGAAGCGCTGCCTGTCTCCTCACCTGGGTACAGCTGGTACGAGCCGGTGTGGTGCCAGCAGCGCAGGTAGCTAGTCCTGAGGGGTAACCAGGCCCCTCCATCCATCACTCACCCTATCAGGGCCTCAAACTCAAACACGAGGTCATACACACGGACACACAGATGACAGCATCGCAGGGATGGAGACAGAAAGGAGGGAAAACAGCAGGAAGAGGGGCCAAATAAGGCCGTTAGTGGCAGTGAGAAACAGGGCTGACAACCTGAGCTACCACGTAGGTAAGTGATACAAGAGCATACAGGCCTGCAGGTGATTAATAATTCAGAGCTGAGGGAGGAGGGAAATAAAGACACCGAAGCACGAATACACACACACACACACACAAACGCACACACAAACTGCAATATTGATGAGGAGCTTGTTAAAGGAAGGCCACTACTGAGACTAATGAGGCCTGCAGCTCCATGCACACACACACACACACACACACACACACACACACACACACAGCCACTCTAATATTGACTTTTCTGACGGATCAAAATAAACCCAAAGTTTTTGAGAATGTTTTACACAAGGCACAATACAGAATATGCTGCATATACACCGCATATACTATAACATTAACACACACACACACACACACACTAATTCTATCATAGGCTTCAACCACTTTGTATCAAGTACAGTATAATATTCAACAGTCATACAGGTAAGGTTACTCATGCTTTCACAAATTGCCTAAATTCATGCATTTAGTATATTTTGAGTTATTTACACAATGATTAACTTAGTATAAGTTTGATTTAAAGACTTGCTCTAAAACTCACTGACCCTTCTAGATTCAACTATAATTCCATAATTATGTAACATTTTAAATGATTGATTAAGTCTTTTGTGGCTTTAAGAAAAAGGATTATAATGTTGGATTTAACAATTCTATTCATTCTATGTTATATTAAAAACACTCAGTCTCTACCATTATCATTATTGATGTGTATGTTTTTCTACAGTTAGTGAAAGGGTCCTACATGAAGAGACAATAATCTGCCAAAGTAAACATGTCAGTAATTTCACACAAGAATTTTCTAATTGACATGTAAGATCCTAAATGGGGATGTTCTCTTCATCCTCCTCGGTTAAAAGACTTTACGAATTTCCCCCCAAATGAAAACAAAGTCTTGCTATCCTATTCTACATTAAACTTTCCTTCAGCCAACATATCACTGAAATCTCACATACTGCCTACTTTCACCTTTTCCTTTCCGTCTCTCATCAGAGCTATGATAACAAATCAAAAAGATTTTTTTAATTTCTGCTAACACAAATCTGCAAATATAGCTATTTAAAAATTAAAACTTGGACAGGCTGCACCATTTTGATAATGCTATTGCATCTGTGGGATTATTACATTAAAAAATGCAGAGCTGCATTACGTTCATGGGATGTTTTCACATCGCTGGGTCTAACGAACCACATCCCGGCGGCTACCTTCAAAGCGCTCAAACTGCTCCGTGAACATGTCCTGCACAAAGGGTCGTTCACAGTCTCAATTGATTAATGGAGCTCTACTAATTAACAGCCTGGTTTGTCCTGCCAACCAGGTTATCGACTACAGCAACTGCTCCGATAACCACCGCATCCCTCTACCTTCTGTTGTCCACAATTACATGAGCTTCCAGGCTGTTGGTTTCTTGTCTCTCCTCCTCTGTATATGTGGGGATGCAGGTTGTATAGCTCAGGTCCACACCTGCAATCTGCTCGTCCTAATCACATTTATTTATATTATAAATCCATTTTTAATAAAATCAGCTTGTGTCAAGCACTATTTCTTAAACTCACATTGCTTGTTCTATTATAAACATACTAGGGCTGCAACTGACAACGACATTGATAATAAATTAGCCTTTCATTGTTGAAACATTTTGTGGATTTGTTGTTTGGTTCAAAATAGGATGCAAAATGTGCATCACAGTTTCCCAAAGCTGAAGATTCAACCTAAAAACGTCTTATTTTGTCTAGACCGACAGTCCACAACCCAAACATCAGCAGTTTACTATTGTAGGGAACTAAAGAAACCAGAAAATTATCAGATTAGAGAAAGTGGAACCAGAGAATTTGGAGAGTTCCAAATCAAGTACAGAGGATGATTTATTGCTGTGCAGATCGTAAAGACCCTGAGGGAAATGTGTGATTTGTGATAACGACCTGACTTGACCTGTGTTCCTGTCTTTTATTTCACTTTAACATGCATTGCTGCTTATATATAGCAATATTTTTTTATATTTTGAAGGAAAAATTAGAGTTTAAGAACTAAATTTTCATGTGCTGTAATTTTAATAAGGAAAGTCTACAGCACTCACACATGCAAACTTTGACAGAAAAGTTGCTCACAGCGCTGGCATGGTGCTGCCTGCTGCTCATGTCACTCACAGTGTGACTGAACAGTAGTGATAAGCAGTTTTAATTGACCCCGCTGTGATGAAAGCCAGCAAAGCGTGACTTGTGATTTTAATTTGGGACGCTTTATTGTGTAAAGCAGCAGTTTTATCATCTGACCTATGCTGTCACTATTTAACTGATGCCCCTTTATCTTTTTAATAGAGATTCATTGTCGAGTAGTTCATGTCTGATTATCTAATTAAAAATTATGCCTGAATACTAGTCCTCGATAATGCTAAACAGTCTTTCCATTACATAAGATAACAATCACTCAACAGCTTCACAGGAAAATCAATAATCTAAGTGTGAACTGATGCAGAAGTGCTCGAGAAAAATTAAGAGAGTGGAACTTCCAGGTAATTTGTTGCACAAACTCAAACTTCCAAATATTTCTCAACATACCAGTTTAATTTGTTATATTATATCAATATTAGAGCAACTTTCTCACTGAATTGTCAGCTGTTAGTTTTGCAGGATTCCTCTCGCCTGAGAGAACGTTCATTGTATAACCTTCACTGTGTTAATGACTTTCCACTGCACTCACAAACAAAACATCCTCTCTTCCAGAGACACGTGGTGTGAATACTGTCAGTGGTCATAAACAAACATGTCTGCTACGTCCCTTTCGTCTTCATTCTCACCTCCTCTTCCTCCTTTTTATCGCCCATTTGGCATAAATGGTGTCTTTTAAGAGCCGTTTGAGAGGCGCTAAAGCTCCATTAGACGTCTCCTAAATCCAGGACCTTTCGTTTTCTTTGGCACATGCTAATTGTACACAAGGCCGCGATACTTCACTTCAAACAAGACCTAGAACAACACAACACCACAAGAGGCAGATAACCTTTCCCCTTAAAAATACATCCTGAGTAAAACTACATAACCATTAGTATGGAAGTGACCACTAATAAGTTAAACCTTAATATAGGTAGTTTTTTTCCTCAGTAACCTTCAAACTAACTAAAACCCACTGTTTCTGAGTTCAATATTTACAAGGATAATGTGTGATATTTTTGTTTCTTTCCTAAATGAAATCTGACAAGCAGATACAGACAGAGCCGGTCGAGGTGAAACAGAAAGTAGAGCAGGTTAAACCAGCCGGTCTAACGTTTCTATAAAATTTGTGAAAGCAGCCAGATATTAATCCTGTTTGGATGACACTCTGGAACAGGACAATAGGCCAAATATTTAATCTCTTTACATGCTTCTTGAACGAACAACTGAATAATGGGGAGAGCAAATTCAGTTGTTTGTCAAATGTATTAAAAAAAAAAAAGTTGTAAAAAAGTTTATGTGAAAAGTAAAAAAAAAAAAAAAAATTGAGAAAACTGATCAACTCACCTCCATCGGAGACTGCAGCGGACTGTAAAAAAGCACAGAAAGACATGGATTAGGATTTCTCCTCATCATACACTCATACAAGCTGGAACAGCACATGGGGAGCGAGCAGCAGCTGCCCGGACAGGCTCTTTTGGCCGCACGGAGACACAGACAGTGTTTGAGTGTTTCTTCTCATGGGACCTGACCCAATATAACACACACATGCTCACATCATGACAGTTCGCGCCCACACTCTTTGTCTCCTGTGTGGGTGGAATCGTCTGAACTGGCTGTGCTTGCTCTGCAAGAAAACCTCCTTGCAGGGGTGGGGCCTTACTGTATGTATGTATGCATGCGAGTGTGTGTGTGTGTGTGTGTGTCTGTCTGTGTGTGAATAGGGGGAACTTTCACTCCTACCTGCCCCCGATTTCACAAAGATGTGTGATGTTTACCCGCTTATCTCACACTCACTAATTTTAAAATTAAACACACGGCTACAAGATCAAGCTTATCAAACCTGCATCTAATCAACGGCCTGCAGTGTCTTACTATTTCCGACTCACACAACCACAGACAGAGACGACTCACTTTGACTCAAACTCTATTTAAAACAGCGCCCGCACGCACACGCAGCAGTCAAACCAGGGATTTTTTATCCCAGACATGCTGAGCTGGGATGAGATCATTTAATGCAGACATCAGTAATGTAGCTAACTTTGGAACATAGTTGAAACACTGACTCAGAGAGAGAGGGAGGAAAAAAGGAGAGTAGAACACAAAAGGGAGAAAGAACCCCCCTTTTTTTTTAGACTAAAGGGAGAAGGGGGGGGTGAGCAGCAGTTCAAGACAAAACTGTTTGCCAAAGACAATACGAGACAAGGAGGCAAAGGAGAGCAAATAGCAGAGATTATCAAACCAGCATCTCTGTTCTCTCAGCTCTCTGATTGGAAAAAAAAATCAGCATGCAGCCAATCTGTAGGAGGCTTTTGTTGCTGCTAATCTGACCACCAATCTAGACGGTGACGGACCTTCTGTCTGTTTATGTGATTGAACGCTGTAGTGAAACCATGTGGCCCTGAAAGTATTCGGGTTCACTGTGAATCGCTGTGTACAGGATGACTAATTCTGGACTGTCGCCTAGTTGGACGACATGTTTTTTCTCTCGAATGAATGAAATGAGTAAAACCAACACGGTTACAAAAAACAAAAGCATAATCTTCTCGTTGTTCTGGTAGCTCTAAATAAGTCAGTTTCCACACAGTTAAACAAGATGGCAAAACTACACTTTATTGGCTCGTCTCCTCAGAAGAAAAAAAAGTTCACCTCCCTACATGTAAAGTCATTCACAGTAACCTGTTGTTTCATTCTACAAACATACTGCTACATACAAAAGTCCTGCAACAGCCCAACACGGAGTCAGTTCTAAACTAGATAAATCTGATTAGGTTGACCCCACCTCCCGCCCCTCGCTCCGGGTACAGCGGACCTGTCGGTGGGATCCGAGCGCATCTTGGCCATTTCTACTTTTGAGCCGAGCTGCTCTGACCAGATGGCATGGTCAGTTTAATCACAGGGATTATCTATTTCAGACCGTCCCTGGAAGAGTGGAGGGTTGGTTGGCTCCGGCGAGTTAACAGAGATCTGATGTGACTTTATAGGAGTTGATTATGGTCAAAGCGCCGCAGAGAGGACACGAGAAAATGAAAGAGGCATAAACCTCAGCGGCGGAGGCCGGTAACCCGACTCTCGTGCTGATTAGTACATTTCTCATCTCACATATCAGGGTGTGTGTGTGTGTGTGTGTGTGTGTGTGTGTGTGTGTGTGTGTGTGTGTGTGTGTGTGTGTGTGTGTGTGTGTGTGTGTGTGTGTGTGTGTGTGTGTGTGTGTGTGTGTGTGTTACGACATGCTGTGTGCTTTATATGGGCGTAGCTGGTGTATGCATGTGGCCAACATCTGGTAGAGACGTTCTTTGGATGTAGGCTACATTCTTTTGCATTTGTGAATGTATGAGTGGGTGTGTGTGTGTGTGTGTGTGTGTGTTCACCCTCCATACCCATTCAGCTCCAGGGTGATCACTTCCAGACTTTCTGTGGTGGAGCTGCGTGGCCCCTGGTCGAGGCCCCAAGTACCCTTTCTTCTCTCCTTTCCTCCCCTTTAACCCATTTTCAAACTCCCTCCCTTTTGTTCCCCCCCCCCCCAAATCCAGTCATCCTGCTCATTCCTCTCCTGTCCCTGATTACCCCCCACCACCACCACCACTCCTTCACTCTCTCCCTTCATCAACCTCTATCATTCCAGTGGTGTTCCCCCACCTCTCCTGGCAAGATCCTGGTCATTCCTGACAGCCCACAGGGAATGACTGGGATTTTCCATACTTTCCCCTCCATTCCTCTTTCTGTAGGGATGCATGCATCTAGAACATGTGTGCTTTGATAATAGAGAATCACAACAGCACAAATATATGTCCTGGAGTGTGCAGCCAACAAATCCTTCAAGTTCATAGCATCCATGTGCTCTCATTAACGGCGTGAGGGTTTCTAACCATGTCAAAGCTCCAATAATGTATGCGGCTATTGTGCTGGGATGCTGATTTCCACAGATAATGAGGCCTTTATATGTCACCCATCATACGGTGCAGCTGCACATGACTGATGGTCATGATTAGGGTTTCCACATTTATGGAGGACCTTTTGTTGGTTAGAAGAAGAAAAAAAAGTCCCTAGCAAACTGTGTGTTGTGGTCGGTATTTTTTTTGTGAATTCCCACAGTGCTTGGCAGATTTTTTTTTTACTTAAATCAGTCAGCACATTACGTATTCACCATTTAAACTTTGGTTAGTCATAACTCTGTGTGACAGCTGTTGCTCGGAATCTGTTTGTTATGTTTCTATGTACAAAGCTGCCAAACACTTTCATTAAACACAACCTTTAAAGCAGTAATTGTCGATAGCAGCTTTGTCTGGTATTTGACTTTCTCTTGCTGAGACATGTACTGAAATGCTGCTATATCATTCTGATTCAGGCGTTTTTGTTTTGTATTCAGGTCTAATTGAACCAATTTACACCAGGTTTCACACTTTGTGCAAATTCCCTGCTCTGACACAAAGCACCAGATTCAATGTATCAATACAAATTTGAAAGTATAAAAACTCATTAATCAGTAGCCAACATTCTATTAAAAGCTTTAAAAGCTTTTAAAATTAAAATGTAAACTTATCAGTCTGTGGGCAAAGTGTATAAGTGTGACTGATGCTGCACAACTATCATGGATTATGAGCTTTTTTCCCCTTTCAATTCATGATGAAGTCTTATTTGCATAGAATAGTTTATCAAGCCTCAAGGGTGTAAGCCCTGAAGATATGATGAACAGTAATACTTTCCAGAAAAACATTGGTAATTCTTACAAAAGGTGGAACCAATAAATTCTTGCGTTTTTACTTGATAAACTATTGTATAGCCTAATTTCAAAAGGCCTGACAGATCTTAGAATAGCTCTAGGACCTGAATGACTTTCCAAAGAAAAATAAAACTGCTGAAATTGTAATTAGAAATAATGAATAATAATAATTAGTTGATTGATTGACGACTTGTTCAGCATCATTTTAGTGGCTGTTGACAAATCCTAAATTAGTTCTTGGAGATCTCAAAAAAAAATTCAGAGAAGTCCTGAGCTCTGAATAGCAAAACTGAGGACAGTTATTCACTCTGTTATAATCTAAAACAAAAGATAAGATTCAACACTTACTGGCATCACTCACTGGTCTGAATCACATCCGGGGTCATATCCTATTTCCAGTTAATGTGACACACGCATTAGCAGCTTATCAGAATCATTGTCTTCACATGCAAATCTGTATCTATATATAATCCGTCAGCAAATCTATATATAACATGTAACAGATAGATGTGTTAGCATATTATTATTATATTTTGACTTTGTCCATCAGTAGCGATAAAATACTCCAGTGGATTACGAGTGGTTGTAAAACATAGGTTCTTTATGTACAAATCCGAACATGTTTCTTTTCCTACATCCTCCTGCATTCGGGTCCCTGAACATGAAATGTCATCAGCTTGCAGGCTGTTTATGTTGGGTTTATGTACGTGTATGAGTGTGAACGTGTGTGCAGGGAGTGGTTGGGTCACCCTGTGTGCAGGTCCCAGATGCTTTATTAGCTGTGACTGGTGGGAAACCGGCGGCTTACATCATCTGTTATGCACCTCAGACAGTGGGTTCAGCCCACAGCTAAACACAGGGCACAATTTACAGCCCTCCATTCTCATTGTTATCATAATATTAATACTTGAGAAGCCGTAAAAGTGTCTTTAAAACATTCTGGAGTCTCAAAGTGTTTCCTGTCCGTGTGCTGTATGGAAAAAAGACATTGTGTTTTTAAAGGATGAGACACAGAGCAGCCAGTAACACTTAGCAGGGTGAAAGAAAACACAGCTATCTGTGTGAGAGACTGTCAGGGATAACATATGCACGCACGCTCACAAAGACAACCCTGTTTGTACCACAGGAACCTATTCCTGGCTCCGTCACCGGAGCCATAACTGCCACCTCTGGTAAGGAGCGAGAATCCACTTTTTTTTTTGTAGCCGTGAAGTGAAATATGACTGAATAGAGCAGAAATATGGAAGAATACTGACCATATCCTCTAAAAAGGTATTCATACGGCTGTAAACACTGGTATTACTGCAGGAGACCGCACCTATAACTGAACAACTGACACACACGCACTGTGCTTAAAAGGTGACTTAGAATTCACAACACAGATTTCACATGGCCGCCCACACACACACACACACACACACACGCACACACACTTCCAGCTTAGGAGGAAGCTGTTGCGCCAACAGTCTCAATGCGTGCGTGTCTGCATGTTTACTTTTGAATATGAGGTGAATAGTGGCGGCCATTGAGGAGACTGGAGTTATGCTGCCAGGATTGGCAACCCTTAAACCGCTGAGCTTCAGTGTAGATTAACTCAGAGAGGCGAGATGAAGAGAATAAGCTGATTAGCTTCTAATGATCCCGGAGTCAAATGAGGCTCCTCAGGTGTGGGCACGTGGAGGAGGAGGAGGAGGAGGAGGGGGGTCACTTTGCATGCAACACAGCATGTAGACGCACAAATAACAAATATAAGTACTTCCTGAAATAAAACAAGATTTTCAGAATCATTTTATGTCCTATGTCCACACAAATATTTCAAAGCTTAAGTTTTTTTTTTATATTCCAACATGAAATCCTCTACGAGCGTCTCAGGAATGCTGGGAAAGCCGCTCAGGAATCAATATCGACTCTCCATGAAAGTGAGGAATGCAGATCCTGTTTGTTTCCCTACGATACGGCAGCACAGGAGATGTGACCCAGGGGCTTGGCGGGTGATAAATGTCTGTTTTACTTGGCTCCGTGCCTCAGGAGCACCACCGTCACACAGACAGAAGAGGGAACAGACGTGATGAACGCGACGCAATCTGATCAAATAGCTCCGTCTGAACGGCCGGCTCTCGCAGCTGCCAGCCGCCACGCCAAATTAAAATCAAATTCTCCGCAAGTGAGTCAGTCGAGTCAGCTCACCTTTCTGTTGTTTCACAAGCTTTTTTTCCCCCCAACTTTTCTTTAAAAACACACACAAGACAAGACTTGGGGCCACACACAGAGGCACGAAAAAAAAAAAAGTAAGCTCTTTCCGTCTTTGCCTCCATCCGTCTGGATTTCTGGCCGTGGCCCTACCTCTGTCTCCATCTCCAACTCTGGCCCTGAAACACACATCTGGCTTTGAGGAGAAGAGAAACAGCCCGGAGCTTTACTCAAACTCTTGTTAGTGTTTCTTTTTTTTTTTCTTCTTCTGTTTCACTTCACCTTTACGCACACTTCCCCAGCATGCCAGGAACTTTAAAGAAAACGTTTCTTTTCCCTCTCTGCCCGCTCGCCCTCATTCATTTCCATTTTCTATCTGTGCCCCCCTCTCCCATCCCTGTGTTTTCCCCTCTCGTACTGTATGCTCTGAAGTTATTCTTTCTCTTTGTGTGCTTTGCTGTGTGTGATAGTCCCCGCTTTTTCACTGTTTGTCCCTGAATTTCGCACATGAAACGAGCAGAACAACACGGCCGCTACGCACAGCAGTTTGTACTGAATGACACCTTCACTCCCCTTTTTCTCGTATTCTTCCCTGTTCCATCCCTCTCTGATGTCCGTGAGAAGGGGAGTTAATGCCGGGGCGTAACACGAATGCCTTGCAACCAGGAAAAGTGCAGCCAATTTCATTTTTGTTGTGGCTTTTTTCCTACTTGTGCCACTTCGTACTAGTAGATAAGTAATCACTCTTTCCATAACACTACTTCTAAAGTTCAGCACTTTCTAAAAAAAACACTTGTGAAGCACAGTAAACGTGTGTGTGTCAGAGTGTGTACTACTCACTGTATTAAAGTTCCAGACCCGCTTGAAGGAGAGCCTCTTCCTCAGGCTCATCCTGCTCTCCTCTCACAGAGGAGAAAGTCTACGAACTGATTAATCTACATGCCTAGCACCCAAAATCATAAACGTTCACACACACACACACACACGCGCGCAGATGCTGACTGAGCTTCTTCAGGAGTTATCTAGGACAGGAAACTCATGCAGACAGCTGACTCGGATGGAGCCATGCCTCAGCACATCTGTCATACACACACACACACGTTGAGTTGGCTCTTAACTATCTGCTAAAGCTACGAGAAGAGAACAAACACTGTTTTCTGTCCTGCTACATTATATAGCTCTCTCTTACACACACACACACACTCCTCCACACACGGAGCTGAAGGACTGACTAGGAAGTTCCATTCTCTCTCTCTCTCTCACACACACACGCACACACACTAACACACGGCTCTGTTTCCATAGTGACACGCCCCCATCGGGCAGCAGTTACAGAGAAGGGGAGGGAACAAAGGTCGGTTCTGCCAATCACGTCGCAGCACAGCCCTTACTGTACCTCTCCTCTCTCCTCCCTGTTCAAATCACAGTGACGGGCAGGTTAGGTTTGATCAAATTCAGCTGTGTCAGATCTTTTCCGGTGATTTAAGAAAAATATTTTTTGTTTTCATTGCTTCACGGGGAGATGAGGAGTTTAAAAATAAATCTACCTTTAAAAAAACATACCCTTCAAGAAGATTAACGAAAATTCTGCAGGTTTGTGGAAAGGTCAAATGAAGTAACAAAGCCACACCACATCACAGGACAGAGCAGCCTACTTCAGCACACACACACACACACACACACACACACACACACACACACACACACACACACACACACACACACACACACACACACACACACACACACACACACACACACACTCTTTCTGTCCCTCACATACACACAAACAAAGGCTACAATTAAAATTTCCGCGTATAACTTTAAGCCTACACCTAAATCCCCCTGACTTCCTGTTTTGCTAAAATAAAAAGTAAGAGTTTCTCCTTCACCTTCTTATACTTCCATAATTTGTCTTTTTGATCCCACTGTCCTCCACGGTGATGACTCACTGGAATGAACCGGTCAGAAAACACTTGCAGTAAGCTGCAAGTGAGTACGAGTTTGTTTAACCAGGTCCAACAGATAGTGTGTGTGGGTATGCCTGTGGTTGTCAAATTACTCATACTGTGTTTCACAAAGTGTTTGGTTAAGGTGGATTTATTCCCATTCATTAATGGGTAAAGGATTTCCATGAAACTTTTTTACTGTCTTTCCTACCGGCCATAATTACTCGTTTATACGTTTCCACTTGTCTTCTGAAAAAAGGCTCGTAGCAGACCATAAGCTGCGTGATATACGGATTTATTGGACTCAGTTTTTGTTATTTGAATTGTTGCCTTGCAGAATGTGGTGAAGAAGAAATTAAAACATCAAGGAACTCGGTTGCACCCTCTAAAAACCTAGGGAAACCTAAATAGTCATGTGTCACTAGGAATTTCCTTCTGTTAGTTTTAAAGTTTAAACAATATTGATCCAGAACGGGTGATATTCTGCCCGCTTTAAGCACCAGAAGTACCATTTCAGACTATGGAGCTCCAAACGCTGTGCCATATTGTTGTTAAAGTTAATGTTAACCTTCCCCATCTCTGTATCATAGCAACATCAAGGATGGCTCCAGCATTCAGCCCCCCCACTACCACACACACACACACACGCACACACACACACAGAGGTTGGCGGCGCTGCCAAAACACTAATTACCAGTGCTGCGAGCACTAAAGCGGTCGCCCTGTGGAACCCTGAAACTTTCAAGCCTTCTTGGCTCAGCTAATTATATCAAATACACCTCAAATACCAGTAAAGTCACGATGTTCAAGTTGTATTTAATCTTAAACAGCTCGTTAGTCATTCCCGCATCTGCGACGGGCCCAGGAAGAAGAAGAAGCACTAAAGAGTAACCTGTGCTCAATCTCAGCTAGAAACATATCTGTCAACGGAGGGGAAGAGAGAGGTGCCAGGCGCCGCGTGGGATATGACAAAGTTTAAACTGGATAAACCCACATCCTGGTAAGAAAAGGAAGAGAAAAGAAAACAAAAGGGAGCGGAGGGAAAAAAAAAAAAAGAGAAGACAGGAGGGATTTCTCAAGTCCTGCTCCTTTCTATAGCCTGATTCCTGTGGTCTAGCTATGCAGCTCTGTTTTCTTTATGTGTGTGTGTGTGTGTGTGTGTGTTAAAACATGCTCTTCTCCAGGCTTAGTTTAACCATATGAGGTAGATTCAGCTAATATCTACACACACCAACTTTACTCAATGTTAAATACAATTATATGTCCGGATCCAATATTAACATAAAGTAGCCTTTTTAATTGAAAAGATTAATGTAACAAGATAAAAGTCCAGCTTCTTACTATTAACTGATTATTATAACCCCTGTTGGCTGACACAATTCTATAATTTCATTGTATTTTGTTGAGTTTGTGATAGTGAATAAAGTGAAAAGGATCCAGACATCTTAACTGAGAGTATGGGATACATAACTGAAACACACGAGGCATCAACAGATGTTTTTCCTTAATGCTTTGACTAACAGTAAAAGTAGTACATGAAAAGGCATGCCTGCATTTGCTCACTTATTTTCTTGGAACCATTAATTGTATTTTTGCTGCAGAACAGATTTTATATCTCTCCTTTGCTTCACCCCCCCCCCAACTTGCACACACACATATCCAGCAAAACTCAACAGTGCCCTCTGCTGTTGCTACTGAGGCGAAGCGGCAAGTAGCAGAGCAGGAAAAAAAGCTTTTAGTTCATTCAGATCATTTTATTCTGATGCTGAAGGAGACGTGTCACTTATTATTTAAATGAGAAAGTTAATAAGTGACGATGCCTTAAGCAGCCTAATTAATGGGGCCAGCCAGGCCTCCACCTAATTATATTTAGAACATAGCTGTATGGCCAAATAAACCCAGATATGGCATATTTGTAAATCTACTGCTCAAACTGGATCTCCACTACACGTAGACACAGGTACCTGGAATTCATCTTGATGTGACTCAGGTGTAGTCACTATCATTGAAGAATTATGTCACAGAGAAATCTCAATGACTCAGGCCGAGCACATGAAAAACTACACTAGTAAAAACAAAGAGTCGCCATGAGTCAACGAACTGAAACTCACTTGACTTGATTTGTTTAACAGCACTGCAAAATTAGGCCTCCAACCGCTGCAGTACTTTTTTTTTTTTTTGTATAATCCTGTCTACTGTTTATTTTTTTTTGGTGCTTTTAGTTCACGTTCCTGCTGCAGACTTATCACATGACGCGGTTTGATTGTGCTGATGTGGTAAACTGCGCCCATCTCGTACTCAGTGAAGATAAAAAGGAGCTTATGTGTTTTATCTGAAATTGAAGCTGCATCTGACTGCGGGCCTCCTGAGGTGTTTCGTGTACAGGAGCAGCGTTGATCCTGTCTCATCATCTGATTGACCCCAACACACTCTGCTCCCAGGGGATATCACGAGGAACAAACACACAAACGCACACAGTATAATACACATAGAAGAAATGTGTGTGCAGGTTGTTATCTTTAAGCATCAGATTGTGTACTTATACACTTTTTTTATGGGGATATAAATGATTTTTTTTTTTACGCCTGTATGTGTGTGTGTGTGTGTGTGTGTGTATTCTGGGTCAGAGGGCTTGCAGGCCGTTCTTTTCTCACTGCTGTGTTTAGTGAAATAATGTCCTGTGCGGCTTTCCACCACAGTGTCAAAACCCCCTCGCTCAAGACTGCACATGTCCACGTATATAGTACTGATTCAACTCAGTACATAAAACACACTAAGGCATTTTGTACATTTATTATAACATATATTCGTACTTTTTGTGCAACTCTTCATACTACTGTATAACTATTTGTCATGAATAGCAGACCACATTAACACAGTGAAAGTGTCTCTTTCCTCTCTTGATGTCCTACAGTTTCTGATCTAACAGACTGAATCAAGGAATCAACAGGTTTTCCCTTCTCAAAAAAGCCAGAAAGAGCCAGCTGATTGGCCTGCATATGTCACATGATCTGTCATTCCAACGATAGGCCTCGCAAACTAAAGTTTCACTGCATTCAACACATTTTAATTTAAATAAATATGTATTGGAGCATGAACTGACAGGTCCACGAGAACAACAAAAAATGTAGAGCTGCGACATTAAGCAGAAGCTCTGGTTCATTCTGTCGCCTTGTGATTTAAATGAAAGAGTTGGACGGGGTTTTAAAAAACATCAAGTTGCATTTCTGAAAGAACTTCTATCTGCTGCAGTGATGCTGGTCCAAATCAAGTCCCAGTTGTGTAACACAACCTGCATGCCATATGTGACAGAAGCCAGGGAGCCTTCAGTGAGATCCCCCTGCATCAAATGTAGGAAAAGCACACACAGGGACCCGCGTATAAATACCCGTGCACAGCACACACACACACACACACACACACACACACACACACACGTGAACGCACAGCTCGTTACTCACGGGTTCAACGGCGGTTTCAGAATCCACGCTCAAAGTTTGCTGCTCCATGAAGGAAGAGACAAGTAATCCTCAACAGTGCATGTGAGAGCTCCCCTCAGCACACATTGTCATCAGCTGTTGAATGTGTGTGTGTGTGTGTGTGTGTGTGTGTGTGCGTGCATGCAGAGAGCTGAAGCGGCAAAAGCTTGATGGCTTTCAAATGTCCAAGCCGCTACAGAATGTTGCTGTCGCTTAATTCCCTTTTCCTCTCTCTTTCTCTCTCAACACCCCTCCTCCTCCTCCTCCACCTCTCTCTCTCTCTATCGTCTCCCTCGTCCTGCCTCTCCGCTCTCCCCCTCCTCTTTCTCTGCATTCCCACCCACCCATGTATAATTTCTATTCCACCCACACTGCCGTGGTCTGAGCACATACACACACATTCTAGACTAATGCGGCGGCACAGCTACAGAGGAAGACCCCTGCCATTAAGAAACACACACACACCCACACATAAGATCAGCGCTGAGTGAATGTGTTACCCTCAGTGTTCTTCTGTCATCTGCTTAGTATGCCCCACGCATGTCTGAGGCGAGGAGAGTAAACCGATATTCATGACGGGGTGGAGAACTGGAGGGGGGGAGAAAGAGGGAGGAATGGATGCGATGATCTGTCCTGGAGGACTGAGAGGTGACGGCAGAGACAGAGATACACGAGTCAGAGAAAGGAGGACGAGTCTGACAGCAGGGATTTGATAGCAGAATCCACGATAAGGCTGTGTGAGCTAAGGAATATCTGCATTCCCCGACATGCTCTGACAGACAGCGACGGCGCTCGCCTCCGACACCCGCCCCCCCTCCCGCCCACAAAAACCCCGATCCTGCCCGTCCTCCGCGCGGCCCCGGGCCTGAGGAAAGAGGGTGAAGCACCACTTCACTCACACCGAGCGCTGGTAAATAAGGATTTTACAGACAGCGACGCACCGGAGGCAACCGCATTCAGCCAATCACACCACAGGAACACAGTGTTTTTCACTCTGTGGCACAACGAACACCACTTTAAACGGCTTTGTAAAGGAGTTTAAAGCCATGTTTAAAAAAGATATTCAGGCCCTAATTTCACATAACTCGGAGGTCTGGAGAACTGACTCCATATCAATTATTCCAGGAACAGATCCCAGCACTGTGTTGACAGAGCTGGCCAACATCGGCTTTAGCTGTGATATCGTGATATAAAAGTTTGGTAGAATAGTAGAATATTTAGTTTTAATGAGGCATGCCGTGAATTTTATTGAGTTTGAAGGAAGTGGATATTAAGAAGATCTAATGAAAGATAATAATTCATACTAGAGACGAAAAGTAAGAATAATTTGATCTCTATTAGTTGCTACAGGATCTTTAATCTACATAATAGTTTGAGGTTTGTCTGTTTGATCATCATAATTATCAATAACTTAGAAGTTTAATCAGTATATTTAAAAAAAATCCTATCCCTAACTTTTCTAATGTTTTACAAAACTTTGCCTTGCACTCATCCACAGAAGGGGAAATTTTCCGAGCAGCTGAGCCATGAGTGATTCCCCCCTCCTCGTCTTAGTGGGGGAGACGCCAACATTAGGGTTCTAAATCAATAGTTTGGAAAAGTCATGCAAGTACAGAGACATAAAAAGCATAAGGCTGCACATCTATATAGCAGACATTAGACAGTAATGATAAGTTAGGTCAGGATACATTTTAGAATCAGCTTTATTGGCCAAGTTTGTGCCAAACAAGGATAAGAACGTAAATAGAAAAAATGTGTGACTCTTGTTTCCAAATATATGTACATACATACATTTACATATCAAAATTGCAAAAAGAACATATTAAATTTTTGCAGTTTTGAAATGTTCAATACTCTAAAAAAATTCTACACAAATTATCTACAAATAAATACACAAAACGGCGTACTTATAAAGAGGAAATAATGTATTAAGAAATGTTGAATGGATGCTGCTGATAAACAAGAGCCATAAATAACATATATGATGATAGCAGGTAAAATACCATGAAACTATAACTAAGCTGCAATTGCTTTGCTCTTTAGTTGATATAGTGAACTTGTGTGTAAACAGCTTATTTACACATCCAGCAGTATTAAAGTGACATTATCATCCATTCAGTCGTGTTTCTGTCTACCTGGTGAATGTAAATCCAATAGTCATCTCCTTCTAGCTCTGGTTTTGGTCTCAACCTATAGCTCATGGAGATATGCCTCTTAGCTTATACATTCTTAAAGATATTTTGCTGAAAACACATGCCTGGTTTGGCCTAAAATAACCAAAGCAGACAAAATAGATTTTCAAAAAATGAGCTGAAACTCACTATAAAGCTTCATGAAGCTGCAGAGAAAGCTGATAATTCCTTGCTATGATAAAAAAAAAAACTATTATGTCCCTTAGAATCCACATTAGCTTTAATTCGATGCCACAAATACAAATACAACTTGCCAGTGTTAACAATTTTCAACTTTTACCCTTTTTTGCTACCTTCCACTTCCAGCTGCATCCAGCAATCCTACTGGATGGAGTTTGTGACCATAATAAAAAGGATTGTGACCACAATTAGTTCTATTTCATTAAATAAGGGAAACCTATTTGTGGAATAAGTACTATACTTGGTGATGTGTGCAGTAAAGGATTTGGGGTTGTGTCTGCAAAATTGAATAAGAAAAGAAAGCCCTCAAAACTTGGCCACCATGCAGCTTGTAAAGAATAAAACCATTATTGTGTTGATGAAGCAGTAAATTGAATATCGGAGTAGAACGATTTCCTCAGAGGAAACATAAACCACTTTACTTTTCACTTTTAACTCACTTCTCCAAAATATATATAGAGAACATTTTGTGCACTGTGGATCTTCCTTTTTTTTTCCTTCCTTGCTGGAATTGTCTCTCTCGCAACACTTGAGGCTTCACTGGCAGAGAATTTCATCTTCCTCCACCTATCATTAGGCTGCAGCTTGTGGAGGAAACAGAAGCAATCAGCCATGTATTGTACGCATTGTTTGGTACTTCGATTGTGCTCGTGACCGCCGAATGATTATTTGTGCCTGCTTTCATTTTCAAGTCCTACTAGCAAAAGGGCTTATACAGCTGGGGCCAATTACACCCACAAGCAGCCTGCCATTCACTGTTCACCCTGCTAGGATCACTCGAGATGCGTTTGCGTGTGTGTCAGCTTCCGTTCAAATGGTTAATTCACTTAGCTGAACGTGAGATCAACCAACTCTAAAACCTGTATAGTATTTTAATTTTGTCTTTCTGATTATTAAGCACTTTTTACTCAGTCAATCAATTTGGAGTGTGGATACATCATCATTTGGACCTAAGGAATCAAACCACCGATCTTTTTGGTTGACCAATTGGTGGACAACTGGACCACAGCCTCCCATGTAAAAACACGAGAGATTCTTCATCTGTGTATTGAGACACAGCTGGAAAGGAGCAGATGTGTTCAGCCTGGCGTCCTCTCATTTACTGCTGTCATAAAACACTGTCTGTTTGTTTGCATGTGTGTGTGTTTGCGTGTAATGATTGAGTGTGTTAGAGTTGAGCTCTACAATTAGATCCATCAGCAGCAAAATGCACAGCGTGTACATTAGCATCAGGACGCAGGGTGTGGTGGGAGAGAGAAAAAATGCTGCATCAGTTTTGTTTCTATGACAACAACATATCTTGACGATTTGATCTGATATTCTCCCATAAATCTGCTTTTGCTATGATAGTTTCCCTCTGACATATATGAAGAAACCCAGGAAACAAGATTCCCCTGCATATTCTCGGTTATCCAAGTGACATGTCCCAGGAGCAGCAGAGACGAAGCCAGCGCCTCTCGGGAAAGTTTACAGATTTTCAACCAGAAAAGCATAACACACTGGGTACAGGGATTTTTTTCTCTAGACGGCTGCATGTCTGCTCTCCTCAATGGGGAAAAAGAAAGAAGTGAAAAAAGATGCTGGCACAAAAAAAGGCGCTCTATGATCACAGGTCCTGAGTGTGCATGTTGTATACACAAACATACAAACTCACTCACGATTCAAACTCACAGCATGGAGTCTGAAAGCTGCTGGAGAGGATTAAATGGCACAGTGAGCAAGATGCCTGAGAACTGTGTGTGTGTGTGTGTGTGTGCATGCTAACAGCAATTATAGTGCAATCATAGTACGATAGTACACTTACATGCATTTATGTGTTAATGACTAGGTTGTGTGTGTGTGCATGCATGTCTCTTCATTAAGTGTGTGTGTGTGTGTGTGTGTGTACTGTATGTGCTTTTGTGGTGAGGCCTCACTAACGAGAAGAATGTCAGCTTGTTGCTCATCAGAGCTCATTAGAAGTGCAGGCTAAGTTCGAACCCCATCATCCCACCACCCCCTCCTCGCTCTATACAAACACACGCACAGACAGACACACACACACACACACACACACACACACACACACACACACACACACATCAATCTCTCTCCTCCCCCCTCTCCAAACACAAAGCTCTCTCTGTTTGTGGACATTACAGCATGTGCAGCAAGAGAAAAAGGCCTAACGACCGGAAGAAAAAGGTAGAATAAAGGGAGGGAGGTTGGAGGGGTGAGAAGCAGAAAAAGAAGAGAGAAACCCTGCAACGGGACACAGAAACACACAAACGGTGGACAATCTAAATGTCTACCGAGATGCACTGTGTTTGGAATATTACAAGCTGCTGTGTCATGTTTAATCACCTGTGTCATGATTAAACAATATATCCAATAATTCTCAATGACTTCATATGCATAGTAAATATTTATATTTCCATATGCCTTACATTGTTCGTAGAGGACTTCATTACCCATAATGCTCTTAGAGTCTTGTCATTTTTGAATGACAAGACTCCAGCCATCATTCATTTTTAAGCTTGCACCTGGGAAACAGGTTTGTGACATGTTTCGTCAGGCAGCACAACGTGGACATGTCTAGCCCATTTTCCAGTTCTATTATAAACCAGCTTAGCTGAAGCTGGAAACATTTGATTTTCTCCTGAAAGAATTCGATTCATTCATACATTTTTGTAATCTATACACAGCTCTATAGGGCTGAAAGGGAGAGAAGAAAATATCAGTAATTAAAATAAAAACATGCAATATGATTTGTCATATTAGAGGGAATGATAATTTTTAAATCATTATAAATTTCATTGAAAAAGTTATTAAAATAACGAAGGTGGGATTTTCACATGATCTCTACCAAACAAAGTAAAATACAAATATTTTCTTGTAAGTCTGGAAATCTCTGCAGCATGACACTATTTCTCACATTTCACAGCAACAAAAACTGCGGCTGAAGAAATCAGGAGGTTGTATTGTGATTTTGATAAAAATTCATAATTTTTTCAGCCGTACAGCTACACACATTATAATACACATATTTAAATACGGTTTCAACCCGTTACAAAGCTGCTTCAACCAGTCTCTGTCATGATATTCAGTCTCTTCCAGTCTCTCTCCAGTGTGCCGTCCAAAAGAGTAAAAATGCCAAAAATGTATATGAAAATCTATTACTACTGAAGCAACATAGTGGAATCTGCTTATCTGCTCCCAGGGTGCCCAAGCAGCCACTAAACGGCGGAAACATTTAGCTTTCCTCTGATCTCTATCATAGGCGAAGAGACGACGACCGATGCTACAGTTATGAATCATGCTCGCAGACGGCAGGACTCTTCCATCGTCTCCCAGCCGTTCACACACACGTACAAACCGTATACACACAGACGCCTAGATGAGTATAACACACAGCATGTTTTACTTCAGTTTAACTTCAGTGGACAGCTGCTGTTTTTTCATTTACAGACACGATAAAAAAATGCCGGAAATTAAATGTTATATATTTAAATCTCAATATAATTAAGATCAGTATAGCCTTGTGCAAACCAAGGTCTTGCCTCAAAGGCACTCACAGCGGTGTGATGACAGCGGCCTATTGTATCTCCCCTGACTGTACTAGAGCAGCCACTGCAGACTTTTTCCTTTATATGTTGTAAAGTAGAACTAAATAGGCATATTGTTAGACAGAACTCATGTCTCTCAAATGACTGGATACCAGGTCATTTCTTGCAGCTAAACAAAGAGCAAAAGTCTGAATCTTGCCTCAGTGTGGCCACACTGCATCCAGTCAGCAGAAAACACAATGCTTGTACAGTCAAGTGTGTGGCTGCACTTATCGAATAATAACCACAGTTAATGCAGCTGTGTATCTAAATCATCTAAATCGATGACAATAAAATATCAGCTGAACAGTGTATATTGGCTTGTTCTATTTGCTATGTTGCCACGGTGATATGAGAAGAGGGCTTGAAGTGTCATGTGAGGATGTATGATGCGCATGAGCTACTATTATTAGAGATGGAAGTTGCACGTGTGGCTCAAATGTGACGATAACACATCGGCCAGACGGAGGCTGGAGCACGGCAGTCACACTCGTTGGCAGATATGTGTGTGTGTCTATGGGTGTGTTGCTACTGTATGTGTGTGTCACTATACTGACCAGCTTATAGTGACATCTGGAATGTGTGTGTACATACATGTGTACATATGAGCACAGGTTGTATATGAAGCTGTACCCGATGCTTCGAGGCTTCGAATGTTCATGCATAATGTTGACATTCGATGGAACATTAAATAAAATGTACAAAAGGATTTTAGCATTTCCTTTGCACTTCATCAGGGCGTTTTAATTCCATCCCATCATTATTTCAAGCCCTTTCGCATAAGTCTACATCTATGCATGTTGACAAACAACTGTTTCTTTTTGAAAACAAAACAAGGCAAACTCTTTTATTCCTAGAAGTTGATGACTTCATACAATATGATGACTGATATGATAAGCCCTAGTTGTATATATGTTCATGTGAAGTGTGGTGTGTTCATAATCTGAAATCAGTGTTTACGCCAGGAAACGGAAACATGCAATGAACTTTTTAACAATCTTGTTATTTTATTTAAAATATTTAGGTTGCTTCTCTGTACTTGACTTGATGTACGTTAAACTGTGTTTGTGTAAAACAATGTTCCCTGAGCGTGAAACAAAGAAAAAATAAATATATTGAAGTTGCATAGGTGGCTCGGATGCGGAAATAAGACAGCGGTCAGACGGAGGTTCGAGCATAACAGCAAGCATAATACTCACACATTGGGTGTGTATGTGTGTGTGTGTGTGTGTGTGTGTGTGTGTGCATGGTGTGTCTGCATACACTCCTACCTCCAGGTCGTCCAGGGAGCGAGCCAGGCTGTGACGCTTGGAGCGTCCAAAAGAGCGGCGTGCCGAGGAGCGCTGTGGGAGAGGAGGGAAGCCCATAGTCAGACCTCGGAACCGCCCGCCCTGAGTGGAGACAAAATACACATGTTCAGTTCAGGTGCTGTTTGAAGGCAATGGACAAAAAGTAGAGAAGTGCGCTGGTGGCAGCCTGCAAATTATCCCATGAAACTTTGATTGACAGAATTGGTAGTCTGCCTTAACGTGGATCCATAATATGTCCGATTCTTTATCATATTTAACTGTCTTCATATTTCCTCTTCTTTATTACCTTACAGCAGCTAGATTACAGATGTATATATTTGCCAATAATTAACCCGTAAGAACCCAGATGCATATCTCCTTAAAGCAAAATTATGTGGGTTACACACTAGACCAAGTGGGCAACAGAACACATTTCTAATGTTTTTTTATTTTCCAGAGTAAGAGTTTTTATTGCCAAATCTGTATTTTTATGTATAATATATATATAAAAATATATATAAAAAGTATGCAAACCCAAAAGTTCATTTCAACTGTAAAACTTTGAATGATCATTTTCGTCCAACATTTCATGCATGTCACAAAACCATGCTCATAATTACACGTCTTAAACCCAGATCCACTCGGAGCCCAGAGGACACCAACCCTCTTAGCTGAAGAATGTGAAAACAAGGTTATAGTGTCAAACATATATCTTTCTGCACAGTGACACGCAAACACGCAAATGACAGCAAAAGACACATTTCAGAGTGGAGGGGGACTTTATCAAATATTTGTTTCTATTATAAAACCAACAGCAGTTAATATATCATTATCAAATATGAATATTGTTTAATTAAGCCTCCATTTGTTAGTTACTTTGTTACATGTATAAATTAAAGATATAGACCATGTGTACAGGAGGTTTTTGCATATATGATCAGGGCAGTGAAGCGCCTGGAGCTTTGCCATTACACACGCATGTCTGTTTAGGACGGTTTCTTTTTTTTCCACCTAAATGTTAAATTCCACATGTTAGACCTAGGCATGTACAGTCCTGTTATTTCGCCTGTGGTACCAGATTAAACTTGAGTCGACCTCACAACCATAAAAAGACAAAAACAGGAGATGGACATGATAACAGAAACACCTGTAGAGCTGAATATGAGAAAATATCATGTTGTGCTTTTGTAGTGGATGGTATCATTTAGGGTTTTTTTTTTAAATATTACTCTGTCTGGTCAGTATTTTTTCATTTAACAATGAAGCTAATGACATTATATGCAAATGATATTCAGGATATTCATATTGGTTTTAGGGTTAAAACCCAGTGGAAACGCACTGACTGGAATAACGCATCTTAAAAAGGGGCCAGCTGTGACATGATGCCATAAACTGCTGCTTAAATGAGCACATGAGAAAATTAGCCACCGGGTCATCGAGATTTATTGTCGAGGGCCATCTGACAACGATGTAACCATGCTGACAGGTGCCATAAACCAATGAAGAGACGCGGCTTAGTCTTGCGTCCTCTTCAAGCAACCTACACTTAGCCATGTTTTTCTTGTGTGTTTAGAGAACAACAGAAATATTCTGATGCTTTCTGTTCTCTCACGATTGGCATTTGGCTAATCTGCATGTAGGATTTAGCAGAGAACATATATCACTGGATCCTGGACTGATGAGAAATGAATTGATGCTGACAAGCTACACAGGCCAAACTATAACACATGTTGAATCTGACTTGAAAGCTGATTAGGAGCAGGTCTTGGCAGCATTTCATCAGGAGATGACCAGCGGTGTTGCCTGGATACGGAGTGAGTAAGTGTGAGTGTGTGTGCATGCTTGTGCTTGTTAGCATGTGTGTGTGTGTGTGTGTGTGATCAGACGATTTGAAGATCTCATTGCAAATGTGGCCGCAAACATTCTCACATAACCTCCATTTTGCCTGTTAAAACAAATCTCAATCTTGACAAAAATGACGATGAAAGCAAGAAAAATGTTATGATGAACTGAGATGTGGGGAAAAAAATGCAAAACCAAAAATGAATCTGTTGATCTGAGGATTGTTATGGGTGTGGCAGCAACCGAAGCTTCTTTTCAGAGAAACATCTGAAGACTAAATTTTAGTGGGAAACTCGCAGCTTGTATCAGTGCGGTTGATCTTTTCCCCTCTTCGCTCTTCTCTCTTGCTCTCTCTCCCTCACACACAAACACATGCTATCAATATCACAGGAAAAAAAAGGCATCCTTCCTGTTTACAACAACACAGCTGTCAAATTAAAAAACAAATGTACACAAAACACATACTTCTTTCCCATATAACTACACTAATCTGGCTGCAGCTGTAATCCTTGAAAGTGTAATGAATGGCTATTTCTTATTCTAAATAAAACATCATAAATATCCATGTGCTAAATATCAGAGTAAAGATTGATCTGCTTGTTTCTGTATTTGGTGTATTTAAAGACTTTAATCCTACAGTCAGGTAATTCAGATATGTCATTAAAAGCAGACTAAAATCATGTCTAGATATACATTACAGGTAACAAGGAAAATGAATATAAAGTTATTTTAATGGTTTTCTTCAGAGGTTTAAAAGAGTGAAACAGTGCCACTGTGTGGCAAACAGTCACATGAAGTTTAAATCACATTGCTTCAATACACTTAATACATATATACTATTTTAACTGAGTTAACTAAGTTAGGGATAGCTAGCTAGAATTCCATACTCATGAAAGATAGATGAAGTCCAAATAATACACATTACATTTATCACAGCATAGTCAGACCTCAGCTACTGTCTCACCACTTCAGCCGCAGCCTCCACAGCTCTGTGTCTCCAGTCT
This sequence comes from Eupleurogrammus muticus, assembly GCA_036785175.1. Classification (NCBI taxonomy): domain Eukaryota; kingdom Metazoa; phylum Chordata; class Actinopteri; order Scombriformes; family Trichiuridae; genus Eupleurogrammus; species Eupleurogrammus muticus. The sequence continues at coordinate 24,843,389 of JAYKQN010000003.1, forward strand.
GAGGACATTTTTCCAGAGGTTAACATCCACCTTCCGGTAACTGTCGGTCTCTACCCTGACCCTGGCGTGGTAAACACTTCCTCTTATTGTCCCCTGGGGGGAAACCAACCTGTTGTGATATGAAGGAAACAAGAGTCTATCCCTACAACTCCTTCATATCTAAACCCAAATGGAGACAATGCAATTTTGAGCATTTATGTCTATCTGTCTAACGCAGAAGGAATCCGGTCAAGCTAGATGTATATCTTTCTATCTTTCACCCTTGGTCTGTGTCTGAGCCTTTATTTTGTTTTTAGACAACAGTCAGTCAGGAATGGACTGTATCTCAATGCATTTGGACATTTAGTCTCAGTCTATAATGCAGCCAATGTATTCAACTTTCATCTTAATTGGAAATGTTGAACCATTTCTATTTAATGTCTGTTTAACTATAACTGTCATATGTGAGAAAAACTGTTATTCTATACATTTACTCAACCAAAATTAAAATAGTCTAAAACCTGCTCTGCTTAAACCTGGAGACTCATTATGGTGGGAAACAGGTGGTTTTCAGGAGAAGGCAGATGTCTGGCTGGTGCATAATACATGATCTGATACTGGAGCAGTGGGGATAAATAACTTATCAATCCACTTCTACTGAGTCTGGGGACAGAGCCAACTGGAGTGTTCGCTTGAATTAACATAATACTAGGATGTGAGGGGAACGTGGTCCATCGAGCCTTTAAAACCAACAAGTTGACATCAGTAAGAAGAAAGTTTGAGTCCTGAACGGGTTAAAAGCCGGGCTCTGAGAGGTAGAGTGTGAGAACGCAGAGAATGAACCCAGATGGATTTATAGCCTCAATAAACTGTGGTCTTGGACAGACTCTAGTCAGAGTAAATTTCCACAGCAGGGGGGTGTGATGGGGGATGCTACCTGCTGCCCTGGCTTCTCATCTCATGGTCAGTTTAACACGAGTCTTCCAAAAGAGCCCCGACCGACAAACTGGCACTGCACGAAATGAATTACTGTGGGCTAAGGCTGACCATTTATGAGGTTCAAATATGGGAACAGAGCTGAATAAGTGATCAGCAGTAAAACTGACAATCAATCAAAGGCATTACTAATAAAATACGCTCATCATTTAATCAAAACATACCTTTTTCTCTCCGTCCTTGGTGGTCCCTCGCTTCTTGTCTCTTTCACCTTTCTCTGCCCCGTTTCTCTCCCTGTCGCCGGCACCAAACAGCTTCTTAGCCCACTCATCTTTCTGCACAGCCAGCCGGTGGGTGTGTGGCTGCGACGGAGGAGCGGGCTGGCTCCCTCCAGGTGGTGGCAGGTGGTCTCCGGGGGCCAGCGGCGCCCGGTAACGGTCGGCAGGGATCTTGTTCATGGGTGGGGGCAGGGTGCTGCAGTTAGCCGATGACCATCCGTCGGTGGACTCGGCGTACGACTCCTGGTCGCTGCTCAGGCCGTGGACGTGGCTGTGGTGGTGGTGGTGCTGCTGACGCCAGTCTCTCAGCACATGGACGGGCAGCCACCGCTGCTGCTCCGCCCCTACTCCTGCCCCCGCTCCTCCTCCCCCTCCAGCCCCTCTCTTTTCCCCACCTCCAACGGCTCCTCCCCGCTTGCCCGGCGAGTAATGGTGTGGGTGGACACCTCGAGAGTGCCTGCTGCTGACGTCGGGGTGGGCCAAGGGGAGAGGGTGAGGAAGGTCGGCCAGGTGCGGGTCGTGGCGGTAGTGGCCGTTTCTCAGAGCCGGTGGAGGAGGGGGAGGCGGGAGAGGGGCCGCCGCTCCCAGGGTAGGGCTCCAGGCCTGCTGGGATGACGGCGGGCTGTCCCAGTGGCGAGGACCAGAGGGGTGGTTGCTGTTGGGAGGACCGCCGAGGTCAACCAGAAGTACTCTGTTGCTCTTCTCCTCTGGTAAAAAATTGCCGATCCCGCTATCGCTGTTGCTGCTGGTGCTGTGGTTCTGCTGGGCGTCATTGTCCGGGTCGTGGAACGCCCGGGCACGGACCCCTTCGATGTTGTCCCCCATGTCCCGATAGAGCACAGAGACGAACTGGAGGAGAGGTTGGGAACTGGGCGGGAATTCCAGGCAGCCCCCCGTGTCCGGGTCGGGTGTGCACTCAAAACCAAACCTTATGGCCACGCCTAAATGGACCTGAGAAAATAAGCGTTTCAATGTCAACGTTTTTCAAAAAATGCTGGCAAAAGTTTTTGATTGAACAAAATGTTACAATTATAGAGAATGTCAATGGCTGATTCGCCAATTCATGAACTTTAGTCTTTCTGTAAAAAGAAAAAGTAAACCAGCACAACATTTCAATTCCTTTTACGTACTGAACAAAACATCATAGTGTTGAGTATTGACATCTGCCAAGTTATAAACTGAATGCCCGCCCAGTTTCCTACTTTTATTTTCTTAATCTTTCATCAGATATTTCCTCATTTGAACGATAATTTTGATGTTTTCTTCTATTCAATTTAGGAAAATGACTTTTACAGATGCTTTTTGCTCACAATTTTGGCTTATTTTGTTACAGAGTGGATAAAAACATCTACATTCTGAACATGAGGTCTTGTGGTTAGATTCTACAGAACGTGCCATGTGTCTGTAACACATTTATCCTAAGTATTACTCTTGAAGGAGTTGTGATGAATAAAACAGATTTATCTCTTGTTTTAAATGGAATTTGTAAATCCTTTTTCTAGCACTGTCTCAAGTTCATACCTGGTGGTGACAGAGTTCAGGGTCCACGATGAACACGTGACATGAAGTCCTCAAACCGCCGTCTTCATCTCGTCCGTTGTTGAAGTAACGGTCATCATGATCATCCGTGGCCTGCATGGTGACCAGGCCGAAAAATCGCCGGTCGTCAGGACAACAGGCGCTGAAGGCGAGTTTTTCTGCAGGATAGGTGGCCAGGACCTGACCTCGGTCACTGCACAGACGCACACTGTCATGCATGACCTGCAAGGACATGTGGAATTCATGTTACAACTTGATAGCATTGGCTAATGTTCATCTTGACAAACTGTATTTAAAATGCTCATCTGCAAGATCATCTTTTCACTAGGCCTGGACAATAGAACAATATCAATATATACTGTCAATATTGATATCATCAATACAATAAGCAAATACTTTGATATAATATTGAAAGTTTTTCTCAAGGTTTGAGGGAAAAAAATCAATGATGCTCCCTTCTTGGCTGATAAATATATTTTCCTTAACAATGGATTTAATATTGAATCAAGCAGCCAGTCATTTAACAGACAAACAACAAAATACATACACAACATAAAGCGGTCACATTCAGCCTTTTTTTCATCCTGGTCGTGAATGATGACACTGATTAGTATAAAATATTTTATATCAATACACAGTATGTTGAAGTTATCAGCCACCTCTGCATTTACATTATAAGTCATGTTATAAGTAAGTCATTAAGCATCAAATTCTCCCTAAATAGTTTAAAGAAAATCAATAATAATTAGTAATATCAATCAATACAAAAAATGTGTATATTGCCCAGTCCTACTTGTCACTTCAAGAAGACATGACTTGGAATATTGTGAAATTGTGGTCACTTTTGACCATGAACACAACAGGTGTTACATTTTAGGACTGTATAAAATGTATATGGTTTTATCTTTGGTAATTTTGATCGAAACTAGTCTGTGATAAACATTAAAGTATGTTTTATCTATTTATTTCTTATAGTCAAAGATGTAAGGATTCAGATCAATGAGACATACAGGACATAAATAACAAATAGTTTTGTAATTTGTAATGTTCATAAGAAATTATGATGATTAAAAAAAATCAACACAAGAGCGGATAATAAACAGTATGTATTATTACAGTTTTTATGATGACTCTTAATGGAACAATCAAATAGGACCAGAGACACCAAATCAATTAACATGTAAAGGAACACATGAGGGTTAAGTAATGGACCTTTTAGGCAAGAAGATTGACAGTTGAGTTTACATTAAATCACCATAACAATTTTGAAAAAATATAGTTAAAAACTATTAATTATCTGGAAATTGTCTTTAAAAAATTAATAAAAATAAATTAATTAATTAAAAAAACATAATCTAACCTTCATAAGCACCAGGGAATGAATCTTTTGCTCTGCTCTGAGGCGCCTCATGCAGCCTCTGATGGCCTGCAAGCTGTCGTTCTCTAGACTCGTCCCTGTGGACGCCAGCTCGATGGAGCCGAGGTAGCCCACAATCATGCCCACGTTGAGGATGCCCTCGCCTGGCTCTAATTCCAAGTCGCCCCCGTCTCCTACGTCCACGTCCTGCTCTTCGTGGTGGTGCAGGTCGAGATCCCGGAAGTCAGAGTCCAGGAAGACTGAATCATCGCACAGAACTTGAGCCATCTCCTCCTCGGAGAGCAGGATGGGGTTGCTCTGGGAACGGGACGGGTTGCGGTACGGGGGGAACTCCGGGTCAGACAGCGGACGTGGTTTGGATGATGAGGTGACCCCGGGTCTGTCCTTGTCCGAGCTGCTGGAAGAGTGGCTGGAGTTCTCAAAGATCATGTTGAAAATCCCTCCGGACTGCAGTTCCGCCACCACCTTCTCTGCCCGGTTGATGCCCTGCTGCTTAGGATCCAGTTTGGGTTTGTACCAACCTCCCCGGGCCCCACAGCCCGACCTGTTGTTATTGTTGTTCACGCTGCCATCGTAGAAAACGTCCAGCTCGTCGTCACTAGAGCAGGAGTCCAGGTAAGATGCCGCCATCGCGTTGTTGCTATGGTGACGGCCGGAGGCGCGTTGGTGGTGATGGTGCCGTCTGTGACGCTCTCCCTCTGCGATTACTAGCTTCAGGACGCCAGAGCAGCGTCCGATCAGTTTGACCACGTCCTCGTGTGACGCCTTGGAGACGTTGATGTCATTGACAGAGAGGATGTAGTCTCCCGACCGCAGACCCACGTAGTCTGCAGGGCTCCCTTTCAGGATGCAGCTGAGAACACATGGGCTTTGGCCCGACAGTGTAAAACCGTACCCAGTCCTGCCTCTCGCCACCTCCACGGCTCGGATGCGGCCCTGCTGGTTGGAAGAGGAGGAGGGTAGAGGAGGCTGGGGCAGGCCGAAGCCGCTCCCAGCACAGGGCCGCCTCTTCGACGTGGCGTCCATGTGCCTGAACATAGTGCCAGGGAACTTCTTCTTGTCCATTAGGTTTCAATTAGTCATTCTACGTCCCTACGCGCTCTGCTCACGCAGATATCCGACGTCGGCCTCCTCGTCAAACGGCTTCGCTGTCAGGCTGCTATGAAAAAATGAGTCGCGGTCCTAAATGCAGCAGAAGAGTGAGAGTTTGTCTTTGGCACCGCCTCGCTACTGAAGGAATCCCATCATGGTGTCAGTGGCTCCCGCTCAGTTACCTGCGGCACAACAGAACACAGCCAAGTCAATCATAACAGCTTAGAATACCTAGGTTTTTCTCTCCCAAAGACTCCATCATACTTTTATCTTACATATGGAGAGTAGTGGTGGTTGGTAAAGAGAAGGAACTGTACTTTGTATTTTTTTCCTTGTATTTTAACATTTCTATCAACTGTCAGTTGTTTTCTTACTTTGGAAGTCAATTCTGGTTAAATTTAGTTTACACAAGTGCGTGTGTTGCACGAATAAACTAAAAAAATCTCAAAAATTCTGGCTTTTTATTCACATTTACTTGTAATTTGACTTTCAATACTTAAGTACTATAAATATCAGATACTTTAACACTCAGTGATATAACAGGTGATATTCTAACAGGTGTTGATAACTTTTACCAAAGTCCTATTCTGGTAAAATACCTGTATTTTAACTTCAAGTGTTGCATTCAGGTGCTTCATACAGCATTAATGCAGACCGAAGGTGTTCTATGTCAGCATAATAAGGTTATAACATATTATAAAAAGTTAAGGAATGCAAATATTATAGTGGTAAAAGTGCAGAGGGGAAGGGAGTCTGCAGCACAGAGCTGAACAGGGTGGAGTCTGAACGCGTCTCGTCCAATGAGGACACATATTTCCAAATGAGAGGCGTTTTCACACCTGGCAGACGTGCAGGTAAATGAGTCAGAGCTGCAACACCTGCGCTGTGGAGCTGCAGCTCTGAACTTGAACTGAACTCAGACACTGACATGAACTCCCGTGGTTTCTCGGGCTTTCGCTCGCGTACCGGTGCTGAAAAAAGAAACAGAAAAACCCTCACAGAGGTGAACATGTAAAGAAAAGCTAGCCTGACGCGTTGCAGTCACCGTTAGCCAGTTAGCCGTGCGTGCTAACAAAAGCTAGCCCTGGCGCGTTGACGGCAGCCGTCGCGGGATACTAACGGCGTGTACCTGCGTGACTGCATGCGGGACGAGTTCACGCGCTTTCTGTTCATTTAACAACACTTTAAAAAACTTTTTTTTTCTTACCTTAACTTACAGTTAAAAAAAAAAAAAAAAGAAAAGCGCATCCACCCCTGCTGAAACGTTAGTCCCGCCCCTCGATTTCCAGCTCCTTTGGAATGTCGGCCTGTAACCATGACAACAGCGGTGTACACAGCCCATTTTAAACGCTGTCATTGGTCCTCCCGGCTTGTCAATCACAGCAGAGTAACGGATAATGCGGATAAATTGACCAAAAGAAAAAAAGTTAGATTGAGAGAAATCCCGAATATATAAAAAAGTATCGATAGACAGTCGCCAGATTCCACAGGTGTGACCAGCTGGTGAGTCTTATCGATTACTGATCATAATACTGATCATGTCGTGTAGCCTTATTGATCAGCGTCTAGCGGGGGAAAAGAGCACAACGCCTCAAGATTTTAAAGTCATCTTAAATATAAGGTGGATTTAGAGTTGATGTTTTTTTTGTAATGTTCCGGGAAAAAAGGCGTGTTGTGTGTGTGTGTGTGTCTGTGTGTGTGTGTCTGTGTGTGAATGAGTCAGGTCCGTTAATGAGTTAATTAGTTTATTTGGTTTTGAAACTTACTTGTCGGTGTGAGACGCCGCCGCCGGACAGGCTCCATAGCTGAGTCGCCAGGCTTCTACCGGGCTAAAGTCACGGACGCGGTGGGTAAACAAAAGGAAAAAGGCTGCACCATCTGGCGAAGTAGCCTTAAAAAAAGAGGAGGAGGACCGGAGGAGAGGGAGGTGTGTTTAGAGAGTGGGCAGCAGCAGCAGCAGCAGCAGCAGGAGGAGGAGGAGGAGGAGGGTGGGGGACAGCAAACTTCTCTAATAACCAGGATCAACTACTTAGATCCTTTACATGTCAGTAAAAGTAGAAATAATGGACACTTAAATAAGCAAAAAGTCCATGAAGGAACCATAATAACAGTTTATTATCAACATTGTCTATGTATAACAATTAGATTGTAAACCAGAAAATGGCTTTGGTAGAAGTTGAAGACATTTTTTTTTTTTTTTTGCAATTCACTTTTTATTGATTTTTTACAAATGCATACACATACAAATGTAAAACAGACAGATACAGACTAGCAAGGTTTTACACTATACACACTTAAGCCTCAAATTATTCATACCCCTGTCAAATACAAGGGATTTCTTTATTTTTTTTTCACTTATAAATTAGGATTTCACTTCAGTTTTCACTTAAATAGGTAGGACACAAAAGAATGTCTGATGCACATCCCACAAATGACTATGATATAGAAAGCTCCTGGCAGGGCATCCTTTGTGAGGGAAATCTTTCTTTATATATATATTCACTTTATAGTTGAAAGACTTCCTTTTGTGTTCTATTTAAGTAAAAACTGAACAAGAAATCCCTTATAATAATTGTAAGGATAATAATTGTAAATATAATAATTTGGGGCTTACGTGTATATAAGGAGTTGGAGAAGTTATTTATTCATTTGTACATCACAGAATGTCAGAAAAACAGACACAGACAACAGAAAACAAAAAGGGGAAAGAAAAGAAGAAATAGCAAGAGGAAAGAAGTGAATAATAATAATAATAATAATAATAAATAAATAAATAAAAACAACAGGCCAACTACTTACTCTATTACATCCAAATAAGGGCTCCAGATTTTCATATAAACATCCTCTTTATCTATTATTCTCATTATACTATAGCACATAGTAAGAGACATCTCATTTTTACTGCCACCGCTGCACTTAATAGCACTATAATAATTGTATTCCTTGACATTCTTTAAGCTATTATAACCTTATTAACTCTCTATGCTGACATTTGCTCTGCGTCAGTGGTGTATGAAGTCTTGAAATTTGAGTCTGGATTTTATGTGTAAGAACCATTTGTAAAAAGATTTGAGGGATGACACTACAATGGATTATAAAATACATTTATTTTGTACTTCTCTTTAAATTCATCGTTAAATGCAAGTGCTACATTCTTATTAAAATAGAATCCACAACATGAAGAATATAACATGTAAAATCATGATGGCTACAAATAATTATTTTAACTATAAATTATTATAATTTCCATTTTTATTATTTTGCTTTTATTCATTTATTGAACATCAAAAGTTGTTTTGTCCACAACCCATAGACATGGTTTACCATGTAAGATGAGTTCGACATGATCCAACCCTTAGTAAAGATCAGAGAAGCACTTGCCATGTACAGTTGCCTAATACCTGTGCCGTCACGATCTTAGCTCAGCGCTTCATGAACCAGATGGAATCTGTTGGATAATCCTGTTAATACCTTTTAATCGTGAAGCGGCCATAATACTTAATGGCTGTTGTAAAACCAGGAGCCACATATGTTTGGCTGTGTGGTTTCTGAACGAGAATTGGTTGCAGAGAGAAGGAAATTGCACAAAATGTCAATCACAGTATTATATAACTTTATTAGATAAATATAGCACGCTACAATAGATAATACCAATGAGCATGTGTTGGATTCTTTCCAAGCTTGGTTTTGTTATTTGTTGCCTGTCTGGTTAATTCCTGATGTGTGACAACCTTCTTCTTTCTAGGAAGACGAGGCAGAATGTTTCAATGATCGTAACCTCACAGGTTGAATGGCTCATGTGATTTTTACTTTATTTTTTCCTCCACAGGTTTGGAGACACAGTGGAAGCTGTGTGCTGAGCAGTCAAGTTTGTAAAATCCTTTTTTTCCTGAAAGCACAAACAGCACCTTGTTCTGGTTTGTCTTTGAACTCTCAGAAGTGGAAGCCATCAAATCACGAGTGTCTCACAAGATAACATCTTTAAATGATTTATTCATGCCTACAAAAGCTCATAGGCGATGATCTCTAAAAGAGGAAAAAAAAACCTGAAAGTGGATTCTCATCATTGAAGTAGTCAAGTATGCCAAATTCTTTTCAAGAAAGATTTTTTTTGACAAAATGGGGCTATTTATGAACCTCACATGAGTTAAATGATTGTCTTTTTTATTTTAGAATGCCAAACCAGTAACTTGAGGAAGTGGTTGTCAAATATTCTGAATTGTTCATTCATCAAATGGGAGGAAAGTTAAGGGGAATAAAAAGTCTTAAAAAGGGGAACCGTGTTAAACCAATTGAACATGACTTTTGTCTGTGACTTCCACGCCCATCTTCAAAAACCACAAAGAGATTTCTGGATAATCGCATTACCCCCCGCGGGGGCGTCCACTGCGTCTTTTGCTCTTCTTATGACCGGGGAAGATACTAAAAGACGAGGGGTAAAAGAAACATTGCTCACCCAAGCGGTGAGAAAGCCTGTTTCTGAAAGTCTTCTTTGACATTTTGAAGCAATGTAGGAAAAAAAAAGGTCATCAGTCATCCTCCGTTTCATTTACCCTCTTGACATTAAATCCAAATAAGACTCTAAAGAGACTCTCGGATCCCAACGGAGGGAACACAGGACTCATTTAGGCTCATTTAATCTGCTTCAGGGAGGCCTCACACTGGAATTTCAATAACAGCTGCGGCCTGCCAAGCAGCAGAGGACTCATTTATTGTGTGAATGCATTAATTTCACATAGAAAGGAAACCAGTCACAGTGGGTTTAAGTTTGAGAAGTCGTAGCATATTTACTAACAAATCTCTGCGATTTTCTTTTTTAAGTTGTATGTGCTGTGGGATTCGCTTGCATATCCAACGAGGAAGTCACGTCAAGATGAGATAGTCCAAGTTTTTAAGTGCTAGGTGTATTTTAATATTCTGCACAAAGACAGTGGATGGTGAAATATTTACCAATTTTAAACAGAGACAAAACAATATTTAAAGCTCAACAAAAACAGAAAACTCCTGCTGCCCCCCCACCCCCACCCCCACCCCAACGTGGCGTCGCTATGCTAAACTTCCTCCTCTGTTGATTTGTCAAAGCTGCTGTTGGTCGCTAAGGTTACAAGGCTCCCTTTGGATTGTGTTGCATCTCTTCCACACAACAGTACCCATGGAAATACAGTATTAAGGACTATGCAAGAAAATAGCAGTAATGCTAAGCATGCATTCAAGCTTTCAGTGTACAGGACATACATATATTCAGTCTTCATCTAAGGCAAGTGTATGTACAGAGTAACAAAGCCCAGCGCTCCCAGGCAGCTCAAGGTCAAGTCTTCAATGGATCACCATAAGCTTGTTGCTTTCTGCATTCTGCGGTCTTGTGAGTCTCTGATATATATATCTATATATAGATATATTGTTTTCCGATCATATATGCATGTTAAAACTGACAGACAGAAAAAAAAAAATGGCATCACATTGTCTCGCTGTCAATTTAAAGATCTCGCGTCTTTACACAGTTCTTATCATGCACCATGGCTTTCATACGTACTTTACAATAACTTTTTTTTTTTTTACAAGATACAAAGGTAACTCCATTTAAAGATGACGGCAAATCACTTCCAGTCTTATTACAACAATAATAATCACATCTTACATCCTGAGAATTAAAAAAGTAGAGGAAATGGGACAGGTGGAATCGGTCAGGTGCATTTAAAGGGGACGAAGGGTCATCATCAAAGACCCAAAAGCAAGTTAAAAAAAAGGAGGAGGAGATGAACAATATCATAAAATTATGGAGGAAAAAAGTTTTTTTTTTTTTACCCTCTGCTACAGATAAAAAAAGAAATAAAAAAAAAATTAGAATTTTGGTATTTTTCTTGCTAAACAGTTTGTGTTAGTGTGTATGGGCCCTTAAACAAAATAAATTAAAATAATGTATAATTTTGGGAAGTGACAGAAAAAAATGATTACACACCCGTCTAGTTCTTTGTTCTCTTGCTGTAGCATCCAGAATAATCCACTGCACAGTTCAGGAACTTTTCATTATCATGGAAACAAATTACTATGGCCATTAGTGATCATTCTTACACATAAAATATTTCACTATTTAAATCTTTGTGTGTGTCACATATTGACCACAAGTAACTTAAATATTTATTAATTTAAAAAGAAAAAAAAAAGATTCTAATTATTGACAACATTAAGCAGGCTTTTCTGTCAGCCCATTGTCAGTTTCCTATCCAGACCTTAAGCACTAACAAGAAAAAAAAAAACGCACTGAAAAATAGATGCATTGAAATATAGTAAATACTTTGCATTTTCTTTTTTTTCCTTCTATTTAACTTTACTGACATGACAATACTCAAGCAAGTCCTCACAGGAAAATAAATCAAATTCTGTGTTGATTAAGGTTATCTTTATACGTTTCATCAAGGTGCTGGGTAGGAGGAAGTGTTGGAAAGGTGCCGTCGCTCATCTTGAGGAATGCCGTGTCCTTCATGTTTCACTCCGTCCATTAAGAGTGTCCTTTTACATTTAACATACACTATAATAGTTGCACGGATGGACTACTGACTTCATCGTGGTGACATCAGTAGTTCTTCTCATTTCAGATCAGTGAACAAGGAGGGAAAGGGATGAGGCTACAGTAGATTATTCTAATGACACATTCTTTTTCCTCCCCTCTGTCTCAGCTTGAGGTGCGTGTGGCGAGCTCATTTTCTCACCCGACCACAATCATCGCTATAATCTGCTTTTCTCCCCGCACTTCAGCCCACCCTCCCGCCCCCCCTAACACCAGCTTTTCTCTTCGCCTCTCGTGTCAGTCCGCTGGGCTCAGAGTGACGTGTCCTGGTGGATCGACTGCAGGCAGCCCAGCAGCTGGTAGTAAGGGCTGCCCGGCGACGCCACCGTCTCGAAGACGGACTGGAAGGCCCTGCGGTCTAGCTCCTCGTCGATCTGGTGCCGGTAGAAGTCCATGGCCACCAGGCAGAAGAGGTTGACGTCCACAACCTCGCTGGAGCCCATTCGGCTGATCACGTGTGGCAGTCTGGGTGAAGGGTAGAGGTTAAGGAAACACACAAACCACATTTACTACACAGTGAATACAGAAACTGTTCAGACCACCTTAAATTTTTCCACTCTTGGCTAATTTGCAGCCATTTGTTAAAATCATTTAAGAAGATCAGAAACTGTGGTTATTGCAATATTATTTTATGGATTTGCAGGAATGCCAACTGCTTTCAGTTAATACAGTAAATATTTAAATTGGTAAAGAAAAATGCAGACCCTATTTTTTAAAAAGACTAATAACTTCAAAAAGTAAATGCAAAAAGTTGACACATTTTTCTTTACATTTTGATATAGGATATAAAATACAGTACAAATGCATCAGAATATTATAAAAGTTATCATAAACACACTGCTATTATTCTGAACACATCTGTAACAACCAAACCACCAACGTAAGTTCTACTGTAGGTCATGTAAGGATACAGGGCTGAGATCCACTGAGAGGTGGAAGCAGAGACAAAGAAGCAGGACAGGCTCCACATGGCCATGGCCACCGGGGTCCTCTGGGTGAAGTTTGACAGGGAGAGCAGCACCCAGTCCCGCACCATAGACGACTGGCCTGTGGCGTGGAGTGTCTGGAAAACCTGGAGGCAGAAGGTGTGGGACACTGTTTAAACACCACAGATAACAGGTCGATGGTTGCGATGACAGAATGAGAGACATACAAGGGAGAGAAATAAAAGAAAAAAAAAAAAACTGCACACCACACAGATTCAGTCCGGTTTTCATTTACTGTGCTGGATGTTTTGCAGACCAGCGTTTAGTCATGCTTCTCAAGGGTTTTAGCAGAACGATTTTTTATTTTACGACCCTGAAAACAGATGGGTCACAGTGTGTCCGCTACGGCTTGATGTTGTCCTGGCAACCCATTGTCTCCGTTAGACAACAGAGAACTGGCTAGAGTTGTCAAAATAGAGCTACCAAGTAACCGCTTCGTTAGAATTCTGTGTGAGGCTCCTAGTAAGAAGCAAACTACCAGTAAAGAAGCAAAGAAATATCAGAGCATTGTTGCATTTATTTTATTTAAAGGCATGTTTTTCCAACTATGACAATATAATGTTCATCAGACCACATTATGTTTTATGATCATTCTGTATGTGTTTTTCAGTTTATTAAACGTAAATATATATGGGCATAAACTGATAAACTGGAGAACAAAACTATTTTTGACTGAACTCATGTCCTGCTACTGACCTTGTAGACTACAGTGGCCATGAATTGCGGATAGGGCTGCTGATTGGACAGGAACTCTCCGATGACCTTGTTCATGACATCCTGTGGTGGGAAGAAGTCGTCCAGAAACTGGGGCAGAATCCGGGACACCACCCGAGCCTCGCTGGGTAAACCCTTCCTGATCCTGCAAAAGAGGAAACCAGACGAGGAGAAAATGATGGTTGGAAACCAGACAAGTGTGTTTATGGTTTATCAAAAAGTGCAGCAGAGGTCACCAGAAAATTATTTCTGGACACTATAAACCCTTTGATGGTCAAAGGTTTCAGGGTGGAGGAAGAAAGTATTTGTGTTGCCAGACCTGTGTGATTTGTAAACAAGTGTATGTGTGTGTATGGATCTACCTGTCGAAGAGCACAGAGACCCTCTCCATGGCAACAATGATCGACTCGCTGTCGGGGGCCTGAGGGTCAGAGTGGGCGGGGCGACTGGCGGGGCTGGCTTTCTCCTTGCCTGAGGAGAAACCAACATGACCCGCCGTGACGCCGACCGCCTCCACTACAGCAGAGCCAGAGTCAACCTGACCTCTAACCCCTGTCACCTCTGAACCCGAGGAGAGCACCGCTGAGAGGACGGGACGAGATGGGGGGGGGGGGATGGCGGCACCGGTTGAAACAGTGGGGGACAGGTTAGCGCACGAGTAGGGACACCGATAATCACAAGAGTCAGATGAGAATTTAGTTGACCTCAAAACAGAAGATTGGTGATTTTCTGGGAGTTACCTTCAGTCAAATTAGAAGCATATTCTTACAAAGTAGTTTATTTTGAAAGTGTCTTTAATAGAGTACATTACAGTCTAGATTTCCTAGCCAGCTAACCCGGCTAAATAAAGGTTAAATAAAATAAATGAATAAGCCACATAAAGGGAGTATGAACACCAGCTTTTGCAATAGTTGGGTTTGCGCAAAGAATTTACTGGCTAGCTCTTGGCAACAAAAGAAGTGTTATTTACCACCCACTAGCACAAGGAGGGGGAAAATGCTCAGGATTGCTATTTGCTAGAGTTAGTAGGGGCCAACGTAGGGGTTAGAGGTAGGGTATAACAGAGGTAGGTATACACTTCAAGTCACATGCAGGAAGCAAGCAGGCTTTCATCCCTTGTCGTCTTACAAGTTCCTCGGACTGTAAAGAGATGTAATGCTTTTAAAGAACTATTAGGCATGACTCATGACACGGATCACAGTGAGTACAAGCAGCTGTTGCTGGCATTACTGGTACAGAGTTTACAGACAGCTGATGTGTATGTGGCAAATGTTAAACATGCACATATTAGTACAATGATATATTATTGTGGCAAAAAAATATTAAGAAGTACTTCTACTCTCCATTGACGTCATTAATCCAGGATGGAGAGTCACACCGATAAATCTGCAGCTTTTGACGCTTCCCTAAATCAGCATTTTGTTATGTGGACAGTATGTACTGGCAGCTGGATGCAACATTGGCATGCACAGTCAGGCACAAGCAAGTTAGTTTTCCAGTAGCTGCAGTAACACATTCCCACATCGCTGTTCCTAAGCTTGTCCCAGTTTTCCTTCTCAACACTTCCCCTTTGTTTCAGACGCCCTCAGCTATGAAGGGGTGCGATAAAAGAACTTCAGAAATCACCTCTTGATGTGTAAAGGTCCTGAGTGTGATACGGGTGGTGTGGAGGAATAATTATTTAGTAAATCAAACCCTAAGTTATGCTGAATAACATATTTTCTAGCCGTTTGCAGGGAGTTAATACAGAGCATTGTACAAACAAGATAGAAATCAAATTTTATAAAACCCTCTATTAATGTACCCTTAGGAAATGATGAAAGCAAAGGAAAGGGTTGGGTAGTGCAAGTTAAAACTTACTGGTCAGCAAGCATAAGTGAGGATAACCGATTATAAAAGGAGTCTACCACTGATACAATTTCCATGCAGCTTCATCCAGTTAGCTCAATGCTATATTGAGTTTTCAGTGGGTGGTGAAAGTGAAGTGGAAGCAGCAGTGACGTAGCAACCTAATATTGTGCATGCAGGCGCGTTAGACAGCATGCAGGATACAACCGTGCATTCTGTGGTGCATCGACGCATGTCAGCCAGGTTAATTAGTGCCTCGCTTACCCGTGTACATGCAGGTGAGCATGAGGCCCAGGGCAGCCATCGCTCTGTGTGGCGACGGCATGTTCACTCTGTCCACGCTGAGTTTGACCAGCGCTTCTCCGTCCACGCGAGATAGCTGCTCGGACAGCAGGAGGCGCTCCAGGCCTCGCAGGACACAGTGGTAGATGACGGAGGGGGTGGAGTCCTCGCTGGCCGACACCATCACGCCGCACACCTGGAAGATATAGTCAAAAGCGGGAGATAAGAACAGGGTGTATATTGGATTTACTGTGAAGGCACTCCGCACATTGTTCAATAAAATCCACTCAACTTGAATTCAGTAGATAATTGCTCATTTGTCAAATATGCATGGATATATTATTTTAAAATAAAAGACAAAAAAAGACTAATTTACCTGTATAATTCCAGCCATAAACTCAGCGCCGACGTCCAGAGGATAGTTCTCCATCATGTAAAAGGCCACTGCGCACATCACCAACACATGCTGCTGGTTATGCAGGTTCACACAGCTGCAGGATATAGAGGGGAGATACAGCTATGATGGAATAGGTGTACAAGAAGAATTTCAGTATTTGTTAAAATGAGAAGGGCTACATCTAGTGGCCAGAAATCGCTTAGTATTCTTCATCTCACTTCCTATTTAGCACGGGTATGGTTGTTTTTGTTTTTTTGGGGGTTTTTATATATGTTCATAGCTTCAGTAGTGCTACGAAGTACAAGCACTTTAATATCACATTGAAATTTTCCCAAATGCATCTGAAAACCTTCTCCCACATGACCTGACGAAGGTTTCTGCATGGCGACATTGCACCATATAAGCAGATTTAAACCCCAAGTAAATACAGAGACTGACTGAGTACTGTTGCTGCAGCGCTCTCCTCCTGCCTGTAAACCACTCTGAATAAGAGCAGAATCTGTTGTGACTCACGCTTGTTTATTATACGGCCCGAAGCTCCGGCTCTCTGTTCCACAACTCCCGCAGACACCCGGAAGATGCGTGCTGCAGCTCTGTCTCTCCCTACCTTTACACATCAGCTCAGACTGACATCACTGCCTTTTCTAAACAGCTGAGTGTCTGTTTCCATTTGAAAAGACAAGTGTAGTCCAGTTCATACCCAGGTGAAGATTTCAGACTTTTCCAGACTATTCCCGGGTGTAGGTTCTCAGGGGAATGGGGTGCATGCCCATCTTTTACGGTTGGTATAACAACTAAATTCTCGATCCACTAAAACACAATGAGAGCTACTCACTGAGCGATGGCCCTGAGGTTGGACAGCAGGTATTCTGAGATGGTGGGGATCAGCTGCTTGGCCGTGTCGTCCAGCAGGTCACATTCCAACACGTACAGCACGCCGTGCAGAGCCCCCATGCGGCTGGGCAGGTGGGTGCTGCGCAGGGTCGTCTCCAACAGGCGGCACACGGGTTCTGCTATTGCTTTGTCCTAAATAAACGAAACCCCACAAGTTTAAGGTCTGTTGGGTAATTGGCTAATTCTACTTCTGCCATCGCCACCACCCACACAGCTCTGCTCACCATGCCCAGCACAGCGGCCGCCTTGCAGATGGCAGGCACTAGGTACTGATTAAGGATCTCATCCTCGGGCGGGTGCAGCTTCTGGAGTTCCATCAGAGTGGAGAACATCATGTCGAACTGGTTCCTCTCCGTAAACAGGTCCGACACTGCCAGCAGCTACAGAGATGAGAGGGAGAGGCGTTAAGTCATGAGCCAGTTTCTCAATGCACAGACAAATCTCCAATATTTGCATATTTGAACACAAGCCCATGATACTGAGAATTACTATATAGAAAACCTCAGAATGTGTGTTTAAGAAAAAAGCTTAGTCCTCTAATCTAATAAAGACCTAATTGTGCCTTTGATTGTTTTCCTTTCCCAAAGCCATACAAGGAGCAATTTAGGTTTCTGGCAAACTGTTCAGACATTCAAAACTAATCCTCAGCAAAAAGCAGACAATCCTTCTGAATCTGGACGGATAATCTGAAAGCATGAGCTCACCGATCGGACCACTTCACTGACGAGGATGGTGGGAGTCCTCCGGTTGCTCGGGGAGCCAGGGATCAGCCACTGACTGTAGAGCTCCAGAAGAAACTGGGAACATGAATGAATGTCCACACCTGCACGGTGCTTCCTGAAAAATCACACAGACAGCAGCAAGTCAGGGTTAGCACAGGGCTTCACTGCAGCTTCTCAGAAACAGAAGAAACTGTGTCTGACCTGGAGTTAATAGGGGACATGGGTGGGGAGGTGGGTGCAGGGGTGTCTGCTTCGTCTTCTTCATCCTCGCCCCATTCTTCTTCCCTCAGTGGGGTGATGTTGTTACCCAGCCACACTGAATGGATGGAGACCTAAAGGGAGCGAGGGACAATGAATAAGAAAAATGCTTAAAGACAAGATCACTTGTTGAAATTCTCTTTAAAAAAAGTGTTTCTCAAGCCCCCCCCCCCCATCTCTCTTACCTGTCCCAGTTTGTAGTCCATGTTGCCCATCTCCCTCTCTGTGTTGATCTGAAGCAGCAGCTTCTCGTGGCTGATCAGCGTGCCTGCTGAAACACAATGAAAGAGGACATTTAAATAAAATTAAAGTAGCAGCAGGCGCCGAGGATGTAAAGTGTGTAAATGTTTGTTGTCCTTTACCTGCGGAGGCTGCTGACAACGAGGGGACGGGGTCCCAGGCGTGGTAAGGGTGGTGTGTGTGGACATTGTCTCTTTTGGACACAAGGGCCTGAATTTCTCTCTCCACCTCACCCCTGATCACTGCGAGTTTCCTTCCAAACCTGGAAACACACACATGCAAGCAAAAAGAAATATCTTCAAATTTTGTTCCATACTTCTTTAGGGTACCCAGGGTTCTACAGGTTTCTTCAAGTTAAATTTAAGTCTTTTCAGGACAATTTGTATTAAACTTAATACCCATTGCTTAGCCTATTTCACAGACCACCCAGAAAAGAAAAAAAACTTTAATTTATAGTAATTGCATACTGTATCCATATAAAACATTTTCACTAAAATCTCACCTGTCAAATTTTCTTGTATTTAATGAATACTATGTCATAAAATATTTTTTAACTAAAACCTGACGTGTAGTAATACAGTAAAGTTACATGCTTCCAAAATTTTAATTACAGAGATCAAAATTTAAGACTTTTTTAAGACAGGAACCCTGGGTACTCCTACAGTGGAAACACAAAATGGTTGCATAGTTACCGTGTCTCCAGGGCCTTGAGGCTCTTGTTGCGCGGCTGCTGTTCCAGACAGCTGACTGCAGGGTTGCCAGCAGTGGGCAGCGTCATGGCACTCAGCACCAGGCTGGTGATGGCCTGCACTGCCAACACATTCAACTGGGTACGCTCCAGGTCCTCCTAGACAGCAAAAACGGGAAACAGATTTTCAGAAGAAATACAGGTTTTCAAGAGAAACAGCTTGTGTGTGTATTCCTCATAGCCTCTAAACAAGTGTTTGCACACGCTTACAGTACATATGAGTCCTATGCTTCTAGGTGTGAATAATATGGAGTATGTGTGTTTACCTCCTGCTGCGTCTCCTCCTCCTGGTCCATTGTGATTGGTTGGGTGACCAGCACCCCCAGCAGAGTGGCCCAGGTCTCCTCAAACTGAGTCCTGCTGCTCCAGCCTATGATAAGGTCATATTCAGAAAATAATTTCATATTTCTAAAAGTAAATGCGGCATCAATGTGATGATTGGAAATAATAGGCCATTGTGTGTGTGCGTTTTTGTACCCAGTGTGTTGATGCGGTAGAGGAACTCCCTAAAGACGTCCTTTTCCTGCAGGAAGTCCACAGGGATCTCAGGCAGTGTTGTGCCGAACTCTCCTCCTGGCTGCGGGGACCAGCCCAGTTTCCAAACCTGCGCAGAGGCACAGAAAATAAAAAAAATTATCCAACAGGCTGGTCTCATGCACAACCAGAGATACAACTTCTTACACACACTGACCAGTGGAGGTACTCGAGTGAAGCTGTTGACCAGAGGCAGTCGGGACAGACTGATCACGATGTTGCGCAACGTTGGTGTGAGAAATGCGGGGATTGCACCGTTTCTATGGTGACCCAGGGAAAGAATGCTCTGCAGGCCTTCTACCAGCTCCGCCATGATCTCACATGCATGCCACTCACACATGTCTGCAATGCAAAGATGGAATCAGTCATATTTCCTCAAGTTTCCACATGATGCAACATGGAGATTCAAGTGGATCAGCAATGCACTGAAATATTTATTTACAGGAATCATCCCTGCAGTTTAAGTGGTTCTATAATTGAACACTCACGTCCAGCATGTGGGGAGTCCACTTTGTCTTCTTCAGCATCTCTCTCTGCCTTCGTCTTTTTCTTCTCTGGGTGCAGAAGCTGGTCTCCAGGACTCACAGCCACTGGAAGACATAATTTGTTATTGAGACACAGATCTCCAAAGAAGAGAGGGAAAACTATATTGGGATGATTTTTGGTACATAAAAGAAAAATATGATCTTGTCAGGAAGGTTGAAACTCCAAACAACATTAACCACATTAATTCACAGTAAATGTACAAACGTGTCCTCCTGGCATCCTCACCTGCAACCATAATGAGGCGTAGGCAGTAGATGAGGGAGCAGGTGTGTGTGCTGTACTTTGGGGTGGACAGTTTGTTCCAGACGCATGGCTTCTGTAGAGCTAGACACAGGCAGGACAGAGCCCACTGCAGGTCCACACTCAGGGGCAGGTGATCGTGGAGCAGACGCCATACTATCACCTAGGAAACGACATAGACACTGCACTGTTTTAGAACTACTGTTATCACATTTGAACCTCTAGACAATTCTGTATGTTGCAAGCTCATGCTTGAGGTATCTGCCGAATAGCATCCCATAAACATGTTCAGTAAGACTAAATCTTAAGCCTTTAAAATCTTCCTATACTGCAAAGGATAAGCCCTCTCATTCAAAAAGAGATAACAGTAAATCAAAAAAGTAGAATGCTTCATATGTTAATATGTTGTGTTTTACCTCTGTGGCAGTGCAGGTGAAGGTGGTGATGAGGTGTTCCTTGTCAGAGGGGATGTGTAGTGAGGAAGGCAGCTGGCTTACACTGAGTAGGTACTGGGACAAAGCTCTGCAGAGCGACAAAACCCTGGGGTAGAAACCTGGCTTATCTGAAACAGATTGAGATATTATTGCAGACAATATTTCAACTGTAGGTACACAGATTTTACAAACCAGTTCAGGCTCAAACTGACATTTGCAATGAACTGACAGTGATTTGGAAAGCATGTGCTCAAATCAAGTTAAAACATGTCTGTTAAATGAGACAGACTGTGAACAAACAACACTAAAAACAACTCTGCTACATACGTTTAATCCACCAATCTTTCCTTCTCATTCTTTACACTCTTACCATACACATCAGCCAGCTGGTCCCAGTACGGCTGTGACTGTGAGGGCGGCAGAAAGGACTGGTGTGGGACAGGAAGTGACTGTGTGACCCCTGCAAGCTGCTCCAAGGTCACCTGCAAGGCCGTCTCCAACAACAGTGACCCCTGACCCCGCGCTAACCGCTGCATTCCCATACTCAGGCATGGACAAAGAAGACTGAGGTTGAACTCCTGGGGGAAAAAACGTAGAACGATCAAGTTTAGGGGAATATAGAGTCAATATGTAGTTGTTATACATACTAAAAGGGGTGTGCGTTTGTGTCTGTGTCACCTTGCAGCTCATAATGTTGAGGAGATCAGCAGGAGGTAGTTTGGTAAGGAGCTCCGTTGTCTCCAACAGGGAAACATCACCACGCAGACAGCACTGAGACTTCACCAGAGCCACATACCACTCCTAAAAAAGGTTATTTAGCATAAATGTTCTTAAAGGTTGCTGTTGCATGCTTGTGAGCAAAATAGAATACAGAATGTCGACTCGCTGATTTTTTTTTAACCTTATCTGCAATGACCAGTTCAGGTGCAGGGGGTGGATCCCCGTCCAATGGGTGTGATGTCACAGGAGGGGCGGGGCTGCTGGTGTCGGCAACAGTAGCTCGGAACCTGTCCAGCAGGGAGTAAAACCGCTGATGCCTGTGGATGGAAAGTTGGTGGAGAATGAGAAAACTTTAATTTTGGTTCTTAACCATTAGTTTGACATATGATTTTTTCTGTTGCTGTTCTGTTATTTTGTAAAACGTAATGCCAGCAAATGTGCACAGCAAAATACCCGAGCCAGTGATTGTTACCTCTGAGCCAGGCCACTGGTCTGGAGGTACTCCTGGATCCGGTCCAGCTCCTCCACAGGGACCTGAGCTATACTGTTCTGGAGGGTGAAGGGATTAACAAAATGCCAACTTGAAGGAGATGAACAGTACACCATAAGTAAGTACAACATTACAGCAATAACATGCATGTCATGCAAACTGGCAAATTGAGTGCTATTTCATGAGTAAAAACAGATATTGAATATATTCTATTAATTAGGACTGTAACTTAAATGAATACCATTGCCTAAAACAATACTGAAGAAAATGACAAATTTAATAAACTTACATACAGTTAAAGTAAAATTTAGTAGCTAAAAGACTCCTTGCTTACGTTGAATTTAACAATCGTATCATGATGCAATTGTGCTTAATTTGATCCCATAAGTATTGCTTTCTTAAATGGCACTGAATTAGTCCCTATTAAGGGTTCAAATTACAAGAACAGTCCCTCGTGGCAAAAAAAATGCAGAGCCACGCGGTACCTGTAGTGTCTCAGCCAGCAGCATCTCTACCCGGCGACATGCCAGTGTGTCCACCATACGAGCCAGAACCCTGAAGGGTGTACTGAGCAGCTTGTCCACATACAGCATCAGCAGGGAGCCGGACTGGCTCAGGTGGATGCCTTCCAAACACTGCAGAGTCTTCTTCAACATGGTCGGCTGCAGAGGAACGCGTCGAGAGAAGCACATGCAAAAAGAAAGAGCATTTACACATTTTTAACATGATGGTCTTAACAGGATTAAACTGTGGAAGGAATTGCAGAAAGAATTGAATTAAGTAGAACACTGTGTAGCAAGTTGAAGTGGCCAGCCTGAGGAAGAACAGAAGTTGAGCCAGTAGTAAAAAGGCACGGGTAAAGAAATGTAATCTCACGGTAGACAGGTTGTCACAGCGGGACTGGATGGCCTGGATGAAGAGGCCGCTTGCAGCGGAGTTTCGATGCACAGCACTGATGAAATCTTGCACTGGAGGCTCATGGGAAAGGCTAATGAGGTCACGTACATGGTTGACAATCAGCCAGGTCAGATGCTCTGAGTCATGAAGGTTCTGACACTGAAAAAGTAAAAAAAAAAAAAAGCACAATTTATCCATCCACTGTTTCCCAACCATGGCAGGATTAATTCCAAGGTTTTCCGCCAGAAATGATTCACAGTAACAGAGTTAATTTCTAATTAATCTAAACGTTAGGTAAATATTTTAATGCTGTCAAACATTCTTAAAGAGTCTCACCACATAATCACAAAAGAGGATGAGGGCTCCCCTGTGTACAATCTCTCTGTTGACCATGGATAACTGGGACTCAGGTTTGTCCTCCTCACCTTCCCCTGAGGAATGAGGGCTCAGCAGCTTTGTGCATGAGAGGCTCTGTCTCCTAATGAATGGAAGAGAGGAGCATGATAGACAGACTGGCAGATGGGATAATGTGTCAAGTGAATTTTATTCATACACCTGAAAGTTACAAGGCTTTGTGCTAAAATAGACCTTTGTAGTGCAATAAATTAGTAAGAAAAGTAACTTGTTTTATTGCATTCTGTTATAGACCTGTTTCACTGTTCCTACCTGGGTGTCTGGTGCACCTCAGCCCACCAGGAGTAGTTGGTGTAGTCAATGATGAGGAGGACCTGGCACCAGAGCAGCACCAGGGAGGGGTGGGTGGTGATGAGGCACTGCACCATGCTGTTCAGACCCTCTAGAGGGTAGAAGAGACCGGCCTCAGAGCCGGTCTGACCACTGCTACCCTCCCCCTTCAGAAGGCGGCTGGCTGCAGCCGTGATTCTACGAAACATCCCTGGAGGGAAAGGGTTGTCATTACATTCACAGTATCAAATATTTTAATTATAAAACTTGCACGCAATATAATAAATGCTCACCACTTTTGAAGACGTGTATAAGACACATGAGCAAGGTGCCGAGCTGCTGGCAGTAGAAGGTGTGTTGCTGCTCTGTAATGTCCACTTTGACCTGCCTGGAGGAAATGTCATCCAGTAACACCCCGACCAGCTGTAGCAGGAACCTGAATGGATAAGTGGGTCAAGACAAACCTCAATTTAAAAATAAGACACATGAAGGAGTAAAAACACAGCTAAATTCTTAGTGTCTGAACCTGAATATACAACAGTGAACACACTAACCGAGCAAAGGTTTCCTCAGGCAGAGCTTTTTGGGCCTCGCCGTTAGGTTCCTGGTTACCGAGCACGGCAGGTGGGTCGCTTGGAGAAGGGTTTTGCTGATGGAGGCGGCGGATTGTGTGGCAGGAAAGGAGATGAGGCGAGAGGGAGAGCTCGTGGACCCGCGACAAGACGATGTCCTCCGTGGACTGGGAGACCAGCACTCTGAGGACCGCCAGGATACCGGAGACCCACAGCTGGACTGTGGCTACTGATGCCTGGAGGAGTGGAGGTTCGGTTGCTCGTGATTCAACAATAAGACTTGCCCGTTTTGGTAAGACAAAATATATCTATAAACTCACTTGCAGTTACTCGGTATAATGTATGGTACTATCGCTCAGGGAACCTGATTCCTTCATAGGCCCTGTCGTTACGAACCAGATTTGCTCTGTGTGGAGTCGCACTGGTTGAAGCACACTGCTCAGTGCTGGAACCACAGAAAAAACTGCCACACACCAAGGAAAGTGCGAAGCAGGCCACAGCAAAAATAACTTTATCTGCCACAGACTTATTTTATTTTTTTAATTTTTAAGAGATGAGGTCTCACTAATTGTAGAAGCTTTTTTAAAACCAGACATAAACCATGAAAACGCGAGAGACATGGTTAATTCAAGTGCCGCTCCTTAACTTAGGAATCAATACTTGAATGACCACAAAGGTTAATAACGAACTGGAAAGTTTATATTTTTCTGCCTAATTACCCTCAGTGAAATACATTCCCCCCCCACCACATACCAAATACGAAAGCAAAACCAATCACTCATTCAGTGTATTAGATGCCAATTTACAAAATTAAATCAAATTGTCATCAGTTCCCCCCCAAAAAAGTCTTTTTGAAAAAAAAATAAAACAGCAGATGAAAGAGCATACATTTTTTAAAAGGCACACCAAGTTTCTGAAAAACATTCCCCGGAGTGCCTTAGCAAGAACTGACAGCAACTCACTTGCATGGCGGCTGAGAGGCTGCCAAAAACTCCTTACTGGCAATAAAGAAATTTGTAGTGGGAAAAAGTAAAAAATCCCTAATAGAAAGGTGGACCCTTATGAATCAGACTTTGCTGCAAACACTGATATTTTGAAATAAATTAATGTTTCAAAAAGACTTGACATGATTTTTAAGTATAGAAACTACATGACATGTATGTATTCAGATATCAGATGACATCTCACCATGCTTGCTGGGGTTGTGAACATACTCTTGAGCAGCATGTCCACAGGTCTAAGAGAGGAAGGTGCTACGCTCTCAAAAAGAGTATTTAACACTCCCAACGCCTCAGGAGAGTCCAGGTGCATCTGTGGGGATACAACACACACACACGTTAATGGACAGCAGGTAATGGTTTACTGACAAGTCAAAATCTCACAATGACTTTGTGCGAGTTCAATTCTATGATTTCCTACAAAAACATCTTAACCTGTGTGCATTGCTCACCTGCTGCTTGGCAATCATAGGAAGTATAACGTCAGAGATCTGTCTGGACAATCTCTTCCATTTATCCTCATTCTCTTTGTGACACTGCTGCAGTACAAGGATGAACATCTCCAAAACCTACAACACACACACAAACACCCATGTAAGGGAAAGACTAGGCTTAAATCGCTTAAATCACTTAAATCATGGTATGCAGATACTGTGTGCATTGGATTTGAGACTTTACCTGATGATATTGTACAAGTCTGAGCAGCATGGAGACCACCACTTCTTTCTGTGTATCCAGCTCTTTGCCTGCATCTGCTTTGTTGGAGCCCCTCAAGACAAACAGGTCATGGACAATTGGCTGCAAGGCTGGAATTGCTGGTGAAGGAATGAGGGAAGTATGTAAAACATGTTTATACAAGCATAAGAAATCAATTTTGACATTTGATTGTGTGTTGCTTGAGTTCCTCTTACCGTGTGTGACAGCTTTCCTGCCGCTGGCCATGATGCCGTCACAAAGCTGGATGATCTTGGGGATGCCGATTATCTGCTTGGAGTGGTATCGCTCATAAGACAGCAGCACCAGGAAGAAAAAGATGTTGGGTATGATGGCCTCCGAATCTCTGAAACAAAAGTGCAACAGGTATTAATTCTTTGTGAGAAAAAACAGAGCTTTGTGAAGATCGCAGATATGGACCTGGTTTCAAAGAAAATGAAAATGTACCTGAACTGTCCCACTTCAATGTACTCAAACTGCTTCAAGACGAACCCTATGAACACCTAGAACATATAAATGGTTTCCGGAGTGAGTAAAAACCCAGCCAATGCTTGAAAATTAATAGTGTTATTTTATGTCTATGCGTCTCACCTGATCCGAGTCCAGCAGGCAGTAGTTGACTCGCAGCTGCACAAGCTGGGCGAGCAGGTCCAGCACTTGTCTCTGCAGGGCCACAGATGTGCTGGTTGTGTACTGCTTCAACGCTTTGATCACCAGCGGCTCAAACAGACGGATGTGGTTGTGGATGGCATTCTGGTGAAATGGACAAAACCACAGCTTTTAGAATCACAGCAGCTTACACAAATAAATAAGGAACATGCGGGGCAACATGAGTCCACCTTGTCTCCTCTGTGGCGGGTTGCATTTGCAATGTTGGACCTCAGCTGGTTGGAGGCTTTCTGCATCACATCAAACCATCTGGAAGTGGAGAAAAAATGTATCTTTAATATTGGACTTTTTGTTATTTTATTTATATGATCTATGCGCTATAACCCACCCTGAGGTGTCCTGTTCCTGCTCGGCCTGCACCATGTTACGGAGACTGGCGTCAGCCAGAGCCTGGGTGAAGTGTGTGTACGGTGCCATGAAGCAGTAGTGGTAGAGGCCTGGACGCAGGCTGGATGAGCCGAGGCGGAGAGCCTTGCCCTGGGAACGGCTGGGTCCACTCAGGACGCCCTCGTACTGGGAGGCCAGGTTGGTACCAAACAGGGTTTTCAATAGCTAAAGAACAAGAAGCAGGTTTTAACTATTGGAGCAAGTCATTGCAGCACACCGTTGAGTGCTGATACCACAGAAAGACAGCCACAAATATAAATGACCATACCTTTATATCAGAAACACAAATCACTGACCTGCTGCACACAAACTGTAGACATGGTCGGTTCTCTGGAGAAGCAAGACTTGAGGTAGCCCAAGATTTCCTCCACACACTAACACAAAATATAGTACATAATTTCATTGAAGTCAAGCTAGAACACTATGAGCAGCAAGGCTATTTTCTGGCTTTGTGTAACAAAGGATAACTTTGTGTCCTGTACATTCACCCAGATGACATTAATGCTGAAGGCGATGTGTACCTTGCTGATATCATGTAGTGTGGCCAGCTCCAGCAGCTGAGACAGAACGTCTAGCGTAGCTCGCAGAAAACCTCCAAATTTCTCCTGGCTGCTGTGGAGATCCAGAGTCACCTAGGAAACGCATAGCAAATAAAAAGAATAAAGTGAGAACTACCGATTTCAGTTTCTTAAACTCAAAACAATATTGCATGCGAGAACTGAGATTAAAAATTAAGTGTTTGCTGACCTTGTAGTTGGTGTGTGTGGCTTTGAGGACGTCATACAGCTTGAGGTAGGGTGGCAGGTGGTAGAAGCTGCCGAGCGTGGTGGACTTGTTTACGGCTATTGAGCCTGTGCTGTCCGTTGGTCTGCCTGCTCACAGAAAGCAGCATGCCATAATTAAATATTCAACACCACAAAAAAATGATTTGTGTGTAAGAATGTGGTTGGGTTTCCATGTACCTATATTGACCTCACTGCTTTTCTTTGGGCTCATAGGGGCGACACTGGGCTCCGCAACCTCTTTCTCCTTCCCTTTCCTGCGAATGGGACTGAGGGAGGGGGTATTGGTCAGGGAGGGGAGTGTGGCCTGAAGAGAAGGGAGCAGCGTTAGAACCTTTTAGAATTATTATTCTGATTGTATGAATGGAACATTCACATTTATTACAAGCAGGATTCAAAAAAAAAAAAAAAAAAAAAAAAAAAGGGGGCCAATCACCTTAACAGCTGGTCCTGGTGGAGTGTCATCCAGCACGTGGGCACAGATGTTGAGGATCTTCAGTAGGTGGGAGAAAAGCTGCTCCAACATGGCCACCAGGGAGCGCTCCGATAGCGCCGCCCAGGGCTCCTCCATCTTATTCGGGCCTCCACTGGGGTTTGTGCTGCCACTGCTGCCTTCTTCCTCTCCAGCCCAGGGGTTGCGCATGCATTTAGGAGCCACAGCTGGGGACAGCATTTTCAATAGTTTAAAAGTCAGATGTATGTATTTTTCCTTTCATTCATTTCAAGCAACATTTATTTTGACTTTTATTCATCTCTGACAAGCAAAAATTACACACACAGATAATGTGCAAGTTTGAGAAGAGGCTGATTGAAGAAAATCTTATGTTCAGCTCATGCACATACAAAAGAGATAAATGTATAAAATCTTAGAACGTTGAATCATCTTTAATATGAAATAAAGCCCTGCTTATAACAAAAATATGTTTCTATGCATTCTACCCACCAGAAAGCAGGTTGCCAGAAAGCAGCAGGGCGTCCTGGTGTGCAGCCAGATCCAGTGGGAACCAGGCAGAAGAGAGTAGGGAAAGCACCATATTGGCCATTCCTACTGTCAGACTTCTTCGCTCCGTGTCTGGTGCGAATGAGGAGGTGGTTGAGGAAGCTGGAGCATTGCTGGGCTGTGAGAGACTGGATAACACAGGGACATTGGGATATAGTCAGGTTTGAAGAGGGGCAAAATTCAACTCAAGAGCCTGTATGTTTTAAAAATAATAAAAGGAGTAGTCTAGTCTGAATTTTTTTTTCACGTTTTCATGCCTGAGGATTAATACATGGGCAGTCACACGAAGTGTTGTGTATGTGTGTACAAACCTGAGGGTCCTGCCCCTACTGCGGTTGAGACTAGAGCGAGACGCAAAGCTGCTACTAGAGCTAACATAGCCGCAGTGCCAGCCAGTGCTCCAAGTGCACACCGGAAAATTTGAGGACAGGAGGCACAAGGCCTCGCAGCAGCCAAACTACAAAAAGGCAGCAAAATAACTGAATTTCAGCATATTATCATGTTACTTCATAGTAACCTGTATGTATTAATTTTTTACTATTGTCACATTTGTACAAATCACACATATTCCTCATTTCCTCTACCAATATACAGTAAAACAAATGAAGAAGTGAAACAAAAGGCCTGAATGTAATTCTGCATGAAAGCTCACAGTCAGAGCTCTGGAGGTAGAGGAAGTGAAAGCGTGGGAGACGGCAGTGACGACTCGAGACAAGTTGTTCTCCATCGTGACATCAGACACAGCGTTGGACAGATTGAAGCCTCGATACGTCCTGTCAGACAAAAAAGTGAGTTCAGTTACTCAAACATTATGATTTAGAAGTTTCCTCATGAGCTTCGTTTGTAATTTACTTATTCAAGGTGCTGTGTGTATCTTATTTAATACACAGTTTTAATTCAAACTGCTTGATTAAAGACCTGAACTTAAGCTCCATGAGTGTTATTTACTAGGATTAGGATTATGATATCCTATGAAATGCAAGAAGAAATGTGTGTGTGCCAGTGGACAGTGTGTGTTTAAATACCTAGTGATTGTGCTGACAGTGAATTGGGAGGGCGGTTGTGTCTCATGCATCAGGAGCTGCAGGTAGACTGAACTCTGGTCCCGGGCGATAGCTACTACTGGGTCCACCTGACCCTGGTCGCAGTCATAAAACAACCTGGGAACCAGTCTGTTGGGGTGAAAGATGCAGAGATATGAGGAAAGTGTTACCACACTCGTGCAGCTTGTACAACAGCAACTGCCTCTTGAGACTTTGCCAGAGCAAAAGTCAAGGCAACAAAAAAAAAAGATCAAAAATATATGGAGGCAGCTGGATCAGTGCGAGTGTATCCAAATTTTACACCCTGAAATGCTGATTAAATTCTTTTGAATAACTGTTGTGTCACGAGAAATTAGACGAGTTTAAAACAGGGAACATATGAATACCAGTGCTTTAATAATAGATAATTTAAGAATGATTAAATAAAATTCTAAAGGGTGGCCTATTTATTTAACTGATTAATTGTGCTTGTCTACAACTCTCAGGTGATCAAGACTCATCTGCATCCAGTTTAAAACAAACAACAAACAAGTCAAGACTAACATCAAACAGTAAGTTTTCCTCATTTTCAATGTGAGAGGTGTATACCTGCTGACAGTAGAGGCTGCTACGTGTCGTACTCTGGGGTCGTCATCTCCCAGCAGGCGAATGACCACGTCGTTTATAACCCTTTCCTGCAGCCGCAGTCGCTGCACAGAGAGAAATGTGGACAAATTAGAGCCCAGGTAAGAACTCAAAATTAGAAAACTGGAAAGGGTACACTATAGATTAGTGTGTTCAATAAAAAAATGGGGGAACAAAAAAGAAATTACCCCAGTGTAGTGATGAGCTCCTTTATGCAAAGTCTCCGTTTTCCGCTCCAAGAAATTAACTAACCTGAGAGACAGGAAAGAGTAAATCTCTAGAGGACAATTTTGGCTTGTGTATTTTGTTCCAAGCTATGTTGTATTATATTAAACAGTAAGGTATCTGCTAGTAGCTCCCGTAATACAAAAATAGATCATGAATCCATCTCACCGGAAGTCCATCTCGGCCAAAGTCTCCAAGAGCTCAGTGCGTACGAGCCAATAGGCCGAGTCCCTCAGAGCCAGCAGATCTATCAGCAACTGCAGCCCCAGCTCGCTCAGGGTACTGCTGCACACGGTCATGATGCAGTGCTGCAACACACACGCAGACACATGAGAGCCAGACATATACAGTGCAGACTAACTCTATTAGTATTAAAAACACACGTCTTACCCTGACTGCAGAGCAAGCCATCTTGCAGGTAACGGAAGATTCATCTTTCAGAGTTTTTTGGAGCAAAGGCACCAAATCCGCCAGGGATAGAGGGTTACCTGGAGAACAACAGCACACACATAAACCCATGTGTTGTCAAAGGAGTAACTTGTAAGCAACTGGAGTTTTTCCTTGTAGCTTGAAGACATGTCCCCTTTCATCCAAAAGGCTTCTTCATTTCTAGCCTGATGCTGGAAAACCAGGTGCTATATCTCTGGATCACAGGTATGAAGCTGTAGACCACGCCCTCATTCCATAACAATGGTCACATAAGTCACAATTCAAGGTGTGAAGTGGAATGAGAGTCGTTGTAGTCACATGATCCAGAGAAAGAGTCCTGCTCTGATGGTGAAAAGCAGTTCTCCTGGTTTTCCATCAACAGGCCAGAACTGAAGAACACATACATATAATCTCCTTGAATGCCAGAAAGGCACCACTAAAAAAATAATATTAAGGCGAACGACGACAGAAAAACACGCACCTGTTGCACTCTGCACACTGGCCAGCCAGGTGTGTATGTTGTAGCGTGTTTTGGTGAGTGCAGCCTGTATAATGGCTCCACAGAGGATGGTTGTGGCCCCTCTGATCTGCGGGTCCCCATGATCAACGAGGCAGAGCACATCACTGATAAACTGCTGCTCTGCAAGGCAACGAAGAAAAGGAACAGAGGTCAAAGGCAGGGATAAAGGAAACACAAAATGCACTAAGTGACCATTAGTTGTAGAAATGCACTTCTGCCACATTAATGAAGACAGTTTGATAATAACAGTGTTGAAAAAACCTTTGTGTCCTTTTATATCATATCAGATGTACGTTTTCTTGTTTTTATTATTGCACAAAAGAATGGCACCTCTATGTTGTTGCAAAGATTAAAAAAATTGTGCAGCCTGATAAACTGGACGATTTACTAATCCTTGAGATCAAGAAAAGCTACATTCAGTTGGAATCTTTATACTCCTATTTACTAAACTAAGTTTTATCAAAAATAAAATAGCAATAAAATTACAACCCTATTACACCATTGTAGTAGATCTCTATCAAAAAACATCCAACTTAAAACGGATAAACCCATTTACAGTGTGTAAACTGCTGTGATACTTTGGTGTCAGACTCTTAATTTTGACTACAAAACAGGATTATCTGTATTTATCTGTATTTGTTTACCTTCTACTGGAATGCCATCCAGCGGCTCCAAATAGAGGGAATTAAAGAAGGCTTCGGGATGCAGCGCCCCTGCTGCACCAATGCAGCTGACCGCCAGGGCCTTCACGCTCACTCGTACCTCTTTGTCAGGGGTCAGACCTGGAGAAACGCAAAGGAGAGATCAACACACCGAAACAGAGACACTTGCAGTGATTGTTCACACTATCATTCTTTGATTTCTACATTACACAACAAATAAGTGAATTTATCTCACGACTTTTTTTTTTTTATACTCTCTTAAAACCCACATTTGGCATATTTTGGAGGTGCTTGGGTAACACTCACCATTCTTTTGTCCTGTCAGCAGGAAGGAAGCAGCAAGAAGCCGAACACAGTGAACCAGTGGCTCCACCCCCTGGTCTGTGTAGTGTCCTATAGGACCCTTTATACGGGACGGCTGAAAAACAGGCAGAAGTGTTAAACAATCAGACGCTTTACCTTCACTTTACTTGCGATATGCTGGCATGGAGCTTTGTGCCTTCACCTTGTTGTCTGGTTCGGGTTCCGCAGGTTCATCCTTTGGTACGAAGCGGTCCACACTGCTGTCTGAACCCTGCCGGTTGTGACCTCGGCCTTCGAAGAGATGAGGTTTGCTTAGTGCTGCAGAAATGCACAGAAATATTTAGGCATCGTCAGGGCTTTGATAATTCTTCAGAACATGCTACAGTTTGTGCGCACATGCATACCCAGTGCTGACTGTATGAATGGTTCTGTGGGTTCTTCCTGGGAGGAAGGCGCTGCTCCTTCATCTTCTTCATCCTGTAGTGTTCCAATCTGCATTCCAGAGTATTGACTCTCGCTGCCATCCAGCACCTTATGCACACAAACACATATAGAACAAACATCTCCAGAAAGGAACTAAACTTTAGAGATACTGAACTTTACAATTGAAACACATCTGCATGCAAAAAAAGACACCAAGAAAGTTAAGACTGATTCATTTTGAGTTAGATTTGCTGGGTTGTAGACAAAGACAGCATCACGAACAATGACCAGGTTGCAAGTCAAACAAAGGTTCCCCTATTAGAACTCTACTTCATGCTTGGGTCAATGCAATTTACAGCAAATCAACTGCAAACAGGAACAAAGCACAGGCTTGAGAAGTCGAGAATTGTGGTGGCCACAATCCACCAGAGGAAGACCAAGCTTTTGATCCAAACTAGTGAGCGACTGCACCTGAGATCAACACAGTTTGTGTCACCTGCATGAGCATTGAGAACTACTTTAGCAACAATTTCCCCTCCTAAGGTATATCTTAGTAAAGTATCCCTAAAAGAATGCGAGTTTGGCCTCCGCTGGAACAAAAGCCCGTCACCACCTCAAAATATTTAGACGGAAGCAACTTTTGAGAAAGACAAAGGAATAGGTGGCCATCATGCTTCTACTAACAACACTCCACTTCAGACCACTCAACATGGGATTTCAGGGGTTGCTTGTTTTTATAAAAGCCTTATAAGCATCGCACTTTTTGGAGGGAAACGTAAGTAAACATGGAGCCGAGGAAGAAAAAGAAAGAAGGGGGCACAATGTATTGTCAGTGACAACACGAAGGGGAAAAGGAGGAATGACGGAGCACATTGTTGACGAACAAGCGAAACGAAAGGAGGAAAGAAAAGGCAGACAAGCAAGCCCCTCCCACTCAGTTTGAAGTTTCCAATCGGCTGACCTTGTCACTACTGCTAGAGGAGGAGGAGGTGGCATAGAAGGAAGAGGAGGAGGAGGAGAAAGAGAAAGAAGACGACGAAGAGGAAGAAGTGTAGACAGAAGAATCGCTGTCTGTGGCATCGGGACCCTCGGTGGAAGTTGGCAAGGGCGGGGACGGCTCAATCACCCGCGGCAACGGAGTGCACGACTGCGACGAAGTGAGCAGAAGGGTAAAGGAGAAGGGGGCAAGACCATAGAGGTAGAATTGTTAGAATGGACAAAGTCGCACCAGAATTACTCCGGCGGGCAGCAGATTAGAATGACCTGCCTCCCAGAGAAAAAAATTAAAATTTAACCTACGGCAGGGGTGTCAATCTCAGGTCCTGGAGGGCCATGTGAGTGCAGCTTTTGTTCCAACCAAGCAGTAACACACCTGATTCTACTAATGAAGGTCCTTAGTAAGGACTCCAGTGGTTTAGATTAGTAGAATCAGGTGAGTTATTGCCTGGTTGGGAAAAAATGCCCCCCCAGGACCTGAGTTTGACACATGTGACATCACATGTATATTCCATATATATTTTGACTTAAAATATTTGTCATAAGTGGTTTGTATGATGTACTCTGTTATTTACCTGTTGGGAGCCTATGTTAAAAATTCATATATATATATAAGTTGTTTTAAATACTGTACAGAATGAACTGAATGTTAGGATATCAACTGAAGAAATTATGCTAATTTATAGTATATATAAATAGTTTACAGTAATTTTACTAAACATTAAAACATGCCGTTTATAAGTGAGGAGCTAACAAAGCAGCCAATTTTATGTTTGAAGAAAATACAGCAACTCAATGTAAGAATATAAATTTGGTCCATTCTACAAATCCTAAATCTATGAAGTGCAGCATCATACAGAAACAGGAAGTAGGCCATTAGCCTCACAGGTACTGAGAGCTTTGAGTCAGTATTCAGAGAAGTATACAATCCTCTGTATTCCACAAAAACACAGAAGTAAGAAGCAGTATGTTTAAACCAAATGAAATTTCAGTCCCATACAAATCAGACTGACCAGCTCTGCTACATCTGAAGGGGTGACAGCTGAGTCCGGCCCCTCAGTGGTGGTCTGGGAGGAGTCGCTGGGCGGGAGCGAGCGGTCATTAGTGCCTAGCAGCGTCGCGCTGTCTCCTAGAGGCCCCCCCTCCGGCGTGGCGTTCTCTGGTGTGGTGTAGTCAGCAGTCTCTGGAGTGATGTTGGCCCCGCCACTGGAGCTGTGACTCAGCATTTCCTCATCGTTGTCGTTGGGCGACTCGGGAGTGTCTGAGGCGGATGTCGCGCCCCCGCCACCGCCGCCCTGCTCCGAGGAAGCGCTCAGATCCACAGAGTCGCCGGGTTGCAACGTATGCTGGGAGGAGCGTGGCTGTTCTGTGATGATGTCCACCTGGGCTGCAGAGGAAGCATCTGCGCCAACAACGGACGCTGAAAGAATTAAATTAACAAAATTAGTTGTTAAACCCTATAGTCTGCACTGATTTGTATTTTTTCTGGAATGTATATAACCATAAAGTATACAAGGCTGATGTGACTCACCTGTGAAGGCACCAGTGGTGACCTCGGTCCTCTCAGGGTCATCCTCCAACCCATCCTCCTCCCCAGAAAGCATTTTACCTGCAAACAGGTTTAAAGTCAATATACAAACACACCGGTATCAACACCAGCTGAAGAAGGAAAGGGACTAAAACCTGGGTGAGGGAAATTTACTGTCAAAGACCAGATATTTAAGTTATAGGATATAACCAATAAATTCCAAATATGTGCTTACTTAACAGTATACCAAAAATTTAGAGGCAAATCCACCACCTTAAAAGACATAGCTGGAGGTAAATATTCCCCAAACTTTGACGGCCACATCAGTAAGAGTTCAGAAGCAAGCAGAGAAGATAAACTGACTAGTCACCTCTCGGTTTCCTGAGGAGGAGTGGACTGCAGGAAGACCCTCCCCCCACTGTAAGTGGCAGGAAACAGGAAGGAGAAACAGGAAGTGAAGAAGGGAAAAGCAGCAAAAGCAAAGCAAATCCCGCAGGAAATGTTAATTATAGACAAAAGAGAATCAGTAAGCGAGCAAAGAAATGAGCCACGAACAGATACCAAAGCAAGAGAGTAAATTTTGGTCAAGTAATTGACAAGCCAAGTCAGTATGGGTTAATGAATTAATAGCTACCTAAAAATTAACACTGCAGGAGAAACATTATTTGTAGTAAAAGGCTAAGCTTCAAGAGCACAGAGTCAACCAGTGGCCGGATGTTGAGGAGCTGAGAGACGCGTTTACCGATAAACTCGAGGATGCTGCCGGAGCGTGCGCGACTCTCCGAGTCCTGCCGGAACACGGTGGCGTGTGCGATGCTGCCCGCGGTGATGAGCATGTGCAGGAGCTCTGGTGGAGGAGTCCTGAACATCTGCTGCAGCAGCTCCAGAGCTGCCGTCACCACGTTGTGATCCCAGTGCTGTGTGTAGTGTAAGGTCAGCTCGTACACCTTAACACACAGACAAAGGATTATTCTTCATTCTCCATTCATCCCTACTGATGCACTTTAATACATGTACATTGCACACATATTTCAGCATATATTTTAATGTCTCTCTTTGGTTGTATATGATTGCATGTTTATATTATATTGCTGAGAGAAATGTAGCTACATTTTTTCCTATTGTGTCGCAATGACAAAGGTTTCATTTATACAATTTCAGTATCAAAATGTTGGTTTGACATGTGCTCAGCACCTTAAAAAACATACTTCTGTAATGGTTAAGACATACTGCTACAGTACAGTTCCAGACTTAACTTCTTACCATTTTAAATACACAGTCTTTGTTCTAACGGTGCTGCATTGACAGAGTTAACACATCTCTGCACACAAGTGTTGCGCACACGGTTTGAGATATAGCACTACACTCTAATACCGAGACACACCCCACACACCTGGAGCAGCTGTTCGGGGGTTGGCTGCACGTCAGCCTCCTTCCTCATCACTCCGAAGCTTCCTTTGAGGCTGGTGGTGTTGACTTGCTGCTGCAGCAGAGGCATCAGGTAGCGCAGGGTTAACAGCACCCCCAGGATCAGATGGCTGACGTGCTCCTCGTCTACGGGAACCACCAGACCTGCAGACAGGACAGACAGGAAGTTGGCACATGCTTTACTGAGCTAGTTAAGTAAGATTCTCAGTGTAACTGTGAAGTGGAAAAGTATATTCCTCTGCCTGCTGATCAAAAGTTTTGCACTTTCATGATTTTGTTAATGATCTTAAAATTTATTTTTTCTTATAGGTCAGCAAACATTTGAAAGTAAATCAATACATAATCCTTTTGAGAGACAACATCAGAATTACTGTAGGATATCTGAGGCATGTGTGATAAAGCTTTATCATAATTAACTTAACTGCAACATACAAAATGAAAGGAGGAAGCATATAGAGATTTGCAATAAATGTCAGGCCTCCTACCAAGCAGCATGTTAAGGAGCCAGGTGTAGAAGTAGCTGGTGCGTCTGGAGTGTTGGCACACACTGACGGCCGAGCTGGCTGCTGTCCGCCTGATGGTGGGGGAGCTGGACTTCAGGTTGGCCACAAATGACTTGAGCAACACCTGAGACAACAATGTCAATAAGCCTTTAGGATCACAGGATATGTGTATGTCCTCATGAAAACTGTGTCCGTCTGTGTGTGCGTAGAGGGATCGATCATATAAAACTAATATCTCAATGGAGCCAAGATCAGATCCACACACAAGGACAGAAACTTCAGGAGGAAGATTAAAAAATTGCTAGAGCAGAAAGAAACAAGAGGAACCAACCAACTCTGCTACAACAGGTGAAGTGTTTGTTAGAACCCTGTGAGTGGATACCTTGATCTCTCCGTCATTGGCGAAGTGTCCCAAGGCCGCCATAATCTTAGGCATCGCTGCAGCCAGCGTCTCCTGCACAGACTCCTCCTGCCGCTTGGTGATTCTGGTGAGGCACGGCAACAGGTTGACCAGGTAGGGTCTAGAGCACGGGGAGTGGAGAAGGATGCAGGAGTGGAGGAAAAAAAAAAAAATCAATGAAGCATAGTTGATCATTATTGAATTGCAACCTATTGAATAAAAACTGTTATATTTCAGGTAGTTGTGCATATACCTGCATTTCTGTGGTCTGATGAGGTGGGCGAGCTCAGCAAACCTCCACAAAGCTGCCCTCAGACTTCGAGAGGCACCGTTCTACAGAGATACACAGTCAACATCCTCAACATGAAGTCTCAGAAACACTTCTACCATCACACTGATATTTTCAGAAACACAGCAAACATTTTATTGCTACACTTTACAAGGAACAACAGGCACACCTCATTCATTAGAGAGGGAGACAAATTTTGTTGCATAACACAAAAAATGACTCATGATACACACTGGAGATCTTTCCGCCTACTAATCATCTGGAGATTTATTAAAGCTAAATAATTTGTTTGGACAGTGACAAGCACAGCAGCTACGAAACCTACGCCTCTAACATTATGTGAAGAACAAGCCTTCCCAGAAATGTTGCTCTCCCTTATTCTCCTAAGAGAAACACCGTCTGCATCTGAAAGCTGGGAGATTGTCTCCAGTTGGATGAAGCATTTAGAGCAGGGGTCACCAACCCTGGTTCTCGAGAGCCACTCTGGGTGCAGTTTTTGTTCCACATAAGCAGTTATACCCCCGATTCTACCAATCTGCGATTCGAACTTGCTATGGACCTTCATTAGGTTGTAACAAAAACATGCTCCCACAGCGGTCTCCAGGACCAGGGTTAGTGACCCCTGGTTTAGAGACTGACTTGTGAGTCTATACGGCTGCATGCCTTGTTACCTTTTTAATTTCTTTGTACAGCTCCAGCTGCAGTCTAGGCAGGTTGGAATCCATTAGTGCCTGAAGAAAAAAATAATCAAGAATCAATAAAACAGCAACTACAAACATGTAAGATTAATTACTATTAAAAAAAAATCAATAAAGAAGGAACAAAAGAAACCAGTCAGATATCAGGAGCCTGTTGCAAAGACTTTAACAGAAAAGACCAGGTTCTCTATAAGCAAATGTAGTTTGGAAAAACCATCTATGGTTCTGTTAGTTTAGGCAGGTGTGAAGGACAATGCTGAAGGAATCTTGGCTCACTTTGATGATTTTGTTGAGGCACTCATCAGCTACCATCCGGACATCTGACTCGCTGTCGTCACTGCAGAGCAGGAACATTTCCATGGCGATGCCCAGCAATTTCTGAAACTCTGGAGACGTTCTGCTCCCGGGACCATAGAGAATTAAGTGAGGAAAATGTAACTACACGCATATTTAACTGTTAACGGATCATGTTTATACATTAACAGCACAATTTTTCAGTAGAAAAGGCTGATATACAGTAAACACTCCAAAAACAACTCATGAAGAGAGAAAGAATATAACTGAATGTGCTCAGTGGATTTTTATATTTATCGGCTTTAGATTTCAGCTGCACCAGCGAAAATAAACGTGCCTGAAGGTGCGTGATTTGACTGAAACAAGATTTCACTACAAAAAACAAGACCTACCTCAGAGAGTGAGCCACAATGTTTTCACATATAGTCAGGCAGTGGGTCACCCTGTCCTTCTTTGTGGTAGCCTGCTCCTTTTTCCTGTCAATGAGAAAAACATGGAGCATGAGAAGAACAGCGTTACAGGGAAAAATATGGGGGAAAGATCGGGATTAGAGACTGAGGCAGCATCTTTGTAAAATTTACGAACTGCAGGAAGCCATTTCAGGATCATAATTACATTGGTTGCCAATAGAAACAATAACGTGGACAGAATATCTAATATAGGAAATCTGCAACCTCCTATAAAACCATGCTCATCTTTTGAAGTATCACAGAAAGAGATAAACAAAATACATTAGACCACCACATTGTAACTAGCCCAATTGAATAGCTTTCTTAATTAAGGAGGAGAAATGTTTTTAAGTTGCAAAAAGAAAGTCACAAGAATGATGATTTCAGACCTATTTATTCTGCATCCAATAATAAAACATGAAAGCACTGACAGTGGAATAAAGCCTGTTACTGAAGCTGTTAGGCAGACTACTACTATCTGGTACAGCAGTTTATAGGCAATGAGACATTAATCATCAAAAATCATGGTTACTATTCAACCGGGTATTCATTCAAACATATTAAAAAATAGCTATAAAGACATTGCCTAGGGCACAGAGTTGGATAATGTCCTGACGCCTGGTATTTTTTTCCAGAGAGAATGTGCTCATAAATGATACGTATATCTACAGATCTGTGGACATCACCTGACATGATATGAACAGGCTAAAAACAAGCATTAGAGGAAGCTCTGTGTCATATAGTCTTGAATGAAACAAGCTGGACTCTGAGTAGGAAACAAGGCGTGTAGCCGATGCGCCCCCCCAGCAGCAGCAGCAACAGCAGCTCCTGGATCCGGACGGGATGGGGTGCAGGCGTAAATGACGTCAGTCCAGCAGGAGGTTCTACTAATGCTGCTGATGCACCTGGTCCCGGTCCTGCAGGTGTTACCATAACAACTGAATCCATTCAAACTGTGAGCTCTCCTTAAACGTATTAACCAGCAGCCACTTGACTGAACGTCTGAATTGCTCTCTGACTGCTTTTTATTTTGCGCAGTAATGTATTCAACTGATAATTAAAACTCTGTAGTCAGAAAACATCCCACTGGGGAGCAACAAGTCACTCTAAAACAGCGAAAAAATTAAAATCTTACTCGCTTGGTTGGTAGCCTCAGTGTTAGCATAATTAGCATCGAGCCAGCTATTAAATGCTTGCAGTTAGCTCTCGCGCTAAGATAACGGTTACCCGTGGAGGTAATAATAGACCCAAAAAAAGCCCACTTACTGCCTCTGGGCGAGCTCCTCAGCGGTTGGTGGTCCCTGCTGCTGCTGGAATGACTTCAAAGACTCAAAGGCCTTCATCAGCTTCTCCATGGTGGCCATTTTAGCCACCAAACAGAAAGAAAGCTAGCCGGGCTAAGCTAATATTTACAATGCGAGCTGGTGGGCGAGCGGTGCTAACACCGCTAGCACCGGCTCCCTCTGCACTTCTCCGGTGCGAGAGCGTCTCTTATCCTTGCACAATGTTGTTTCCACATGAAGAAGATGTTGGTTGATAGGCCATCTTTGATGCAGCGGTTGTTATCACACCAGGAAGTGGCAAATGTGACAGCTTGACAGAGACAGCGGGAGGAGTGTACCGGTACTGGCCAATCAGATTGCGCCTTTATGATGAATGACGTGTAAAGGGGCCAATGACTCACAGAGGGCTTTTTTTTTCTTTTGTTGTTATTGTTGCGGTCACGGGACCGCTGTGAAAAAAGCAGATTCGCGTACTGAAGCGGTTATCATTGCAGCAAGAAAAAGAGTGAGGAGGCCCCCAAGGCTTCATGTGAATTAGATCAAGGGAAAAAAGGTGCGGGGAAATGTTATTTATTCGGACAATTTAAATAATCCTGAATCAGTGTGTGTGTGTGTGGAGGGGGGATTCATTTTTTAATATTTAATTTTAAAAACAATATATAAGCACCTGCAGCCAGTAATTGTTCTCCATTATCCCTTTAAAAGTAACTAATTTATATATAATATATATATATATATATATTATGGCTTTGATATAACAAATTTTTGCAACAAGTTTATTTTTTTATCCCTCTCATCTATGCTCATTTATTCACAGAAAGCAGCATTAAAAGAGGACACAAATAAATAAGTCAGGACACACTTTTTTTTTATACAAATGGCAGTGTATTATTTCATAATTACAAATGTCAGATATGGTACAACAACCAGTGATACAACTTGTACAAGAATTAACAATGACTGCAGTGGTTGAACGACATGACTGTACAGATAAAAAAAAAAGAAAAGAAAAAAAAAAAAAGAAAATCAAGAGGTCCCAGGCCCCGTCTGAATACCAATAGAGCATTTGTCTTTCTTCCCTTCCTTGAAACGTCACCGATCTCTTTTCAGGCAAACATTGACGGTCATCACAAAACTAGACTTAAGTGACGCCAAGGAGTGGCGTACCTCACTAAAATGTTGAGGGTCATCCCACTTTTGGCTGGGCTGACTCACCATCACCACTTTTGAGGAGGGCAGGAGAGAAGGAATGCTTGTTATGTATTCAAACGGGGCCAGCTCAGCTGGTCACCTTGCCATTTATAAAGTTGTCCTCAGATACCAGTGAGATATGTTGGCACTAGAAGGTCATCATTTACATATACAAGGAACCTGAAGTATTACAAACCGATACATGCTTGAGTAATAAAACATATGTATTTTTTAAAACAGGCATTACAATGCACTTAGTGCGGACATTCAAAACTGTTGAGCTGTTTAAAGTTCCTGTATGTGAAGGAATTTCTCTCAGAATGGACGGAAGGATATAAGTTGGAAAAAAGATGGGATGTCACAAATTAACTATGTAATTGGCACATACAATGAAGGCTGTCAGTCTTTCCTCAGTAAATTTTTCAGATAGCAAAACATTTGATTCACTTGATGTTGCTTTTGGTATCATTGGCAAAAAAAAAATGTTAAAGACACTTCCTATAGTCATTGTCAAAACACATGATAGTGCAATGAAACTGAACAGAATTTCCTTTCTGCTAAATGGATGGTAAAGAAATAAAGTTACTCCAAACAATGACGGAGGCATGGGTGGCGAACAGTTTCGTTTCCCTGTGAGTGTGAGTGAATGTGTGTTAGAGCTTAATTACATGTTAGAAATACATAATTTACAAGGTTTTTTGAGGCTAGAGAGCTAATAGGCTAAAATCTACATAGGTAAGAGAAATCAGCTTCAAAATGTGCCTGAGAGCAACAAATAAAACACTCAGAAACTCAAGTGACAAGCCAGCCACAGCTAGATGCACACGTTTGATTCCTGATTTTGATAATGGAATGTGCAACAGGGGACAAAACATTTAGAACAAGCCAAGAACTAGCAACCAGATGGGGAAATATATGCGTACCATTTCACATATATGTGGTTTTGACTTATTTGAATGACATTCAAGTCCCTACAACATTTTTGATTTATTGTACTGACAAAATGCAGACAATGCTTTGTTCTGTTAACTAATGATGTGGAACAATCTGTAGAGTCAAAAAGAATGGACCCTTTTGGCAACTAATTTTCTAAACTTCACCATTTGGATAGCACATCAAATTTTCTTCATTGCTTTAAGGTTGAATAAAAGCTGCATTTGCATACAGTATCATATACACATACAAAGCGAACATGTCCAGATTGGGTATTCACAGCATTAAAACAGGTGGTGGGGGTGAGCGGGGAGGGGAGTAAACAGCGACCGCCTCAAAAGCAAAATGGTTTCTAATGCCTCTGAAATGCCAGTGAGAACAAAAACAAAAACAGTGAACATGATGAGTCCTTATTTTAACCTGTTTTGGTAATGCACAGAAACTTTTTGTCCACGATTGGTTAAACCGAAGGCCGAAAAGTTTCCTCTATGATAAAAACAAAAGTGCACAACAGTTGTGGTTCTGCAAGTGGTCGAGTGTTCCTGTACACAGATGATGGTAATTCTGCAGGCAGGAGTTTAAATATTATCCCCGTTTCTCCCCCATCTACACACATACAAGCAACCAACTCAAGTCATTCCTATAAGAGAACAACATACAAGATTTGAATGGAACAGTAGAAAAGGTGGGCGCCATCACGGTTAGCAGATTTTATTTTTTATCTAGAACGAACACAGCTAAAGCCACGGGATTATAGCTGCAGGTCTACTGGCGGGATATGTGGCCGACGGGCATCGTGCTATCTATGATCAACAGGCACAGAGGCCAAAGCAGGCTGTGTCATGACTCAGTGCAGAGACTAATAGCTGCTGACAGCTGAATCAATGGAAGTTAGTTTGATGACAGCAATTTGTTATCTAGATGAAGCCACTGTTGGCTGCAGGTCAGATCTCTAATATCATACCGTCATCATCATCTGTCTCATCTGTGTTCCAACTCATTCGCCAGTCCCAGGCTTTCTGGTATACTACAAAACACGGGCAGCAAATTACTAGGATCATTTGGGGGGGGAAAGGAGTTTAGATAAAAGAGGTTAATAGTTACTGGACATGTCAGGAAAAAATAAGGTTAAGCCAGGTAGTACAACAAATGAAAAGCAGGATATTAAAAAAAAAAAGAAAAAAAGAAAAAAAAACCAAAGAAAGAAGAGAAAT
Source organism: Eupleurogrammus muticus (assembly GCA_036785175.1). Taxonomy (NCBI): domain Eukaryota; kingdom Metazoa; phylum Chordata; class Actinopteri; order Scombriformes; family Trichiuridae; genus Eupleurogrammus; species Eupleurogrammus muticus. Next base: position 24,887,350 of record JAYKQN010000003.1, read on the forward strand.
TGCCAAAAAATTGTTCTGCATGAGTCAATATTGTAACAGACATTAACTTAACAGCTGTGCTCCTAAAGGAAAACGCTGTCTGGCATCTGAAATTAATGTTCTGAGCCTTGTGGAGCTCATGGGAGATTTTTTGGGGAGGTCCAGGAATGATAATTGTCAGGCCTTGTACTGTATTATGGAAAAAAGCTCTCCATAATATTTCCTCTAATTTCAAGGATTCTCGTGTTGCGCATGCCGACTCAAGGATTGTCTGAAATAAATCCGTGCCACTGCTGCAAGACTCCAGTTGGTACAGGCACCTAAAAAACTGTTTACAACACACCAGTCAAACACCAACACTTGTCGTCCCACCTGCCTAATCTAACCGTTGGGAGGACACACATTATCGCTGATGAACCAAATTTTTGTCCTCTAATCAAAAAAGGCGAGTGGAGATTTACGGTGGAAACATAAAAGAAGGGTTTAAGCAGCATGGCATCAACACAGCAATGATAAGACTGAATTAAATTTCCCCTTAACATTTTGATCTACACACTTCATTCAGATCTACCTGAGCCTTGAGGGGGTACAGAGGCTGTGGGTTTGTTTAGGACTGGGCGGGTCTGATGTGCTAACAACACGTCACATTGGCCAAATCAAAGATAAACATACAGCACATATTTAACAAAAAAAGGCCTTATGCTACATTGAGAAAATAAAAAAAAGACAACTGGTACTGTGCTTCTTAAAAAAACTCCCCAAATACACATCCATACTCTTTCCAAAAGAAAATAATAAAAAAAAAAAAGAAATAAAATGTAATGTATGCATTCAAGTGGTACTTTTATGGCTTTTTGTACAATACAACCTTTAGTGAAAATATACATCTAGACATAAATTCAAGTACAAATGTACAAAATCTTTAAACTCATACTTTTTTCTTTAATTATAATACACTTTTAATACAGCTCATAAATACAGGTCAACATTCACTGAGTTCCTAAGATTTGCGCTCGGTTGGAGTTTGTGGTGAAGTTCAGCGGCGGGGTGGGGGGGGGGAGGGGCGGGTGAGGGAGGAGGCAGGTGGAGGGAGTGGTTTAAAGTCGCGAGGGCTCTTCGATCTCATCATCACTGTAACCGCTCTTAAAACAGACCTGGGAAGAACCAAAAAGTGAGGGCATATCATTAGCAACTTTCATCACTGTGCCGTCTCCGTGGTCCAGAATGTTCAAGATGATGTCACATTTTCCAGAACGGCCGACCTTGATTTAACCGCATCACAAGTAGTATGTGCTGTAAGGCAAAAATGTACCCGCACATTATTGTGAGAACCTACCAGTTGACATGTGGTCGGTTAGAAGGAAACATAGAACATTTGATTAAAGTGAAGCAATTCTGATGAAATTGTTTTCTAAGCTTTATTTTAAATGGGTATAAATATATAAAACAGAACCGCTGTGCAGATCTCTTGTGTTATTGCACTAACTCAATATATGTAATATGTAGATACCACCTTTTATTTTACTAAAAAGAGGTTTCATAGATTTGAAACATATTAGTAACTGCAGTATTATCATCAGGCTGCATACAGACCCCCCCAAAAACCACCACCATTAAGACAGTTACATACTAACACAAGTATGTTGTATTTCAAGTAAAGCCCTCACTACTACTTCAAAAGCTTATAGCATAATAATTGAAGTTGAGTCTGTAGACATTTTTAAAATTTTCTTGCTTTGCTTATCATGATTTGGGCAGCTAGACATTAAGATATCAGAAGTCAGACATAAGAAACTCACAGTATAAAAGCTTGCTGGCCCTTGTCCTTATACCATAACCAGGAATTTTTCTAGGCTATTGTTAGAGAATCTCCAGGAGTTTTCACATATTGAGTTTGAAAAAGGCCTGGTGGGAAAAGAAGAAAAGAAGGAAGAGATGAAGAAGTACCTTAGCCCCCACCCCCTCGGACAGTAGCTGGAGCACTAGCACTTGCCTCTCTTCTGAACAGGCGGTAGAAGAAGCCTCTCTTTGGTGGAGGGTTGGGCCGGTTCACATCCAGGTCTGGGCACAGCGTCCCGTCAGTCTCGTAGACATTGATTTCTTTGAAGCACTCCATCTCAATCATCTGCACGACAAGAGAGGTACAGTCATCGGTTCGTAGTACAACTCTCTGTAGATGTTTCTCTAGAGGGGTTTGATGTGTTAGAGATGTCAGACGTTTGTTTAATAAACCCACACATTCAATAACTGTTCTCATTCACAAGAAGTAACATTAATATTCACTCTGTATTCACGTGAGTGTATCTTTCTTAACAGAAGGAATTCATCATTCGTGCAGGTATTTCTATGTTCCCGGTGGGGTGCCGCACTGTCTGTCTGAGGATGACATCATCTCAGAGGCCTGAGCCTGCAGTACCTCGTTCTGCCACGGGATGGAGACACTGCCTGTGACAAACTTGTGGTAGAAGTCGTCATCGGTGGGGTCAAGGTTCACGCCTTTGACAGTGGAGAACTGCTCAATGTCCAGGACGTCTTTACAGTACACAGCTCGAGGCTGAGAAAGAGAATGAAAAGAGAAGATTCAATATGAATGTAGAAGAACTGTTAAAAGGGTAATTACGATGCATGCTGATTTTTGTTTTAAATAAGGTCAAAATGTTCACATAAATATCTGAGGACTCTTTGCTGCTTTGTTTTTCTGATGATTGGCCTAGTGACCTGAAAAACCCAAAATAGAAAACACAGATAACGCTATCTACTTTCACTATTGATTTAACCTCTCCATTCGCTCTCCCTCGCTCAGTCTATTTATGACACTGAAAATGTAAAGATTCCCTCTACTAACAGTTTTATTATCTCAGGCAAAACTCCATGAGCGCAGCTCCAAATAAACACTCGCAGTGTACAGAAGGTGAAGGTCTGTCTCACAATCCACAATGACACATATCCACACCTGATTTTCCAGTGTAGGCACAGCCACTCGCTGTTTTAGTGATGGTTACTGTCAAACACAGCAACTTCTGTAGGATGCATTATTTTTTCTCCCCATTCCGTCGGCCAGTTTCAAAAAACAAAACAGATATCACACATACCCGTTTCGCACCAACCCCCACCAGTGACCATGATAACTAGATTATAATGGAACTGTTTGTTTATTCGTAACAACGGTATTTCCTGTATGCAGCAGATTTGCTGTATTGCAGCTTGCAAAGGTTTCAGGCTACAAGCTGTGAATGGAGCCTGGACGCTACCCTGCGAGTGTTTCTGTGCATCATTCTTACATCGGGGCTGAAGGGAGGGTCCAGGATGTTGGCCTCCAGCCGTTTGAAGTTGATGCTTCTGAAGATGGGGTGCTGCTTGACCTCAATGGCCCCGCGACCCTGACAACCCAGTCGCTCCTTGGGATCCTTGGCCAGGAGCTGAAAACACACCGGGAGGAAAAGGAAGAGACAAATCAGACTTTAACTAAAAGATGTGCATGATGTAGGCAGATCAATTATTTAGAAATAGCAAAAACAAGTTTCATTCCTTCTACCAGCAAATCACACAAAAACACACATGGAAGGGGTTGTTGAACTCTAGATGGTTTCACGCGTACAAAACGCATACAAGCCTCTTGACTTCTTGTACACTCAGGGGTTAATGCAACACCATCACGGATAGAATTAGAGCATGCCATTCTCTGTCTCTACGAGAGCTTCTGGGTAATATTACCACCTACAGTACAGCAGGCTTATGAAGTGGATAAGTGCTGTTTAGTGGTTTGGCTACTAGCTGACCATCCGACTAGTCCTGGTATCACCTAAATGGTGATGGCTTGAACGATTACCAGACTGATGTCTTCTCACTATATCACCACCTACCTCACCCTCTCTCTGAACTTATCTTTAGTTCCTGTCTATTGTCCTTGCATAACACTTACCTAATTTACTCTAGAGTTCAAAACAGTCTCTCACTCTCACTTTATGCTCCTGACAAGTCTGATCACTTGTCTATTTTGGGCTGTGGTAATAACCATCTCTCTGGCATCGCAAAGACCCCCCCCCCCCTTCATTCTCTTCCCTTATTATTTCTCTCTCATTTCTCGCTGAACCCTTTATTCTCCCTGCCACCCCCTGAGCAACCCCCCGTTTCTCCTCTCCCTGAGGAGTGTTTGATTCTGTTGAACTACCAGGTCAGAATGTTCCAACGCGTCACACAAATAAACATCCCATCTCCTCCTGCACGGGCACAGAGAGGAGCAATGGCTCCCTCTTTGAGCACAGAACAGTTGTGGAGGACAGGGGGGACGAAATAGAAAATATTTTAAGTCACATTATCATAAACAAGCAAAATGTGAAAGGGATTTGTTCATAATGATGAACCCACAGAGCGACTTTCAGCTCATTGTTTTGGTTTTAAGGCCTTTACTATTTAGGTTCAGTATGTTTCCCAGCAAGAGCGGGCAGCTGTTTTAAGTGAAACATCTCTAATATACTGACTTTGCTGCCTGTCTGCTACTAAATACTCAATGTAAACCAGAAGCTGATGAACATAGTGGTGATTTAATTAGCCAAGGAGCTGGATATTTCCCTCATGAGAAGTTAGGAGACAAAAAAAGACTTAAGTATTAAGGATCTACTGAACAATGTTTAGTAGATCCTTAATACTTAATACTTAATCCTTAATACTAGTCTTAGTCAAACAACTTTTCTTTGTTTGACTCAAAAAAAAAATGCCAGTGTTGCGTTACATCAGGGCTTCTCAATTATTTTCTGTCGCGCCCCCCCATGTTTCTTAAACTGTACAGTTTAAGAAACATGTTGCAACAGTTGAGCAATAGATCAACTGTCCTACTAAACCCTGTCAGTCAAACCATTTTTAATATCTCATTGTGTAACGCCTGCTTTTCCTGTGTCATTTTTTTTTCAGTGAGGGGCCGATCATGAAACTCAGCTATTAAGGTGCTCTTTTTCCACCCTTCTGCCTTCATCTTTTCACCTCACCTGTCTGCAGATGTCCTTTGCCTCCTCAGAGAACTTATCGGAGTACTCCTCTGGGTCCTCGCGCACTCGTCTGTCCACCTCTTCCCGCTTGACGCGTTCCTTGCGCTTGCGGAAGGGCGACTGGCCTTGTATCATCTCAAAGATGAGGCAGCCCAGCCCCCACCAGTCGGGGCTGACCGTGTAGCTTTCGTTCTGGATCACTTCTGGAGCTGAGGAGTCAGGCACAGGGAGAGAGAAAAGAGAAATCTGAACAAGCAGAAAACCAACAGAGGGGTCTGAATTGAGGGGAACTGACAGAGAGTTCATACAGAAGGAAAGAAAATTCAGTAAAATTAAGCATACTTTTGAAAAAAGAAAAATTTAAATTGTTACCCATGTATCCAACTGTGCCCACTCTCCCTCGTATCGTCTCTCCTTCAGGGATTTGAACAGCAAGGCCTAGGTCTGAAATTCGGATGTGTCCTAAACAAGATTCATAGATCACAGACTTTATCAGGGTCATAATGAATAGCTACGACAAACTGAAACAACATTTGAGACTCTTACTGCCATACAGAGAGATAAAAACTCAACAGAATCTACCAGGGAGTTCAAGGGTTTAGAGTTCTGAAAATAACCATATTGATGATCTTTTTAGTTGAGTGGTATAAAGTAAAAACTAATGAGAAACATAGGAGACTATTTCAAGATTAGAGCGCTCTAATGGATGATATTGAAGGTATGACTCAGAGGAGAGAAGGTGATGTGAAGAACATGAAGAGAGGATTCATTAGGTCTGTGAAAGACAGGGAGACACTGTGCTGCTGTGCTTGCACACGCTACACTGGTTTAGTTACAAACTGTTCATTATTCTCATCAACTACGCTCAACATCAAAAAAAGAGTTGGATCTTCATGTTAACACACACACACGCCTGAATTTCCTCGTAAGAAAAGTAAACTGGAACATACCACGATCATCCAGAAGAATGTTTTCAGGTTTTAAATCCCTAGTAGAGGAGAAAAAAGGGGTAGATTAAAATCTTGATATTGTGCACATCTAAAAATGTTATATTTTTGTATTCTCTACTTTCATTGTCATTTATTGCCTGTGTATTTTCTGTTCTACAATCTTCTATGTGTTAACAGCTTATCTCATGCAAACATATCTATTCGCTTTATTGGTTTCATGCATTGTATTGTACTGAATCATTATTAAAAGGTACAACAGCACTTCCTGTCTCAGGTTTTTCAGGATCATAAAGCCTGTGTCTTTTTTATAAGTCCCATGTTGAAACTAATTCAGTTGTTATATTACACGCTATTTTTCTTTACTTCAAAGGCCCCATTTGTGGTTAAAGAAATGAATATCTTCTCAGTATAGATCAACATTTCCTCAAGCTTCTCTCTGGGTCTGTGGAAAGGTCAGTGTGTGTCCATCTTGATATTATTAATGAGCCTCTCCTCTGATTGGCTGAGGCTAAATATATGAGTCATCACAACTTCATTAAATATCGTTCCATATAATCATAAAGTAAGATTAGACCTTTAAATTATCCTTTATCTCTGCTAATAATTACTAATAATTCATTCTTACTTCCTTAAAAGTGCAAAACAAATAAAGCTCCTTATTTGCTGTACCACAGACTTCTGTGAAACCTGAAGCCTTGGACACCTAACTAATGTTAAACTTGAGCAAGATGCAAATATTGAAGTTTAATGTTACACAAACAGAGATCAAAGCACACTGTGTGTTTATATGACCATGTGGGCCATGTAAATGTGGGTGTGTATGGCTTCTAAGACAATCGGAGGCTACACGGTGTGATGAGTGTACTACGCCTCAGAAATCAGTGAAATAATAATCCAGTCACACTTCACACCCAGGAGTCTCTACCTGTCCCAATCTGATGCAGACACAAACACTCTTATAGCATCTTCTAATAACACCAGAGCTTAGACAAGTAGGTCAATATACAGATAAACATTTGGATTATTGATTAGGTTTGTCATGATTTTAATGCCGAGCAAGGTACAGTTAAAACAATATATAAAAGTATGGGCAACCACAAAATCCTGACTTATTCCAATTAAGCGCCAAAACCTTGGCTCCTAAATTTCCCATGATGCAGCAAGAGAGTATCTCCCTCCCCCTGGTAAAAGAAATTATTACTTTGAAATTTTGCACTCCCAGCAAAAAAAAAAAAAAAAAAAAAAAAGTCTAATTTAGGATAAACCTGAGAACATCATGACATCAGTTATTTTCTCAAGCTATTGAAAGCTCCCTCAAAGCCACAGAGGACATCCACTGTTTTCACTGGCTCGGTAGTAGCAAATTTGAGTGAAAACAGCGGAATCCCCCTTTAAATGTCAAGAACATTTAATCTAATGTACAACACTGAGATTACATAATGTTGTTCTGGCAACTTAAACCTCAAAACATTTGTCCCTAGAGACAAATAGGCTCAAAATACTCCTGAAAAATGTCGTTAGGTCTCTAGGCCTTATGCTGTCCCCAACTTTTTATAAATTTTCAGATCTAAAATATCTATATTTGAGGCTTACTACCTCAATTATAGCTACAAAAAACTGATTTTGGCCCACAGGTGAGCTAACCTGTAGACTATCCTCTCACGGTGCAGGTCTTCAAGGCCACAGCAGATCTCAGCAGCGTAGAAGATGGCCCTCTGCTCATCAAAGCCCGAGTTGCCCATGTTGTAGATGTGGAATTTTAAGTCACCACCATTCATTATGGTCAACACCAGGCACAGCGCATCCTTGGTCTCATAGGCATATGCTAAACTAACCTGGAGGGGAGAGGGAGGGGAGGCAAATTGGGGAAGTGGTAAAGGAGGGAGAAGAGGGAGCAGTCAAGAAGAATGAGGTGGGTATGAAGAGGAAAGGGGGGGAGATAAGAGGGAAGACCAGTGGTAAGAGACAGTTGTGGAGCCTGATAGTTTTATTTATGTTTGTCTGATGCCCTAAACAATCATCCATTATCCCTGATGTGAAAAATTTCAGGAATGTACACAAAGAGAGAAACAGAGCTATTGAACATATGAAAAACCCAAAAGCTTCTTCACTCTTGCTACATGTTTTCCTGTAATGCGACCATTTCTTTCTCTTTTCCCCTCTTCATTCCCACAGAAACCCTCCCCCCCCCCTGTCCTTCCTCTCCCTGTGGGTCAGTGACACGCAGGGTACAGTGTGTATGCCTGCTCTGTTGTGTACAAGCAGGATGTTGCTGCCAGCAGGAGGAATCCCATCTGCTGCGGACTATGCAGTCAGAGACAGACCACAGGAGGGGATGGGAAAATTCTTATGTGATCTCAAGTGAGCATCACACACACCCGCACGCACGCACGCCAAACACACACACACACACACACACACAAACACACACACAAGAACAAACATGCAAAAATATAGCACAATCCAAAGAAAACAGGTCACCAAAAATCAAGCTTCATTCGTTGCCAATGGACACATCTGTTAATTTTGGCACCACAAAAAGATGTCTAACGCACCAAGATTGATGTCTGATTTCTAAAATGTCAAAAAAAAACAACAACTATGAAACATACCTCAAAAGAAGTCTGAAATTCAAGTATTTCACTTTTTACCATAAATATTCCCACAAATTCCTAACATCTATGCCAATGCAATACAATGACAGATGTTCAGAAAACCCAAGGAAACCTTCTTCCTGGAAATGACTTTATTCTGAAAGGAGATGAATCATAAAGTGCATAACATCCGCTCTGCCTCCCTGTGGAGTTAAACTCTTCAGGATAGAACAGCGAGTAAAAGTCAGCCCTGTTTGTTTTCCTTTGATCAGATATTCAAATCAGATTAAGCAAGGTTCTTTTTATGTAAATCAGTTTCAATACAATATTTAACATCAAGTCTGTCTTATTTCTTACTTGTAACATGTTTATCATATTATAACCTGAACAAAATAAAAATCAACTGAGCCAAGTCTGCAATGGTGGCTCATACCCCAATCCTACTGGAAATGCTAGAACATGCACACCAACCCATGTCTCACACACACCCACGCCGAGTGTGCCGTTAAATGTGAACATAAGCTAACAGTATGTACTGACTAATAGTATGCACTGATCAAAATAAAGGTAAAGAAGAAATGCGAGAGAGAGCGAGAAATGAGGAGTTTGAGAGAGCACTTGACTCTTCTCCTTGCTACTGCTGTTTGGTCAGTGTTGCTAGGCAACAGGGCTGCTCTCGTAGGTAGAGAGGCACATGAAGAGTCATCAGTTCTGCCTGCAGCACAGAACGAACGAACGAACGCGCGCACACACACACACCACACACACACACAATCATGTGCCAATCCCAGGTGACAAGAGCTGCAAGTCGGAGGTTCTGTAACAAGCCCACTCCAGCCTGTGTGTGTGTGTGTGTGTGTGTGTGTGTGTGTGTGTGTGTGTGAGCCATGACTCACTCAAAACAAGGACATGCAACATAGCTCATGCTGCATCAGAACAACATCTGATCCAGCACACAGTATAACTCAAACGCATCCATTAGCTTCAACTGGGAACACAGAAAGTCCAGGTCACTGCACAACAGATCAATATCTCCGTTCTGTACAGTTAAATAGTCACACAGTGTTCTATGTACACACATATGCTATACAGAGTACACACTGCACACAGACCAAAAATTATGAAATGCCCACCCCTCCCAGCCCTGTGATCCCGGTGTTCCAAGAGAATTAAATTGAGCACTTGCTGCAATTTTCTTGTCTTTGGAACAATCATTTTTTGGAGAAACACAACATTGAGCCAAAGCTAAGTTTTCTTTTCCTGCCCGAGCACCTGAGATGCTTAGTGCGTACAGTTGGACGAAATGGAAAGACCAGCGCACGTTACCAGTTTTCCAACTGCGTTTGAGTCCTGATGTCAACAAGCACATTCAAGCACGATTCAAATTCAAGCGTTTCCATTTATACGTATAAAGGATGTTGAGAGCAGGGTAAAAGACAAAAAAAAAAAAGAGCAAAATTTTTTTAGGGATCTTGCACATCGCATCACAGGTATACACAGTTACAGTCGAGAGGAATTAATACAACTCATATTGAAACATTTTCTGATCAATAATGTTAATGCTAGTCATTCTTATTCTTCTCACAAGTTCCTTATATTAGATCTAAACACTACATACATCTCTCTTTGAGGTCTCTTCGTGCAACCTATGATCTTACATAATAATGGTCTGTCAGCTAGAGATTTCAGCCCTTCAGTATTTTGTAGCAGCACGTATGAAATAAAAGGCTAGGTGACTCCCTGAAAAGCATTCAAGTTTGGCATTAAAGCATCAGCCAAAAACCACCACTTACTCAGGACTATGGCTCAATTTATAGAAATCCTCCATAGGAAAATAAGCCAAGAGCAACGGCACTATTAAGAGCTTGAGCCGTGGTGGTATGGGAGCAGGATAATGATTTTCTTTGTGGCTAGCACAAACGCTCCAAGCCAGGACACTACTACTTTTCTTCAATGTGCCGTTACTCTATGTTCTCCTACGAAATGAGATTTGTGTCTCTAATGTCTATTATTAATTCAATAAAATGTATGGACAACATGTTTGCTGATGACGGAAGCTGTGAGCCTACTGTGAAGTTCTTTTTAGAAATTGTTGTTCCTCTGAATTGTGGTTCCACAGAAAATCTCTGTTCCTCCAATTTCATGTTCACGTCATGGCTGACATTTCAAGTAATTTTTCAACTCGGTCTAAAAGCATCAGTCAGGTGACCAAATGAGCAGTGAAAAAACAAGTTTTTCTTGTAGCAATCATCCCTCCTTGGTTCATACTGACCATTAGAAGACCCTTATCTCAAGGTAATATGAGGCTTCAGCCTCCGAATTAGGCAAATCAACTAGGTATCTTTCAAAATTACGTAGTACGTACGTAGTTATGCAGTACCAAAATCCTTATTTTTTTAACCATACATACATGATGGTGCAACAGGGAAACACTAAAATAAAACCTCTTATAACCTTATGATAACCTATTAAAAACCTTGCACAATGTGGACACACTGGATTTTAGCCCCATACAACTTACACTGAAAGCTCATTTAAGGGGGATCTGTTAATAGCCAGTATGAACAGGAGGAGGAAAAAAAAGCAAGAAAAACTGGAGTTATGTTTAGATTACAATATTCTAAATAAATGTATTCTGAATTCAGGCTGTAACACAAAAATGAAATCAGACAGTTAAGGGTTTGACCAATGCCATAGAGGCCGATGTGACAAAGAAAACACAAAGAAATACAGCTTTCAATCTAATTTTGGCTTTTTCACATCAATGCAGCATAAATATATAAGTGTCTTGACCATGAGGCAGCAAAAGAAATTTCAATCATTAAAAAAAACACACACACATTACAGATGATTCAAATCAGCAGCATACTAGGAATAAAACTTAACTCGGCATGTTTGCAAAAAGGCAGGTTTGTCACCAACGTGAGGCAGTGGTTGTTGCTTTGATTGCTGCATTGTGCGACTCTTCTGCAGTGCGCTGTCACATGCAACTGGTCAATAGTGTCATGTGACTGTTTTGTTTCCACTTCATCCCACCATGTTCCTTTCCACTGTGACTCGGGAGCTCGTCCACCTGGCGCAGACATCATTAAAACAAACAGAACTCGAGTCGCAGTGACCATCTTTAACAGCTGATTGACAGCCTGCAAACACGCCGGTTAAATTTCATTCGCAGCGACCAACAATGCTTTCACATACACACACAAAACATGTACAATTCAGATGAAAAGTTGAATAAGAAAAAGGTAGTACTTACTACAAAACTACTGTTAACTTTTTCTAAAATGCGTTTTTCGTTTAGTGCCATTGCTTCACCTTTTCTTTTCTTCACTCGTTTCTTTTCCAGCTTTTTACAGGCGTACATCTTACCGGTGGCACGTACTTGGCAGGCACAAACCTGGAAAAACAAGCAGCGAGGAAACCTGATCACACACACGCACATTAAAAAAAGAAAATCTATCTTTAAAAGTATAATTAATGGAAGTTAATATGTCACACCACAGATTTCTCCACCCAACATCAATGGAGTGGACACATAAACAGCGCCATATTAACTAACTGTTAAAGGTTACTTGTACAAACTTAAATCATTAACATTAACATGTAAGTTCCTAGCTTAACTGTTATTGAGAGTTATGGCCGTGACTCACCTCGCCAAATCCACCTTTTCCTAGTACTCTATAATGTCTGAAGGTATTTTTGGTTACTGGTTGCCTGCAGGGATGAAAGAGGAATGAGGAAGAGAGACGGAAAGACAAAAACAAATAAGAGACGTAGAATAACTGATGGGTTATGTCATTCTCTCAGACCGTGTGATGGTGCAGACAGAGTAATGCTCTAATATATTATTAATCCACCCTGATGACTGCTGTTTCCACCCGGCTTCGCTTGCCAGCCATGATGCAAAGCATCATCAATTATTAACCACTCGTACAGAAACACCGATTGGCAGCGCTGCCTTTGTGTTTGGGTGCAAATACTTCTCTGGTCAAATAACTGGTCTGGTACCATATATTTATTTATTTTATTATATTTACTTTTCCATTTATTAACACATGGTTACCATTATTATTTTAAATTATATCCGTTTGTAAGGTTATTACGGTAGTGGGAAGAATCTGTCTACAAAAAAAAGTCTGGCTAGAAGCTGGTTGTTTAAATTAGACTGGGATGAACTGAGAGCAATGTAAAACTGTGGATGTTCAGAGCATACATTATGATTTTGACGTTTGTCAAAAGGAACTGTTTGCATGTTTGCATGAGCAAGTGTGCGATCTGCAGCAACTACCCACCTCTCCAACCATTTCCACTGCAGGAAGCGAGAGAAATACATGGACTCGTGGTAGGAGGAAAATGGAGCTCCACTCAGATAATCACGAACTATTCTGGAGGGGGGAGAGGGAGGGAGAAGAGGGTTGGTAATCATTTTAATAACAAGGTAATGAGGATGTAAACAACATGTCACTCCTAAACCAGTATAAAAAGAATAAATAAAAAAAGCTCATGTATGACTTCTTGCCAAATCTACTAGACAGACAGTTAGCTCATTGTCCCCAGAGAGCTACAACTTCTTTTAAACTTAACAAAACAAACATCCTCTTTATCAGACCTACACGTGCAAGTCTGGGTGTGTTCATGTGTGTGTTTTTACATGCACTGTTGGCTCAGTCATGGTACAAAGCACTTTTCAATGGAAAAAAACAGTCAATACATGAGCGTGTAAAGTGAAAAATGCCTTTGAACAGACATTCCTCACACTCCAACCAGGAAACTGGGGACTTTGGGAAACCCGTTTTTTTTTTTGACTGAGCAAACCTCTAATCATAGTCTGACACGTGAGTGCAGATGAGAGTCTGTACATACAAACAAATATCTATTCTACACAAAGTATTTTGTAAAATCTCTGCCTCAGCTACTGGGGAAAATAAGTTAAAGTAAGCTGTCTGTAGAAAGGAGGGGTCATGAAAGGTGGCAGCCACATCGTCTCCTGTCCGTATGTTAACTGTCACTCCGCTGAGAGCTGTGAGAACATGACTCTTTGACATGACCCTGGCAGCCTCATGTCAGTGTCCTTTTTCATCTGCTTTGACCACAGATGTTGACTTAAACACCACGTCTTATTTAACATGAGCACACCAAACAAAAATGAACTGAACTGACTGAAGACGAGTTTGCACTTCAAAGTTTTGTGATTGAGATATATATATATATGCGCAAAATGATAATATATGATAACATATTCCAGACAGAGAGAAGAGCCAGAAGCCAGAGAAATCTTTGAGATTACAGCCCTATAGTAGGGACTCCTTTATAGGGTCGGGTGTTTGCCTCTTTGACTTCAGTCTAAACATCAAGTCAGCAGGTTTTCATCCCAGTTCTCAAGGTAAGACTGAATTTATTCAACAAAGCTTTGATGAGCTTCTTATTGCGAAAACATTTTTTTTGCAGACAATGACCACAGACCACGAGTCTTTTTCCCCCCTCCTGACTAAAAGCACAAAAAAAAAAATCTTGTCTTAATTCTCTCCTTAGACCAAGGCCTGAATGACAAACGTTTCTCATCCATGTTAACTTATCAGATCGTTGAACTTCACTTTGTCTTAGAAGTCAAACTGTCCCTAGACAGTTAAAGAAAGGGGCTCCAGAACGGCAGGAGGCTAGCAGTGCCTGGCGTGGAGCTGAGACTCAGACAGACACCACAGGGAGTAGAAATAAACACAGCTACAATATGGTCTTTGTTAGAGGAAGGCAGAGGGCAAGGAAAAGAAAAGAGCAGAAAAATCAGCAGAGAGACCTTTGTCAAGACAGGCGATGCACAAAACGCCACGATCGGCATGTACCAAGCCGCCTTGCCCAAGTCTGTATGACATAACCGTATGTTCCACTGTAGCAATAGAAAATCCATGAGTGAGCTAATACATTTCTGCCAGTGGCTGTGTGGCTCTGCCAAAAGTCACGTTTCCATGTGCAGCACCATGCTTTCCTACAGGCTTTCCCTCTTTAAAAAAAAAAAAATCTAAATTACTTATCGGAAGAAAAAAATTAAAATAAAGTTGAAGTTCCACAACGGAACATAAATAATAATGATAGTGGAAGGAAGGAGTGATGAGCGAACGTGAACAGGAATCCCATTCAAAAACATCTCAAGTGCTGCTGCTGTGCGGCTTTCGGTAACACAAACACTTGCCTGTGTTGTTTGTATGTGTTTGTACACTCCGCTGTTTTGCCCCCGCTCTCCTTAACACTCTCTTTCCATTTCTCCTCACTTTTCCCTAATTTCGCCCTTTTTTTCGGTGCTTCATTCATTGCTCTCCGCAGGTTTTCTCCATGGGCTCCCATCACGCTGTGCTTTAGTCAGTCTATCGCTTCCTCCTCGCTCTGTTTTCAAAAAGTTTGACTGAATGGTGGACACTGTGCTTCCCACATAAAGTGTGGAACTTAAATGTTATAATTCGGTGGCCACTCTCCTTTTTACACAGCAATGTCCTACTACACTTTTGTCAAAAAAAGATGGCACATGACAAAAAAAGCTTATTAAATGAAATAAATATTAACAGACTTACAAACTCACACACCAGAATTTAATTTTTAGATAAATCCCCCCCAGGAAAAGCATTTGTCTCCTCTTAAAAGAACATTCAATATGTCTATTTCATAGTCTCACTGACTAGCTTCTGTAGGATATGAATTTGGATTTAGTCATTTGAACAAACAAAGTAAAACCAGAGTGCAGGCTTAGAACAGGGCTGTTTTCCTAACCGTGATTCCCATTTCTGCTAAAATCCTTTCGAGCAGATTCCGGTATTCCCCAGTGAAGTGAATCAGAGGCCGATCGCATCATTTCCAAACCAAGTCATCCTTGTGTGGCTCATAGTTGGGACTTGCACAGAAGTTCAGCTTTTGCCAGGACTGTGGAAATGTGGATTTGATGGGATATATTTAAGTCATGTATTTTCTCTTGTTTGAGAGAGGGGTTATATTATTTTTTCATGAAGAGAAAGCAATAAATAAACGTTATCTTTTCTATGCAGTAAGCAGACCTGTCAGTGCCACATTATTAACACAATCCAGCTTTGTAAAAAAACATTTACCAACTAAATTCCCTCTGACACAGATTTTAACTTTTTGATGTTGTGTGAATAGTTCTCCAAAGTTTTGGACTTAGCAATACAAATATTTACCAATGTAAAGGTTCTCGCATTACAATTCTCCATAAATTGCCTTTAATACCACAACAAGTCGATGACGTCGGACAAGAACTTAAACTAACAATTCAGCCATCAAGAATCTAACCGCTCATATGGTTTTAAATCAATAAAAACTTATCAAAGATTAGACAAAAACGAGGAAGGAAATGTGGGAAACAACATCCACCTATATTAATTATTACTAGTAAAGTAAATGTGACACCTTGTGAAAAATGATATATATTTGACAATATATCAGTGAGCTGAAGTCCACAGTAACTGTGTCACGGTTAAATTATTGGTCTAATACAAAGTTAAGTTGTGCAATGAGAAGTACATTCGGGGTAATAATCCCCAGTCTGTTTGCTTCTCCTGGCTCTGGGAGCAGGAAACAGAAACACCTGCAAGTGTGTGTGTGTGTGTGTGTGTGTGTGTGTGTGTGTGTAAATCTGTGTTTGTCTGTGAGAACGAGTGTGTGTACGTGGAACACTGAGGTTGCTGTTGTTTTCATGCCAGACATCCGGATGCTCTCTCTGCCCACTGCTCTTTTTCAATCGCTTTTCGTTTGCAAGTTTGTTTGTGTGTGTGTGTGTGTGTGTGTGTGTGTGTGTGTGTGTGTGTGTGTGTGTGTGTGTGTGTGTGTGTGTGTGTGTGTGTGTATAACACTGCGCTCCAGGTGCCAGCTGCTGCATCATCAGTAGTGACAGGGCACACTACTCCACACAGTCTACAAACAGACAGACACACACTTTCGAAGGAACAGGCTTCCGTTGCTGCCACCACACTTTGAGACAGCAAAATCATAAAAGAAATAATTCTATATGCTTCCACCGAACAAGAATTTCATTGACAGACTGATCGTAGGAGTGACGATCACAACGGAGAGCTGCAGGTCAGATCACAGTCATGATCCGACATAAGAGACTTACTTGGTGCAGTCATTGAAGAGCTCCTTACATGGACTCTGCTCCAGTCTCTCCCTGCACCCAGCGACTACCTCCTGCGGTATGTCTGGCAGATGGGCTGCCGACTTGAGGGAGAGAGAGAGAAACAGACACAGAAACAGAGGGTGAGGCAGAACAGAAAGGGAGATGTTGGTTCTATATGGTTGCAGACGGGAAAAGGCTAAGAAAACAGATCTACGCGTCACGCTTCTTTCCGCTTGTGACCCCGTATTGGAAAAACTGGCAGAGCATGTCAACAAGGCCGTGGTCACACCTCACCTGTTTGGTGTGGTCTAAACAAACTCTGTTCGTTTGCCAGATGGCTGGTGAGAACACTGGAAACTCTGATATTGGTGTGGGACACATTTATACAGTCAAAGCTAAGCTAAACAATCCAGTTCCTCCTCCTTGCCTTGTATAGGATGACCTGCTTCCTACACTATACTAGCTGAGCGTCATCATGTCTGTGCGATGACTTCCAGTAAAGACTCAACAATGTTTGTTAAGAACTAAAATAGAGGTGTGAACACTGCCAAAAGCTGCTGCAAACAGTGGTCACTAGCAGACGTGTGCCCATATGGGTACTGATAACATAACACTAAATTGGATTAAACAGATTAAAAAAATATCCTTCCATAATTACAATTTAATACACTTAATTATGCAGCTAAATGAAGATTTAACATGCAATTCTGCAAATACAAGCAAATATCTCAGTGATATGAAAATCCATCTTGAGGCCAACTCAGCTCAATGGAATATGCCTGCGTGTTTGTGTGTGTCTTACCCCGTTATTAAAATATGTGTCTAAAACATTCAGTCCACAGTCCCTCCTCTTCTCATCAGGAGCTAGCTGGTATATGGCCTGTCAGAAGAAAACATAAGTGTGAGAAACCACACTGGCCGGAAAAGCCATGCTCATTTAGCCATCTTTAATATCACTCCAAATATGGTCCGAGGGAAAGCGAGACAAGCAGCAGAAGGCAAAGAGGGAGAGGGAGGGAGAGAGAGGTGTGATGACAGTGGGTGTTAATAAGAAGAAGAGAGAAAAAGAAATTAAAATGGTGTGGGTGTATCACAGACAAACTGATGTTACTGATGACAACATCTCATCTTAGTCGAGGCAGCAGAGGGGTGACCGTGTTCATCTTCATGCCTTGCCCAGAATGACGCCTCAGTTTTGACTCCATCATCACACTATCACAGATTGTGTTTTTGGTCAAATATGGCTGAGGGTGGGTAGATGGTCTGGAGTTGGACTGCTTCACGCTGTATGTTTTTTTTGAAAACAAGCTCTACTGAGTATCATGACCGAGGCATGAAGTCCGACCAACAGCCCGTGTCGAGCACTAAAATGTTTGTTTTATTTCTTGAATTTCTGTCTGTCAGTGTGTATATGTTGTACATGCTAGTGAACCTACCTTAAAAAAAAAAAAAAAAACGACGAATGTAGGTTTCTTATTAAATAAGTATGATTCCTCCCCCTGTTTTTCTTTCTCAAATACTTCCAGGGGCCTAGACACAAGCTTGGGCCTGTGTTTGCCTGCTCACCCAGGGGACCTGCCTCTGACGTGGGCTTGACATCATGGAGGAGTGCATGGAGGAAGGGGAGGGGTCTGTTCTCTGACAGCCTGTCTAAGTCGCTAATCACCCCCCATGCCCAACCCACCGACCCACCACACAGCGCCATTGCCAAGACCAGGCAAAGGACCAAGTCCTGACTTTCCCCTTGCTTTCTACCTGCTCCTGTTTCTTGTTCTACAGGCCCCAAGACCATTGCCATGGGAGAAGATTTGGGTGTTGAAAGGCGAAACGGGGACATGTGGGGTTAAAGAAGATGTATGAAAGGAGAACAGGTCTTACCACAGCATCCATGAACTCAATGCAGCGCTTCAGCTCCGGCCTCGTGTCACAGTACTGACGGAATAACAGCCGACCGATGGGCTGCTTCTCACATAGACTGGTGTAGTCCCTCTCTGAGAGGAAGAGAGAAGAGGAAGAGACACACAGAAGTGTTACTCTGTGCATTACAATAGACTACACCTTTATAATAGATGTGGCTTCATGTAAAAAGGGTTGGGGACTACACCTGCACTACAGCAATTATATTAAGAGGGTTGCCTTCTAACCCAGATAAAGGGAACAAACTCATGGAAGTTTTTTTTAATACACTTAGTCAAGCTTAGCTCATGGCTTAACCCACCTGCATTTAGAACAAGAACTGTTAATACTGAATATTCTATCTGAGAGTTTAAAGGGTTTTTAAGTTTTACACTGACAGGTTTTGTTATTAAAAGCTAATAAAGCTGATTTTTTTTTTTAAATGATGTGACTACTATAAGCTGCTCTTTATTCATTTTGAATAGTTTGCCATTCTAATAATGGAAAAACAATACACTATACAAAATAACATGGCAACAACAACAATATACTGTCAAAGCATCATTATCAAACATAAATGTTGCACTGACTTTACTAAAGTTTAATTATTTACAATCCAGGATAAAAAGTAGATAGACACATTTGTATCTTAAAATATAGACTAAAAAAATAGACTTTTGGTCTGAATAGAGGATTCTTAGGAATCAACTTTAAATCTTATATTAATAATGTCAAAATTGACAAGCTTTAGAAAACGCAATGTCCAATATGATACTTAGGTAGAGTACAGCAACACTCTGGTTAAATAAATAATTCTCTACTGCTCAGAAGAGCTAATAGTCTTATGCACATCCAGTTAATTTAGCTAAGCTACACTAATCCCATTGAAAAACAAACTTTCAAACAGCAAAGAATATAATCCTGGGTAAGAGGGAAAAAAAATACAAACTATGTGACAAGGAATTAGAATATGCTGAAAACAAAATAGCATATCTGTGTTTTCTGTTTTCCGTGTGCGTTTCTTGTGCGGCTGGCTCCGGTCTATTAGGACTAATGGTGTCCATTTGAGTCATATTTCCTCTGGTACCAAATGAGGAAGACCCAAAACATTTTTCCATCACTGGTTGGAGAGTCAGGCACACACGCATACATGCATACAAACTATGAACATACAAACAAAAATAGGCTACACAAACATTCATATGCACTTGTGCATAGAGGAAGGAGGGGGGATGCAGGGGATGAACATTTCTGAGTGGTGACAGCGATGGCACAGCCTCCAACAGTAAATCAAATCTCCACAGCAGCCCTTCCCGCTGCACTGTTTATTACACATTTCTCTGTGCAGCGCCGCGCTTCTCATTCAAACTCCCCACTCATACAACCACAAAGCCTAAGTTATCACTCGGCTGAGCAAACAGCTGAGTGTAGAGAGATGATATTTTTATTGCTTCCCCTTCCACCGTGACCGCCGCGGTTTTTAGATCTACAGAACAAAAGCTCTTTCTCTTTAAGATACCTCGCCGTGTTGCATGGGGCTCGCCGTCAGACGCCGCCTTTCATCTTTGATCAGCAGGATTCGGCCAGAGCCGCTTTGGTGTTTCCTCTATCAGCTGTGTTCAGCTGGAAAAACCCCTTCATACTGACGAGTTGATAAAATATTAGAAAAGAAAAACGTTTGAAGGTGGTCATTTAAGCTCTGGAGTGTTTCCTCCTGTTGTTTGATTGATCTGCCCAGGTGAGAACGATGTCATTTGAGCTGGGCATGATCAAGTAACTTGTTGCTACTTAGACGCAAACGAATGTGTTGACTTCCCTCAAAATCTTGTGCCTGGTAGTCACAGGTCAGGTTACCGACACTGCAATAAAGCTGCTACTCATGACTTTTGTTTATGAGCTGGTTTGTTTAAAAGTGGGCATCGTCAACCTAAACAAACCAAATTCAACTTTTCCAGTCTGGTTCAGACTAATATGAACTTTGCATGCTTCTCCCATTGACTAGTTAGCAATGAAAAAGCTTAAGAAAACAGATTTATTGTAGTTCTTATTTTCTGCATATCACTACACCAGCGAATTTAAAAACAGAACGTTCACAATGAATCTCCAGATGTGGTTGAGGTTTTACAGTTTCAGATCTGCAATCCGGTCGCCATTAGATCCCACTCACAGGACAACTGGTCACTCACACTTCACAAAAAAAAAAAATCATAGAAGCTGTTGTGCAACCTTCGTGAAAAGATGTTTCAGAAACTCTACCCATTGAGCAACATATTTGTTGAGCACAGAAATGATCCATGTGTCTCCCGGCGTCAACATGCATGAGTAACCTTTTAGTAATAAAACAATAACAGTTTTCTTTAAACAAACTGAAATGATTCGAACCCTTTTCCTGCACATCACACACCACCTTCACTTCCCATTGAAATAGGGAGTAGCCTCAGTGGTTACTGTGTACGGCGTTATTTTCTGTCCTAATTTGTTTACATTTAACGGTACGCAGAAAACTAACTTGGCAAAAATCTATACTCTGAGACACATGAATGATTTTAGTATGTTTTCATGGACTTAATGGGTAATTTTCTAAAAACAGCACATTCCAGTAAGAGTAAAAACTACCACAGGAGCTATTCATGTTGAGGTTCTGAAAAAAAATGTATATATATTTTCAAATAAAACAGCAAAATCTGATGTTAGCTGAATAAATTCTTTACTATTCAGATGTTTTTAGTTTTTCCAGCTCTAGTGGGTTGAACATATAACAACCGCCAGGATCCGTGTCGGTAAATGTCCAAATGCTAAATCACGAGTACGTGTACAGATTTGTCTTTTTATTGCTCGCCATCTACATCTTTTAACTGAATCCTAAATTTTGCAGCAGAGATGTGAAAGAGAGACCACAGTTTCTCTGGCCCGGCTCGGGGTTAGTGTGTGAGAGCCCATGTGTGTGTGCGTGTCCCAGCTGAATCCAGGCTCTAAATCATTTGAATATGAGAACGTAGGCCAGCATTCCACCAATAAAAAATTTCCTCTTTGCGTAAGAGAAACCTCTCCCCTGTCGTGAGGAAAAACAACTGTGAAAGAAAGAGACCGAGAGACCGGGAGTGTACGGGACGGCAAGGTGTCAGGGAAATATGGGAGAGGAAAATATAAAGGGTTGAAATGAGCAGAAGGAAGAGTTGTGGGGCCGAGGCTGCAGTGCACTAAGATGCAATACAACTTCATTAAAACTCCAATTTAGGCCCAGAGTGAGTGAGTTAGTGAGACAGTTAATGTGCACAAACGTTGAATGTGCGCAATAGGTACAATAGCGTGTGTGTTTGTCTCCGAGGCAGCAACGCTCACTGCTGCTATGCAACAAGCAGTTAGTCTCCGTCCAAAATACCTCTGGTTACAGGAGCGTGTTGGACAAGCTTAACATGTCCACGGTGATCAAACTGTGAAGGTAATAGGTGCACATGTGCTGTATGTATTGGATAAATACCAGGGGGAAATAAAAAAAAAAGGGAAGATGAGATGGAAGATGGAAGGAGAGGAAGGAGGGAGAGAGAGAGAGGAGTCTATGGTTGGCAGACAAAGTGGCTGCAGCCCACATAATGTAATTTAGGCTTCCTAGAAGCACTGCACACGTCAAGGCTAAGGTCAAATGCCTGACATTATCAAGACACAACAAAGACACTGCTATCAGTCGCTTTACTGTATCCACTGGGCCTACACTGCGTTCACACATGCACATATGTATGCGTGTCTATGCGTGCGCACATGCCTACACGTCTTTGTTTGAGTACGCAAAGGGGATTATTTTGATCCTGCTCTTGGTGTGAGAGAAATTACGCAATAGCAACTATGTAATAGTGACGTATGTAACCCCAACAGCTGCCACACGCACACGCACACACACACACACACACACACTTTTAGAACCTGCTGCAAAGTTATAATCTAATAGGCCGCAAAAATGCAAGAGCTGACAAGGACAATGCTTCTTCACACTTTACCCGCCGTTTTTTAACCAGGAAATCTATCACAGCTGCCAACGGATACATTCGACTTAATAATAATCAGATCTGTCAGAGATGATTTGTGATAGGAGAAGTAAAGCAACACGATCACCGCTGAGTAAGAGATATCGCCGCAGGGAGTGTGTGCACCTTCATCTTTTTCTCTCATCCTCCCTCCTTTCCTCTCACTCCTGTACTTAAGAGATCCGCACCCGCCACACCGATCTCTCAATTTTAGTTTTCCACTCGCACTTTCCCCACATCTCTCCTGTTCTGATACTTTTGTGCTGCCTCTGAAGTGGTGGAAAGGGAGAGGGAGAGATACGGATAGTGGGAGGGGGAGGTATGGAGATAGAAAAGAGGGAGGAAGAGAGAGTATGTGGGGGAGGGTAGCACTGCAATCTCTGGCAGAGATAGCTGTGACGCACTATTACACACACACAGGCACCTACACACACACACACACACCACATACACACACTTGGGAGTGCTGTGGCATTCAAAGGACCAGGGTGGGAGGATAGGAGGGGACAAGGAGATAATGTAGCTCAAGTCAAGCTGTAGAAAACAGGACACACTATTAGAGACGTTTCGATCTGACACATAACGTCAAGGATCTTTAAGTTTCAAAACGGATTCCCTGAGTCACACACACACACACACACACACACACACACACACACACACACACACACTTATGCACGCATTGTTTCCTGTCCCTTGCTCCTAACTGTGGGTGGAGACGGGTAGAAACAGGAAGGAAGTCCAATCTGAACTTCCTCCCTCAGTCGGACCCACCCCAACGACACAGCATGGCACGTTATCTTTCTGCCTCACACCCACGGCCCGGCTCCCCACGTCTTACCGATAGTGCGGCGTAGTTCCTCACACTGGCTGATGTGGGGGAGTTTCAGCATCTCCTTCCATTTCTTACTGCGGCCGTTCCTCTTCCCTCCTCCACCTGAGGGGACACAGAGAGACACAGAGATCAGCTCATCAATCAGGCCGCCGTTTCAACATCGCCCTTCGAATGTTTCGCCCGTAAAGTGGCGTTTTTCAACACAAGAACGGGATGACGCGAAACAAAGCGTGTGTGCGGGCGCGTGCACGAATGTGCTTGTGCGAGCATGTTGACCTTGCTGTGACCAGAGGCAGGGACAGCTGGTTCAGCTCACCAGTCGCCTGCATGCATCATGACGGAGCATGTGGTAAAGAATGTTGACCGCTTCAAAGATCATCGGATGGACACACAGACACACACCACATTTCAGCAGAATCAAGCATCCAAAGAAAAAATAAAAAAAGGTTAAAGCCACTAATATATCTTAGTGACATCACAACTTCACATTAAATCCTGAAGTTTTAAAACCTGGTCTTTCACTCCAACGTAATGACGCTCTGTGAAAACACACGCAGTCTTTTCTCCAGGTCAGATGACCCCTGATGTGAGGGGTGAACGTCCTCTAGGCAGAACGTTGCTCTCCAGAAACAGGGGTCATGCCACATATTTTACTGAAATGTTCATTCCAACACCAGCAGAGGATGAGTGAGTGTGTGTGTTTTCAGAGATAACCTGAATTGGCACAGTCTGACACTCTGACTGCACATATATTCAGTGTGATTGTATGTTGCACGTCAACCTTTATATATACTTGCTGCTCTTTTGCTGTCCCCAAACAGAGTTCGCTCTGCGTTCCCTCACTGTGGTCCAGAATGTTCGTGCATATGTAGAAAAGAGTGAAATAGTCCAGGTAATCGGAGGTATTTATTCCTTGAGGCAGACAAGTACTAAAGGAGAAGGAGGAGAACACTGATCATCTCCCACTGTAGCAGTGATTTACAAAGCAGCAGCTTTCCACACATCCAGTAGACATTTGAACTCGAAGAAACCTTGTATAACTGGTAAAACACATTGTAAAATACTTAATGACTCCAACACAAGGATGTGCTCGATTATCTTTTTGCCAGATCATGTTTTCATTTGATGTTTTTGACACTGGATCATACAAATTAGCTTTTATAACATCACTAAGTCCCGGTAACATGCAGCAAGAATTTGAAATATTTTTTGACTATGTAATTATTTCAACAGCATGATAATCAAACCACGGTGGGCTAGATATAAAGCAACAAGAAGTTCATTGATGTAAAATGAAATGTAGGGGTGGGTGTAAATGGAAAATATGCACAATACAGTATCAATAACAAAACAGGCTTATTAAAACCATCGCACTGTAAGACTCATGATGAACAGTTTTGTTTAAAAAGTAGAACCAGCCTTTCTTTCCACGCATTCTTGTCAAAAGCCGGTGCCTACATTACTCATATTGTAACTCAACCAGTTCAGTCGGAGAATGGGGTGTGTTATGCAAGTAGCTAATATCAAGCAGAGATGTGGAACGAGGCTACATACCCGTTAACCTCACTTGTTTCCAATTCCACATGCACCAGATTTTTTCTTCATTTTAGAACTTCGCAGTCTTCAACTCCATCTGACGCCAAGTCAATTTATCAGACATTGCTCAACTCCCCCTGGACACACAAAAGTTCCCCCCTCCCCTCCTTTTCTTTTCATAGCAGTAATCCCCTGCACCTGTAAACAGACTATGAAATGGAAAAA
Organism: Eupleurogrammus muticus; assembly: GCA_036785175.1. NCBI lineage: Eukaryota > Metazoa > Chordata > Actinopteri > Scombriformes > Trichiuridae > Eupleurogrammus > Eupleurogrammus muticus. Next base: position 24,912,488 of record JAYKQN010000003.1, read on the forward strand.
AATAAGTAGAGTTGTGATTTTCCCCCCCATTCATTTTACTAAAGAAACTACATTTCTGTAAGTGTTACAATAATATTCCCACACAACAATCTAAAAAAGTTGTATTTACTCATAAAATCAGTAGATGCAATATAATACGAACAATCAACGGTTTCACACGCACTAAATAAATAATGAAGTATCTCTTTATACAAGCAGTAATAAATTATTTTTAAATAAGTAGCATCAGTGAGGAGAAAGAAGTCCAGAAAACTCTTAGTGCAGACTCACATCTGGTTTCAGACTCAGCAGATTCAGACCTCGACTATCTTTGGGCACATGTCACCGTTTTCCCCTCGACCATTCAAGTCGGTTTTAAAAAACACTGAGAAAATAAACCAGCCAAACCCGACTGAACCTCGTCTGCTGACGACGGAGAGGGAAATCCTCTGCCCTGGAGTTCACGAGACAGCAGCTGGCCCGGCAGTGACATGTGACGACTCTAACACAGACACACGCGGAAGGTGAAACACCTGCACGACCAACACCTTCACAATACACACAAGCATAGTGTAGGTACCAGTGTGTGGGCGCTGACCTCTACATTAACATCCACTTGTATTTTACTGCAAACACACTTAAGTCTCATCCTTTTATATTTCATCACGACTGACAACTTCTCATTTAGTCATGTTTGTTTGAGTCTTGTCCTGTTTTCATAATTATAAACTTTATTTGTATAGCATATTCCGTACAAATATACAGCTCAAAGTGCTTTCATGGCAAATAACCCAAAATGGCTGAAGCAAGGGAATCAGGACGATGACTAGATTCTAACTTTGATGTGTTAATGAAGCTCATGAGGTCGCTGACATTGTAGAAGTCGACAGGCATTTTGACAAACCAGATGTGGGGCTGCGCACGCACGCGCGCACACACACACACACACACACACACACACACACACACACACACACACACACACACACACACACACACACACACACACACACACACACACACACACACACACACACACACACACACACACACACACACACACACACACACACACACACACACACACACACACACACACACACACACACACACACACACACACACACACACACACACACACACACACACACACACACACACACACACACACACACACACACACACGTAAGAAGGACAAGCACAAAAATGTGCCCTTTGTGAAAGGAAAAAGGAAAAAAAATATGAAAGAACAGCACAGCAAAGACAAATGTTGGAATTGAATAACAGGATTGGCTGTTATACACATGTATCATCTGATGATAGCCAGTTGCACCTGGCCGGGTGTTTTGCAGCAGAAATCCTTGGACCCACTCAAGCCAAAAACACATAATGATTGATGAGCGCAGTCAAATCGTGGCTCAACGGAACGTAAAGGATTGTCAGAGATTAACGTCCTGCCTGTCAGAGGCCAATCTCGTGAGAAGGAAAATTAAGCGTTTTGGACATGTAGCGCCAATAACGGTGGGAAGCGACAATGCTTGTGTAGTCTAGACAAGACATGACAGAGATAAATGTCACCTCAGCTTGAGGTCAAATGGAAAAAAAAGAGGAGGAAAGAAGTGAGGAAAATGACAAAGATACTGACATGAGAAGGAAGACAGGGATTTTAATAGCGAGCTGTGGAGAAGTGTGTGTGAGTGAGCGAGTGTGCGCGCTGGCCGGGCCACCCCACCCTGTTTAATGTCACTCTGACGTCAAAGCCATGTGTGCAGGCCCTTAATGCAGACAGGATGGAGCGAGTATTTATTTAACTTTTCTCCCCTCCGAGAGAACGGGGCCCTCCATAAACACCGGCTTCAGAGAGGTTTTCGCGTCAGCCGGTGCTGAGATCATCGCACAGGATCTCGGGACGGCGCGGCAGGGACACGATTCAAACGTGGAGATAAGTAGATGTGGACAGATGGAAAGTCTTACACATTCTTTTTCTTAAAGGACAAAAAAAAAGAAAAGAAAAGACAGCGGTGTGGTCATCCTGGCCACACGTGTAACCAGCAGCATCTCAGACCAATGGCCCGTGCCTCCCATCAACGCCACTCACCATTTCCCCACTGCGTTTCCTGTCGCTTTCTACTCTCAACCGTCCAACAAAAGCAAAAGAAAACCCACCAAAAAACTGCTATTTAAAAAGAAAAAAAAAAAAACTTGCCCGACAGTCTTGGCCACAGATGAATGGGTCACCCAACATCACACTCCGCTAGTTTAAAATAACTTCACATAACCAGTCGTCGTCTACCTTGCTGACAAAAGGCAACAGTCTGTCATTTCTTAAAAAGGCAAGCAAAAGTGACAAAGGGCCTCAATGTAAAACAATTGATGGAGCCTTCATGTCGTATTATAACACATCTTTGTATCACTTTTATCTACTTTGCAGGAAAATTTACAGGCGTGCATAGACTTAAAAGCTGTGTCATTTAACTTCTACACTAACTACAATTTTCAAGTGTGACTAGTTTAATTTATTTAAGAAAAGGGAGTCTGGCAAAGAGAGAAATATACAAAGGCAGAGGAAGAGAGAAGGGGCGAGTAAACCCTGAGTATTTCCATGTTGCTCTTGTTTGTGTGTTTCTGTCTGGAGTGAACTATGACTACATTAGCCACTGGATATTCATGTACTGTCCTCTTCCTCTACTGTGATCGATTGTGACTCTCACATGGTTTCAATGCACGTGGAGTCTAGATTAAACACCTGATAAGCACCAAATGTAGGTAGATTTTTCGTTTATCTAGTAAATGTCACTATCTTTCCCTCTGACGGGTAAATATTTATACCAAAAATATTTATATAATAAAATATTTGTCGTGATGGCTTAGATAAAATGACTGTTTGTTGGTATACAGTGTAGACACATGGGATTTTTATACATGTCTACACAGTCTACACAAATAAAGCAATTTCATTAGATGTAAAGTCAATTTAGTCAAGTATATTATGTACTGAAACAATATGTGACACAAAAATGCAATTTATTATTTCGGTCAGTAGACAAAAGATTTTTCATCCAACCCCCTTGGCAGGTGAGTGAAAAAGTTAATTTAGGACACTGTGTGGAGGCCAACTACAGTGCAACCGTCCCAAAACGGCTCCTGTCCTCCCTTTCCTCTCGCTTTTATCTCAAGTGGGAGATGGAGCCAGACTGGGGGTCAGCATCATTCCGCCCCTGCTCAACTGCATCCGAATTCCTGGAACCTCCACATTTATTTTTAATGCTACTTCAAGTAGAGTTCAGAATTTATTTCACATCAAAAAGGTTTATGTGGAAAAAAGACCTTACAAACCTGAAACTAGACAGATTTATCTGTCTAGGTCTAGCTGGATTATTTAGCTGGCCTATATATCACTATATGTGATCAGGAGACATATCTGTAATGGTAGATATGTTGACGGATACATTTAAAAAAAATTGCAGAGCAGAAATGCGAAATATGTTTGTGGTTTTATATTGCATTACAGTTTGTCCACTGCAGGGAACTAATATGTTTATTATATAACTGCAAAATGTTCCACTCAGTGACCACTTATCCATTTAAAAAAAAACAAATATTTTGATAAGTGATTAATCATTTACAGTATTTTTGTAAGAAGAGATACCAAGAATTCAATAGTTTCAGGCTCAAATGTGAAAACATGCTGCTTTTTCTTAGACATCCATGATAGTGTAAGTTTTGGACTATTAAGACATTGAATGATGCCACTTTATGCTTTATGATATTGTGGTGGGCATCTATCAAATTTGGGTTGTTTTTGTAGAGCAAAAAATACTTGATTATTTAGGAAAGTTATAATGATAATAAAGATAATTATTAGTTGAAGCTATTTTCCTTGTCATGAACTCTCAAATATCAACGTCCATCTAAAAATTCAGTATTAGGCATTTTTAGTATTAGGCTACTTGAAGAGTCAATGTGTACATTTGATTGTTATTGCAGTTTAAAGCAAATTTTTGTATCAAATATGTGAACTGCAAACAGAAAAAAAAATTTTAAAGGCAGCATGGCATTAAAGATAAATTTAGGCAAAGAAACCTTTTTAGAATTGGAGAAAAGCCCAGATTAAATGCAAAAAATTGTTTCCCTGTTATTTTAAAAGCTAAATGGCAAGAGAAATGTGTTATCATGATTAGAATATGAGAAGATTACATGAAATGATTGTAGAGAATAGCTGTAATTGAAAAAAAAACACTTGGATGGTGAAACAGCATCACATTATCAACCGTGATTCCCAGCTTTTTTCAGATGTTGCCGTGGACATGCAGCGCGGCGCTGCTATCTTCGCAACTCGTTTTTATTTTGCGTTGCCATATGGGAGAAGCCGCTCACCCATCTGATGAACACATGTCACACGCTGACACTCAAGAATAACAACCACAAGGCCAGAAAATCCAGCTCGTCTGCAGCAGTGACAGAGCGATGGAGGCAGCCAGTATTTACATCTTCACACAGTATGCTCCGGGCAGTCGGGCTGCACACTTGCACATAGTGACTTTTAACGAGGGCGAGGCGAAATAACAAGCAGCATGGCAGTCGAAGGTGAGACTTAAAACAGAAAAACACGAAAGAATGCAAAAGTTAGAGCTTAGTCGTGGTTCCATGAGGAGTCTATGTCATAGCTTACGATGTGAGCGTTTATACGTGCTGATGTGTCTGCTTTCTGCAATTACACCAAACCTTTAGTTTAGTGATAATTCTAAAAGTTTCATTGCCAAGCAATGGCCACTGAAACAGAGCAGAGTTGGGGCCAATAACTGCTGAATAAGGCTATTATTGTATTTAAGTGGGACTCTTGATAGTTAATTAATCTATCAATAATTTATTTAATTTTAATTAATTTTAGTTCATAAAATGGTGTAAATGTTGATCACTGTTTTGCAAAGCCAAATACGTTTCTTAAAATGTGTTTTCTTGTCGAGACCAACAGTCCACAACCCAAAGATCATAGTTTACTTTTATATAAGACAACAAAATAATCCGATTTGAGAAGCTGGAACAAGACTATTAAGACATTTTATTCTGAAAATGACTCAAATTGATTAATAGATTATCAAAATACCCAATCGATTAATCGTTGCAGGTCTACTGAACATTACTTTCACTGAAATTACTGCCAAAAAGAGGAGATTTGTGCATTCAACTATTGGAAAGATTGCGGTAAATGGACTTTTTGTGAACTCCCTGCACTTGTCTAGACAATCAGCACTACTGAAGAGACAGGACGAGAGACAGTCGTCGCAGTCTACATCTCTGCGTGCAGGAAAGTGCACATCGGGTTACGCTGTTGATTCCACAAACTATAAATCAGCCTTAAAATTGAGATAAGCTGACTGTGCTAAGAGCCAAACATACTGTTAAATAACTCAACTACATTTTGGCACAAACAGTGATTTTCCTGACTTTCAAAACACTGATAACGCTGTTTACTGAGCTCTTTTTGGCCGCGGCGAGTGTACCCTGAATATTTGATGCCAAGCCATGCCTCTCCAGGTCTGCCCCCCACCACCCTGCAGCAGCCGTAGAGGTGGAGGTTTGGGATGGGACAGCTGCGGTGCTCTCCCAAAAACATGACTTAAATGGTAGGAAATGAGAGGGTCACACATAGTTTAGGCCCATTGTAATATGAACATGCACACGCACATCGGCACAATGGAGCCTGGCCCGTGATAAATGAATGGCCTGTTGCTTTCTCAGTCGCTCTGCTGTACAGCGTGCGATTGGCTGGAGTAGCCACTGATAAGGAAAACATTAGCTGCGAGTATCTGAGTCGCCTATTCAAAGCGAAGGCCTGGTGTTTGCACAGGGTAATCCGTCTGTATACTCGCACCAAAAGACACATCAGCTGAGCAAGAGAGGAAAAGAGAAACATGTGAATGTCGAGCAACGCTGCACCGCTCTAATCCTCACCTCTCTCACATGCTCCTTCCCTTTTCCTCGGCTTTCCGACTTCTGGCTCCCCTCCCCCCATATAAACAGCACTCTCTGCTCTCTTGTTATGTCTTTGTTAATTCTTTATGGCCAGACTCGTCTTTACTCTCCATACAGGCCCGGGGAAGGGCGTGTGTCACGTGCAAAAAATGTGAAAAACATTACAGCATCGGAGTAAATTCCAGGACACGACAACAAACAGGCAGGCCCAGGTGGGATGGGACTGTCGGCCTCACACGAGGGAGGAAATGCAGTTTTTCATGAAGAGAAAAGCACACTCACATTCTAGCAGCATGTTGGATGTGGTGGTGTGTGGTGTTGCAAGACCTTTTCTACTTCAGTGTTTAAAGTATACATTTTAATAAATTTAAATAAGACATACTTTAAAACTGACCCATCTTGAGGAATAAAAGGAAAAACCGTGCGACTTAAACAGGCAGATTAAGGAGTATATAAGGACTTAAACTAGGAGTTAATCATCTATACGTTATCTTAAACTGTCTCTTAGATGAAGGGCCCACTGGTCAATTTCATGGCCACACTGGAAAAACAGGAACATACAACATGAGCCCTTGGGTGCGGAACACACAGTACATATTACACCTTGAAGATTATCTCAGATAAGATGACGCTTGAATCATATCTCTGAGAATCGCATACCACTGACGTCAAAATCGAGTCTCCGGGGATGTTTTAAAAAAGCAGATCAAGTATGAGAGGCCACAAAAGTCTGATTGGCCCCAAAGAGCTCCTTCTTTTTTTAGAGAAATATCTTGTATTTGAACCATGAGAGTTTCTAAATACAGTCAAGCGAGCACATTTTTTTTTTAAAGCAGGCTGACCAATGGATTTTCATAGGAAGAACGTCCATTTTGTATTCATACGGCAGTTGGAACACAGTCTATACGATGTTTACAAAGTGACTGAAAAAGCCCTTCTCCATGCTTAGTCAGCTCAGCAAGAAGCAATGATAATGCGGCCTAAACTCCCCGTTCCTGCAATGCAGCAGAGTGGCGTATGCAGCACGTTGCGCCTCGTTCTACATGTCGCCAATTTGTGGTTGTAGGGACCATAAAACGAGTCCCCACATCAAGGGACAGTCACAAAGCGATGTGTTTTATGAGCTTCAGCTGGAGGAAACACCCCAGAGTGATGACAACAAGTGTTGACCACAAAACTAATAAAGCCACGCCGGCTGACGTCACAGGAAAACCCTCACACGTGGTCCGAGGAGAAACCTGCTAGCCAACAAATTGAAGGGTGGTGGACCGAGCGAGAGGGGGGGAGATGACAACTGCACGGGACCTTCCAGCATGTAAGGTGGAAATGAGTTACATAAGCGCGATTAAAGTTTCTTCTGTTTTTCAGAGGAATGCGAGCACTGGACTGTTCACATTCCTTCCGTTTTATGGAGACAGTGGCAAGAATAACAACAGAAACAACAGATCAAAAAGATCGAGCGAAACCTGGTTCCAGGCAGAGAGGTGAACGGGTGATATGCTCCTCACGTCGAGTCACTCCTTGCACATGTAAATATAAAAATATGTGATCAACATACAGTTTGCTTGTATCGCTGATGCAAAAGTTTTTAGTTTTTGGGATGAAATCTGCATGTATATGGTGATGCAAAAGTGTGTGTGTAATCTTAGAGTTCTTCACTTAAAGCAACAGGAGCATCTTTGGACATACAGAAGTTTTCATGCGACCCATTTTCATCACATACTCGTTCCTAAAAGTTGACCCACCTTTAAATGGTTTTCGCAGGTCCCATCCAAAGCCACCTAGCTGGCGTATAACAAACTGATGTATCCAAAATTTGATAAAAGGAATTACAGATCCTCTATTCAGTAATGCTATCTGTAAATATTCTGTACATTTCTTGGAAAGACTTTTCTGTTTACTAGAGCTGCCAGGACAGAAAAAAAAGTTGTTTATTTTTCCTCTACTGGCGAGTGTATGTGCCGTAAATGCCTATGCGACGTGAGCAGAGTTCCACTCCACTTTGGAGGATTTTTAAAAGGTGCAAAACGCTGTCACAATCTAAAAGCAAACCACTTATGATAAAATATTTTGTAGTTTTTACACACAAGCGTTCTCATGTAAACTTGGCCTTTAAAAGATCATATTAAAACTATTAATATTAGCTACATTTAAGTGTAAACACATTTTTTTAGACAAGGAAAAATAAGGTTTTGGTTTAATTCTAAATGGAACATAATGCATTGCAGCCACCGATCACCTTGTGTTTTGACTGAGAGTCATGCTCTGTCACTCCAACCATAGCATCACCACTGTCTCTATACCTATGATATTTATAACTCACAGCTGAATGCAACAAGTAAATAGTAGCTCTCAGAGAGGATCCTGGGTAATATAGTTACTCACAGGCAAAACTCCACACAGAGCACTAATACAAATGCTTAGAGTTTATGACAAACTTTCAAACGGCGTATTAGAGCATCAATGATTAGTCGATTGACAGAAAATCTTTTGGTAGCTATTTTGATAATTTTTCAGCTTCTCAAATGCGGGAACTGACATTTATTTCTTGTGTTACATTATAGTCTTACATTCTGTCATTAAAACAGTGGCTTAGACAATACAAATGATAAAATCACCTTGGCCTCTGGAAGTTTCTTTAGTTATATGAAAAGGCACAAAAATAATGATATAGATTCATCTTTAAAGAATATAACTAGTTCAGCTCCACTTTATATATTTACTTTTAAAATGTAATATTTTGAGAGCTTATTGGTCCTGCTGTTGAATCATAGGACAACATGCAGAGCTCTTACATTTAACAATGTCAAGCTATAGAGAGGGGGAGTTTCAATGAAGCAAAGTCATTATTAATGTTTATTTTTGTATTTAAAATATCACAGTTGAGATTACAGTTAGCATTTGTTGACTTTTCCATGTATACAAGAGGAAAACTTTCCAGTAGCTCTTCAACAGCTTCATTCCTAACTGAGGTAAAACAAGCGAACAGCTCATCTAAAATACTCGTATTTCATGATAAATATTTTTTCCCCAAAAAATTATATTTGAATTTGGTTATTTAGGAGCTTTGACAAATAAATGCAATGGAGACAGAATATTTTACAGCTGAAGAGTGAGCATAATTTTTCACAACAGACTTCACACCGCCATCTGCTCCGCTATGATAGGGTGCTCTGCCAACTCAGGTGCTGCAAAGTATTGTAAACAGTGGAGTCTGCAGGACAAACTGTGATAACACTGTTTCTCATTTATCTTGAGTGCTTTTAACTGCATTAGGTGCTGCAGGTTTTCTGTAAATATAAGCCAAATATGTGCACCAAGTCCCACCTGTGATAAACCAATATTAACCCTCCAACATAGGCTATATCAGTCAGATTCCACGATTTATAGGTAAATAACGGATATGGGTGCTACTTAACGGTGTACTTAACGGATTATCAATAATACAATTACTGATGTTGTAATATATGGTAATGCCCACTCAAAGTAAAATTTCTTTACTCACAGAGGCTTGTTTCTTTGGATTTATTATTTTTAATTTAGTGAAAATATTTACATCTTTGACTAATTTTAAGTCTAGTCTCAAGTCCTATCTTAGCTTTATTCTGTTTTTTTTATTCTGTTTTGTGTTATAATATTGTATTTGGTTCTTTCGTTGTTTAAATTTTGAGTATTTTAAAGTATCTTCATATTTGGGGAGGTTTGTTTGAATAATAATTTTGAAACAAATCCTGCACCTTTACATCCACATAGGAGGCACATACAGGCAGCTTCTACACTTAAAGCTTCCCTTTTGTTATTCTTGCATTCCCCTAATATCTAATAATATAATTAATATATTACAAAATACTCTCTGGGGAACATTAGCAAACATTTCCACAGGTTATAGGACAATCACACCATGCAACCATTAACTAACGCAGCGGCAGACATTCCGAATTGGCTGTCAATTTCTTTTTACGTTCTGTTTACCACACTATATGTGTGAAATTCACCGAGGCAGGATGGGGAGTGGCAGTGGCATCTCTAAATCACCAAACCACTTCCTTGACGTGTCATTTCATCTTGAGCAGACACGGCACACCCTGTCATCCCACTTCTCGCCCTGGCCACCCAGTTTCACACACACACAGGTGTGTAAAATGTCTTTAAAAAGTCAACGTTTGAGCATATTATGAGAACCAAAAGATGTGTTAATCCTGGGATGGAGAATACTGAAAACTGGCAAACAATATCTGTGATATACAGTACACTAGACTCAGTATTTGTCTTGTCATTGCTGCCTCTGCACAGTGAGGTCAGAGTGTTTCAGAACTACTGATTTAATGTCTTGCTCAAGGACACATCAGCATTACTCTTGCTGATTCAGGAGTTTGGACCCAGCTCCTGCAGTTGGGAAATGAAAAAAAGAAAAAAATGTCCATGTATCCCTCTTATGATATATGCGAAAGCTTTGATACCAAATGTTGCGTGATGGGTAAAGTCACAATGATTAGTTGATTAGTTGCTAACTATTACATAAATTGCCAACTTTAGATGATTAGATTAGTTGAGTAATTTCCAAGATGAAAGTGTCCAAATGCTGAGGTCCTAGCTCCCTGCTTTCTTTAGTCTTCAATTATAGTCAACTGACAATCTTTGGGTTGTGAACTGTTGGTCTAGAAAAAAAATACATCCTTTTTGGGAAAGCATAATTGTCATTTTACACCATTTTATGAACCAAATTTATCAAGATACTCTCTGGTTGCAGCCTTAATGTCTGGAACCAGAGAGCAAAATGCAGCAGGCCTCTGAGCCACCTCTGGTTTTAAAAATGTTGCTCTGCAGCTTGTTGCATCGCCATTGTTGACATCTGTGAACCGTCAGTGAGATAACCCAAAGACTTTGACAGCCACAAACCAAAACACCCACCTCTGGAAAGGCCAATTAACATCAAATGACTCTCCTATGCCCTGTAAGCCAATACATTGGGACCTATCAGGTGTTTTAATCACAGTGAATAGTATAGCAGGGAGAAATATTTTAAAAACAACACTTCTGGCACTCAGCATGTGTGACATTGTAGGGAGGTCTCCATTTTATAACTAAATCAAGAGTCATTTTCAGGCCTAAACATTTTCTTTACAGACTAATCTATTCAATATAGTTCCAATAACCTGAGAAGTTGTACACAACATTTAATACCATTTCTATTCCTCATTTCTGGTGTTCCCTTTATCCGGTGTTTGAAATCATTGCTGAATAAAAGGAAGAAAAAAAAAAGATTACTGAAGTGATCAGAAATATAGCACTCTGTATAACAGAGTAGATTAGGGTGAACCCAGGTCACATATGTAGTCTTCCACTCACATTCATCACTTGAGGGCCTTTTGGAGCCTCTGGTGACATAAGAACTAAAGACACTGACAGGTATTAAGCCTGTAGATCCGATCAGTGTACAATAACACTCAGGACAATGCCTCACTCCATTTAATAGCAGGTAAAAAGAAGAAGAAAAAAAAGCCTGGTGCCTTGTAAGGAGCAGTGACTGCTATGAAATGGATTCACTGCTTGCTGTGAATAATCCATTTCACAGCAGCGTTGGCGTTTAGTCCTGAACCGAAACGCAGTCTGAATTTAATGGAAACCATAAGCAGGGAAGACCTGTGCGTGCTCACACCGAACCCGCGAATAAAATGGATCAACTTGCAGGATAATCCTCCGAGGCCGCGCGGAGGCAACAACGCGCTGCTTGGGGTCCGATTCGGAAGAGAAATAAACGGGCGAGAGCTCGATGAGCGGTAATAACAACATCTTTCTCCAGTGTTGCACACCCACTCTCTGCTCTGCCATCTCCTGGAAACAGATGGATACTCGCCCCCCCCCCACACACTTCCAGGTGAGCTGCTGCGGGATCACCGGCCCCGCCGAGCAGCGTCGCCCACCCGGGGGCTTGTAACGCCTCGGGCCGCCTGGGCCTTTTTTCCTCCTTCATTCCAGTCTCCCGCTGCATCCAAAATAACAAAAACCATTCCACTTCTATTATCCCTCCACCTCAGCAGCTCGGTCTACAGCCAAGCGGTGCTGCAGTGGCATTTTTTTGCGTCAAATAACACCTTCCCAATTAGCCTTTTTTTTTTTTAACAACAATGACAGGTAAGAAGAAGCTGCGCAGAGCACAACTGCGCAGCTACACTAGCGCATTATTACCATTCAATATGTCATCGTAACTTGAAAATATGCGTTTTGAAGAATGGGGGGGGACCACTGCCGTGCTCGTGTGAAAAAAATTGCTCGACAGCCTCTAATGCACCGCTGCTGCTGCTGCAAACACTCCCTGCGTTGTCTCCCCCCTCCACCACCACCTCCTCCTCCTCCAGCCAGCTGGGCCTTATGTTAACCTGCCCCGGTGAATGTGTGTGTTGTCGGTGTGCTCCCCTCCACTCCCCCCTCGGTAAAAAATAAAAAGAAAAACAGCTGATTTCAACGGTTATATGTTCGCTGTCCGCCCCGGAGACAAAGCGCTAAAGCGCCGGGGAGGAGGAGAGGAGGAGAGGAGGGGAGGGGGCGACGGAAGACGGAGAAAGCGAGAAAATCCCACCGGGAGGAGGAGGACAAGCCGAGAGCTCAGCGGGCTCGTCCATGTTCATGTAGTTGAGGTGGGAGAGAGAGATAGAGAGAGAAGAGGGAGAGAGAAAGAGAGAGAGAGAGAGATTTTAATTTCTTTTTTTTTCCATTTAAAAAAACAAAAACGGCGCCGCTTACCTTCTCTTGCCTTCAGGAGAACCGTGTTGGCCACGATATTTTCAATCTCCATTGTCAGAACGTGAAAGCCGAGCAGTCGCGATACATTTCACTCGGCGGAAAAAGACGGTTTTTTAAAGATCAAACGTGCCGACGACGGTTGGGCAGCTGCACGCGCACTGGGCGAACGCGGCACTGGCGCATAGTAACGGTAATAACTAGCTCCCTTTTTTCTTTTTTTTTTTTGGTTTGACAACGGCTTCAATAGTGGTCGTCGTTTCTCTCCATAGCGAGATGTTTCATCGAACCCGACCTACGGAGCTGTGTGATTACGACGGAGCTTGTTAGCATTCACAGCCGACCTCCCTTCCCTCTCCGCCTGCCTTCCTTCCTGCTTCGGCTCCTCCCCCTCCTCCTCCTCCTCCTCCTCCCCCCTCCTCTGCACAACGAACCAGCGAGAGTAGGAGGGATCAATTTACAACCAATGCAACCACACACACATGCATTCATACATGCATGCATGCATGCATGCATGCAATCTCCTGAAATTATGGATGCAATTAAATAGTATGTTAGTTAAAAAAAAGCTAAGTAACTAAGAACATTTACTTAAGTATGAGTATGTGTGTGTGTGTGTATGTGTGGTTTCCTACATGTTTCCCTCAAGCATATTATTCTCCGCAACCACACATACTACACAAACCTACTGGAAACATCTAGAAAAGAGAGATGTTTCCCCTCTTGTAATCAACCTCAAATGTCTTTTTTTTATTTTTAAATCCAAACATGAATAAACGTACAAAAATGTCAACTTTTCCTCCCCCCTAAGATTTTCTGGTTGTACAGCTGTTTTAATGCACCCGTGTAATCGTCAGGAAACACAAATGCCATCGGCCGCAGAGGCCTCACACAGGCCTCGCATTGTGTGAACAATGTGTGTGAGAGTTGTTTTTAAGTTGCTGCATTGTGCCTGGGTCATACAGCCTGGAGAAAAGAGATAACAAACTCATTTTCTCTTCCTTTCTAATCTGGCTCTTTGATCTAGTGAACACACAAATGCTTTGAGTAAAGCCTGCATGTTTGCAAAAAGAGAGAGAGGACGAGTTGATGTGGATCAGTGGAACTTTACATGCTGAAATTGTTGAAAGTTCCACAAGAGGATTTAGAATGAAAAAAAAACAGTCTTCAAGCAATAAAAAGCAGCTTCACCATGAACTGTGTCATTATGGGTTATAAAAGTGTTAGAGGACGGCCTGAAGGTATGTGTGCTTCAGAGAAGTGAGTGAAACCAAGGTCAAAGGTCACTGGCTTTTATCCTTGCCTTTTTAACACTGCGTGTGTCAAGTTACTGAATCAAAAGTTACTGACTTCTGTTTTTTTGTGGGATATCTGCTTTTCAAACAAGCAGGAATGAGGAAAGTATATGTGTGTCGTCTTTTTCCAAACCATATATTAGAAATGATCACCATTGTTATTATTATTTTTGTTAAGTGTAAAAATTTGAGGGATGAAAAACTATGATGTTCCATACAAAAATGTATTTAATATTAGATTATTAAAATATTTTAAAAAAACTTGTACAAAGATATTTCTTTGTTGGAAAAGCCAGAGGCAGCAGAGTGCAACTTATCTTGTTTCCAGTCACCAAAAAAAGACCAAGAACAATGATTACGTGCGGTGAAATGTGCAAATACGATTGGGTGACTGTAGTTAGGGAGGAGCTGTGGCTTAGATTTAGCCCTCTCTGATTGGCTGGCACCTGACCCTCTCCAGTCTTCAGCTCAATTCTTCAATTTTTCATTCTTCATCCATTGTTGGGGGTGTACATTGTTCTATTATCAGTGTCTGATTGAACACAAATGAGTCCTTTGATTAGGTGGGGTGTGCCCTATTCTTCAGGTAAACTGTCTTGAACTAGATTCAATCAATGTAAGTTATTGTAAATATGTCCTTTTATTAGTGCTGAAACTTAAAACAATGAAAACAATAAACTTAATATATGGAGTCATGGGGATACATATATTAAAAATGTAAAAAATAAATAAATAAATAATGATAATTAATTAATATTTCTTTTATTTCTAGATATTGGATCTCTCATGTTTCAAGTTTATATCTACATTGCATTTATAATTTGTAACTTTCATACTGGACCTAGGTTTGCTCCTAATTATTTGCAATGTCACAAAATTACCTTGCACACACACAGAATGAGATTTAAGTTTGCAAAAGATGTTCCTCCTTCAATAGATGAAAGTGAAAACTGCCTTCTAGTGCCAAAATCTGCACATAACATCATTCTGTTCAACACAGTTAAGATCAAACATTTACCTGAAGTAACTATTGGCCAGATCCCATGTCAAACCTCACTGTTGACTCATAAGTGCCATAAGTTTCAATTGCCTGGTAAAAAACATAACTAATAAGGTTGCCTTAATTTATTCTTAATTTTCACTAAATTTCTAGCTTGTGCCTCTTCATCAGAGGCACATGGTTCATTTGCAACGTAGACAAGTAGGTGTTTTTTTTTTAACCTTCACTATAACTCCATAATCTGATCACGGCAGTGGGAATTCCCAAAGAAAGAGTCGGTCTGTAAGTAAGCGTGATTGTGATTATTTCATGTCCAATGTGAGGCTGCATGTCTGAAACAACACAAATCAGATAAGACAAATATTGCCACAAGATGGTCCATGTAGATTCAATGCTGCCACCTAGTGGTGATAATGCATAAATACAAAAGATCATAGTAGTTGATACAGAATGCTGTGATATTCCCTTTTTCCTTATATTGTCATGTTTTTTGTCTTTATTATTATTATTATTAGTTTAACCTTTGTTTAATAATTAACTTAGTAAAGATGTAACTAGAGACAAAGGTTGCAAATTAGACTTGCAAATTAGGTTAACTATTGGTGTATGTATATATATACATATATATCCATCCATCCATTTTCTATACCTGCTTATTCCTCATTAGGGTCGCAGGGGTCTGCTGGAGCCTATCCCAGCGCGTTACGGCGAGAGGCAGGGATACACCCCAGATGGTCGCCAGCCAATCGTGGGGCACACACACCATTCACTCACACACTCACACCTACGGGCAATTTAGAGTTGCCAATTAACCTGAGCATGTTTTTGGACTGTGGAAGGAAGCCGGAGTACCCGGTGAAAACCCACGCAGACACGGGGAGAACATGCAAACTCCACACAGAAAGGTCCCAGACCCAGGCCCAAGGAGGTCTTGAACCTGCGACCTTCTTGCTGTGAGGCAACAGCACTACCCACTGCTCCACCGTGCCGCCTATACCTATACATATATATATATAATATAAAATAAAATAATAATAAAAAAATAATAAAAAAAATAAAATATAAAACAATGTTTAATGTCAAAGTAATAAAAAAGTGTTGAAAATCTTTGGACAAAAGTATTTTGTAGATATAAAGATATGAAAATAGACAAATGTGTGTCTTATTAATATAATCTAGCCGCTTAGTGTCTTAACCTGTTGCATTTAGTTCTCAGGTACACAACTGTGCATTTGTATGAAATATTTACAATGAATCTGATTTTTATCAACTGTAATGACAATGTGCACTATAGTTCTCTATACTGTAGACCTCAAATAAGAAGCAATTAAATGAGATTAACCTGGACAATCATGATAGGGATACAGTGTCATAAATTAGTTGATAAATAAGAAAACATTCTTAATGATTGTTATGATGTAATTAAATATTACTTATACTCAATGTGTAAAATAGTAATGTGTAATAGTGATCTCTCAGGTGTCATGTCGCCTATAGTTCAGACACTAGATGGTGCTGCTGACAATAAACAAATGTCTAAACTACAAACCACTTTGGTTTCAAGATGTGAGCACTGGAATTTCTACAAACTAACCACAGTAAACCCCTTATATACATATTATTCATATCACCTCTCGTTCTGAGTGTGGAGGGGATGTTATTCTCAGGGGTCTTTTGTCCAAATGAGTAAAGATTTTACTACCATTTGTTTATCAGCAACAATAATCAGAAATGATTTGGAAAGAGAATGAGACATTTGAAAAAAACAACAAAAAAAACAGCTCAACTGACCATGTTTGAAATGACAGGATGACAGAATTCAATTTTATTGCTATAACACTAAATATAGTATTTTCTATCTGTAATAAAATACTATGTTACTGTACAGTATCATTATATCATTAATATCCACATCAATACAATAAGAAAATAGTTTAATATAATATAATATAAGTAGCAGGGCTGCAAATAACCTCTATTTTGATTATTTGATCTAGATTTGAGCTACTTGTGCAATTATTTAATTGGCTTCTTTTCCTTTTTAAAAACAATTTAAAGGGTGTATTCTCTTATTCTGTAAGGCTCATCAGTTTGATTTGTAGAATTTCATGGACAAATAATTGATTTTTGAACTCTTATCCTAAAAATCATTGAACATTGCAATTTAGCCTATTTCAATTGTTTTCCTTCCTAAATTTAATATGATAAGAGGTTTAAGGAGGCAGAAGTTGAGTCACTGATCCTCTGACCAGCGATAATATCAATGATAATGTTTCTGGTTTCACAAAAGCTTCTTAACGTTTCCTTTAAACAAGATATTTCCAGCTGATAGCCACAGCCAGTTTTGTAAAAGCAGACTTTCAATAGGGGTCAATAAGGGCTGCTGGGTCAGGCTGAATCTTTTGACCCATAATCAGCTGTGAACTGAGACAGAATCACACCCTCACATTTGTACAAAAAATGCATTTCTCTAAACTTTAGACCTCAAGTGGGCTAAACCAGTAAAACCATTGCATAATACATTACTGCATACATAACCTTCTGAATACTTTCGCAATTAATGAACCACCCATTTGCAAAACATGTGATGAACAGCCTGAGATGTTTTAAGGATAAGAGATTTCAACATAATACGTCAGTATACTATTGTTACGCATACATTCCAAATAGCAGGCCACAGCTGGGAAGAAAGGCACAAAATATTTGTGTTTTGGGATTAAACAATATACTCATTTACTTCTTTATGATTTAAACGATTTGCAGAAATTTTGTTTCCGTTCCTGTGTAATAATACAATCTAGTGTGACTTTAGGCAACTTTAAACCTGGTTTAAACTGTCCTTTCATTTCATAGTGAAAACTCAAAACCTATATTACCTGGAGTTAAATTAAACAAATGTCGGGTTAAATCAAATTAGTCTTGAGGTTTCCTTTTTCATCACTTTCCCAGGTTTTCTTTGCCTGTTTTTCATTAAATATAAATTATTTCAAACATCCAGTTTGAAACAACTTTCTGAAAAATGGGAATTGGCAAATTTTCAATAGAATTCATGAGACATGGTTAATGGACTGAAGATCCTGGAACTTCCTTTCTTTATTTTTATTTGGATCCATATTTATTGCCATTATTAATACGTGTAGCACTTTATACTAAATTATTATTAAACTATAACTTGTAGATTCTTGCTTCTTGAAGCAGCCGCCCTTATGAAAGTTTGTTAAATTGCTCTAGTACAAGCATTTTATCCTCAAGAATAAAAAAAATGACTTAGGCAAAAATAAAATGGCCTTTACAGATTGATGATTTAGATGAAAAACTCACTTGTCAAAAAAATGAAGAGAAAAGAAGTATAATGCAGCACTGAAATGTTGAATCAAACTTCTGCATTATTGTATTCAGACCAAAGTTTAGATGTTAAACAGTGGTGGTGCAGGAATATTTAACTGGATGCGAGGGACTTGAACCACATGGGGAAAAAACAGGATCTGTTTCGAGTTACGAAAAATTAAAAGTCGCACCGTTGAGAATAAAAGTGGGTTAGAAAAGTGTCATTGTTGAGAATCAATGTGATACAACCCGCAAGTGTGTGTTGTGTACGCGTGTGTTTGTGTTCCTCTATGTTTCTTAGCTCTCTGTGTGTGTGTATGTGTGCGTGCGCGCGCGCGCGTGCTTTCACGTGACGGCGCAGGAGAGCCAGTGCGCCTCTGAGGCGGCGGGCGGCAGAAACTCCGAAACACGGCAAAGCAAAAGGAAGCACCTCTGAGCGCAAAATAAATATCCTCCAGGTCGTCGAGTTTGGACGCTGGATATTTTCCGAGGATGTTTTCATTCGGGGAGAAAATGGAGTTTCTCATAGCAAACCCCTTTTCGACGCCCGTCGGCCAGAGAATCGGTAAGTCGCAGATGCTTTTATAAACTACAAGAGAAGTTGGATTGGCGTCATTATTTAAATCTATACAGGAAATAACACGTTTCAGCATTTTAAAAGCACACTGGTATACGTGTATAATAACTTCATAGCACTTTTAATTTTGTTTTGTGCTCGTAAATACACTTAAATCTTTGTTAATGAACTCCGAATGCGACAGAAACATCATTAAAATCCTTCAGACGAACGGGGCGGGGCCAATCGCGGATCTCTCAGCTGATTGGTCGCTCTGAGTTGAGCGACAACACGATCTGCCAATCGGAGGCGGCGAAGGACTCACTTCATGTTTCCACTCACTTCCTCAATCATATGTATTTGTCAAGCAGTTTCACACTTCAGCCCCAAATGTTAGTCATTGTCTCCAACAAGCTTATGGTCATGTAGAAAAGTTTATTACATCAGCAGAGTTTCCTCGAAGTGGCTACTTCTCATCTGATGTGAAAAAAAACTTGCAAATCCCACATTTGCTTTTCCTGGAAAGATGGGACCAGTCATCAGAAAGTGTCACACACCCATCTGAGCCGTCCCTTCCTCCTATCTCATCCACTCACTTTCTCACACATGAATGTCAGCGAGAGGCTTCGGCAGCTTCTTCTGAGGCGAATGAGAACAGAAGCAGCTGACAGTCACATGAAGTGCGGGGAGGGAGAGGCGGGAGTCAGATGTGAGGAGGGGAAGGGAGTTAAAACGGGATTGAGAAAGGCAGAAAGGGTGAGGGATTGGAGACGTGTGTGGATGGCTGTTGGTGGAAAGGAATGAAGGAGATTTAGAGATTTATGAGGAGCCTGCGAGAGGTGGAGTTCTAGAAATGGGAAAGATGTGTTTAAGCTGAAAACAATCTGAACAAGCCTAATATAGACAATAAGTTCTTAGAAACGTCTGAAGGAAAGTGCTTTTTTCAGATACTTTTTTGAATTGCTTTTTGATTATACAAAGGTCTTCTAGGTTTCTATAAATACTGTCAAAACTCTTCTTTCAAAAATGTATGTAAGCTATACAGTCACTCCCCCCATTCACAACCATTGAAATCAGCCAATTAGAATATTAATAATGAAGATAGACACAAAACAGCATGTTCTTTGTAGAGCTACAGATGTAAAACTATATTGAAATGATTTTTGTCTTGTTTTATATCGAGTTAGTGAGAGCAAAATTTCAAATAAAACCCAGTGAAAGTGAACAGCATGAGACCTTTAGAGTCTGCCAGGCTTTTTTGAATAAAAGGTGATGTAAGTGTTTCCACCTGCCAACCAGAATCATGATATAATGACAAGGTGTTTGCTTGTTGTGTCTGAGACATTTGTTCAGTCCAATCAGCTCCAACCGCACAGTCCAAACAAGTGAGCAGATTCAATTGTTAAAGGGACATTTCACCCAGTTTTATACATTCCATCGGGGTTATGTCAGTTTGAGCTCAGGGGCTACAGAGGTGTAACAAAAAGCTGTGTGAATATGTTGAAAGACGATCATTTAGGAAATGTTGAATCTTGAACTGACACTAGACCCCCAATGCTCTGATTTTGATTATTATAATTTGTAATATGTATGCAGTAAATGCTCTAATGAGAAGGGAAAACAACATTTACAGAGAGGTACTTCAAACCTTACATAATTGGTAAACTAAGAATGGCCTTTTTGTAACGTTAAAGCTGCTCTAATCAATATTTAGATCCAACAATGGGTCAGAGTACTTGCTCTGCACCAACATAAACTAACAAAGAGCTGCATTTACCTGCTAAAGAGACTGATATTATTCTCAGGGGTCAGTGGAGACTCAATAAAAGCTAAAAGCAGAGCGAGCTGTGGACTTTAAACTCATCTTAGAAATGCACGTTAGTGCATATCTGCAGGATATGTAAACATGCATTTTTTTTCCCCTAAAACACACACACACACACACACACACTATCCACAAGATAATATGTAAACGCTGTGTCAATGACTTGTTGCACTGCCCTAAAACAGCTGCCAAATCAATGAATGTAATAATTATTTGTAACTTGAATGTTATAATTGTTTATTTTTATTATACAAACACTTTAATTTTTCAGGTGTTTTAATTAACTATCAAGTGTCAATGCTTTATATTCAGCGTAGACTTGCCTTTTGGATCCATTGCTATCATCAAGCCCAGATTTAGCAATATTTCTTGTTCATTCTCTGGCCCATAGTTGATTATGCGGTGTTCTAACATTGTGAATAAGAATACATATTTTCACCTGAACTGGAACATTCTCCACAGAGTTATTTCATAAATACAGCTTAAAAAAAAGACCAGCTGATGAATGATCTTGCTTCACCTGGTTATTGTGATCTGTTGGGATATCATCCAGGCTTACTGTATTTGTCGTTTCTGTTGACAGAGCGAGCGACCAGCGCCTCCCTGCAGTCGGAGGATTGGGGGCTCAACATGGAGATATGCGATATCATCAACGAGACAGACGAGGGGTAGGAGCGATGCGATTGGCTCTGCTCAATGATTTGTTTTCTGCGGCCTGTGGTGACATAGATGGTCCTTTCACTCTTTTTTTTTTCTCAATTTCTCAACATGGGTCAGAATAATGATTATGGGTTAAAAAAAAAAAAGTTGTGGCTGACCTACTTGTGTTAGACCAATCACAGCTTATGCAGTTTAATTATGGTTATTTATAGTAGTTTGACATGTACAGAAAGAGTCACTTGGTTACTTTTCTTTTTAATTATTTTTAGCTCTTTATATATAAACAGACATAAACCATAAACGATAAAGAAAATCCTCTCATCTTTTTTTTTGTTTGTTAATAATTAATGCTTATTTTCTTTAAAAAATGATGAATAAGCTTACTGATAAATTGTGTTTTCAGGCCCAAAGATGCAGTCAAAGCCATAAAGAAGAGAATCGTTGGAAACAAGAACTTCAGAGAGATCATGCTAGCTCTTACTGTGAGTAATGCATGTGGGCAGCATGTCGAACTTTCTTTAGTCTCATCATGAGCTGTGGGACAAAAGGTTTGAGATTTAAGATTTGTCCTGAAGTCTGTGCAAGAAAACGCTTGATTTTGGAGCATGTTGAATGATATTTTCACCTTCTCTGCGCTGCGTTCTGTAACCGGATCACTGTCGCGCAGGTTCTCGAGGCCTGTGTGAAGAACTGTGGTCATCGCTTCCACGTTCTGGTAGCGTCTCAGGAGTTTGTGGAAGGAGTTCTGGTCCGTGCCATCCTGCCCAAATATAACCCCCCCACTGTCCTTCACGACAGGGTCCTCAGCCTCATACAAGTACGTATGCGCCGGTAAACGATAATTTCAGAGAGAAATTGGTAGGCACTACCTGTTAATTTCACCTACTCTGATTTACATTGTTACATGCTCTATGTATTTTCCCTCTCCATGTTAAATGAGTCTTAATTATCTAAACGTTGTGCAAGTGAATTATTATTATTAATAATATACCTCCAAAGGAAAAACTATACAACTATATGTAGTTTATCTTCTTTATTCTGACTTCTTTGACTGTTTCGACATGTGTTTATTTGTGTGGTGACTTTTTTTTTTTTTTTTTTTAACTTGATAGGAGTTTGACTCTGTTATGTCTGCAGACAAGAACATCAGTGTTATCTCTAGTGTTCTTTGTGATTGAAATAGCTCCATACTGTCCTCCCACGTTATGCGGCCCAAACCAGTTGTATGAAAGCACATTCTGGTAGAGATGAACAACATTTGATAGTCAGCCATGTAAAAGCTTGCAGGGCTTTTCCCTATCTGTTTTTTTGTGCATGCTTTCTTTTCTATTTTAATCTGTCAGTATTGTTAAATACTGATTTAGGAATCAAGTTTCTTGTTTATGTATTCACATGTTCTCTCCCCCCCACCCCTCGCCTCCCCCCAGTCATGGGCTGACGCGTTTCGTAGCTCTTCCTCCCTGACCGGCGTGGTGTACGTATACGACGACCTGCGGAGACGAGGTCTGGAGTTCCCCATGACCGACCTGGACGCCCTGTCC
Organism: Eupleurogrammus muticus; assembly: GCA_036785175.1. NCBI lineage: Eukaryota > Metazoa > Chordata > Actinopteri > Scombriformes > Trichiuridae > Eupleurogrammus > Eupleurogrammus muticus. The sequence continues at coordinate 24,935,388 of JAYKQN010000003.1, forward strand.
CCGATCCACACTCCCAACAGAGTGAGTCTAAAAAATAGCTATTTACTGTAGGATTAATCAAAATCAATAATTTTTTGGCTTAAAACTGAATTTTCTTCCTGTCTGAGGGTAAACGTAGATGAGATTCTGGCTGCAAGAGAGGAGACGTTGATAGTTCCAACATGCGTTTCATTTATTTGGCAAACAAAATTATCTTCAACAAAGCAGCATAGGTTCTATCAGCACTAGACTTAGGTCCCTATGTCAGAAATTAAGTCTCTTCCTACAGAGCAGGAACTGTCACGTTGCTGTAGGGTTTTTAGATCCTGGCTCCAGTGCATAGAGCTGCACACTGTAGCACTTTTGTCAACAACTTTCTCCCCACAATCATCGTAGGTCACTAAATGCAGCACCTATAAAGTTCTGCTGGAGCATCTTCTAACACAACACAAGTCTCTGCAACATGATTACGAACCCCGAACCGTTCTGACGGTTTTCATAAACCATCCCATCCCCGTTATTCACTGCATCTCTTCACGAGATTTCAGTCTCTGCCTCCGTCTTACAGAGCATCCCAGAAAACGAGACTCCTGAGACGAGCCCCGTCACCGCTCCTCCACTACATCAGCCACACAGGCAAGCCCCGCCCGGCGCCTTCACTCAGACCACGTCACCTCCGGTCCAGCCCAGTGACGGACCAGCATCCCTGTCTGCAGAACAGGTACCAAAGAACAGATGTGCACTAACGGCAGATGCTGTGCTTAAATTTGCTTTCACTTGCTATAGTGATGTAGAAAAGCACTTGAGGTTGTGGTCAGTAACCACAGCATCGATAGCGGATGCGGTTCCAGGTGCAACTCTGCCAACCGCTGACCTCATTCTGTGTGTCGGCAGAAGTGAAAAAGACCTTGAATGAGGGTCCAGTGAAATGCTGTTAAGTTCCTTTTTACAATTTTCACTTAAGCTAACATCACTTTGACATAACAGGAATTTTTTTTCCAATTTTTAGTGTTAGCCACAAATTAACAAGAGGATTTTCTGAATTGTCTTGTGCCTTTTTGAATGCTAATGATTTTTTGTGTCTTCTCCAGGAACAGAAGATGCGGAGTGAGCTGGGGCTTGTGAAGGGAAATCTGGCTGTGATGTCTGAAATGCTGAATGAGATGAAACCTGGACAAAGCCGGGTGGACGATACAGAGCTTCTACGGGTGTGTGTGTGTAAATACTTATTACATCTGAGATAAAGGACTTGGTAAACTCCCTCATATACAGGAAAGGACACATTTTGGCCTATTTTATAAACTGAAGTGTGGAAACACTTGCTCATAAAATAACTTATAACATGACATGAACGACAAACAATTATTTTCCATTAAGTCCCTAATGATGAGGATGTGTGTGTCCTCCTGTGCCTGAGCAGCAGCTGTACTCGGTGTGTAAGAACATGCAGACTCGAGTCGTGGAGCTCATCCCTCAGCTGCTGAATGCCGAATTCATCGAGGAGCTGTTCGTTCTCAACGATGACCTGAACAACGCATTCATCCGCTATGAGAGGTGTGTGGCAACCGCCACGTTTTTCTATATGTATACTTTTTTTTTTGTTTTTTCTATAGCCTGTGGCAATTTTAAATAGTTGTATTGTAATTGTGTTTTAGATTTGACAGACTTAACAAGGCACAACTTACAAATACTCCACAGGTAAGAAAGAGCTTGACTTTCTCTTTTGGTTTCAAAGACTGAATTTAATACTCAGTGTCTCAGAAATCTTTGAAATCTAATGTTTTACCCATCATTTGAACTATAAATCTACTCGCACACTAAGCCCAGTGTTGTTTCATCATGATAGCAGAGCTCTGTCAGCAGCACGACCCCCGTCGACTACAGCCCCGACACGTCGGCTCTCAACCAGCCCGCTGTCATCACGCCGACCCCCCAGCCAGCAACCAACACCAGAGCCAATCAGAGGCCATCAGGCAAGCCCAGTGAGTATTCACTTTATAACTTCTGCCTCACGTCTGTACTTTTTTTTGCAAAGTCATATTTAGGTCATAGACACAACGGCATCTAGCTTTTGTGATGGCAGAAAAAAAAACAGGATGTTGTGGCTGTTCTTTGCAGGAGCTGCGTCAACACAAACATCAAAACCTATGTAACATGCTGCAAGGAAGAGACACTGCGGTCATTGGAGGAAATTCTCTCAATGCATTGGTGTTAGCATGTGATCTGTTTAGAAAATGTAGGTTTTATGTGCAAAAAGGGACAGAAGTAATTTAATACTGGAGTTTTATAATAATCCTCTTGGTGCATATGTGACCTATGTGGTTAAAATGCCGTTTTCCATGAATTTTATTAAACGTAACCTTGTTAGTGAATTTGTTCTGCTACAGACCATTAGAGCACAGTGTGCAGCGCATTATTTTACAATCAATTGAGACTTTATAAGTTCCAATCACCTGTGTTACAGAAGAGGATGAGGAGTTTGACATGTTTGCCCAAACTAGAGGCAGCTCCCTGGCCGAGCAGAGGAAGAGGTGAGACACAAATCCTGCTGCGGTTCACGCTGCCGCTTCATGTGTGTCGTGTGTGCACAGATAATATTGAAGACTGATATGTACTATCACAACAAATTATCTCCTCCCAGTTAGAAGTCAAGGAGGCTGCTCACCTTTCTGCTGTGATTGAATATTTAGATACTTCCAGCTTCTATACAGCATTTGTGTCTGTGTGTTTTGTTAAAGCTGAAAGTAATCACATTTTTTTCTGGACTCTAAGAAACATATTGGTTTAATATGCTCTCTGTTACATTCCATCCTGTGTGTGCAGTGTTAGGTATGAGGACCCAGGAGCTGTGGAGGGCCTCGCTGGAGCTCTGGACTCCAGGTTGCAGGTCACAGCAGGGGTATGTATAAAAAACAGGAACACACAGAGGGATTTTAACAAGATAATCCACTGTAAATTTCTGTAATTATGTAAATTGTGTTGAAAAAAAACAACCTAAGTTCTCATTTTGGTTTACTTTTTTTCTCTTAGATGCCACCATTGACAAACTCAATGCAGAATGACATCGACAGATGGCTATCCACTGACATGGTAAGACTATCTACACCATGCACGGTGTTCTTTTCCTATTCAATGTAAAAGTGTAATCTAATCGTGTCTCTGTGTTTTGTTTGAAAATGCAGCAAGACCAGTCTGCAGTCAGTGAGGGTTTGTCCAGTGACGGTACGCTGTTTTTTTTTTCTTTATGACTGTCCTATTTCTTCGTAAATGTGTTTCCTAAATCCCTCCTCCCACATCTAACTAGAACTGTTCCTTCCAGAGTTTGATAAGTTTCTGGAGGATCGGGCGGTGGCGGCAGACGCCAACGGCCAGAAGAGTTCACCATCCAACGCGCGGCCGCAATCTAGCCAGAAACAGGACAAGTCACATGACCATTTCTTTTCACTCTGAGTTCGGAGGCAGAGTTAGAGGAGCAGGTAGCTATGAAAGGTCCACATGCAACATACCGTCACGCTGAAATACATGTGCAGTCAAGCATGTGTGCCAAGTCAGGTAGTCTCTGAAAACACACACACACACACACACACATACACACACACACTGGACACTACAGAACTGCTGCCTAATCATTTCAATGAAGTATTTGTTGATTCTGCTGTTTTGTTGTTTTTATGTGGGTATAAACGTTTTGCCTATTTATGAAGTGGATTATAATATATTATATTATAATGTCAATGTCAACAAAACCTATGTTTACAGTGAAGTGTAACGTTGAAAATACGTCTGATAATACACCAAAGCCTTTGACCCAGACAGCTGGTGCGCAGAGAAGAATGGGGCAAACATGTTTCATCTGTCCTGCGTTTAAAATTGGTTCTGCTATGTCATTTTGTAAACTACCATGAGAGGAATTCACTCTGAAGCTTGTTTTCCAACTGATCTATAAAGTCTTTGTGTGAGAGAACGGCTGTTATTGGAGATCTTGTGTTTGAGGCCGCTGACACAACTTGAGCGAATCGAGGTCAAATTCTACCCGCTGTGAAATGTGCAGAGCTACTTACTCTATGAGAATGTCCTGTTCACGCTGAAAGTGATTCTGCTAATCAACATATGAAACCAAACTGAAGCTTTTGTTCCGTATTTCTTTTTTTTTTTTTTGCAAATTGCAAGTTAGCCAAAACATCAGAGCCTTGAATGGGAGGTGGGAGCTAAGGTGTGCTCCGGACACACTCAACAATAAGGCTGCTGTTTGTGTGATAAGGAACTAATTTCCGTATGTTATTGTTAAAGAGCTCAAGGACGTCTGGGTGCCGGGTACACGGAGTCCCTGAAGCACCCAACAATAGGAAAACAGGGGAGCACCTGTAACTTAAAGGAAGACCGGAGGAGCACGTTTTCATTCTTTTGTTCCAGACAATCCAGACCTAACACCATGTTCACACTATTCAACTTCTGGATTTGTGTGTGGGTCCTCCTCCGTGGACCCGCAGCCTTAACTCTGAACGCATCGGCCCGGGGTCAGCTTCCAAATGGGACAGAGGAACCAGGCCTGGATTCAGCGTTTCTTCAGCTAAGGGACACTCTGCCGTCTTACTCGCAGCCGATCCGCCCGTACACCCTGACGACCAGCCGCGAAGACTACAACCGCGTGCCCAAACCCAGGCATCGCAGCCCCTCTCGCGTCCTGCTTCGCATGCTGGGGTCGCATTTCGACCCGTTCTGGATGTCTGTAGAACAACCACCGGATGCCTCAAGATTCTGGACTCTAGAGGGAGATCGCAGAGATAGTCTACCCCCGTTGCGTGGCGACTCCCTGCCCGATCAGCCACCCGACCATGCCGCCTTCAAGTTCAACCTCAGCGCTTCCCCGGTGCTGAGAGACGCCGCAGCGAACCAACGTCAGAGGCTGGAGGCGGAGGCGGCGGGTCTGGATCTGAGTTTCCTGCCCTCAGATGTGACCAGCTTGGTCCGGGCCTGGCTGGTGCGCTCGGCCACGTGTGGATTACATTACCAGTGGGTGGACCTGGGCCCCGCGTTCTGGCCACGTTGGCTGCGGCAGACCAATTGTGACAGATCAGAGGGAGGGGGGAGTTGCCCCTTCGCCAGCGGGTTGGAGTGCACGCGAGCTCAGACGGCACACGTCAAGATCCTGGCGTGGCACTGCCTGGAAACCAGAGACGGGGGCGACGCGTCTGGCGGCGGCTCGGGGACGGGGGCGGGCGAAGCGACCAGAACCTGTTTATGGAGGCAGGTGCCGTACCCTGTGGTCACAGCTTGTACATGCTCATGTAAATGAAGGTGTTTATCCCCAGGGTTTTACAGGTTCAGTCACCACCTGTGAGTCTCCATATGCTTATGTATTTTTTTTGTACTATGATTGAAATGATATTCTTCATGTGAGAAAAATTCCGATATTGCATGCATGTCATTGTTATAGTAGAATATAATAAACACATTTTCTCTTGATGCTCTTGAACACTTGTTTCAAGACTATTTCACTTAACTTATCAGCTCCATACTCCTTGTTTTCCACTGACCAGCTTTTGTGCGATCTGCCTTTGTGATTAAGTATAAATTACTCATTCATTTTTTAATGTTATGTATAAAGCCTGTCTTCCATTGCCGATAATAAAGGGTCCACTCCCATACTGTAATGTGGGTTATGAAACACACATTCTTATCATGTTGGGAAAATAACATTCCGTTTCAAATAATGATTTCAGTACGATGTGAGCTAGACTTATCACTTCCTCTATTTCAGATTTTTGTGAAATTTAGTTACAGATTTTGTCCTGTTGTGCCATTTTTATGAGTTTACTGAAGTAGTTTTCAAAAGCCAATGTGAAAGGTTTTCTCTCTGCTTTCTTTCTTCTCATATGACTGATAAAGATGATAATAAATAAATCCACTGTTTGAAGTTAAAACTGCATTTCTACTAATGATTTATGATGATATTTATAATCCTCACTCTTCTCTCATATACATTATTACATTACTATTAAAAAAAGATAGAAAACAAATGCTTATCCTTTATTTGGTTAGTTGTGTTTGCAATGAATGAAAGATTTTAAAATGTGCGGTTAAACTCTAAATTGATTATCAGCTGTGAATGTGGTCTGGAGTCAACATTTCTGAAGCAAAACCATCAATCCCAAAAAGAAGTAAACCTCATTACTGCCATCTAGCTGGAAATATCTTGCCTTCTCTGGTCTGCCCTGTTTGGTAATGCCACATTCATGTCACATTAATTTACTATACTATGAAAACAACAAAAAACACAGACATTTTTTTGTTAATTTAATGCAAGAATTTCACACCCATGAATAGCTCATAATTAATCCCTTTATGTAAATTGTTTTCTTTCTATTTTATCTTTCTTTTATTGTTATGTTATTTTGTTTACTTTTACCCTATGTCCCGTTACCGTGGTATCAACCAATTGAAAGTGAAGTCATGCCTGTTATGTTATCTTCATTTCATTATGATGTTTTCATGTCACATGCTGTAAGTGATGGTTTCTATAAATAAAGAGATTGGGGAAAAAAAGGACATCTCTTTGACATCAAATGGACACATTGGCTAAAAAACTACATTAAACACTTATAGGCTAACTTACATATAGTGGTGTAGATTAACAAAGTACATTTGCCAAAGTAATGTAGTGTACTGTACAAAAAAATCAAAGATTCAAGAAAAATTCCAGCAAATGAAAACGGATTTGTGACTCAGAACTTTGTTTGTTCCTCATCCCTCTCTCAGTAATCATCTCATGACCCTACATATTTATCTGGTGACCTTTTAGAGGGCCCTGACCCCTAGGTTGGGAACCACTGGACTAAACCAGTTAACTGTAAATAAAGTAGTTGAAACTAACTAACCGTATCATGCTGCTTACACACTAATACTTCATATTAATAAAAATGTCATATATCAGTTATTGCAAAATGAGTACATGTATTTGAATACTTTAAACGCATTTTAATCATAATACTTGAGCAGGATTTTTCATGCAGGACTTTAACTTGTAATGGAGTACTTATACTTTTACTCGGACCCTCTGAGAGCCAAAAGGTCCGAGGAGCCGTGAAGGCAGCGGGCTGGGCCGTGACGTCACGCGTCAGTGTACACAGACAAGATGGCGGCGTCACTGGAAGACGAGTTCGAGGATGCGCCTGATGTGGAGCCGCTGGAGCCGACGCTGAAGAACATCATCGAGCAGAAATCGCTGAAGTGGATATTCGTGGGTGGGAAGGGTGGCGTCGGTAAAACCACGTGTAGGTAAGTGGTAGGAATGACGGCCAACAGCCGCCTGCGTTAACTCCGCGTATACCGCTGCTAAGCTAGCATCACGTTAGCTTGTGTTTAATACCCGTCAGCATAAAGTTGACGTCGATCCCCGATAATTAATTCGAGCTGTTTTCCACAATAAGATTGTAGCGAACGTTTCACCAGCACCCGAAAAGAGATATAGTTTTATATGTTAAGATGGCTGACAATTAAACTAACGGGGTTAGCCGGCTGGTTGAATGGTGTCACAGGCTAACGTTGGCTAGCTGACATGGATCAGCTGGTGTCAGGATAATAGAAACTGACTTTATATCTTTTAAGGAGAACACTGTCTGACTTTGTCGTCATTCGTTGGTTTATTCCTCTAACCAGTGGCGTGTTTCTCAGATGAGTGAAGCTGAGTTAGTGATGCTGGCCAGATTAATTAAGTAATCTGTAATCTGAGTCACTGCTACCTATAAACAACGTTGGAAGAAGTACTAGATCATTTAGTTAAGTACATGTATACATAGAATTCTAGACTTGGAAGTCTTAAATTAGAATGTTCCTTAAGTACAAGTACCACTCAGCAAAAACAAGATCATTTTGAGTATGACAATTAGGTAAATCTATTGAATAAATGTAGTAGAGTAGTACAATATTCTGAATTGTGGTTGGGTGAGGCATAAAGTAGGATAAAATGAAATTACTTATTTTATAAAATTGCCTCTAAATTATGCTTAAGTAAATTTACTTATTTACATCTATTACTTATAAGACACCTTGAACTAATTCCTACACAGTCATGTGTGATATTGTCAGCCCAAATGGGTAGAATTCATTATTATATCTTGTTATGCGTACTACACATTTAAATATATCATGAGCTTATATTGTGAAACACATTCTTGTCCATCTACTAACCAGTCTCTGTGTTTTTTTTTTGTCTAGCTGTAGTTTGGCCGTCCAGCTGGCTGCAGTTAGGGAGAGTGTCCTCATCATCTCCACCGATCCCGCTCACAACATCTCTGACGCTTTTGACCAGAAGTTTTCAAAGGTGCCTACCAAGGTCAAAGGCTATGACAACCTCTTTGCTATGGTGAGTCAACCTACAAGAAGCAAATACACAACAGGCACACTGCAGTGGGTTAAAGTGACATTTCCACTAGAGAAGACTATCAAGGTTAAAATAAAGATTTGGATAACTGAATCAAGCAAGTTAATAAAAGGGTAATCACTCTTTTAACGGAGTGTTAGGTCCCATGAGGATTAAAGGCATCTCTAGGTCTCAGACGAATGAACCAGCATTTTGTAACAAATCAACTGCTGTCGTGACAGCACAATGGTCTGATTATGCGTTTTTTGAGCGCAGGAAATCGACCCGAGCCTGGGCGTGGCAGAGCTGCCTGATGAGTTCTTTGAGGAGGACAACATGCTCAGCATGGGCAAGAAGATGATGCAGGAGGCCATGAGTGCCTTCCCCGGCATCGATGAGGCCATGAGCTATGCGGAGGTCATGAGGTGAGCTAAACCACCACACACACACAGTTTATTCTTTTAACTCAAGTACTGGTGAGACTTTTTAAATCCTCACCTCGCATCCATGTGTTTGTTCTTCTCTTCCCCATGTCTCAGGTTAGTGAAAGGGATGAACTTCTCCGTGGTCGTCTTCGACACGGCTCCCACTGGCCACACGCTTCGGCTGCTCAACTTCCCCACCATAGTGGAGCGTGGCCTGGGCCGCCTCATGCAGATCAAGAATCAAATCAGCCCCTTCATCTCCCAGGTGAGGTGGGACGAGCAGATGCAGGCAGTCGGCGACCGTAGTCTTTCCCCGTCTTTATTCTTGTCCATAACATCTGTTTCCTTCGTCTGTGGCTGTTTTTAGATGTGTAACATGCTCGGTCTGGGTGACATGAACGCAGACCAGCTGGCCTCTAAGCTGGAGGAGACCCTGCCCGTCATCCGCTCAGTCAGTGAGCAGTTCAAAGACCCTGTAAGTCATACAAAATAGCAAAATAGTAAATGCACAATATGTAGTTTTCTGGTCTAAATGGCTCGAGCAATAGGTTGTTTTTGGATTTCCACTGCAACATGTTTTCTAATGGCAACTCCCATCATATTCTGGCTCAATTGGCAGAGTAATCTCATTGATTTGTTGCATTTAAGCTGATTCATTAAATATTCAGAGCAACTGGACACTTAAGGTTGACGTCTGCATGTTCCTGTTTATGTGTTGTAACTCTTCTGATCCTCCCACTTTCCCTCCATCAGGAACAGACCACCTTCATCTGCGTGTGCATCGCAGAGTTCCTCTCCCTGTACGAGACGGAGCGGCTGATCCAGGAGCTGGCCAAGTGCCGCATCGACACGCACAACATCATCGTCAACCAGCTTGTTTTCCCCGACGGAGAAAGACCGTGTAAAATGTGCGAAGCCCGCCATAAAATTCAGTCCAAGTATTTGGACCAGGTACGTGGTTTTGTACTTGTTGTCGTACTTGCCCAAAGTGCTGTGGACATTTCCAGCTTTGTTTAACGTCTCTTTGGTTTCCCCGCCTACAGATGGAAGACCTCTATGAAGATTTCCACATAGTCAAGTTGCCGCTGCTTCCCCATGAAGTTCGGGGTGCAGACAAGGTCAACACGTTCTCTAAGCAACTACTGGAACCATACAAACCCCCGAATAAGTGATTTCTCTTCCTGACGGACGTCCATCCTCCCTTTTCCCCCCTTTACACCACAAGACCACATTTCTGCAGTCTGAACTCGCGCCTTTTGAGCCCCCCCCCCCACCTCTAAAGTCAGCCTCAATTCCACAGTAACAGCCTCAAGATGATCTCCCCAGTCCTCAGCCCACCATCCACAGCAGTGTGTGCTCACAGTTATAGCAAGACACGTTTTAATGAAGGGGAGCTGATGAAGTCAGAAACACACACATGCATAACCCACTATATCGTAAGAGAGATCATATCATCCATGTGGCAGGTGTACTATTCCTTCTTTAAAGCATTTAATTTTTCTCTCAAAACCTCCCCCCTCTTACATCCTGCAGTGTCCAGTCTCAAAGTGTTTCCCAGTGACGGTGCCGTGTATTCCAGGATAAAATGGCTTTCAGATGGTCAATGTAACGCTTCGTATAATATGATTTCGGTGGCCGTGTCTGTTCTTCAATTTCACACATTCATCATTGGGAATTTACATCCAAATTTCTACAGATTCAGGGTGTGACAGCAGGGCATTGAAACAAAAAAAAATTACCTTCTAAAGAATAAAACAAATCACCTGTAGTCTTAAGTATTTTTTGTCCTTGACCAAGACCCCTCCATGTTATTGCAATAAAGAAAACCAGAGCAGTCTCAAACGTGTCTTTTCCTGTTTGTCACAGTGATCACGGTGTAAATGCAGTTACCCAACGCCATCAGGGTTGTGAATTAAGCCCTGTAGGCAGTAGCTGTGTAATTGTTTGAACTTGACGGTCTCAATGACCCCCGTTAATTACTCTAGGCTGCCGTGGTGGGCACCGGTTGTATGAGATTCAAAAGCAAAACGTGTGGCAGTACACTTTATGTTCGAGAGGCTGAAAGCCAAATGAGCGAGAACAAAATTCCTGTACTAAGCTCCAAAAACGCAACAAAACCGTTGTGTCCGACCTCTGTTTGCCGAATGAGAACACTGTTGAAAAACATTAGAAGCCTTATTTAGTGCATTGTTAGTTATAAATTTATTGAATGTTGCTTCATCAAATGTTGGAACAAATGAATGATGAGCCCTGGTCATATACTGGACTCATAGGATGCATAATGCCCCCCCCCCCTCTGTCACTGAATGCTTTTGAGTAAAAAATAACCTGTTTTCTAGAGATTTTCTTTAAATTATGTTGCGAGTGTAAATTAAAAGACAACCTTGCCTCAGCTGAGAAGCCTTTTGTGGTCATTCTTTTATTCTGCCCAATTGCACTTCACAGATTCACACATCTGGTACTACTTTTACAAGTTAAAGTTGTGCATTAATAAGTATTTCAGGCAAATAAATATGATGCATGCACTCTATATAATTTGAATATCAGTACTGATGCAATGATGGCTAGAGATAACTAACTCCTTATACTGTTGGATATGTTAATCTATAAAATAAACATTAAAGTATCTAATTTAGCTGTGACATAAATGTAATGGACTAATTTGCACAATATTTCTCTGAAATGTGGAGTAGAAGAATAAAGGAACACAAAATGTAAAAACGCATGAAAGGTACAATCACTGCGTGATACTTAAACAATTAATATATACAAAAACAAGCCTGGGATCATTAAATAAAAGTTTAAGCAAATGAGAGTTTCATGCAAAGAAAAAGAGAATGTGCCACTGTGCAAAATACCCCTGGAGGTATTGTGGGTCTAATGAGCTCCACATGTACTGTTAAGGTCCTTTAAAAATGTCCTGCTAGGGAACACAAGTGGGATTATTAAACCCCACTGGGATTTGTCTCTTAGACCCGGAAAAAGTAGCTTTTAAAACCATAAAAAGGACGCATTTGGCTTTCAAAGTGTATGATGTGTTGTTTTCTTTTTATTCCCCCAATAGATCATTATAAACCTGTAAGCGGGAAAAAAAATGCCCTTTTTGTTTTCATATCACTTAGCACGGAACTTTTCCATGGTCCACTTGCTCCCGTTTCGTAACCGCGCAGCGCGCAGCTCGGTGCGGTGCGCCGCGGCCTGTCGCTTGCGGTCCATCAGCGAGCCGCGCTCTGCCGGTCGGGGGCCGCGCTAACGAGCTCCTCCTCCTCCTCGTTTTGGGGATTTACCCCGGGGCGCACTGGCCACTGGACGGAGGCTCCGAGGATTACTTCCATGCTGCCGACCGAGCCTCGAGTGAGCCGAGCTGACGCCCAAGGGGAGATCAGGGGTTATGCGCTTTCCAGCAAAAAAAACAAAACACACACACACACACACCATCGGCGAGCCGCGTAAATCGCTTCTCCGGCGGTGCCAATTACGCACAGAGATGCGCTGAGCGGTTCTCACATCCATCAACAGTAAACACCGCACGTGGTGAGAAGATACTTTTTCTCTGCAGGATCAGGGTCTAAATCGTTTAGTTTTTTTTTTTTTAACTCCAAAGGGAAGAGGTGGATTTCCTCAGATTCCAACTCCTGTCTGACCACCTGTTCGCAGCCGCTGACGCGCGTCTCTTCTCGCTGCAGACTTGACTTCCTGCAGCTCTTTTTTTTTTCACTTCTTCCTGAGGATCCGTGACCCCGGTGGCCGTCACCAATGACCGTCACCTACACCGCCAGAGTCGCAAACGCGCGCTTCTGTGGCTTCTCCAAGCTGCTCCTGGCCTGGAAAGGGAGCATCTACAAGGTGTTATATAAAGAGTTCCTGGCTTTCTTTGCCATGTACACCGCCATTAGCCTCACTTACAGGTAAGACAGGAAGGGATTTAATGATCTGCGCTGATTTGCTAATTATTTCTAACCTCTGAGCCATTTTTTTTAATTATTAGATTTTTCCTGTATGATGACCAGAAGAGGTCTTTTGAAAAGCTGGCAATTTACTGCAACCACTATGCCAGCCTCATCCCTATGTCCTTTGTACTGGGTAAGCATGGATGATCATTGGAATAGAGATATACATAATACATGTATATAATAATAAAAATAGTAAACTTGATTTTTATTTTACCTGTGACATGTACAACTCAATATAAAGAGACTCAAGACAAGCTTTATGGTCCCACAGAACAAATGTGACTTAACCCATGATGCAGAGGATGCAGCTATATATATATATATATATATATATATATTCTATAATAAACTAATATTATAATAATTATTAATAAAGATGTAATCAAAATGATATGAAAGAATATGAAACTAATTGATAGCATGTTTTTTTTAATTTTTAAAAACCTTTATAAGAGAGTTAAATTATCTGTAAGTTTTTAAGGGTTACACCACATCACAGTTTTGTCATTTCCCCATATATAAATAGAAATAGGAAAAGAAAACCAGTGTATTCAATGAATATAAGAATGCCAAGAACTGTATACAGAATACATGCAGATTTAAATTAATTACCCATCATAAACATTTAATTTATAGTTTAGGTTCCACCACTAGTTGGCAGGACCTGCACTAGATGTATATTTATGACCCATTGTCAATAGCTGTTATAATTATTCCACCATATTACATTATCTCCATCAAATTGTATTGGGAAATATTTGTATAACACACATGGATTTAAAATGTGATACTAACTACAACAAACAAAGTGTGTTCTTCTGCATTTTTGTTTTAATTAATTCTTCCTGAAAGTATATTTTTCATTAAAATTACGCTTTAGAATAAAAAAATTAGATAAATTTTGCAATAAGGCAGAATCCTCTGTTGATATCAGCTCTTATTAGTTGGAACATGTTCCCTCTCTGCTGCGGGCAGGTTTCTACGTGACCCTGGTGGTGAACCGGTGGTGGAGCCAGTACACCAGCATCCCGCTCCCCGACAGGCTCATGTGCGTCCTGTCGGGCGGCCTCCAGGGCAGCGACGAGCGCGGCCGCCTGCTGAGGCGCACCATGATGCGCTACGCCAGCCTGTCGGCGCTGCTCATCCTGAGGTCCGTCAGCACGGCCGTGTTCAAACGCTTCCCCACCATGGACCATGTGGTGGAGGCCGGTGAGTGTGTGAATGGAGAAGCCACAGTTCTCCTGCTGTACTCAGAAAGCAACAGGAAGTGCTGTGATCAGTCACACACTCATGTCATGACTGTTTTTTTTTTAACCTCTTCTGTACATTCCCTACACCAGTGAGTGCAGGAGAAATCACAGGACAGGCACATGGTGATAGTGGTGATTAAAAGAAAAAAAGTTATCATACTTCTGCAATAGCCTCCAAAGACACTGATGTGTCAATCCTCTCCTGTTGTTTTTCAACGGTTGTTTTACAAAGCTGCAAAAACATGATGTCAGTGCGTCGTGATAAGATAAAGCCGAGATATCACGAGTGGACATGTTGAATCAGTTCTTGCTTACTTTACATCAACTTCTTTGGACAATAACAGCCTACTTGAAGACAAGCTCACGCAAACAAGGGACAAAAAAACAATTATTTGATGTGATTTGAAACAGAAACAGAAGCTGAGTCCTGAAGTCATCCATCTGTGTGTTTTTTTTTTCAACTGACAGTTTTAAAACAATTTTTGCAGGATTCATGACGAGAGAGGAACGGAAGAAGTTCGAGGGCCTGCACTCTCCTTATAACAAATACTGGATCCCCTGCGTTTGGTTCACCAACCTGGCCGCTGTGGCGCGCAGCGAGGGCAGAGTCAAAGACGACCACACACTCAAACTGCTGCTGGAGGTGCAACATCACACACACACGCACGCACATGCACGCATGCATGTCAACTGATTGCAAGTGAAACTACAGCTCATGTATACACGTTTACATTCACACAAGTATAGTCAGACTCACCTCACAGTTTAATGCAACCTTGGTCCTGGAGGGCTACTGTGGCTGCAGGTTTTCTGTTCCAACCAAGCAGTAACACACCTGATTCTACTAATGAAGGTCCTTAGCAAGAGCTCTAGTGGTTGATAAGTAGAATCAGGTGTGTTACTGCCTGGTTGGAACAGAAAACTGGCACCTATTGTAGCCCTGCAGGACCAGGGTTGGTGACCCCTGGTGTGATGTTTGTGTGTGACAGGAGCTGAATGCGTTCAGGGGGAAGTGCAGCATGCTGTTTCACTATGACATGATCAGCGTTCCCCTGGTCTACACTCAGGTAAGCAGCTTGGGAAGTGGCAGAGGTTCCACATAATGAATACTGAACTGTGTTCAAATATTTCAAGTCAACGAAGCTGCCAGGTCTGAAGGTGTTTGTCATCACAATGAATTGATAGTTAGCAATAACTACAGGTGTAAGCTGTTAACTCTATCTGTTCCACAGGTGGTGACCTTGGCGGTGTACAGTTTTTTCCTGGTGTGTCTAATCGGTCGTCAGTTCCTGGACCCCGGGCAAGGTTACCCGGGTCATGACCTTGACCTGTACGTGCCCATCTTTACCCTGCTGCAGTTCTTCTTCTACACCGGGTGGCTCAAGGTCTGAAAGTGTGTCAAACAATGAAAATGTCCTCCTTTTAATGGGTAGAATAATACAGTAAAATGCTCACATTTCACACAGATCCCTCATTAAAGTTTCTGTTTTGTCCCGAAGGTCGCAGAGCAGCTGATTAACCCTTTTGGGGAAGACGACGATGACTTTGAGACAAACTGGTTGATAGACAGAAATTTCCAGGTTACTAAATGCTGTGTTTATGTCTTAGGCCATATGATTGAATGTGTGTATTATGAAACCTGGTGGACACAGCGTTTGGTTCTGGAATGCAACCAGTCCGCTTTTCACTCTGCAGGTGTCTATGATGGCGGTGGACGAGATGTACGGAGACCTGCCAATGATGGAAAGAGACCGATACTGGAATGACTCCAACCCTCGGCCACCTTACACCGCCGCCACTCTCTTTGTCCTCCGTAAACCCTCCTTCCAGGGTTCCACTTTCGACATGGCGTAAGTCTCTTGGTTTTTACCTCCTTATTGTAAGCGTACTCGTCTTGTGACTGACGCTTTCACTTTGAATCCCCCTCCGCCTGCTGGGAAAGCATCGCCGCTGAAAGTGAAATGATTCAGATCCAGAAAGAAAGTAGTGCGATGTCGTCGGGTATGAGAGAGTAAAACTCCATTGACTACCTCTGATAGAGAACACAAACAACAACTTAATGTCTGAGGGCTGGGTATCGATACTCAACCTTACTGAAATAACCCAGTATCAAGTAGTAGTGGAAACTTCCAGCCAAACAATAGCTTTTGTACCCAGATCTATAAAAAAAACAAACACTTTGTATTGTTTGCTAGCAGCCAATCATTGCAAGCATTTTTTGATCTAATGTGATGCGACTGATTCACTATTTGATGCAGTTGGAAATTCAGCGTGAAATGTATATGATAAAGTACTTGGTATTGGTATCACTTTCAAAAACTAGTTTTGTTATTTCTTAAATGATACCCAGCTCTAGTCTGAACTAACTAGAAAATACGGTCACTGTTTTTTGACAGGATCCCCAAGGAGGAGATGCACTTCCAGCATCTGGAAGACATCGCCGAGAACCTGGAGGAGTCGGGCAGTCGTCACCCCAACATGGCGCTCTTCAACCGCCTCCTGAACGTGGCGCCCTCCCCCACCGGCCTCATGGGGGGGGCTTTCCGCCGCACCTCGGCCCAGCTGCAGAGGCTGCGCCACTCCCCCAGCATCTACCAGTGCACCAGCGACGACGACGACAATGACAGCTGCAAGATCGGGAAAGGGGGGTCGCTGCCGTCGGGGCTGGAGACCCAGAGCACCGTGTGCAGCTTCCGGGACGAGAAGAGCACCAAGACGCCTCTGCTGGACATTCAGTTCGGGGCGGAGCAGGGGGAGGGTCAGATAAGGGAGGAGGGAGAGAAAACGGAGAGTCTGAGCGGGGAGATCCAGGCCCCCGTGTCGCTGCTCCCCCCTCCACCTCCCCAGTCCTCCAGAGAGACCTCCACCTCCAGCGTCTCCATCAGCTCCCGCCACCCCGCCGCCTTCCTGTTCCA
Source organism: Eupleurogrammus muticus (assembly GCA_036785175.1). Taxonomy (NCBI): domain Eukaryota; kingdom Metazoa; phylum Chordata; class Actinopteri; order Scombriformes; family Trichiuridae; genus Eupleurogrammus; species Eupleurogrammus muticus. The sequence goes on from JAYKQN010000003.1 coordinate 24,952,272, forward strand.
CCCCGCCGCCCACTCCAGCCTGGAGCACTGCAGCTCCCAGCCCATTATCAACCAGACCAGAGCCGTGCCCGCCATCCCCAAACCTCCTTTTGGTGGGAACAAAATGTCTTTCCTCACCGTGCCGTCCTACAACGAACCTCAGCGCTTTCGCAGCGTGAGCATGGGCTCCGAGCTCACTGGGTCGTAGGAGAACAGGGGTCTGATGGTGTGATCTTGTTGAAACTATAATGCTTGATTCAGTGCACGTTCTCACAAATGATGTTAGTCATAGATAAAGAACTGAGTTTTCAGTTTTCTTCTGAATCTGCAAGTGAGTTTTTTTTGGAAATACGATTGTTAGAATTCACTTCCAGATATTCTCATGAAAACTTTACAAACATCCTCCCACGTTAAATGTGAACCGTCCTGAAGTTTTAACACATCATCCTCTAGGACCTGGAAGGAAAGTTTTGTTTATTTCAAAGCATTTTGAAGGAATTGATTGACATTTCATAATCTTACAGGCTATGTGAAAAAGAAAATTCCAAATTTTAATAGCTGCAGTGTTTCTCACAAATTGACTATTTTGTGGCGCTGCGCCACACAATGACATCGTAGTGCCACAAACTGAATCTGCCTCGTGACTTCATTCTAGCTCACAATGCTACTTCATCTGTGGGAAACACTGAGCTGTGCGCACAGCCGAAAGTTTTCGCTAAGCTAGGCTACACAAGTTTCATCAGGTTTAGCCTAGCTTCTAGCCTAGCTTAGCCTTACCCATTCTAAACTGGAGGCACCTTCCATAAACTCTGAAAGTCAGTGTGCGTCTTTTAAGCATTTATTGAGCTTTTTTAAATCATTTTTTTTACCTGTTGAATACATAAAACACAACATATTTAGACATCTTTGGAGTTTTTGGAGGGTATCTTTAAAGGAATTAGTCTGGCTCTTTACCCTTTAGCTCATGTTTTTTGTGCTAAGCTAGGCTAAAAATAACATAACTACCTCTGTACAGTATTGAGGAGATGCAATTGAAACCAATTGTTTCTCAAATGTTTAAAAGACACTAAATGTTCAGGTTCTTCACTTATCAACATAGTTTTTTGTAGAAAATATTGCTTGTCACTAAGTAAATCTATACTATATTAGGATTTAGCCTAATCAAAATGAATATAGAGATATAGATATGGTGCTGAAAAGAAGACAAATGTGTTTTCTTTGTTCACTTTATTTACCTTGATTGCTAAGAATGATTTCTAATACATTATCTTGTCTGTTTTCGAAAAATGTAAGCTAAACAATGAATGGAATGAATGAGTAAGTTAATAAAAAAAACAATGACAATGATGACATGAAATGTTTTGCATTAATGAACAATGAATCTTACCTGTACTAATAAAATGAGAAATGTCACACAATGAGGGATGGAGCAGACAATATGTTGGTTATTTATAGGATATACACGTATGTACATACATTTAGGTGTATTAGAGATTAAAAAAAATGAAACAATACAATCATTGACACTTTAGTTTCTATCTACTGTATGTGTAGCTCCAAAATGAATAAATTGTCGCTTAAGTTTCACATTTGACCAGCAGGGGGTGATGGCTGCAAACCAACAGAAACCGTCATAGTCAGACCTTCTTCCACAATCTTGATTTCTATCCCACCCATTGAGAGGAGGAGGAGGAGGAGGCTGGGCTGAGGATGAAGGCTCCTACCTGGGCTGCAGCCCTCCTGGCCTGGGTGGACTGCCTCTGCTGAGCCAGGAAAGACTGAGCCGGGCCCGGTGATCTGGAGTCCTGACACGGACTCTGCTGCTGCAGCGCGGAGGACTGGAATAAGAAATCAACATCGCTAAGCTGTCACTGGGAACATCATAACACTGCAGTGACATCCCCGAGCACTAATAATGCACTAATGCTGCAGCTGTGTGTTAAGATAATTAAGCTTAATCAAAGATCATTGGATGGAGTCTCCATGCAACACAAGGTAACATAAGATCTGGAGAACTGAAGATGCTCACGGGCAGTTGAGAAGAACATACATACATTTGCATACTCAAGAAAACATGGGGACGCCTCCATTTTTCTCACAGCCAAACGTGGTGTTAATGATTAGAGCCGCAGTAAAAAAGAACATTCTAAACTGGGTGCAAAGGGTCGTACGAAACATCATGAGAAAGAGTCGTTATTCAAAGCTGTAAATCTGAAGCGTGACAGTGTTTGACCTGACCCAAATAAAGCTGTTGTTGAACACAGAGAAAGCGGATATCGTCTCTTCTAAGCAGCCCACTTGATTCTGTTCATTCTCTTTGATTCAACATGTGCATTTCATTGACTAATAATACAGTGCTATTGCATATTTTTAACTCACATATGTATTAGCTGCTCAACAGGAACTTTCTTCCTCTATTTACTCACCATGCTTCGCCAGGCCGTCAGAATCCGCTTCTCCTCCTGTTCCCATCTGGACCTCGAGTTATCTCCCTGAGAGTCCTGCTCCGAAGTGTTTTACCAGGACAGATTTGTTCTTTTTAGTAAAATGACATCAAACAGCAGAGTATGCGAGTCTGGACACTATAACTCACCTCTGGCATCACGGGACGAAACACGTCGGGTTTCTCGTTACTTGTCATTATTCAAGATTACGGCACGAGCGGAAGCAAAATAAAAAGTGGAAAAGTGTGCACCAGCAGCGCCGTGACCTGCGGCGTCCCTGTGCAGCTGCTCCTGGCTGCGTTCTGCAGCGGAGGCCCTGGTTTTGTTGCGTGGCCCGACAGAACAATATGAAGAGGTGCCGCAGGCTTAAATGACTCTGGCTCCTCGCCACGGTCAAAGATGCCATCCTGCTGACTGGGGCACATTCACTGTGGGACGGTCAGTCTCTGGGCCGGGGATTAGTAGGTAGAACACAATACAATTAGCTCAGCAATGGATACGGCTGCTTGTTGCAATGTGGAACGCATATTAGCACAGGACGATTGGTCAGATTTTTATTTATATCTTTTGTCATATCACGTTCTAATGTTTCTTCAAAAATCCATGAGCGTGTTTGCTTGTGTCATTACCAGTCATTACCGGTTTCAGTGACCCAGAAATACCGTAGTTCCCCTACTTATCGGTTGACCAGCATCAAAGAGCAGCAGTAGCAGCGTATCAGGCGAGATCAAGCTGTAGAGAAAAGCTCTGGCGACCGGCTGCCGACTGGAGGTCTCTTACTTCCTGTCTTCCAGAGACAGTTGTAACAAAGGTCAACACATTTCAGTCTATGAGCTGGCTTCGGGGGAAAGGCGGTTTATGTTTTTACCATTAAGTGTGAAAACACAAGTGTGGGGGAGGATTTCAAAGAATCGCGTGTCTGTGCGCGTTTCTCTAGAACCAGGAGCACTGAGGTCAGCAGCCGAGCTGCTTGAAACTATCTGATCAGCTCCTCGCGACTCGGTCTGACCATATTTACAACGTGGGAACATGTGTGTGCGGCATGCACTCTCGACTTATCTATGCGCGATCATGTATTTCCTGTTTGTGGGACTGCGTGGAAAAGTAAGTGCTCATGAAACGGAAAAAAAGAAAGAAAAATGTGGGAAGAAAAGAAACTCTCGTAGACAGGTTTCTTGGAATGTCCCTCATCTGAAACCTGTGAGTGTTTACTCTCTTATGAAAGAGATGCAGATCACAAGGCCGCAGCGACGGAGCGCCGCAGATTCCTGTTAGTGCGCTCGCAGGGCCACATCTGTTGTGAAAGCTTCCTCCTACTGCTGCAGTTTCTGAGCTGCAGCCGCACAGGTTGCTGACGATTTCTGCACAATCACAACCACTTTCCTCATCGAGGAAAATTCCTCTTCATTTGCACCTCTGATGTTTTTTTTTTTCACACTTTCACCCATCTTATACATGAAAACTGGTGTATCTAAACCACCTTTTTACAGCATAATTCCTGTGAAAGTGAGCACACCTGAAATGTCAATAATCATCACGCAGGGAAACTGTGAGTGTGCAAACAGAGCGTACGTGCTGCAGCTGGAAGTTGAACCAGAAACTTTTTTTTTAATGGTTCCAATACGCAGTTTGTCTAGTAAACACATTGTTTGCTCTTTGTTGGAGAATATGTTTGATCAGGCCTCAGGTTTGTTCAAATCTTCGCCACTCATTTGACGTTTTGTGTTTAGCTCCACGTCAAGACTCCCTTTTTTTTTTTAGAAACGTTGCTTACTGAGACCAGAGTGATAATTACCTTTATAAATAATGCAAGTGAGACCAAAACTGTATCAAACCAGAATTCCCCTTCACAAACAAAGCTATATTCATACAAAATACCGTTTAACAGAATCACGTTTTATAAATGTACAAAATATGGTGCTGACCCTGTGTGGTTTTCCTTTATTATCCTTGTTGAGTTTTACTTGCTTTGACACAATTAAAAAAAAAATCAAAGACGGTTCTATTGTTGAAAATAGAAACACAACCAAATTTAAAATGGCAACAGCTTATATATAATTATTGACATAAAATACAGAAAAAGAGTGTACACCTCCTTTAAATACAATGACAGCATTCATCACATCACTCACACACCCACAGCCATGCTGGTAAACACACTCATGAAAACAGGTCATTAATATAACCGCAACTACAGTTTTTATTGATTTGACGCACACGCACACACACACACACACACACACACACACGGACGGTAAACACACAGCGTCTTGCTTTTGTTTGCCCATTATGCAAAAATGGGATGTAGTGTGCCTGCTTATAATAATAAGCACACATGTCTGCAGTCAGTGTTTATTGTACCAATTCTAACCCTGTACTTTCACATTTGTTTTTGTCTGGTGTGTGTGTGAGAGTTTGTGTGTGTGCGTGCCTGTGTGTGTGTGTGTGTGTGTGTGTGTGTGTGTGTGTGTGTGTGTGTGTGTGTGTGTGTTACAGGCACTCCCTGTCTTACACACCCTGCTTGGTGAAGAAGTACTTTCTGTCTGGTTCTACTTTGTGTGTGTTTGTGTGCGTATGTGTGTTTGCGTCTACCAGAACTGTCTGTTATAGACTGGTTCTCTCTCTCTTTCTCACACACACACACACACACACACACACACACACACACACACACACACACACACACACACACACACACACACACACACACACACACACACACACACACTGTATCTCGTGTCTGTCTATTGTTTAAACAGGAGCACTTTATCAGTGCTGTCTGACAGTGAATGAATCAACCGTTTGTTAATGGTCTGTCTGAGTATCATGTTATCATGATACATGGCAGCACAAAAAAAAATGTTTTTGAAGTGTGTGCTTCTACGATGTAGTGTGGGTTTAACTACAGGAGATAAAACATTTCCTCCTCCCTTAAATCACATAACACGGCAGCTCAAGTCTGTGTTTGCACACAAACCCCAGTGTTCCTACGCCAATGACGGAAATCACAATTAACCACAGTTAATTCCAGCGGGGTCTATATTTGAAGTGTATTCCTGCCTATACTTCAGCGTATTGTGCAAAGACGATATTATTCACGGATTTTTCTCTATACCCCTGGCTGGCATCAACTCTCCGTTATATAATTCTCTACCAAGTTATATTTAACAACATAAATCTTCTTAGATGCAGTTCATTTTTTAAAATCTAATTAAATGGGGTCCATGGTCTAATGTGGATCTATTTCTTTTGGCAGGGGTGAGCTGTGGGTGGAGGTGAGAAGTCTTTGATATGGAAAAATCCGTTTAGTTTAAAGGTACCCTACGCTTAATTTTTTGGTCAAATAAACGCAGGATTTCCAACAGAGCGCCTCACACCCGTCACAGTTGGCGTGTTGACTGCCGCGGCCAGGAGCCGCCTCACGGCTTCCTCTACGCCGCTGTTTATGTCTGGACTGCAACCCGGCAAAACATGTTGTTCCTCAGAGCATCGGAAAACTGGGTAGACGACATCTCCAGAGACAGACTGCAGGTTATCATCTACCTGAGGGAGTTATTATCGCCGGGAATAAGGCGGAGCAGGTTTGACAGATGGAAGAGATCCAGCAACCACACGGCGAGCGAGCTGGACTCTAAAAGGATTGTTATATTGTGACAGCTTTGACATTTAAAGGATGTTTTGCCTACTAACCATAAAGCGCCGACATGAATCCTAACTAGTGACACGTTTTCTAAGATTTCATGTGCTACAACTCAGCAATGCAAAGAAAAGGTTTTAAAAAAAATCACCAAAAAAAACAGTTCCAGCCTGGTTCCAGACATCTGAATCACAGCCTGCATCTTAAATGAAGTGACATGAAGTGAAATGAAGTGAAACAGAGTGGTAATTCGCTCGGAGTTTTGACTTTTAGACTAGAGATCTCAGATAAGATATTTGTCAGCAGCGGTTTTCCAAGCTGTCTGGAAATGAAACAAATGTCTGGATCACAGTTACCTTGAGGGATGTCTCCTGCCAAGCAGCTAACTGGCTTATCCTGGCTCATAATGCACACTTTGTACCTCAGGAGTGATAACAGGTCAGTGTGGCGTCCTGTCTCAGTCCTACACGAGAGGAAGAAGCAGCGGCGCCACCGGACAACAATGGACGATCCAGGGCGAAAGTGGAAAGTTTGTCAAATCTGACATATTAAACCTTTAACTACAGAAACAAGAAGGTTCTATGGTTTACCTGTTTGTGTTTATTTCTCATGTGATGATTAACATGGATTAAACAGAAACAGATGGATGATTAAAAACAAGACAAAGAGCATAAAAGGTGATTAATCAGTTACCTTGGGCAGCGTTCATTGTCTTTAAAAGTTTCTGACACATGAAATCTGGAAGTTGGAGTTTCCTTGAACACACGGACATGAAGGGATGATTTTAGCGAACAGACACTGTCGGCTGTGCGAGGAGAACGGCCAAAAGTGGGTTAAACAAAAGCCTGATAGAAAGTGTACACCTCCTTTAAATACAATGACAGCATTCATCACATCACTCTCTCTCTGTCTCACACACACACACACACACACACACACACACACACACACACACACACAAACATGTTGCTTTTGTTTGCCCATTATGCAAAAGTGGGATCTAGTGCGCCTGCTTATAATAATAAACACACACACACACACGTGTCCCTGTACTTTCACATCTGTGTAAATTATTATAAAGATAGTACTGCCTGTACTGTAGTGATATAGGAACTCTTACCGTATCTTACCTTATTTCTTTTATTGATCAAACCATCCTGGGAACCTGGTGAAAGCAGTTCTTGTTTTTTTCTTCCTCTTTTCTATTTATTCAATTCAGTTTTCCCGTCACCCATGATATAATTTGGGAAACAGTCCCATGATTTGCCGTTGAAGCTGTAAACATGCGATGGCACGGCCCTTTTTTAATAGGAACACGTCGAGAAATGCAGCAGATGCGGGGCGGCACATCTGCATTTTGACCAGATGTGGAGTGAGGGTGGGGGGGTGGATGCTAACAAGTGTACTTGAGGGCTGAGTAGTTAGGGGCCGACTCGCCGCTCTGACCTCTCCTCCTCCTCCTCCTCTCCCCTTTATTCTCTCGCCTGCTTCCATGTCAGCCCTGGGCGGCCTGATGGATGCTGACAGTAACCGCTGTCCTCCGTCGGCCAACACACACCCCTCCCTCACACACACACACACACACACACACACACACACAATCACCCCCTGTTCCCGTTCGGTGCTTTCAGAAGTTGCCGTCCCGCGGCTCGGCTCTGAGCTCCTTGGGTGGCGAAACGTCTGAGCGCGGCTGTCGAAAGCACATCTGGGGCTGTGATCCGTCAGCCATCCGTGCCCATTAATCCGCGGCGGACGGTTGTGTTACAAGGGAAAATCACTGCGAGCCTCTGAAAAACACAAACTAAAGTTTGACTGCGTGTAATCGCATGCGATGCGTGTCTTGTGACACGTAGGTGAAACATTCGAGCGCTTTTTTTTGCATGAGTCAGATTGACACCTGTGCTAAGACCACAGTTACACAATTATTATTTCACAAATCAATCACTTTTTATAAACTGGGGTGTGGCAAACAAACACGCGCACACACACACACACACACACTCCTTCCCACTTCCTGTTGTGCAATTTCATAAACTACCGACGTTTCGGGCCGAACTTGTTGAACAGGACAGAAGATGGCAGGTAATCAGCCCAGAGTCTGACATGGAAACAGAACTAGGGCACGCTTGCTTACACGGACGCGCACGCCGCGTTGACATGGGTCAGTAATGATGAAATAAACTTTATAAAATAGCAGATGAGAAGGGAGAGAAAGTGGAGAATGTCATGTTTCAGGAGGGGACATGCATTATTCATGCTGTCAGACGTTGGTGAAGTCACACAAGTGTAAGTAATGGCGTGTGTCACATAAATCAACAGTAACGATGACCTCATTTTACTGCAAGTCCCTCCACTCACACACTCTTTAAGAATCCCCACACACACACACACATACACCGTTAAAACATCTGTGAACATTAACCTCTTTTCTTTTTCTTCCTGTCAAACCGGAATAAACAAATGAATTAATAGAGCAGGTACTCTGCATTTATAATAGGGAGAGTCCCTTTCTACTTTCTGTACTAGTACAAACTAATACCCCCCCACCCCAAAAACACACACATACACTCTCACACAGAGACACGTGGAAGATTTAGTCCATTTCTTTACTGAAGTAAAAGTATGAGAAAGTTACTTTAAGATATGTACAAATAAAAAAAGTACTTTAGAATCTTAGAACTTCACATGAACACATAGTTTTTGCCACGGTTTGGGTTGTTTCATGTGGGAGATTCTTTATTTGTGTTCTGTCTGTGTTTTCCTCGCTGGTTTGATGTGGGCGGGACTCTGACAGAGTAAAGTGACGTCATTCGCTTTTCCATCCACCAATCAACATCTTAGAATTTTCCAATCAAATGGCGTGACAGTCCCATTTGGTCGGAGACACACCACATCGGCCTCTTCAGATTGGTGCTGTGATACGTCAGGCCCTGCCCGCACCCATGTGGTCCAAACCGCCTGCAGCCATTACCCACAATGCAGTTCAGTCCAAGCAAAACTTGATTGTTGTTCATTTAGCTTTAGGTGCTAAATATATAATACTAAATGGATTAAGTTATTGTACTTAAGCTTTTTTTTTTTACAATCAAAGAAAGAAAAGTAACAACAATGATGACAAATCAGATAAAAGTGACAGAAGAAGTAAAACAAAGAATGAGTAACTGAAGAATCAGCAGCAGTGGTCACTTATCACGATATTCCTATCCTCCACACAAACCCAAAAATAGTAGTATGTAACAGTGGTATGACGTTGTATGAGGTCTTTCTGATATGTTGCAATCTCCTTTAACCACAACTTGACAGAGGGTAATCACATATATATTTTTAAGAAAAGAGCAACCAGTCTTATAGTTTGAAGAAGCTCAAAATCAATGAGTACTGACTGTTTAGGATTGGTGACCAGGTTTCCAGGGTACAGTATATAGTATAGTAAAACCCAGTAGACAGAAGGGGAACATTTGAACCCACCATCCGAATAATTACCCGATCACACTCTGCCAGAATAATCACATTTTTTAACATTCCTGTACACAAAGGAACAATGATCCTTTTTTTTCTCCTCTAAACATTTATAACAAGTTCCTGGAATACCGGGAGAGATTTTAGTTAATTTGATATGATGATGAAATGATATGAGTTTGCATCATCCATTTACATTGGAAACTTCAGGCTAGTAAGTTTAGATCAGGGGCTCTCCACCAAAAGGTCACTGCTAACAAAATGATTTTTTTAATGCTTAAATCTTGAAAAATGAAATATTGGACAGTTGTACTGATTTATTATCAGAGAAGCTCAAGGGGAAATGTCTCTTTAGTGGATGTGATAACAGGAATGTACATCAAGTTCAACATCAGGGTTAAAAAGTCAGGTTAATTATATTTATATAGCCTTAAATCACAAATCATGGATTTGCCTCAATGAGCTTTAAAACTTTTACACAAGCAACAATCCCCTATACTTAGACCAGCAAATACAACAAGAAAAGCATGCAAAACCTAATTTGGAATGTGAATTAGAAATCAATAGATTTTTAGAACAGTTTCAAAAGCTTAATGCCAGTCTTAATGAATAAGAACTTAGAATGTATTATTTCAAACAAACTTTGATTGTTGTTCTAAATATTTAATACTAGATTGATCAAATTAATGGATTGAAGTTATTGTTCTTACTTGAACTATTTCCTTTTTTTCAATTTTTACATGTAATAAAAACCATGCGAAAAGTCTGAGAAGTTCAAGGTGAAACATTTCTTTAGTGGATCTAATAACACTAATGGATATCTGGATCATGACACAAGGCCCCGAAATAGATTTTATTTTTGTCAAGGTTAACAAGTCAAGGTCAATTATATTTGTAGAGCCTAAAATCACAAATCATGGATTCGCCTCAATGGGCTGTACAGCTGTACAACAGCAACACAACATCCCCTATCCTTAGACCATTACACTGTACAAGGAAAAGTTGTAAAACCTGGAAATACAACAAGCAAAGCTGGCAAAACCTAATTCAGAATTTGCATTAGAAAATATTTTCACATGTTTGATGTCAAATTTTAGAAAAGCTGCTTCAGTATATTGGGACACACACAACCACACACACACACACACACACACACACACACCTGTGCTCCTCTGTTGTTGTCTGGAGCTCACGCAGGTGTTGTACCTGGCAGCCGAGCCAAACACCCGATCGACAACCACCACACCTGGTTGGAACCACAGACACCCACATGGTAATAAATTCTCTTTCACACGCACAGACATGAGTGTACAGGGCGGCACACGCACACACACACACACGCATGCCCACTTATAGCCGCTGATTGGAAGGTAACCACAACAAGTCATTCCCATTGTTAAAACACAGACACGCAGACAGACAGACAGTGAGGCAGAGGGAAAGACAGACGCCCCCGCTTCACAAATACGACTCCACCGTAATACTCCCCTCCTTCAAAAGGGGAAAAAAACCTCTCAGGTCGTGAGCTTCATTTTCCCATGGCCTCACGGCAGCACACAAACAAAACTAATCATATAACCAAATACAGACGTGTCTGGTCTGTCCTGTGGTAAAAGGCCTTAAAATACACCCAGCAGCTATAAAACACATATCCTGCTTTCCAGCTACTCCGCTCACAGGGCGACATGTCTTATGATCACAGTGTTAAAAAATGTTTCCAAATCTCTGGATCCGTGTTTCCGAGAGACGGCGAGGACAGGTTCTCTCCCGATCCCGCGGCCCCGGGCCAAGCTGAAGCCTGAAGGCATGGGGGATGTCAATAATTTTCCCAAGCCTTTTATTTTTCCACCTCCGTCCGCGCCGGGTTCTTGTCTTGTCTTGCCGCCTGTTGTTTTGCAGCTCAGGAGACTCGCGAGGTGATCTCATCCGCGCCCAAACACAACTGTGTATTTATCTGACCAAAATAGCCACCTCAGGCTGGAAAAACCCTAGTCAAGACAAATAGAAATAGGCCAAGAGTTTCCAAGGAAGCCAGTCTGGCCTTGGGGGGGGTGATGGGTTTGACTGACAACCACCGGGCAACAGAACAGGACTCTGCATTTACTGCTGAAGGTGATGGTTACAGGCAGATAAATAAAACAAAACTAAAAAAGACAATGAGACATCAACTACAACACCTGTACCGTGTGATTCAGGTTAGAAAAACAGAGCAATTTGAGCTTCGTACAAGTAGTAGCAATAGAGGGCTGATGTGTGTGACACTAATTATATGGATTCTTCTTTAATCATGCACATCTGTTGGAATGATGCTGAGTGGAATTTTAAGTGATTTGTAGCCCTGGGAACAGCTCACCGTAAGTAACTCCCCACCGAAGATGAATCATCTCATTGAATTAATAGTAATAATTATTCATGTTAAAGATCTCATTGAATTAATAGTAATAATTAATAAGTAAATGTCGGACTGCAACGTTAACCTGCATCTCAGCAGGATTTACAGCGCATGAAAACTAATAAATGACAAGAAATTAACACAGGGTTTACAGCAATTAGCATAAAAAGTTGCTCCCGTATTAATACAAATACAGGATTTATAGCCAGTCATAAATATAGTTAATCTTGCTACACCATTAGAGAATAAAGCTCTTAAACGTTTTGTCACACAAGTATTAGCAAATGCATATACTAGCCTGAAACATACAAGTAAAAATGGTTCTGAGTTTGTTTCTTGTCTTTGGCAAAATCCTTCACGAGTTCATCTAAGTCGAGTGACTCAGTCGATTTGCCTTCAGTCAATTTTTGTCTTTTTAGTCCTTCTTTTCTAAATCATTAGAAAAAAAGGACATTTAAAAAACAAATCCCTTCCAGCCTTTTTTCATCAATTATTTTCATTTAGCTCCACTTCTAAATGAATTCTTGCCCCATTTTGACCTTTGACCCCTCTTCTTACAAATGCATTACTTCCACAAACTGGACTGCAGTGTGAAATAGGAGATTGAAAGTAATACATTATTTAAAGAACACTACATAAAACATTAAAAACAAGTTATTTACACAAATATCTCAATCTAAATTGATGTTTTGGACCTAGGACTAAAGGGTTAACAGAAAAAATGGAGAGATTCCAAGTATGTTGCTTCTGTTTTTAATGAATTCTTCTCTAGTTTTACCAGGTGGTCCCTTTATTTAATGCAGAGAGCTCGCCAGGCAATGAAAGATTAACCTCATGATGTCACTCCTCCGGGCAAAGCAACGCTGTGAAACATAGAACCCTGAAAAAACTAAACTTTTCTTCAGCTCCGTCTCCAGAGGAAAAAAACTGTGATTGTTCCCAATTCTGCAAACCAAACCATATGTTGAATGTCATCATTTCACATGTGGTGGTGAAGTTCAGGAAACATTCCTCTTAAGTTGAACTTTTCTCAGCATAAGGAGGAGGGTTGGCTGGATGTCGTAATGCTCAGATTCATGGAAACGTTGCAGGAGACTGTTCAACACCACATTTTGTGCTTTATGCTGACGTTTTACTGGACATCTGTCCCGTCATGTCGCACAATGATCATTTTTACCCATAACTAAGGGTTTTTTGTGCCTAAACCGCACAGCACTTTAACTACAGCACAATATTTCACTATTCGTCATGTCATAAAACAGCAGTTTTTATTTGGTTTGTTTAATAGGTTGTAACATGTTATTGAATCATACTCATGTTTTTTTTTTAACTAATTGTAAAATGCTTACTTTTATGTTACTTAAACGTATGTTATATTTCTGAAAGTAAAATATTTGGTTTGGTTCATTGTATATTGCATATGAGCTATAATATGCATTTACAGATACAGTTTTAATTATATTGGATTTAACTGTATAAATAAACATATATATATATATATATATATATATATATATATATATATATATATATGTATATATATTTGAGTCATTTTCTATACCCACTTATTCCTCATTAGGGTCACAGGGGTCAACTGTAGCCAATCCCAGTGCATTTATAATTTTATTTTACTATACCAAAAATAGGAGTATAGGGAATTCCATCCTAATTAAATTAGAACTCTCTTGGAAAATTAAAGTCAATTCTGCAAGTACAAAAAAAGTTAAATACAATCAGTTTAAAATATCTATTTATCTATTTATCTATTTAGTTAGGTATGTTCATTTTGTGTAAGCACATGATGAAATGATTATTCTTTTGTTTCGTGTAGACACCAGCGAGATAATTCATTGAATCTGCCCTGAAGTCCAGATCTGAGCCACACACACACACACACACACACACACACACACACACACACACACACACACACAAACACACACACATCCACTAAGTCACACGCCGCAACATTTACACAGACAGACAAACATTAACCCACAGTCTGACCCTGGTCCGCCAAAGGAGGAGGAGGTGGTGGGTCAGGCGAAGAAGAAGAAGAAGAAGAAGAAAAAAAAAAAAACCTTGAAGAATTAAAAACACATTCCATTTCCCGTAACGCCGGCAAAAGGAGGCGTGAGTCACTGGAGCAGTTTGAAACAGGTCCTGCTTAGTTCCAGACGCAGCTTCTTCTTGAACGTCTCCACGCGGAGATTCAGACCTCTCGGTTTAATATTGTTTACGGTGACGCTTTTTTTTTTCTCCTTTTTCTTCATCCCGCCGCCTGCTATTTGTTCAGCTGCTGCTAAAACAACTGTGGCTGAAAGTGACCGCCGCTGCTCAGTTCAACTGCAGGGCACAAAATACTGCTGTGTGATCTGGAGGAGATGAATCACGGCTTCAATATGTTTTATTATTAATTTATCACATACAGTACATACAACCACATATTTATGATTACGCACACACACACACACTGCTGTGAAGAAAAGCCGCACATTTAATCACAGCAGTGTGTTTGCAATAAAACACGTGCAGGCTCTTTTCCTGGCATCACAATAATGCCAGGAAAAGTTTTTTTTTTTTTTTCTACAAATTGAAAAAGCATCACAGTGGGAATAAAGCCCTCCTTTCTCCTTCTTTTTCATCTTTTGGTTTCCTTCCCATCAGTCCAGACAGAACCCCCCCTCCCAAAAAAAAAAAAGAAAAGAAAAAGAAAGAAAAATCAGACTTTGAAAAAAAATGATGCTGGTTTTCCATTTAGTTCACAGGCAGCTTCCTGAGTCACAGGCCGCGATTCTCGCTTCAATCACACGCGCGGCGACGGCTTAATTGACTCCGGTGGGGAAGAGTCGGTGATATCTGTTCTCTATCAAACCCCCCCCCCCCCCACCCCCGCCCCCCGCAGACAGGACTGAGTCACGCACCGAAGTTCAGGTGGACCGGCCCTCAGACGAGGCTGTTCACACTCAAACAGGCGGCCTGAATAACGGCCGATCACATGGCGCGTCACATGCAGCGGGGCCAGCTGGCTCCGGGGAGGAATCAGCCTCGTGTCCTCCTCATTTATTAGTTTGCGTTATCTCGTCCTGTCCTAAGGTGTCTGCGTGCTGAATTTACACATGACGATCAAAAAAAAATCTCAGCTTGGATTTGAGTTCACCACACTGAAAGAAGTGGGGAGGAGGGGTTATAATAATAAATAATAATAGTGCATTATGGGAATCCTTCATCCTTTCTTTGGCAATAAGCCCCAAGCTCATATGTTTATGATTAAAATGTGACTTTTATTTTTTTGAAAGGGCCATAAAAACCTTGTTTTTTTTTTTTTTTAAGGCAACAGCTGGACAATGTGGTTTAAAACAAACTTCAGTCAAACTGGAATCACTTATTATTTTCTGGGTGGAATATTCTCTGGTTCTCCTGTGAGTTTTTACAGCAGCTCGATGACGCGCGTGATTCTGGCAAAATCAAGAGTTTTAATGGGTTTTGGACAAAAACGCGAGTCTATGGCAAAGGGGAATAAACACGTGTTAGCAGGATCAGTTCGCTGTGGGTTTCATTCATTTTACCAATATATGGAATATAGAATATAATATAGAATATTACCGTTAAGAAGAAGGAATTTAGAGCTTGGTTGATGTGAAAAAAATATATATTCAGGACGGTGAAATGAGAACAAGACAAGATTTTAAACAGCATAGTTTGGGCTGCAGCCATATTGAGTCATCACAGGAGTGTTTCAGGTCTGGGCAGCTCCACAGAACGAATAAACACACACACACACACACACACACGCACACACACACACACACACACACACACACACACACACACACAAAAACCCTCCTTCGTTGCCCTGGCTTTGCACTCGGGGGGACAGCAGTGAGTCAGATCGAGTCATTCACGCACACACTCTAACCAATCACACACTCGAAACACACACATTCCCGTCCCGAACTACACACACACACACACACACACACACGCTGTGCATGCTGTTGTTATATTTAGAGTTGGTTAAATAAGATGGACTCGCAGGGGCTGAAATAATACAGCTTTCTGATGTGACTTCACACAGGAGGCCGGTAGAACTGATGCTATGAGTGTGTGACCTCGTGATCTGTCATCACATGTGGTCACATATTACGCTTTTTATCATCTATAAATTTCATTTTCCTCCTGCAACTAAAAATGAATCGATCACATGCAACTGATTGACACCGGAGCGGAAGTTTATATTTACCAGTACTAAAGGGTAGCAGCCCTGACTCTTCCCTTCAAGGGCGGATTAGGGATTAGTCTATAAATATAGCTATTGTTGTCCTGTCAAAATTAATCCATATGAGATGATACTGCCTGAATCACGCCAAAAGTGTTATTGTACATGATCTTGGAGCAAACACGCGTGTTTATTTATCTGCGGGGGATAATTGACATCAATGATTTGACACGTGTCACACGGGAAAAACGAAAGATGGACAGTCGGTAATCGGATATGAGACTAAGACTGAAGTTCGCCACTGGAGTAACACTGTTGTATGAATGTAGGTTGTGGATGCCTCGGAGGGACGGAGGAGAAGGGATTTTTGGCTGAGTTTTCCATCCAACCCCCGTCGTCACGCAGAGCCATTAATCAGAGGCTACATGAAGTCATCGCTCCCTCATCGGATTTTTTCCTCTGCCCGTAAAAATAAACCGTACAAACGGCTCATAATTAGTGTTTCTAACGCTGATATCACGAAGCAACACGTTTCGGCGGTGGGCGGCGCGCTGTTTATTTTATGGGTGAAATGATGAAAAACCAAAAGTTGTCGGAAAGGATCAACAAATCATAACAGCCTGAACACACAGGCTCAGAAGGGAGAGATAAAAAGAGGAGAAATGATTAAAAAAAAAAACAGGCTTTATTATCCTGGAGGAAAAATTTGTCTTGGACACATACTGTGTCGAATAAAAAAAAAAGTGCATGCATACAGTGGAGGAAAAGAAGAGAGAGAGAGATGAGGACAGATGGATGGATGTTGTAACACAGAACAGGGAGGTGAGAGAGGGCGGTTCGCTGGCAAAGCTGTTTGCGAGCAAATGTATGCATCACTGAAGCAATTCCAAGATGCACACACACACACACACACACACACACACACACACATAACATTGTATTTACAGGCTTTGGCTGTTTCCTTGACAACAGTAAAGTATTTTTGGGGATCAGGAGGTTGGTTCAGGGGCAGTTGCTTGTGTGTGTGTGTGTGTGTGAAAGCGCAGAGATCTGGCAATTCAACACAGCTGTTAAAAGCTTGTTAGTCAAGAAGGATGTGGAAAATATTGCAAAACCAGGTTGTTCATTCTGGCGGATTCGACACAATCTGCGTCACTCGCACAGGGATGACTTTGTTCACGCTGTTTTTAATAAGTCACCGCGTACGATAAAGCCACGAGAAGGAAAATTCAATAACGGGCGAGTGTAGAACAAAAGAGAGACGGGGGAGCGAGGGGGGGAGCGTCTGAGGGACCGGGAGAGGTTTCCGAGGCGGTGGTTTGATTGTTGTTCGGCTCCAAACGTGTTGGACGCCTCGACATCGTCTAATTGCTTAGAAATGCGTTGACGTCACTCGGGGACGGAGACAACAATCTAACGAGCTATCGGGATAATTTTAACAACATCGGGCGCACTTCCTTTTCTGCTCGGTGCAGTTAGATCTGCCGATAAGAGGGAACCTCACACGTATCCTCCAACACATTAATAACATCTCGCATCCGAGGAAACATAATAATGGCTGAGAGGGGGCCGCAGGCCCAGAAAATAAACCGGCTGATCTGATTTATTGTAGTGAATTAAAGACTGTTGCTGTAGAGCGATTATGAAAAAAAAGAGAGTATAATCTGGTCAATAGATGCTCTCTGGTAGGCACACACACACACACACACACACACACGTCACTACAGGAAATCAAACGTTTCCTGCTGTATGTGACACAGGATGTGAGGTTAGTGACTCGCCGTGTTTCAGTATATTATGAATGAGAGACACTCTCACTGGGGACCACATTCTCACTCACGGCACTTTTGATGTAGTCTACTACGATCATCCGTAATCACATTTATACGCGACGCTCAGCTCCCACAGGAGGCCCGGGTTAAAGGTCGCGCGTGCTTAGTTTTACATTTCCTCCATCAGGCTTCTCTGAAGAGGCCGTCTTGTCCTAATATTCACCAACCTCTCCTTTGATTGGCTGATTCAAATTGCTTTGAATGGGGGGAGGTGGGTGGGCGTCGACCGTATAGTTGTGACATCACATCTTCATGCATGTCTAGATGAGTCATGAGTTGCATGCCTGTGGACTGAGTGTTTTTGGAACTTCTTGTATAATTATGAAGCAATTCTATTTCTATGATATGGAAAAGGTATAAAAGTGGTATTTCCATTCATTTGTAAATGTATGTCACAGGAACACATATGAGTTGCATTGGACAATAATGTCAGCCAAATAAATGTATTTAGACAAATCTTCCTTTATCTTTGAGATGAAATGACAGCGGAGAAAATTCCATTTCATTTAATTGTGTGTGGGGGACATTAAACAGTGGATTTTTAAGAGCTACCATACTTAATCTGGCCCTGTCCTCTTCTTCAGGTTTGAGCCCTCAGCATCAGTAGTTAGAGTAATGTTCCATATTCAGTTATATTTATACGTAAGACAAATGAGATCATGAACCAATGAGGGGAAAACCCTCCTCTCTCCCCCTCGTCGCTGCTGCTACAAAAACTTCCGTTGGTTAACGATCATTAGGTCTGATCTCAACCGGCAGCAAAAAAAGAGGCTGGTTTTGGACAAATTATGAACAAGTGGTGTGATAAATGAATTACTGGCTTCTGAATATTGAATATTTATCACATAGCTAGGCCACAGGGGGAGAATCTACAGTGATGCTGTAGGAGGAGAAGTCCTGAGAGGTGAGAACTTTAAGAAGAAGTTTATCAACAGTTAGAAGGGCTTTTTGTGATCATTCTTTTTAATTGGAAATATGGTAACCTGCCTTTTTTCCTGTGAAATGTATACTGTAAATGAACAGGAGCCAGTGTAAGGACAACGGACTGGGAGCTATGGTCTAGCCTTTTGGAACCTGATAATAACCAACAAGGAGCATTTTAAAGTGAATAATAAAGAACACATTAAGCGTGATGTGTATATCTGCTGTAACATTAGGCACACATGCTACATGCCTGGCTAACAAGCTTGCAACCTACAGTAAAAAACACATGGTACGTAATTTCGTATGCGTTTCAGTGCTGTTTCTTAATTTTCTTGGCTCATGTTTGAGACAAATGAGATTCTCAATCCTCCATGTGCATTTTCCATGTTTCAGCCCATCACTACCTTGTAGCTCTCCTGCCTCAAACAGAAAATATTGCTTCAAAAATAAAATATTTTCTCATAGGAAAAGTTAACGCCCACAAAAAGAAATGTCCCTTTGGCGTCGCGTAAACAACACGGGTCCAACGGTTTGCATGTTTTGTCAGTGTGATCCTGGAAATATCATCACAGCTCAGCATTTCTACATGATCACTGACGGTTTCTAGAAGGCCTTTTGTCTGGTTAAACAAAGATGTGCATCAAACTGAAATGACGATTTCGGCGACACAAGGTTTCACATCACGCATTTGCGCACACAACACCATGGAAACTGTTACTGTATTTGCGTTGTTCAGTTACAGTAAAGCGGCTCCGTACGCAGTGATCGAAAAAAACACACAGAAAACACATCAGATTACACAATGAAAATGTCACTTTTGTGTTGGAGGAGGATTCAAACCAGAGTGAAGCAGAGAAAACAGGAATTGCCAGAAATTATATACATATTTTATACGTTTTTATTACTGAGAATCAACACGTCGGCTTTCTTCAGCAAGATAC
The DNA here is from genome assembly GCA_036785175.1 of Eupleurogrammus muticus. Classification (NCBI taxonomy): domain Eukaryota; kingdom Metazoa; phylum Chordata; class Actinopteri; order Scombriformes; family Trichiuridae; genus Eupleurogrammus; species Eupleurogrammus muticus. The sequence goes on from JAYKQN010000003.1 coordinate 24,972,099, forward strand.
AGTCAATTGGTTGTTGCTGCAAGCTGCTGACAAATGTACTCGCTCATTTGCAATTTGTCGGAAGGAAATGAGAAATTCCAATTTGTTGTGAGCAAGTGTGCAGTGGTTTGGAGGTTCGTACGTTGTTTAGAGAACGTTCATTCCCGTCTGAGATTAATTAGAAGCCGAATTTTCGACTACTTCTGTCCCGAGACTCGAGGACCCGTTGTCTCATTTTAAGGATTCAAAGCAATAAATCTGCCGCTGTTATGTTTGTAGACTGAATGCGCTTTGTTGGTGTGAGTGTGTGTTGGTGTGTGTGTGTGCACCTCTGAGCTCCTGCAGAGTAAACAAGGGTCAAGTGTTGGCCTCGGGCAGAATTTTAAATACATTGCATAGCTTGTGCCAAGAACGTCTACATAAAAACAGCCTGAGGGAAAACAGCGTGTTCAGCAAAGCACAAATAATGCATGACTGCACACAAGGAGCAAACAACAGACAGACAGACAGACAGACAGACAGACAGGCAGGCAGGCAGGCAGACAGGCAGACAGACAGACAGACAGGCAGACAGGCAGACAGACAGACAGGCAGACAGGCAGAGAGACAGACAGACAGACAGACAGACAGACAGACAGGCAGGCAGACAGGCAGACAGACAGACAGACAGACAGACAGACAGACAGACAGACAGACAGGCAGACAGACAGACAGACAGATATAAAACGATCATACACATCTGATTGAGTATAACACCCGCCACCTCATTTCTGAGCACCAGACTCCACCAGTAATACCAGACAGCTGGGAGGCAGAAAAAAAAAAAAAAAAAGCAAAAGTGCAGTTTAACCGTTTCAGTGCCGGATAGAATTGAGTCGGCTTGTGGTTGTCTGACTAAAATCGCTCTCTCGCACTCTCTATATATTAGTGGTTTCACTACAATGAGCATTGATGAAAGTGTCACTCGGCCTCTCCCAGCCACGCCTGTCTTCACCACTACCCGCCTGGTTACTAGGAGGATGCTCCTCTGCGCTCAGATTGCTGCAGGCTGCCCTGCACCTCCTCCCTTCAATGAAACCAAATGTTCTGATAAGAAAAAAAGAAAAAACGCCTGAATGTCGTGAGACAAGCACATGTGCTTCATGATTTTGATTCATGTTAGAAATTCTAAAAACCAGGCACTCACCACACATGGATGTCACTGCCGCTGCACAGGGGATGTTTTTTTTATAGAATGTATGACTACAAATGAGTCTGCATTTTCCCCCGCTGTGTTTCTCTTTCCCCTCGACTCTCATGGGGATGTAAGGGGGGGATATAAGGGTGGAAGTCATACATATTATATGTTGATGAAAAAAAGCCAGATGAGAAAATCAACTTAATTTATCAGTTAACTTTCATAAAAAACAAATGAGATTATTTTAAATGAAAGCAATAAGTTTCGCTTTAAAAAATGCATGAAGACAGTATATGCGACAGAGAAACGCATCAGAACCGAACGAACCAATAAGCCTCGACTTAAAGTCGCATCTGTCTCTCTTTCACTACTCACCCCTGCCATGTGGCATCATTAGGCCGGCATGCGGTAACAGGACCATGCTAGTAAAAACACAAATACTGCGATGAGTGTGAATCACATATGAATTGTGTCTGATGTAAAATCTAATAATAGTAATAATCTGAAATAAAAACGCAATGACTTTATTGACGTCCTTTAACTGACATCTGTTGACTGTGCAAATATTTTTACAACATCTCAAACAGATTATTGCTGGATAAAAGACGTCTTCTCTGAAAAGTCCAATGAACGTTTCCACATATCGGACTTGTCTGAGAGTGTGCTCACACCTGCCGGTTAAACAGAACTCAGCTTTGTTCTCCTCCTCGGTGTGATTCACTTGAACAGGTGTGACCACAGAAATCACTACTTAGAAGAGCGGGTTTAGAATGCTCAAATATGGTGGGAAATGGATCCGATCTTCATCCAAAACGGCTGCTACTAAGTTAAAGACGCTCCGTAGCCAAGTCAAGGTTGGACCTGTTGGCTCACAGGCAACCTGTCAGGGGTGTATTCACACCTTTTGCCCAGACCGCCGTGACCCAGATACACTAAAACCTGACCTGGACTAACTCAACGTACTATGTTGTATACCAGTGGACCTTGTTCCTGTGTTAAGTTTAGTTTAGTCACCATCTGGGCAATGGTTGCCTTCTTACAAAGGTGCATTTTTACTCGTTTGGACGTTCCAAACAGGAAACGCACCACGTACACCAACTCATACACCGACAGATTTGCATCAGAGCAAACACCTCGCCGGACCAGGATTAGATCCAAACCAAATCACGCTCGTAGGTGTGTGCTTTTAACGCAGGTTTGTTATGTCGATAACTGTAAAAACAGCCTTTAAGTGTTGAACTCTGGACATTCATCATTCTGAAGCTCCAACATCACAGTGAAACAACAGCAAAAAGACATTTTGACTGAAGGGGGGACTTAACCATAAAATACAATAAAGACACCAGTGACACTAGTGAAAATGTGAATGATTCATAAAGGGTCTTATCAACTCGAGCTCGATTCATGTTCCTGTTAAACGCTGCCTTCATCAATCCCGTTCTCGTGAGTCGACGTGAACTGACTCATTAATGCCAGGTTTTCTTAGAGTTGCAACCCGCTATCGATCAGAGTGTTCTGAACTGAGCAAAGGTGCATTTTATCGCCTATGAATTCAAATTAAGACCAATAAAAAATTATTATTTCATGTGTTTATCAAAACAAATTCGACTTTCAGTACTGAGAGATTTGCATTTCTTTAACCATCACTCATTGCAAGAATGTGAGTGCATTCACACACACATATATGTGTAATGTGCGCGCTTACATACGTGTCATGTTACCAGGTGACTAAATGAGTGTGACTTTACAAATGACACAAATAAGTCGCATTTTTACAAAAAGCCTCGGTGGTTTGTTGATTTCATGGGGACATAAGTTTTTATTATTGTGGACTAAAATGGCAATTAGTACTTTCCTTTAGCGAGTGCTGTCAATGCTTTTCAGTGTGTGGCTGGCCCACACAGCCACCCATACATTTACCACAGCGTTGCACTATAAGGACTGGAAGCTGCATCAGCCAGGAAATTCTATTTACATCATAGCTGCCAGATAACTCATTACTACACACACACACACACACACACACACACACACACACACACACACACACACACGTCAGTAAAAGAACTTGAAAACAGTGGATTCAATAAATGATGGAGCAGACAAAGCAGTAATATCTGCACATTTACGAGCTCCAACGCCTTTCCTTGTCATTTGATGTCGTATATCGGTTGGAACAAATGATCTAGAGGCTCGTTTTATGGTTTTGAGAAGAGGCTGTAGATGCACAGAGATATAAAATGCAATGGTCTTTGACCGCCTTTGTTCTCAGGCAATTGGCTTTCTTAGTATGAAAACCACGTTCCTTTGACTGTGAAGTTCCTGTCTGTGCGCGTGTGCGTGTGTGTGTGTGTGTGCTTGCGCGCATATTTGTGCTTGTCTGTATGCGGTGTGTGTGTGTGTGTGTGTGTGTGAAAATCCAAGCTGGTAAACCACTTCTGGTAAAATAGAAGTGGGCTTTGCTTACTGGTGTCATCTCGACATTGCTGCGAAGCAGTAAATTATGAGGTCGAGTGAAACTTATCTGACTGCCGATTTCAGTTTAAGGGGCTTGAATGACTAATTAGGAGATTAAGTTAGCATGTATTATGACTGTAATCCCTCTCTTTGAATTGGCATTTTATTTATGAGATTATTATCATTGAATTGAAATATTGAGATGATTTTGCATAGGGAACTGTAACTGCCACGCATGTATCTATTTATTCCTCAAAAGGCTTAAATTAAGGCTGTTAACCAGATCACAATGAGGATGTCATGATGTTCACATGAAGTAATGAACGTCTGAAACTGACTTTGATCTCCTCCCTCTGTGGTTTGAGGGCAATCGCGGAAGTTAAATAGTGCTCACCTATTTCATGAATCAACAAAGGCTCGGTATTCTCCTCTTCCGCGGCCATGCATTGGCATCCACTTCTGTTCACTCCTCTCCGCTTTATTTCCAGGAAGCTGAGGGCTAGAAGTGCTGAGTCGGCGATCATCAGAGATGGTGAGAGGCATCAGAATGCGCCTCGGTTCGCCTACACAGTTTCAGCCAGACTCGCGCTGATCTCGCCAGAAACCGCACGTCTAAACGCACTGTCCTTTCCCTGTATCTGCTTCTGTATCTGCATCGTCGGTAAGCATTTCTCATAATGCGGACGCCCCCAAGAGCAACGATAAACTAGAACACTGTGCCTTAAGAATGAGGCTAATTCCTAGAATCTCTAAAAGTAGAGATGGGAACGGAGCCTGCAACTATCAGGCTCTGCTCCTGTGGAACCATCCTCCTGTTTCAGTCCCTACTTTTAGAAAAAGCCTAAACACTTGTTTTTGATAAATATTACAGTTTGGGCCTGCTCAGTTTGGCCTTAATCCTACTTGACCTGGTTTGGACTGCTGGGGGTCTTCATGTAGATAGTTCTGGAGCTTTCCCTCCATCTGCACACCTGGAGCCAGGTTCCGCCCAACCTCTCCCCATTACAGGTCTTCATGCAATCTAAGGCTGTGCATACTGTAAAACCCACAATATACATAAATACATAGGTTAAAAAAATGTATTATGAGATACATTGACAGAAAAAAGTTCTTGGAAATCGGTTTTCCCGTATCTGTTGAAGCAACGATTTTTTTTGTCCCACTGTGCACTGAAAGATAAACATAGCCACCGTCTCTCATTTAAATATTCTGCTGGGAAATTTGTGTGGGATGAACGAGGCTCTAACCTCAAACCACTACCACAGCTTCTCATTTTACACGTCGAGAGTAACCGAGCCAAGTGATTTACCAGCTACTCTGATTAATGTCACACTGCACTCGTGTGAATGAGCCGCCTTTCTCACAGGTCAATAGACATTTGCGTTGCGTCTTTATTTTTCGCAAGAGTGATGAGCTCAGTGCAGGAATGTTGCAGAAATTCCAAGCGCCACGGTGAGACATTTACACGAGGTCAGACTGCACAGAGATAATTTCAGGGCCTCCGATCAGGCCTAAATTAAGTGATAATAAAACAAAATGTTAATACTTCAACATTTTTGGAATTCTCTTATTTGCTTTCTGGCCAAGAATTAGAAAAGAAGATACCGCTCTCATACAGTGTTTGTCTGGATATTTATCATAGAACCTGATCGTCATCAAAGCCAGACAGAGACTCCAGGAAGTCGCTGCTTCACTAAGAAAAATGCCAGCACATAACCACCTGTGGAACCACAAATTCATGTTTACCCATCATTTTTTGGAAGGAACATTCAAACCTGATAGAACATCAAAAGGCAAAAACTGCATCCATAGCAACCTAACAGGCTGCAGACGATAACTTCATGGTGACAAATGACAAGGTGTTTGCTGCAATGACTCAATGTGTAATGTGTGACGGAGGCAAAGTTGGAGCAGTATGATTAAAAAAAAATGTTATCAGCACCTATCTGAGGACAGGTTGGGGAAGCACATGCAAAGCCCTCGTGACAAAACCCTAAACTGATCATTTTGGACACTCATCTGGCCCTAAAATTCTGTTGGGCTGTTGCACCCGTTAGCAGGAGTCCTGATCTGTTGCCACACAGCGCTGCAGCTGGTCCAGTAGCCGACCGCAACTTATTGAGGAAATGAAAATGCGATGCACCTAAAACATCCACACCCTGGCCTCTTGCCACCTCGAATTCACTTCTCCTATTTTTTTTTTCCACGCAAAGAGGAACTACTTGCCCGTTTTCAGACAGAGGAAACATCCCACCTCTCCTCCCTGATTCACCAGTTTAAAACTGATGCCAGTTGTGTGTGTGTGTGTGTGTGTGTGTGTGTGTGTAACTGAGGTGAAAAACAAAGACAGAAAGTCCCAGACTGTAGTACGTTGCAGCCTGATAAGATATATTGTTTTATTCTTATTCGATCTATTACAATATGTGTTACCGCTCTGGTGTGAGACTATGTCACAGCAACCTTTTTAGTCACTTACAGTACATCAGCCCCCATGGTTTCACAGCAAATGGATGATGTGTCTTGTTTGGGTGCGTCTGCAGAAAAAGGGACTGTTTGGCTCCTTCTTACTCACCGCTGTCACTTTATTATGATTATTATGCTCATTTAACATCAGTGTATGACCTGCTTGGGACCTTTTGTGTTGTTGTTTTTTTTGCATATCCAACTGTATGTATGACTTCTTATGTTTTACTATTTACTAATGATTACTACTTACTTACTACTAACATGCAGATAAGTAAATATCAAGTAAATATCTGTTTGCAGATTTGATGAACTGGCTAAAGTTTTTGGGCACGTCTGTGTTCTAGTAAGATTTGAAAAAACACCTGAACCCGTCTTTAATTTCACATTTTTTGCAAGCTCAATTACTAAACCAAACGGGCATGTAAAATCAGTTCAGACCTAATTAAAAACCCTGAACTTCCTGCCGTTTCCCTCATTGTGCAGATTGGACGGATGACAGGGAGTTTAAGCGCCCGTGTGGATGGAAGCGAAGTGGGAAAGACAGCTCCATATGCGTTATGTCAGCCCGGGGCGACAACCGGGTCCGACTGCCTTTTCCTGCCACACTCATTTGGCCGCAGCAATCATCCTGTCTTGTGCTAAAGGTCTGTCGTCGCTAGAAGGCTCCTTGGCACTATCTAGGAGCTACAGATGAAGAATATGCTGATTAAACATGCCTTCATTAAAACGATTACATGCACAAGGAGGATCAATTTCCCACAGGCAGCCAAATAATGAAGAGAGGGAAGAAGAAGAAAGAAGGAAAGAAAGAAAGAAAGAAAGAAAGGGCCTTTGGTATGGAGAAGGAGAGGGAAGAAGGGGGTGAAAGAAGAAACTGGGAATGGCTTCTTGTTAACGTTAATTTAAGTGACCCCCACACACTTGGAGGACTGACTAACAGTCCTCTGACTTAATGTGCCGTGTGCTGGAGTGAGCTGTTCCCTCCTCGCAGGGACAGCCTGCTTTTCGCCGCGCGCCAAACGCTCCTACCTGACTCACCACACCTACAGGCCGCTTCCAGGTCATCGAGCTTCCAGCGCGGAAGACCTTGCCAAAGACGCGGAGGAGACGTTACTTCTGGTTCATTAAGTGAAGCCGGCCAGCGTTTTAGTGCCTGAATAAAGCCGTGGAGGTCATGGCGGGAGGGAGGGAGTGAGGGAGTTAAATTCACGATGAAGGCCAAAGTGAACATCGCTGGCTTCCAGGCGCTCTTTTAAGTTTTGTTGGACGAGTACAAACAAGTGCAAACAAGTTATATTTAGTCTGTCGTCAGGATGTTCCTGAAAGCATTAGCAATAGAACTGTAGCTGTGGACTCGTATTACAATTGACATGTCAAATAAAACCTGTTCTTCTTCTTAACAGAAAAACCCTGCTGTAGATCTTCTGGATAAAATGTCTGACTATATTTTAAGTCAATTCAATTTTATTTGTATAATTTAAAATCACAAATCACAGATTCCCCCCAATGGGCTTTACAATTTTTATAAAAGAAACATTAGTACAATACTTGTCTATTATTATTATCGATGATGGTATGATTCATAATAAAAATCATCATCAACATCAGTTTTCTATGGATTTTTTATGTGGCCTTGAGGCGCAAAATTCAAAAACAGGACTAAGACTAAGAAAGGCTATCCAGATACTTTTTGCTTTCTTCCGCAGACGACTGCAGTTTTCGTAGATCCAAACCATTGACTTAGATCTCTCTGATTTCTCGTCATTCTCGATTTGAGCATCAGTCTGAACGTGCTTCTGCAGCTGCGGTTAAAGCAGCTCCGTCAACAGCCTCGGTTTCTGTCCCAATCCTCAGACAAACGTATTGAAAACACAATTGGTGAGTGGGTACAGATGTGTGGTGAACGCAACAGACTTTCTTATAAATGACACACGGCCTGTCATAACAAATTGAATATTTCCTTTCACTAATGTCTCTCTCTGTCTCTCTCTCTCTCTCTCTCTCTCCTGGGCACATCACATTCCCCTGTGATGTGCTAAAAGTCAATAAAGAAAAGAAATCTCTTTCTAGTGCACCCTGCACCGATCTTACACACCGTCGCTTCCATGTGTTCCCGCTGCTTTTATTCCTCGCCGTCTATCTGTCAACCTGAATCACACCGGCGCTCGAGCACGGTGATGGAATCGCATGTATGAGGTGTTTGAACTGTGCTGCTTCTGTGAATTTTCTGTGCTCAGATGCATGCATCCATGTGCCTGTGAGCAAACAAATTAAGGGTTCCAGAGGGAGAAAAGTCCCCTGTTAATAAACCACTGTAGAGTTTCTCCCGGATGCAAATAAAATGGAATATACGGCAGAATCGCCGTTATTACCGGAGCTATTTATAAAGAGGCTTATCACCATATGCGATAAGAGGTTGGTGTTGCGTGACATCTCGAGCCAGAAGCCTCAGAGTAGGGACCTTCAGCGAGTGGATTAGGTCACTGAAACTAGAACTGACCACTGCGAAAGTATCACCCAGTGGTCAGTTCCAGTTTCAGAGTGACCTAATCCACTCGCTGAGTGATACTCGACTCCATTTCTCTGAAGCTACTTCTGTTTCTCCGCTTCCCCTGATGTTTCCTCTCGCTGACAGCAGCAGCAGGCCTGATCGGCACATCACGCCACGCGCTCAGAGGGAGGGGGGGGGCCGTGCTGACCACTGCCTGACAGCTGGATTTCCGAAAACGTCCACTCCCACGAGCTGAAGGAGAGGATGGGAAATAAACCGCTGTTGCATCAGTCCGAAGAAACTACAAGTACAAAGTACAAAGGTCAACCGGCTTCTCACCTTCATGAAACGGATGAAATTTGCATGGCCGCTGAATACAGGCAGGAACCCAACAACTACACCAAGTTCACACATTTAAGGGTCCAATACATGATTTATCTGAATTAAAATGGTTAAAAATGACCAGTTATTTGCTTGTCTGTCCTAAAAGAGGAATCCCTCCTCTTCTTCCCCTTTTTCCCCTTCCTCCCACAGTCCAAAAACATGCTTAGGTTAATTAACTATTTTAGAGAGAAGTCCAAATTTTAATCAAGGGATGTGATGTTTAATTAACTTTTATTGCATCACCTTTCCTTGAGAGTGTATATGCACAAGACAATAATGTGTCAGTACAAAGCACACACAACTATTATCATTATATAACAATTAAGATCTGGACAGTATTGCAGAAACATGATTTTTAAACTGATTCCATCTGTGTTTTTACTGTTTTTTTTTTCTTTAAATCAGAATCAGTTTTTTTGTATCTGTGGATAATTTGGTTTCCACGAGACCACAACTTCACAACATCGTCAAACTCTCATTTGTTATCATTTTAATTGAGAGACCCTGGCAACAAAAATAAATACTGTGCCTTCAGGTTTAGTTTACTTAATGAGGAGGATTGTAGTACAGGAATAACTTGTTCTCTTTTTTTTTTATAAAATATTTTCTTATGAAATTCAGCCTGGAAGTTGCCAAGCTGCCATCTATCCAGTTTCTAAAAGTCACTACCTGAAGAGGTCATGTCACAATGGAAAAAAAAAAAGTAAAACAGACAAACACGCCCATGTGAGCTGAAGACAAGTAAAAGCAGAAGATTGGAAAGTCGAGCAGAAAAATACGCACGTGCGTGCGTGGGCGCGTGGACCTCTGGGAAGTGATATCACAGTGAAAAAAAAGACAAAGACGTCTTTCTGTCAAACAGGTGTTCACTTCAGTCTATATGAAATACCTCAAGGGTCCCGTCACTTGTTTACGCTCCTATAGAGACGAATAAAGTCTGTACATTTAGTTCCATCATGACGCTGCTGGTTTTACGCACAGACAATAAACCCATCCTCCTTTAATATGTGTTGTTTTTCTAATTTCCTAACAAAATATAGTCCTCAAACATTTTTTTAAAGACATCACGCCCAAGAGTTTACGCACTCACCATCCTCTCCCTGCCCACGGGGCGAAGGAAGCCAGCGGTGCGTCTCCGCCGCCTCCCCGACCCAGGAGCGCTGGACGCGCGCCAGGAGGGGGGTTGGCTTCCCGCTCCCGTCAGGAAGCGCCTGGATACCCAAATATGGACCGACCCGTATCAGTTGGGATGGCATGACTCAGCGCTGGGCTATATATCCTTAAGGTGGGGGACCTTCTCCTGAGGCGAAAAGGAAAAGTAAGTTGGAGTGGTTAGAGTCCAGGTGAAGCTGAGACAGACTCTTGGGGACTTTGAGTTGTGACACTCGTACTAAACTGACTTGTTCGTAAAACACACGTGTCGGTGCACGCGCGCACTTTGCGTGTTGTCCGTCTTTGTCGGTTAAGTTTTCCCTCACGCCGAATAGGCCTCGTCTTGTTTACAGTCCTTGTTCCTGGCAACGACGTCATCGAGCCTCATTAAGTCCCAGGGGGCGGGACTAGGCGCCAAACGAGCCAATCAGCGCTCCGTCCTTCGGGCTGCTGCGCTCGCGGACGCGGCTCCTATAAATACGGGAGCGCGTCAGCCGCTTGTCATTTATGAGGAAACCGGAGTGAAGCTCAAAAACTCTGAGAGCTAAAGACTCACCTACACACGAGTGGAATGAAAACACCTGAATTAGTCACTGGACTCCGACTAAAGGTACAAATCGCCTACTTGGTACAGTACAGTTCCACTGTTTTGGAAGTTTTGCACTGTTTTTTTTTTTGATAGCTTTGATCGTCAGTATAATAATTCAGCGGGACGTTGTGCCGGGGACTGAATCAGTCTGGACGCTGAAGACTCAGCAGCTTTGCAGCGCTCTCTTGTATTTGACTGTCTGATTTGAAATATGTCCACAATAATGGAACAGCCTTTTTATGACGACTCGTTTCTCTCTGCTTATGGCCATCCAGGCGCAGCCCTGCCAGACTACAAGCCGCTAAAGCAGAACATGAACTTGAACTTCGCCGATTCATATCGGAACTCAAACTTCAAGTCCCAGCACCTGCGCGCCGACAGTGATTTCTATTCCGCCGGAGCGGCGGACGTGGGCTCCCTGAAACTCGCCTCCCCGGAACTGGAGCGGCTGATCATCCAGAACAGCAACGGGGTGATCACCACGACGCCGACACCTGCCCAGTACCTGTACAACCGCGCGATCACCGAGGAGCAGGAGGGCTTCGCCGACGGTTTCGTCCAAGCGCTGGACGACCTGCACAAGATGAACCAGATGGCGCCTCCGAACGTGTCGATCGGGACCGGCGGCGTCGCCTGCTCCGCGTCCGCCTCCGTGTTCGGCTCGTCCATGCAGCCGGAATCCCTCGAGTACACCACCCTGAGCAGCTGCCCTACCAACCCCAGCCTGTCCTCGGCGGCCGGGTACCCGTCCACCACCATCAGCTACCTGCCCCACCACCAGTACCACCAGCACCCGCAGGCCGTGGCGCACGGCTCCCACCACTTCCAGCACTCCCTGGCCGCGGCGGGCATCCACTCGCAGCGCTTCGGCGGCTTGAAGGAGGAGCCGCAGACCGTGCCCGACATGATGAGCAGCGACAACAGCTCCCCGCCGATGTCCCCGGTGGACCTGGAGAACCAGGAGCGCATCAAGGCGGAGCGCAAGAAGCTGCGGAACCGGCTGGCGGCGTCCAAGTGCCGGCGGCGGAAGCTGGAGCGCATCTCGCGGCTGGAGGACAAGGTGAAGGTGCTGAAGACGGACAACGCGGGGCTGTCGAACACCGCGTCCGTGCTGCGGGAGCAGGTGGCGCAGCTCAAACAGAAAGTCATGACGCACGTAAGCAGCGGCTGCCAGCTCATGTTGGCGCCCAAAGTCAAGTCTTACTGAAGAAACTGCACTTTCTCCAGTGATAATGGTAAAAAAACAAAACAAACAACAAAAAAAAAACACTGGACAACAACTGCACTGACAACACGAACGCGAACAATGTCTGTAACATTGTACGAAAGAACTGGATCAACCTGAAGCCGCATGGGGAAAAAAGACGCTTGAAGCAAATCACACGAGACTAAAACACTTTGGGCATTTTTGAAAAAAAGAAAAGTTTTTGAAAGTGTCGTCTTGGCTGTTTACATTTTACTTTAATATTCGTGATGTAAGTTATTTGTGTTTTCCAGGTTGAGCCTGGTGAGTCCTTTTTTTTTTTGTTTTTTTACTTGTACAGAATATATTTAAGTAAATGAAACGATGAAATAAGAAGTACGTGGTGGTGTTGTTTCCTTGGTGACTTTATGTTTTAATGTCACTTCTTAGAAAATGTGGATGTTTTCTGGTCAGAAGTAAAGTTTACAGCAGCGGACGTTGCTTGACGTCGGAGGACGTCCCAGCGTAGGATTGTTTCCCTATTGACGTACGTACGTCACTCCATATAAGGTCAATTTAGCTCACAGGCGTCACATCACCAGAAGATTTCCGGGAACTCCCAACATTACCCGTCAGGGCAACACGCCCCTTCACACCACCGTGTGTGTGTGTGTGTGTGTGTGTGAAACGCCGGAGAGCTTCGTCAATGAGTCGTTTATTCAAAGTTAAGGGAGTTTCCCCCCCTAATTCTGCTTTCAATTTCCCAAAACAAGTCGTGAGAGCACGAGTCCAGGAAAAAAATGGTTGTAGGAAGTTCCACACAATCGTTTTTTTCTCCCTAATGACCCGAAGCCGCTTGTTACAAGAATCGGTGCCAACAAGTGATGTCACAAAGACAACAGGTCACACATCATCTGCAGGTTCCACATGTAACAGGAAACACCCTAGAAGTTAACATTTATATGATAAATGTTATATGAAATATAACTAACTTGTTTTATGTGATATTAGATGTCATAATAAAAGGTCTAATGAATATGGGTTTAACATGAAGAGATGAAGTGACAGTGTTAATATCTGCACTACTTCATTAAAAGTGTCATAAGTTATTTTTCATTATTTCACAAAAGCCCACCATTATATATATATATATACATAAAGTAGTTGGACTTTACACAAGTATAAGTACTCAATCCACTATTTGTAATATTGTCCAAATGTTGCCTTCAAACTAAACTGGGAACAATGGTATTGACATAAACACACTGGGATCCTCTTAAACTGTTTTAAAGTGTCTGTGGTTGGGACAGTCACTCAGGTCAGTGTTTAACTCACATCCAACAATCCTGTCTTTCCAAACAAGTCTCGCTGCCATTTGGCAATAGCAGGTTGTTGTTCTGAGTCAAACACCACAAGAACTCCAAAATTAACCAAGACTTCACCCCTTTGTGACGCACGCACATCCTCTGCCAGGCGTCTCCGAGTTGCTGTCACAACTCAGAAAAGCATAGATGGAAGCGGATTTAAGCAGAGCTGTGGCTCCACCTAGTGGTCACAAGTGGAATCACAGACAAAAACACACCAGCATCACACGTATAATTTTCCCACTGCTTTATTAACGATGGCAATATGAATTAATCATGACAGCAAGGAAAAATATCAATACTTTTTTTCTGAAAAAAAAAGAGGAACAAAACTAAACTTTCAGTGCTTGAGACTATGAGGTTGTCCCACCAGTTGTAACACCGGACGTACAAAGATAAGATTTGAAACAAAAGGGTTTTTTTCCTCTAACAACTGAAAATGTGTGTGTTTAATGATACAGATGGCGCGAGGTCTGCTTCAGAGGGAAACCTCTCGTCTGAAAGGCAAGTGCTACGGTTAGGATGTCAGCTAGTAGATCTTCACATTTACTGCTTGGAGAAGAAGACTTTGCTCTTCTCGACATCAGGGACGATGGTATCACTCCCTGGTTTCCAGCCAGCGGGGCACACTGTGGAGAAGGGAGAAGGGACAGAGTGCACTGTGAGATATCTGTGACGGACGTTGAACGGGAACAAAGTACGCTAGTGTGAATACCCAGGAGGATAAGCTAATAATACAAGGCCATGTGTTCAAGCTGCATTTGCTCACCAAGTCAATTCACACCAACAATGCGTTTCCTCAGATAGGGTTATTTCTTTATTCTGACAAAATAACGCGGCGGACATTTCCTTTACTCACCCTCGCCGTATTTGTCAGTGTGCTGGAAGGCCTGGATGAGGCGCAGAGTCTCGTCCACGGAGCGACCCACAGGCAGGTCATTGATGGTGATCTGCCTCAGAATGCCCTTATCGTCAATCACAAACAGACCCCTGAGTGGCACAAAGACAGAAGTTGGAGTCTGGAATGCTTTCACACATCTTGATATCAAATTTACTGCTTAAAGTTTTAAGACATCGACATCGTTTTATAGCCTACTCCTAAGCAAATACACATTTGGGTCAAGCTTTATGTTAGAATTTAATCTTGACAATACTAAAAAGATATTGTTTTGAATATTTTTGTAATATCCATAATGTAAAACCAAATTAACGGCCATTGAAATGATCACTGTTAGAAAAAAAGACAAGTTTAAAAACTTTTAATACTTTTTTTTAAAACTTCCTTGTAATTGTTAATTTTGTGAATACTGTTGAGTCGGCTGCATTTTCTCAAGCAACCAGATATCAGCGCAACAATTAAAACCTACTTAAAAACTACTTTAAAAAACATTTTAGAACCTTAATTCTGAAAATCTCATTTAAGATTTTTTAAAAGTGCACAGGAACCCTGGTGATTGTGCAACAGTGATATATTCAGCCCATGGTCAGTTATTCTGTATGAACATTATGTGATGTAGCCTTGAAAACTTGGTACCAAGTAGTTTAACCCTTTAAAAGTTTTTTAAAAAATAAAAACAAAAATACAAGCTATCAACTATTGACAGATAAACTGCTGTTTCTCCTTATTGGATGTTTTTGTAAATGTGAATTGGTTGACCGTTTAAAAAAAAAAAAAAGTTGAATCCCCTACTTTAGTCTGTCAACATTTTCAATGGTTATTAAAGTTGTCAACATACAGCAGGGTGAGATACAGATTTATCGAGCTCCTGGACAGCAGCTACCTGTATGCGATGCCGTCGTCCTCCTTCAACACACCATAGTCTCTGGAGATTGTCTTGGTGAGGTCAGCAACGAGGGGGATTTTCATGTTACCCAGACCTCCCTGCTTCCTTGGTGTGTTGATCCTGGAAAGACAAAAAAAAAAAAAAAAGATTTTAGTGTTTTAGGTGGACAAACACTGCAAATCTGGTTTACTATTACCAATAACTGTTGCATGCAATTTATTTACTATGCGTTGTAATTCAATTTATATAAAAATAATAACTGTTGCATGTAATTTATATAAAAATTTGGTTTTCCAACTAAGTTAATGTTACACACAAAGCACATGCATTTTGTGTGGAATCCTTCCAAGAACTTGAACAAAATAAAACAAGTGGACAATAAAAATGATTAATTGAACTCATGCTGGAAGAAAAAAAAAACTAAACCAATGAGCTAAAATTGTTTTTTCTTTTAAATTGATTCAGTAATTTCACATTCCTTTAATTTATAATGACATACTTAAGACATCACGTGGGGATCAGACTCGCCAAATCTTATTTTAAACCCCAAGAAAATGCACTACACTCAGAATTATGTAGAGTGTGTAAGTCTGACACCGACTCCCGCACAACTTCTTAGTCCTTCTAGAAAGTTCGACCGTTACGTCTTCTCAGCTTCATCAGGGCCGATAACTTATCAACAGGGACGCAGAGAAAAGAGTGAGAGGAGATAAAATGATAAACTGGGGTGGGTGTTTTACTCATACCAGTGACCAGGTCTCTAATACAAAACATGCAAATCATCATAAAAACCCAAGGCACGGTCTCCTGGCAGGCAGCAGGAATTCTCACCAGGCCAGGTGACTGAAGTGAGAGTCGACGGAGCAGCCGATCACCTCACAGCCGATACTGCGGAACTCCTCTGCCCTGTCGCTGAAAGCCACAATCTCAGTGGGGCACACAAATGTGAAGTCCAGGGGGTAGAAGAAGAAGACCACATATTTCCCTGAGGAGCACACAATAAAGAACTGATTACTAGTCAACTCACATAAGATGTGCTCTTAATATATTTTAAAAAAAGGCATACTTTTACACACAATAAAAAAGAAAGGGTTGCCATGTACTAAAATACATTAAACTTGAGAATATTAACATTAATAGCTAAAATATACCAATACTACCAAACTACATGAAACAACAGATATACCTTTGTAGTCTGACAGCTGGATGTCCTTGAACTGTCCATCCACTACAGCTGTGGCTTTGAAATTTGGGGCAGGTTTGCCAATCTGAGCGTTTCCAGCCGACATGATGCTGGTGACACGGGGGGAGAGAGAGCAGATATAGTTAGCAGAAAACTCTGGACTCTTAAAGACCCTTCATAAAGATAAGTCGAGCTGGGTGGAGCCTGAAGCGCAGCAGCAGGAAAAATCCTCAATATAAGCACTCACTGAAAAGCAGGAGTGGTAAAAAAATACTCTGATCATTTACTTAAGTAAAAGTAGAAACACTGTAAAAAAAAAAAAAAAAACAGAAGTACTGAATAGAAAATGTTACTTAAGTGAAAAGACAGAAGTATTATCAGCAAAATCTACGTAAAAGTTACCAAAAGTAATAGTACAGTACTCATTATGGAAATTGTTATACTACTTTTTTTTAGTAAATACATGAGAGCACTTTAATGTTTTAGCTTAACAATGTGGAGCCATTGAATACTGAAAAAATATAATATAGTAATATTGATGCATCATGATATTTACCACCTTTCACACCAAGTGACATATTTATGATATTAAACATATTCAAAATTCCATCGGAACAGTAACTAAAGCTCAAATCAATGTAGCAGAGTAGAAGAACAGCAAAATATAGTAGTAGTAGTACTAGTAATGGTATAGTAGTGGGAAAAAAGTAGCATTATATGGAAGTACTCAAGTACTACATTACTTCTCACCACTGCGGAAAAGAGTTCTTCAAGCTAAACCCAACGGGTTTGGTGCAGTGCTTAAAGTCAGAGTATGCAGGATTTTTCTCAGAACAGTAATTCGTAATCACCACTTTTGACCCACTAATTGCCTGGTTGTGTTGAGTCCACCCAGAGCAGTAGAAAACACATCGGTATGAGTTTATATACTGTATTTTTAGGGAAAACCTACATACTCCGCCTTTAATATCTACTTAGTAAGAAAACTCCCGTAAGGTCACATGCAAGTCATGTCCAGCCAGCAGGGAACAATAGCCTATTAGGAAGATTACATAACCATGATTAGCAAAAAAGATACTGGGGGATCTTGGACATATATTTGCACGTCTTTATGAGAAGGATCTGTATATGTATATTACTTTTATAAAAGTGCCAGTTTTATCTCATGCAATTACATAAATTATTGTTAGGTTACAAGGTAAACATAATAATGATCTAACCAGGCCTTTAAAACAACCGTGAGGCGTTAAATCTGGGAAACCTGCAGAAAAAAACAACAACTATAAAACCAAACGAACTGTGCAGGCTAAAGACATAAACATGTGTTCGCCGTCGTGACCTTAATTCAAAAAGAAGACAGATAAATATGTCGCCGTGACTGTGCGCGTGCAGCGCGGTCAAAGTTCAACTGCACAGTTCAAAGGCTTCACGTTCACAAGCCGTCAAACGAGGCGGCTGCACGGAGCGGCGCTGCGCCGTCTGCGAGCCGCAGACACACGGACAAAGAAAGAAACGGAGGAGAAGACTGAAGGAGGAGGAGAAAGAAGACGAGGAGGAGGAGGAGGAGAGACTGACCCGCACAGCCGGGCTAGCTTCGCGTTAGCTTAACTAACGACAGTGAGCTACTTTCCTTTGTCTCCGGGACTAAATATTTCTGCTAGCTTAAACCGTGCGCGCGCGGCCCGCGGTTCGTAAAAAAAAAAAAAAAAAAGTGCAGAGTCACGCGCACACGCGTTTTCCCGTCCTCACCTGAGTTTAGGTAAAGCCGAGGAGAAGTTGGCAGAGCGGAGGTGTGCTGCTGGCAGGAGGAGAGAGCACTCGGAGAAGGGACGGCTCAGATCAGGGCAAGAAGCGGGCGGTACCGGCTCCCTGTCCGGAAGTCAAACTACTGCCTTCAAAGTAAAAGCTGAGGGATTTTAAAAGTCTTACTATATTTCTTTTCATCGAGAAACATAAAGGTGCATCATAAGGCATTTCATCCATAACGCTTAAAATTACATAAAATAAAGGTTTGGAATATTTCATGCTACAATAATATACTGTCGCCTTATTAAAATAATGGCATGAGTCTTATTTTTAAAGAGAGTTAGTTTTGGCCTAAATCATCTCTTGATGAGCCGGCCACTTCTTGTAAAATTTAAATACTGAGTTAAAAGGTTTATACCTTATAGGATAATGGCCATTTTGCTTGGGCCATTTTATTTTTTGTCTAAGTCAAAGTTTTTGTTTTCTTTGCTGAAGTTACGATAAATTTCAAATTTATCAAGCTTGTATAATACCAGCGTAGATGGTAAGAATCTATGGCATAACATAGACATAAAAGTGGCTGTTAACATGATATGGGATTTTAGTACTGCAAGTAGAGGAACTCATGCAAAGTGTATGAAAACTTTTTTGCAGACATTAAAATATGGATGAAATGTATACACATACACAATGTTAGGATATATAAGTTGTGTGTTTTGATTCGTGATATTTCTTTTTTTTTTAAGTACAGTTGGTATCATCTTTTATATGTACTTTAAATTATTAATTGCCTCGAGATTTTATCACCCTGGATAGTTGGATTGTTAGTTAGCCACACCCATCATAGTTTGTGCATAATGTTTTAATCCTATGGGTGTTTTTTCCCCACATTCTCACCAAACATTCTGACCAGACAAAGGTATACTGTTCTGTAATTCCCTTTCATTTCACGAGGCATAATCCCTACAAGACTTTGCAAATTAATGCTTGTTAAGGACTAAACCACCCAACAGGATAAGAAGTAGTTAAACTCACCATGTGGACCATGATGATGTTAATAGTGCTCCCTCAGTAATAGTATTTTAATAATATGATGGTAAAACAGCTGTCAGGGGCTATTTTGATGTCTAATGAGTGTCCTGTTGATTACTATATTTTTGAGAATACTTTTGCACTTTTACTAAAAAGGTGCAAATTTAAATGCAAAACTTTGACTTATTACATGTCTATTGTGTGTAGTAGCTATTTTGACTTAAGTCTAAATCTGAAAACCTTCACTGACTTCCACATGAATGATGTTGCACCTTGCTTTAATTGGTCGGATTAAAAATAATGTGATTTCAGATCAGATTAATCCAATACATGATGGTGCACATTTTAGGGTCCACAAACATGCAGTAAAGCAACTCCACCAGTCTACTCAGTTGCACTTAAAGTTCTGGTTTCCCATATTCTTTCAGAAACAGTAAACTACCCTTTCTTGGTTCCACAGAAGGCCCCTGAAATACACTGTGTCATGTGCAGCTGTACAGATAGAAGAAGTGATTCCAAGAGAATCCTCTTAGTGGCAGTGTAGTTCTGTTATTCAAGCACCCTGGTTTATATATCATTTTATTTTAAATCTGGTTTTATAAGGTAAATGATTAGTTTAGACTTGTTGTGACTTATTTTAGTAAACTATAGTATAAAATGAAAAAGATATAATTAATTATTCTATTTTATGGATTGTAAAGCACTTTGAGCTGCGAAGGTACTATACAAAATATAATATTAACATTAATTATTATAAGTTACATATATAATTATTGGCTTTATATAAATAAGTTACTTTATAACTTAGGTGTGGTACAATGGGTAGTGCTCTTGCCTCATAGCAAGAAGGTTGCAGGTTCAAAGCCTTGAGGTAGGACATTTCTGTGTGGAGTTTAAGTCGAAAAGCATGTTTAGAAAGTGGGGATTTTAAACTGTAGCTATGAGTATGTGTGTGTGCTTCATCAGCAGACTCTTGTGACCCTAGTAAGAAATAAGTGAGTATAGAACACAGATGCATAAAAAGCAATATTCTTAAATGTGTCCTAGTATGGAATTAGAATTGTTTAACATTAATGAGTGAATTTTGAAAGAAAAAGTATAATGGATATTTGGTTGTTTTTCTATGCGACACATTTAGGCACCTCGAGCTTTATTTTGAAAAATAGTTTACAGCGCCGTGGATTATGTTGCCCGCTACTTCCGGTTAGCTTGTTAGTATGTGTGAGTGGAACAGATGTAACGTTATTGGGGCTGTCTGTAGCGGTTTTTCGTTAAAATAACTTTTATCTATAAGTAATAATTATAGTTAATGTTCCAGTCGAAGGCGCAGGACGTGAACATAGTTGAGCCAATCCGCTAAAATATTAATTAATTAAGGCTACAATGCGGCTAATGTTAGCATGCATCCAGAGCAAAACAAAGGCTGCATCGGAAGTTAGATTTTAAAGCTTCAAACACTTTCAGACAAATCTCTAAGGTACTCTATAGGTTTGTTATTTTCTCGTGGAGATACTTTATGAAAATGCTAATACCTCTCTAACAGCGGAACCTCATTCTCAACATGCCGCTTTGTGTTGCGAGGTTACAGAGGTGTCGCGTTATTTGAAGGTTTCCTGTCTGCAACAGGTTTAACTTTTATTAAATTGGGAAACTTAATACACAACGAACATCGAGTGAGTGATATCAGTCATTTACCAACTACTAAACAAGTTTTATCCTGTGTCATTCAGGTACAAAGAAAGTAAACCTCAAAATAAACAACACACCATGTCAGCAGCCATGGATTCACAAGGTAAGAATATATACGATTATAACTGAATAATTACACACAATGTTCGGTAATTATGGGTTTGTTCATGGCTTTCTTGTCATGTTTATCTGATAGAAAATACAGTATGCTTGAAAATATTTTTTGTTGATTTAATCGATTAGTTGTTTGGTTCATAAAATAATGAAAAAATATGTTTAATTCTCTCTTCCGATCACCAGTTTACTAGTATAGAAAACTAAAGGATTCAATTACTTGATTATCAAAATAGTGATTAATTTAATAGTTGGCAACTAATCACTAATCTATTACTATTTTTTTTTAGCTTTAAATAATTTCATTATCAGTCTTGAGTGTTGATTGTGAAGTTTTGAAGTAAATGTCAAGATCGTACAAGCAAAATGATGATAACGTTCCTTCTATTCTGCTCCACAGCGAACACGATGCCGGTCATATGTGAAGTCTGTGGAACGTACTTCGAGACGCGGCGAGGCCTCTCCAGCCATGCCCGGCTCCATCTGCGGCAGCTCGGTGTGACCGTGTCGGAAAACAGCGGAGCTCCCATAGAGCTCCTCTACCAGATTATCCAGGAGAGAGACGGCTCCCTGCCCAAGTTTAAAGCTGACACCTCTGACCCTCTGACCCTTCCCAAAAATACTTCCCAGCAGGAGACCAGGACTCTGTCATTACCGGAGGAGAACAGCTCCCCCTACAAAGCTGGTGGCAGGGTAATGACTACCCCACAGATGATTGACCACCAGGGATCTCCAGCCAGATTAGGAGAATCCCCCATCCCTCTCCCCCCCTTTTCTCCTTCTACTCATAGACTGTCTGATGGCAGCACTTCATCCTCGTTAGAGAACCACACCCCAACTAAGCCACGGTGGGCACCGCTGGAAACTGACGCTCCCATCAGTTTAGGTATGACTGACTTCTGAGTATTTAGTTACTTACAAGGCTCTTAGTTATGTGTACTAGGCCGAGCAATTATGTGACGTTGATACCAGGTTATTAGGTAATGTGGGACATTTTAGTCATCCTTTTCTCTTTATTCTTGCAGCTACAGACAAAAATGATGAGGTCCATGTTTGCCAGCTCTGCGGCTGCTGGTATGAGACACGCAAAGGCCTGTCCAGTCACGCTCGGTCCCATCTGCGGCAGATCGGAATCCCCGACGACGACATCAAGGGCAGCCCCATTGATTATCTTTATCGGATCATGGAGGAGGAGGACCTGAAGCCAATCAGTGCCGAGCAACAGGAGCCGCTCCCTACAGGGAGTCCCCCTACGCCCTCCGCCAAACGGCCATCTGACATGTCTCCACCCGTGTCACCTCCCAGCAAACGACCCAAATCCTCGGACTGCATCTGTATTCTGTGCGGGGAGGAGTTTGAAAACCGCAAAGGCCTTGCCTGCCACTCGCGCTCTCACCTGCGTCAGATCGGCGTGACAGACCTCATGGGGAAAAGCTCTGCGGTCGAAACCGTCCAGGAGCTGGTCAACAGTGGCATGTTACAAGCATTGCACCCCCCCAAGATGAACAGTACCATCAGCTCACCTCCGACTCCAGGCCACTCCCGCACCTCTTTTCCCTCCACATCCCTCTCCCCGAGCTCAGCAAAGTCCCCACAGACTTCGGTTAACCGGGCCCCAAAGGCTAAGAAAGGCTTTTGGCTCGCTGTGGACCCCCTCCTTAGAAAACCCAAGCCTGAACCTGAGGAGGTGGAGGTGTCTGCACCAAAGGAATCCAGTAGCAGCAGCAACACCACCACCACCACTCCCACTCCCCAGCCCTCTCCCACTAAGTCACCTGCTGCGGTTGGTTCTTCAAAATCTCTCAGTGCAGGTAAAGAACAAAGCCACCCACCTAAATACTTAACAAGAGAAGGCTCATTGTTGGGTACCTTATCATTATTTTTTGCACTATTCAAAAGTTTGGGGTCACCCAGACAATTTTATGTCACTCTTATCAAAATAATTGCAAAACGAATAGAAAATCAAATTAAGACGTTGAGGTTAGAATGATTTTCTAATGATTTTCATTTGAAATATATTTCTCCTTTAAACTTTGCTTTCATTTAAGAATGCTC
Source organism: Eupleurogrammus muticus (assembly GCA_036785175.1). Lineage (NCBI taxonomy): Eukaryota > Metazoa > Chordata > Actinopteri > Scombriformes > Trichiuridae > Eupleurogrammus > Eupleurogrammus muticus. The sequence continues at coordinate 24,994,944 of JAYKQN010000003.1, forward strand.
CCTCTAACCAGCTAAACTGTTTTCAGCTGTGCTAACATAATTACACAAGGGGTTTCTAATTATCCATTAGCTTCTAATGCAATTAGGAAACCCAATGGTCCATTACAACACTTAAGGGGCTGCTGGAATTGGGCCTCTATGCACCTAGGTACATGTTGCATTAAAAACCAGACATTTGCAGCTAGAATAGTCACACTAACAATGTATAGATTGTATTTCTGATTAGTTTAATGTTATTTTAAAAAAATGACATTTAAGGGGACTCCATACTTTTGAACAGTAGTGTCTGTATTCTAATGTTTGGTTGTAGCCTCTAAATTTCCCCTCCACTATTCCTCAGTGTCTTCCACAGATGTACAGTCACCACCGACAGTCCTTTGCGATTACTGTGGCCAGCTGTTCGAGACCCGCAAAGCCCTGTCGTGCCACGCCCGTGCCCATCTGCGTCAACTCGGCCTCACATGGTCGATCAAGACGTCGCCCATTGACCTCCTCAACGAGGTCATGATGCACGGGGAGGACGGCAGGAAGGAGACCGCACGGGGCGGAGCTTCACGCAAGTCAGGAGAGACGACCGCCAACACCTGCACTTCCCCGCTTGATTATTCCATGAAGGAGAAATCCTCATCTAGCAAGAGGGTCTCACACCCTGGTAAGAAGCTGATACTGATTCTGGGTGTGGGTTTTGTTTTTGTCAGGATTGACAGAATAGGCTTCTTCTCTATTCATACCAAAATAATGAGTCATAGAAGTGACAATACACTAAAATCCATTATGTATACACAGACTACTGCTCAAAAGTTGTATTAATTTTAGGACACATTTTTCCATTCTTTATTGAAACTCAAGCAGTTCCAAGCACCTTATAGAATTCATTAGATCCATATATATATATATATATAATTTACTATGTATATGACAGAGTTTTTAAAATGCTCGATTCACAAAAAAACATACATAGTCCATATTCAGAAACTGTACCTCTTAAAACGAGCAGTCATGACTCAATTCAAATCAGCCAATCAGAGTAGAGGTTTATAAAGAAGCTTGACAAAGTAGGTGTAAAAATATATTGAGAGGTTCTTTGGTACTTAAAATAACAGATGTATCTTGTTAGGGTCTAATGTCAAAATTTCAAACAAAAAACAGCGTGTCTACTATGGGATATTGAAATGGTTAAAAAAAAAAAGCTAACGGACCTAAAAGAGATATAAATCACAGGAATCAAGTAATGGTTAACACCTTAAACTTGCAGCTTTTCTGCAATATTGGAAGGAAGTCTAAAGTTGATCCAAACATTTCCTACAAGTGCACTCTGTAAATAAGCATGGGGGGAAGGCTGATGTCTAATCACACCTGATTCTACTAATGAAGGTCCAGTGGTGAATTAATAGATTTAGGTGTGCAACTCCTTGATTGGAACAAAAGTCTGCACCCACACAGGAGCTACACACCCTTCTACTAATCAACCATCTACCAACCACTAGAGGCCTTGCTAAGAACCTTCATTAGTAGAATCAGGTGTGTTATTGCCTGGTTGGAACAAAAGCCTGCACCCACCAATTAGACACATATCTACACCTAGTTAATCAGGAGTTCATCCAATAGCAAGATAATCTAAATCAAACCTCTGGGCTTTCAGGTCATCATCTGTCAGATGAGACATTAAGCTGCAAATAAAAAACAAACTATTTGTCTAATTACGTCTCACTGACTTTGTGCCAGATGCATCCTGTGAACTCTGCGGATTTGAGTTTGAGAACCGCAAGGCTCTGGCGAGTCACGCCCGGGCTCACCTCCGGCAGCTGGGCGTGGTCGAATGGAGGGCAGACGGGGCCAGTTCGCCCATCGACCTCCTCAGTGAGCTGATCCGCAAGGACCCTGTCAGAGTGTCCGCAATCACCCGACGCTATCGCACGGGAGACCTGTACATAAAAAAGGTGGACTCCTTTTTCAGATTCAGAAAAATACATGAGTGACTGAATTAATCTAAATGTGCTGTATATTAATTTCCCTCCAGTCCCAGAGACGTGCTGGATCCCCATCGCTGTCCACAGACTCCGAGTCCGTGGCCGGCAGCAGTCTGAAGCTTTCAGAGCACAGAGTGAGCAGAGAGGACTCTGGGATCACTGCTGGATCATCCAGACAGTCACATGACCACAGACGGTCCATGTCGACTCATGGCAACTCTGGTGTGCGATCCCCAAGGGGTGAGAGAGGAATACTAGGGAAGAAAGCTCGATATGGATGAATACCTATATTTTTTTCTCCTTTTGTTTTATTGTGATATCCCTTCTCTGTGGCTTCAGGGGTCCATCCAAACAAACACTCAGTGCCTAGAAGGGACGAAAACCAGGACAACAGCCCCCATCAACCGCCCCGATCCGGCAGCATCCCTGCTCTGCTGCCCAAACCCCCGCTGACCCCACTGGTCAAACTGGTGGGAAAAATCTACTCCCTCAAGTGCAGGTTAGGCCACATTTTATTTACAAACTTTCAGCCTCCTTTCATTGGAATGCCAATTTTTGAACATTTTTGTGTTAAAATTCTAAATTTTTCTTCAACCAGCAGGTCAATTAAGAACAAATTCTCACTTACTATAACAAGAGGTTGAGTAAGATGGAATGGCAACAAAGAAAAATAGAAACAACCACATGATACATATTTTAAGGCAGAGAATATGATTAAAACACAAACTCAATTTGCAGAGCAATAATTCAAACATATGTCTATTTTCACTTAATTCACAAATTGTGCACCACTGGCTGCAGTTTGCATTTGCATTCTTGTCACTTATCATATATTTTATTATGCATATAGAATAGATAGATTTTCATAGATATGATCACTTACTTGCCTGGGAATGAAGGATTTGTTAAAGTCTGACTGCAACTGTTTTTTAAAAAATATATTTTCAAGAACTGGTAGCTTTTATTTCTTAATGCATTGTAGATCACATTCTCTCTTTCTCTCTCACTCCTTCTGTTAAGGTTCTGTGAAGAAGTGTTTCATGGACCTCTGTCTATTCAGGAGCAGTGGATCACACACCTGCAGAAACACATCCTGTCACTGGGCTACAAAGGCAAAGCTTCTCCTCCTCCTCCTCCTCCTGCTGCTGCTGCTGCACCAGTGGCAGCTCCTGCTCTCGTTCATCCGGTCGCCGTCTAGTCCCCAAAATCTGTTCTGCAATTCCCAGAATCCAGAAGAAGTTTTGTCTTTCTGTCTGTTGTGAGGTGGCACATTGTCAGATAAGTGTGAGTTTGGTGTTCATTTTATGTCCTGGAGAGGGCAAACATGAGCCATGTGAGGAGAAAGTGTCGTAAGTGTTCCTCTTCAGGTGAAAAAAACAACAGTTGTTGTGGAAAAAACATAAATTGACGATTAGAACAGTGCTCATATAATACATTCCTTCCATTTTGTACAGATGTTAAACATGCTGAATTGTTTTTCAATGTTTGTCATTAACGATGACGTTTCCTGCACTGATAGAACGGACAAAACTAAAATCACTGTTTTGTTTTTGTGCTACCGAGTGGTACAATAAGCATTTCACTGTGACACATTTTCTTTCAGGCCTTATTTTAGAATTGTTTTTTATTTAAGAGTTTTACTTTACGTTTACAGAATTACACACAGAATTTGTATCCAGCTGATGGCTTCTTTTGTATTGAAAAAAAAAGTTAATGCAGTTTTGTAATGCAACCTCTCACTGCTTCAAACACAGTGACACTGTGTTTACTGTTATCGCTACTTCCTTCAGGTATGATGTACTAATCATGTACTGTTTTTTATGAGTGTAATCTTTTAACATTTCCTTTTTAATACATGTAAAATAAATCTGGTCTTATATGTAAATCTCTATGAAACATGCATTTTCAAAAGCTTTATTTTAAAGATCCCATATTGCAGAAAGTGAGACTTTAATTGCTTATTAATTATGGAAAAGTGTTTTTCAAAAAATACATCCCTATGTTTGAATACTGTGAATGCACAGAGAAATGCACATAGCCTATATTCAGAAATATTGTGCCTTAGAACGAGCTGTTAGGATTCCCCCAATTCACAGGCAATTAATAGTAATCAGACAAATGCAAACCAACTTGTCCTTTCAGCTCCAGAGAGATTTGTGAGAGGGGAAATGTAAAACCAAACATGAGTGACTTTCAGTTCTTAAAATCATAAATGCCTTGTTAGGAATATCGACATGTCTCATAAAACCCATGAGGTGTATAATATGGGACCTTTAAAATGAGAAAACACAATGAACCAGCAGCCAGAGTAACCACTGTTAGAATCAGATATGTGTAGTTTTGGGAATAATCATTTAAAAAGCTTGTTTAGTCATAGGATTCCGATTTTTGATGGTAACCCTTTCAAAAGCAATAACAAAAGTCATTGCAAAAATGCATTTACATACATGCTTGTGTCAGCACGTTATTCATGTAAATATGTGTGTGTGTGTGATTTGTTGCTGTTGTATACGTGAAACACTCAGGTGGTTTCCTGTTGTCATTAAACCGTTATTCCATTCTCACTTTACTTCTCATATAGGAATCATGTCATTGTCGTGTGATGTCACCAGGCTCATTAAAAGTGTAACGCTTTCACCACAGCAAACAGGATGCAATCACTTCTTTTGGAGGAGTTAAATGATTAGACAGAAGTTTGAATTGTATGGACTATGTACTTTCCTTTTCTTAACAAAAATCTGTCTTCCATGCACACATCTTTCATTTTTTTTCTTTTTTACTGGCGCCTGTTGTCTTTAAAAATCAATTGTGTGCATATTCCTATATTATTCTTGGATCTTCAAATGCGTTCTCCTTCCAATAATCACTGTAACTCCCCATTGTGAAAATAATCCCATACTTGGAGTCGGATTAGATTTCCGTTACAAACCCCTCTCTTAAAATTTGTACAATTCATGGCAGGGAAGCACATTCATGAATCTGAAAAAAACTCAGCATCAGAGTTTTTCATGTGTGTTCAGCTTCTCTTTATATACATCATGTAAAGTTTTTCTGTCTGACTTAAGATCAAAATGTCTGATCAGATTGTGCATAGTGTGGCTCATTATTAGTTTTTTCCGCTCTTCAGATCTATAACCATCCTTGTGTTGCAGGACAGTCATTATTCTTGCTATACTGCATCCGTTATTGCTCCCAATTGGACTGAAAATCACTCCACTAGGGAAAAGGGGGAAAGCTCCAAAACAATATAAATCACTTCATCCCATTGCCTGCAAAAGGACTTGAGAAGCGAAGATTTCAGATAGTTTCAATACAGATTTAACGCCCTCAAAACATAGGAAATTAGTCTTGGAGAAACCACATCTCACAGGGAGGCGGTGCAGGAGCTGAGAGGATGTTTTTGCTCTGTTTCTACTCTATCTCCAACCATATGTCCCCTCTGTCACTGTCTCCATTCAGCGGCGGTGCCTGGGGACTCATTCTTTCCAATTTACTGCCGGACAGAGGAGTGTAGCTGCTTCTGTCTGTCTGCCTTCACTCGCTGATGGATAAATCCGATGTGTGCTCCTCCGCTGGCATGCACAGCCCGGCGGCGTTTCACGCAGCGATCAAGACATCAAACCTAACGAGGCCTCCCCCGGGGGCGCCGCTCACACACCGCTCCACACTCCAGATGCACAAAGTATGCGTGCACACACGAAAGAGGCCCATGCATACAACTGTTTCCCGCACGAAAAAAAAAGTGGTATTTATAAAGACAGTGTGTGCACCTCACGCACGCTCCGGACCAGACCTACACATGTTCCCGATGTAATGAGGTGACGACAGAATCTCATGATAAAACATGAAACAGTTTTTGGGAATCAATAACCAGCTGCAACGTTTGCGGTTAGACAGAAATTACACTGATCGTAGTTTTTTGTAGCGTTCATCATTTTTCTTTCTTTCTTTTGGGAGGAGGGGTTGACATGGAACTCAAAGATGTTTCTTTTTTTGGTCTTTTTATTTCACACACCTTGTAAAGAAGGTTTAGATATGAGGGCTTGTATTTCTCATAGCTGATGATGGTTTATAGTCCAGCTGATGGATTAACTACAATCTTATGAATCATTTGAATTGAGCGGATATGTTGATATGAAAACAACTGGTTAAGGGGGGGTCTCCATCCATGTACACAACTGTGCTTTCGCAAAGCTTCACGAATGCGATGAAAAGAACACGTTTGCATATTTTTTGTTGCCTTTGACCGTGCACATAGTTCCGTGCATGTGGCCCCCGACGGGTCAAACACGGACACCGCGGACTCCAAGCGTGCGCTTCCAAAGCCCCCCCATTGAAGTGAGAGCCCGAATCAAGACCACATCTGTCTTCCAGGGTTGTGGGAGTTGGAACATCTGGCATAATAATTTGGGGTTTGTGACTGTGGTTCATGGTTTTTTAAAACCGACACAGATTTACTGTGTTGTGGCTCCATTTTTCAAGAAGGCCGGACGGTCCGCAGCAATTCTTCAAGTACAATCGGAATATCCCCAGAACTGATTCGCTGATAGATATTTTCAAGTATTTACAATCAATAAATTGCCTCATTTCTTCAATTATGCAACAACAGAAACAACAATGAAACAATAATGGTCTGCTGTATGACCATTCATTCATTGTACTTTTATCTGATGTTTTATACCTGCAGCTGTGGAAAAAACCTAATTGTCCCAGAGAGGAATTGCATTCGTCACAGAATGTGGCTGCTGTACGTTACCATATAATTCAACATTATGCTACACATTATTCTCACAATATCAGGTTTCTGGTTAAAAATGAAAGGCATCTGAAAAGTGGCATCTCACATCATCTGTGTTTAACTTACACACACATACATGCACATACATGAGTCTGACTACAAGAGACGACAAACTCGTAACAAAGAATTCACAATTATGTTACAACTCATTTAAGCTCAAATCCACGTTTTATGTGTTTTCTATGATTGGTAGCTTAAATGTTAGTTAGTTGAGTTGAAAAACTTTAGACACAAAAAGGTAACAAACTGTACAAAAGTACATTTTTAACCAAATTAAACACCAACCTTCCCCATTGAACTCTATTAATTCCCTAATTCATAATAAATAAGTGAATAATAAATAATAAATGAGGAATTACCTGCTAGAGATGCTGCTTTTTGAGTAACTCCCGATCACATCATAGTCGTAGCTAAAGATTAGACACGAAACTAGAAACTAATGATGAAGTAATGAAAGACGAAGTAAAAACTCACGATTAGGTATCGCTTGACATCAGGGAAAAGAAGCAGTAACTAATGTGTACGTAGTTAGTAAAGATTTAGTCGTTCACCGGCTGGTTCAGAGTTAATCAGATTAAATTGGTGGAGAGTGGTGAGTGTGATCGATTCACAGATATTCATGAACTAATCATTCTCTAATGATTTATAAACACAGGAACCAGTCTGTTCTGTAGTTACTCATCATTATCTACTATGTAATCCTCCATTAAGAATCATCAGGGAATTATCCCTGATTCATTCCTCAGTGGTTTATAAGTAATCAATTAATTATTAATTAGGTAATGATTAGTTTCTCTCTAAAATTTGATAAGGAGTTATTCATTCCTCATCCACATTCTCTAAAACTGTCCAACAAACAGGACTATGGGAAATTGATAAATATAATATTTACCAACTCCTGGTGGACATCTACAACTGATTATCACACCAGCATTCTAAACAAGTGTAACCCTGCACCCAGAATCCCCGACTCCGAGGGAGTATAACTGCAGCGTGTTTGTATATTAACCAGATGTTTTGTGGTTCTCACACCAGCTGCAGGCCTGCTGATATCTGGAAACACATGACAGGTTTTGACTATTATAATACATGCAGGCGTTGCGTGTACTGGCAGCACTGGTTCCAATCAGAGTTCATTTTCTCTCTTTTTTTTTTTTCTTCTGTAGGTTCTTCCCCTGAAAGAAAGATGGGGGATATTACGCTATGTCTCCAGCTTTGATATTTGGATGGAAAGCGAGAGGAGGGGATGAAGAGGGAATATCGCATGTTCTCCTTTCTTCAGTTTGTCAATGAGTCAGTGTCTGGAGTCACTCTACCTCATGACTTATAGTAGGTTTTCGTGCTATAAGATGGAACTTCATCACACGACGAGAGCAGACTCCCTGACAATGTGTTACGTGGGCGGCGTCTTTTGTCTGCGCAGATATATAGAATTATAACTGTGCTTGTATCAAACAAATAAGCACTTCTGTGCACCAGGAGTGAAGCCTCAGTCCCTCTGACTCAGCATTTCCCTGTGCTGTAATTTCCAGGCGCTGAGGTCATGGTCGTTTATCAGCGTGCTGTTGTTTACTGCTTGTTTTGCAGTGTTCAGACTCGATACTGACACTAAATCCGATGAGAAGAAAACAAGACACTTTTGGTAGCGAAGGCATCCGCGGAACAAGTTTCAGCTACCCCCTGCTGATTTAACCTTCAATGGTACACGCCAAGGTCCTCAGATGTAACGTGATACGATCACATCTGAAGATGTCTCCTTCTTTTTTGTCTTTACTGGTCAAAATAATATAACGGTAGCAGTGACACAGGAAATACGATGAATTTACAGACAACATAAGTCACGACGAGGCCAGTTGGAATATGGCCTGTGTGTTAATGTTATAATGATAATACTAATACAATAGTACCATAGATACTAATATAACAATACCATTATCATCATTATATACATTTATTATGACGATGACTATTAAAATAATTACATTTATACAGCAGTTAATCTGTTTTAAACTTATATTTTATTATTATTGCTCCCATGTCATGCCACCAGAGTGCTACTGTATGAGGAAAGAAGTAACGGGACATCTTCAGATATCATCTAATCAAATAACAATCTATTTTACACCTAGGCAGAATCAAAGGTTAAATCAGTACGGCTGCAGGAGGCCACAAGGACACACGTTTTACTGTGTGATGGCTTTATTGTCTACTCCTGTCTCATAAGATGTGAGATATCGATCTTAGGGGATGTGATGGTATGTGGAAGGTGGGTATGTGTCGGCCTTTGGTCCAATATTTAACCCAGGATAACCCTTTGTGGGAGAGGATGTGTCAGGTGGCGACTTCTTTCATCAGCCTATTTAGGAAAAAGCATTCCATGACGTTTTAACTGCCAGAATGCCACTGTCCCTGCAACTTCTCAGATGACCTCACGTCGTAGCTCATTGGTAACAGATCGTGGATTACCGATAGACTCCATCCAAGTGGTTTTCTGTGGAACATCATGACTTAGAGCCTATGCTTTTTGGGAATCGAGCCCCTGGCTCCAAACACAACTCTGTTTTTTAAAGGCAGTTAACAAGAAAAAGCTGTGAGAGCAAAACAACACGCTGGCTCCTTACTTACAGCCCGGGCATTCAGCTGATGCAGATTGATGTGTGATAATGATCCTTTCAGTATTTTAGCTAATTATCAGTTCTCAGACATGGAACTATGACCACTGCAGAGGTTCAGAGCAGACCGTCTCAGCACGGAGCCATATGTTGGTCTGGATCGATGTGGAGGTAATTATGCGACATCTGGCCTGTGTGAAGCAGTGAGTAGCCTGTGTGTGTGTGTGTGTGTGTGAAGGCATGCACAACAGTGGGGTCAACAAACCAGGCAAACACGCGGTGGACGTGCAGAGGGCGTTGGCGGTGGAGAACGGCATCGTAAATCACTCTCAGCTGCGGTGGAAGTGTTGTGGGTTATGCTGCAGCATTGAATGCCCCTGGATGCTGGTTCCTATTAGGTCAATAACCACAATAGGCTGCTTTTAAAACATGCAATGAACATACTGTTTATGAGGCACAAGGCAGGTTTTATCAGGGATTTTTAACCTGTTAAAATCTAAGGTCATTGCTAAATCAGTGACCATTAAAAAGAGCATAAAAGGTGCTGAAATACTCGAGCTAGAACTGTAATTGGTTGATAATTCTCTTCAGGTGTGTGACCTTGGATGTGTTACTTATACTCATTTGACTCATTGCTTCTATGAAAATATTGATTCTAGCCCCTTTAACAATGACAGGACACAATGAGAATATACTATTTCTATCTAAGCAGAATCTCTTTAAAAAAAAAAAAAAAAAGAAATATTCGACCAGGGGTTCCCCCCACCCTATTACTGTAAAACAAAGTCTGCAGCATTTCAGTAAATCCCCTCGTATCATTCCACACGGCACCTTGGAGACGAGCCCATTTCAAAATTACCCCCGCGTCCTCCAAAACAAGGGTGTAAAAAAGTCCATCTGGGAAGTAGCTGAAAGTGTTGTGCCCCCCCCCCCCCCCCCCCCCCTTTTTTTTTATTTCCTGTAAAGTCTGAATCATAACGCGCCGGTGCCAAACGAGAGCGAAGTCGAGCTGAAGATTTTTCCTGACACGTTCCGTGTGAGGAAACACTCGTCTGCTGCAGCGACATAAAACGCTGGCAGCCGAATGTGAAGTTTAGGATGTGGTTTCTTTGTATGATAGAGACAGTAGGTTCAATTCAGTCATGATCTGACCTCTAAGGATTCTGCTCCTAATATCAATAATAATATTAATCTCATTTTGATTCTTATCACTAAAACCATTGGTTATACCTAATGATTAATAAAGCTGTGCAAACCCTGAGGAAAGGAAATCCTGCAGGTTCTGATGTCTGCGCTATTCTCATCGGTAGTTATGGAAATTGGCAAACGTGCAGGACTAATGATTAATGATTGTACCGAGTGGTCATTCCTCAGAGAGCAAATGTTCTCTGAATATTTTAGTGTAACTGTTGAGGAATTTGGTAAAAATGAAGGCCTGTATTTTTCGTTACCTTGTTACAAAATACTTCTAATAAGTATATATGATATATAACTATACATAATAATACACCATTTAAAAAAACTGTGAGTGGTTTTTGAATCCACAGATTATCAACAATTTGTGTTTCATTTGTACTGTCCAATAACAGCAGAGAGCAATTTAACAAAATAATCACATTTTCATTGAAAGGCAAAGCAGTTTTTGTCTGGGGCACGTCTGCACACGGCAGAGCTACAGGATCCCACCGCTGCTGCCTAAATAAAACCACAGCGTGCTCTGCGAGTTTATCCGACCTTCGGAATATTTGCTGTCTCAGAGCTGGCCGCGTGGTGTTGACATTTTTACGCAGAGATGTATGAAAACACGGCGTGGCATTAAATCGGAGCCAGCGGTTACACAGACGGACAGGGCACCCAGCGAGGAAACAGGTGCTCAGCAAAAACACTTTGACATAGAAAAAACACCATCGAAGGGGTACATAGAGACTCTTTTGCATCTTGGCAGTTAACAGCAACCCCTCTGCATGAGCATCGAGCTCATGCCCTGGTGTGAACTCGACCACATAAACAGCCGTGCTGCCAGAAAACCTGACCCCCACCTTTTGACAGCAGGTTCCAGCACCTTTGACATAATAAATACCTACCGTACAACCCCTGGCATTTTCCAGCCTCCCTGTCCAGCTCTGAATCACACACTCCTAAAACACCCCCCCCCCCCCCCCCCTCCTCAGGGTGCAAATGGTCCCTAGGAGAATACCACATTTCAAGATGAATGAGCCGAGACTTGTTTGAATTTCAAAGCAAATAAGCCCAAAAACCCTAAATCTGCATCCATGTTCAGGACTAAGCTTTTTCCTCCTCTCTCAACACCGTATAACCTTACATGAACCGTTTTTTCTAACTGTGAGGGGACATTGTAGCCGGTCTCGTTATAGAGCCAAACACTCGCCGCTCCAAACCAGCGCGGCTCCTGTAATGTGGGAAACAGCCTACGAATCAGCCATGCAAGATGGATTTTATTTTACTTTCCTCCCCAGGACGCGTCCATACAGCTGGAGTTAAATCTGTGTCTGCATGATGCTGCTGCAGATGCAAATTGTTTGCATTTCCTCCTATTTATAGGGGAGATTCTCACAGCGGGAGGAGCACACGTTTTACTGACCGTGTGAGAAACGTTACGACTGGGACGCTGCAGCCGAGTGTCTCTATCGTTAAGTCATTAGCATCATCGGGTTTATCATTAACAGCTGTGCTTCTCCTACTGTGCCCTGTCCGATGGGGAAAAGGCTTTTATAGACGCATCCAGGATGTTTGAACGGGCGCTGCACACACACACACACACACACACACACACCTCTCCTCAGGTTGAAGTAAGTCCAACACACGTAGACTGGGAATGACGTAACCAACCATGATCTTTTAGTGATCAATTTCTTTTCGATGTTTCAATTGAAAGATAAGAAACAGTAATACTGGGGATGTAGTAGAACAATAGTGCATAATAGTAGTAATATCAAGCAAATAAATCTTTCTTGACAGATCGCTGAAACACAGAGAAACAATAGATCAAGCATTCACAGCAGAAAAATAATTCGTGTTTTTATAGTGTTTTTTTTTTTGATAAATGCTGCTTATCTGATTAGTTTGTGTCAGAGAGAGTTTACAGACATGCATTATATAGCAAATGCTCACTGGAGCATGTTTTGCTGCAAGAAACTTAAAGATTAAAAAATATGTAAAATATATTAAATATACTGCGCTATATAAAAGTATATGGTAATAAACAGCAGGATATATTGTAAAATATATATAGTTTTTTTAAAGAAACAGCAAAAATACCGGTGTTGCAAAAATGCTCATTTAACGTTAAAAAGTGATGACTTGGAGGAAAAAAAAGCTATTTCAGAACCGGTTGGTCCTGCAGCAAAATCTGGTTTTGGCCGTCTGACTCAGAAGGTTAAGGTGCTGAATCCATTGGTAAAATAAAAATGTTTTTTCCTCACTCATATACTTACCACCCGACGTACTTTTTTAAAGTTGTTCCCAGAGTTCTGCTCTGTGTTTTCCCATTCACGGAGCGTGCTGCAAAGAGCCTGTTGTTGTTGGACGGTCTGATTCTGTCCTGGTTCACCTGGAAGCTGCGATGGATCCTGTCACCTCATCCACAAACACCACCAATCCATATGTTTCAGTTTTTTTAATCTATGTCATACTCAACTGTCTTCCTGTTCTAATTGTATTATATATCATCCTGTGCAGAAACCATCTACTGCATACCTGTACGAGTTTTCCCTCGTACTATGTGAGGATCTAAGGACAGGGGAAGAAAATAAGTTGAATGAAAAAGTTAGCAGGTGCAACTACAGAGGAAATATAAGCTGTAAAATGATCCCATCAGCTGTGTGGGAATTTAAATATTAATGTTATCAGTCTATCCTGACCTGTTGTAGCGTAAATGTCCAATATGTCAAACTTTCTGGTAACTTACCAAGTCACAAACTAGGAAACTGCAGTATCCCGCCTGTCTTTCCTGGAACTGACTGTCTCTGTTGAGTCAGCCCGTAGCGTCCACTGGAGTAAACCAAGCTCCGCATCTGTTACAGGCAGCGCAGCACGGCACACTTTCATCTGCGTATAAATAGGACATCATCGTGTCAACCAGGGTATAAATAACTCCCATGGAAGGTGCTGCCAAGTATTTAAAAAAAAACACACACACACACGTGGAAAAACAGTGAATCAGACAGTTAACAAATGTCTTCAAGTACATGAAGGCAGGTTGTTTCAGGATAAAGGCCCACTTTGACATTTCATTAGCTTCTAAATGTTTTCTTAGATCTCATGTATAATTCCTTTAAAACTCAATCAAACATGACTATAATCCTATATTTTTAAAACACATGCAGCACTTTTTCTATCAGATTACACTCATCTTATGCAAACATGAGCATTAGCTGTGCACCTCTGGATAATAAAAAAAAACATTGTTTGACGTTTTTTGTCACTCGTCTCATATCATTCGCTGCACGGCGGAGCGAGAGTATACATTTGGAGTCGAATGTGACTCTTTGTGCTGTCACATAAACACATGACTCGTCCGCGGCGCTCAGCACCAGCTCCAAATATGGAACCGAAAAATATTGGGGAGAGCGACCAAAATGCCTAAAAGCTGGACGCAGGGTTTATTTTTTGCGATGTTTACACTGATACCTGAACATCAGCAACACCGATGCAGCTGATCCTACCGAGGGGAAGAAGTCGGAGTGTGGCTGCCGGGCAGCAGGTGACTCATGTCGTTTCATAATGAATTGTTCACTATCCGCTTCAATTTGTCTCTCTGTGTTCCACCCCTGCTCTCTGTGGAGGTTTGCCTCAGTCCCTTCAATAATAAAGCAGTGATAAAGTGGGGAAGACGTGCCATAAACGCGCCCTGGGGAGTCGCTTTGATTTAGGATTCATGAATAAACTGCACTATTTGTTTGATTTTGTTCCCGTTAAACTGATTGTATTTCTCATTACACGGGCAAACAGAGCTATTGTGCAACATCGATAATCGACAACTATAAGAATGAACCCTGAAGGTTACTCTGATTCATACCGTGGAAAACACACTGCCACCGATTCCCCCGAGGCTCCACATACACACTAATGACCTTCTCATGATGAATTTTGTTTACTTCCTGACGTCAGCGCTCTATTGGCTGTGATGTCTGGCGAGAACAGGATCGATCCTTTTTTTTCAAGGCAGGACAACTTTGTATTAGCTGTGTAAAACTGAGAAGGAAAAAAAAGGGATTCACGTTGACTCACAGTGCCCCTGACTGCACTGCACTCACCAACAGGTGGTGAGCAGGTTCAATCCATCTTATTCCCTCACAGCGTCACCAGCGATTACTCACACACTCGCTCTCCTGCATCTCGTATGATGATGCTTTTTTTTTTTTTTTTTTTCGCTGCTACCTTTCAAATCCACCACGAGCTGTTTTTAGCCACGCCACCCACTCCCCTTGTCAACACTTGCGGATTACGCCCCGGATTTGTAGTAACGCTGTTGCCTCACGGGGAGAAGGTCACGGGTTCAAGGCCCTGAGCTGGGCCCTTTCAGTGTGTCTGAATATCTGTTTTTTAATGCCATATCCAGCAAGCATCACTCCAGTGTTCTAATGGTACATTGTGTTTAATTGCAATTAGGAGCTAATAGAAAATTAGAACAAACAATTAGAGTAATTATGTCAGCACAGCTGAAACCATTTAGCTGGTATTTCAAATAAAGCTATTTTTATTAACCTTCGCTATTCATTTCATTTGATAAATAAAGTGTGCCCTTTAATAGGAAAACACATTTTCTCAGTGCTCAATGACCCAGACTTATGGCCAGTAGTGTGTGAGTAAGTGTGTGAATGATTGGTGTGTGTAGGGTGGCGACCTGTCTGGGGTGTATTTCTGCCTCCCGTCTGAGGTTTGCTGGGATTAGCTCCAGCGGACCCCTGTGACCCTAGTAAACGAACAAGCGCGTATAGAAAAAAGATGGATGGATGGATTTTTTACACTACATCCTCAGGCTGGAAATGTTTAGCCAATCCATTTATGGCCTTTATAGACACAGCGGGCTCAGCGTCTCCTAAATCTGTCACTAATAAATTCACGCAGTGACCACTTGAAGACATGCTGCAACTCCCAAAGTTGTGAAAAAATGCAGATGATTATAAAAACAGACCCGGCCGTTCCGGTTCCAGCAACAAAACGCCGTTTTTCGTCCGTGATTCTCCGGCTCTCGCATGAAATAGTTGAGAAACAGAATAGCGTGTGCAGCCAACATGTTGCGTGAACTGGCTCCGTGCAGTTTTCTTCATTTTCATCACACCTGCTCCTCGCTCCTTATTTTTTATTTCCACTGGGATCGGTGATTCAGTGGTGCGATCATTTTCAGAACGTGAAGATCCAGAGTGAGATGTGCAGCTCAGAGCTTTATTCCTGATGTGGTTACATTGGACTGAAAAAAAAGGGATAAACACAGAAGGACTGTACCTCGACTTCAACTGTCAACTTTATTCGTCCCCGGAGTAAGATTACATTTAGAAAAACACAGATGCAAAACATAAAAAGCGTCCTCCGACCTTCCTGGTCATAGTTTCAGGATGTAAATTACAAGATCAACATGTCTCCAATATGAACAGAAAAGGAAAAAGAAAGTATTGAATTTTGGTACAGTACATTCTAGTCCCTGTTGCACCTGTCGCGCATTTTCGTGTCAGGTTGGAAATCTGAAATCGGAATTGCGTAACAAGGAGACATCGGTAAGGGGACACATCTGGTTTGGCGTTTATATGCTGCCAAACTCGTCAACAAACTGGGGAACAAATTGGGAAGGAATGTTGTTGTGTTGAAATTTTTTTGTAGCTGATACACTCATTATTGTAGCTTTGATTTCCAGTAAGCGCAGTTGGTTCGTTCAGCTGCTTCATTTAGATTCCAGATTGTTTAATAGACGCAGCCGTATATAATGGAAAGTAAGGCACGCCAATGGTTGATGGAAATAGACTCGACAGTAGGAAAGAAAGTGTCACACACTCCGGCTCCTTTCTGCTTCATTCAAAGTGATGTCAGGTCTTTCTCAACATCAGCCGGTCTTGGCCTGAGGGCTAATAAAACGGGTTAAATGAGCTCATAAAACCAGCCAGGCACGAAAAAAGGGGAATCAAAGCTGCCACGATTAGCTGCACAGATCGTTTCCTGGTTCTTAGGATAGACTGTGTCTGTGTTTCAGTGTGATCTCACACCGTTATGTTGGTTGGAGCATGTCCTGGTCTAATCTGGTAAACTGCGTATTTCAAAGCAGGCCCAAAGAGTTCTGATCTTCACTATTTGGATTCAGATTTGGTAAACCAATCCTTTAATCGGGTTTGAATGGGAATTGGGGTATTTTAAAAATGTAGGGCAGCGGTCTTGGTTAAATTTAACACAAAAATTTTAGGTTGACATGGAACTTTGATGTAGTTTGACAGTTTCAGCTTCACTTTTCACTGGTTTCAAGATGTTTATTACATTTAAACACTAAATTCAAATGTTCCCATTTGTTTTAGTCTGAACAGGTCGGTTCAGATAAATCAGGTTTCAGGTAAATCTGCAAAATGTCACACCTCGGTGAGGTTTGTCCTGTCTTGGGGTTTTTGTCTTGTCACTTCCTGTGTTATTTTGAAAGTCTAACTCTCCTCTCGTTTCAGGTCACTTGCCCTTCCTCATGTGTCACCGGTCTGATTGTCTGCCCCGCCCTGATTGTTTCCACCTGTTTCCAATTACCTTGTGTATATATTGTCTGCGTCTCCCCTTGTCTTGTGCTGAAGTGTTTCGTCCTGTGCGTTCACCCAAGCCATTCGAAATCCCCTAATCATAGTTCTTGTTGCCTTGCCTGTCGTGCTGTCCTCTTCGGAGCGATTTTTTGTTGTAGTTTTCATAGCCTTAGTTTAGATAGTTAATTGTAGATTTTCAGTTCAGCCTTTGTTATTAGGAGAGATTTTGTTTTATAGTTATTGAGTATAGTTCCTCCAGTTATTAGGAGAGATTTTGTTTTATAGTTATTGTTTTTTTTTTCCTCCAGCCTTTTCGGAGATAGTTTAGTTCCCCCTAGTCATAGTCATAGTCTAGTCCCTTACAGTATAGTGATTTATAGCCATAGATATTTTCTTTGTATTTTGTCATAGCCCTCTTTTGCTCCCTGTGGAAGAGGTTGCCTATCTATTAATAAAACCCGCTGTTCCACTCCGCATCTGAGTCCTCTTTTTGAGTCCCGGCCTGACACAAAAGAGGGAATGAGACCAGATTAGATTAGATTAGATTAGATTAAATTAGATAGCTCACTGTCCCACAGTGGGGGAAATTCACAGTGCTACAGCAGCATTGAAAGAATTAAAAAAAAAAAAAATTAAAAACAATAAAAATTAACACAACAGTGAGCCGACTGAGTGTGACTGATATAGATATATACAGTATAAATATATATGTATTGCACTGTTTGGCTGTATACACAATGGCTGTATACAGATATACATATACATTATATTATATTTATGACAGTGTGAATAATCCACAGAAATAGTTTTTGTATGGAATCACATGAATATGATTTTTCTTGGGCATATATTGTTAAATATGGTCTGAAGAGGTTTAAAAAGGCCTTTTTCAACAAACATCAACTTTGAGGAGCTGACATGTTGATTACTGTGCTGCAATTTGCTCCTTTCAAGGAATGATCCACAGTGTTCTTTATCTGTTCAGATCCAGGTGCTGGGACTGGAAATTTGGAAATCCACCATGCTGATGTTTTGAAATTGATTAAAAAAAAATTGTTTTTGATTCTTTTGTACTGCGCATTTCAAGTTAAGTGAATGTGTGCCACATAGGGGGCGAAAGGTGAGCCAGAGCAGCAAACACACAACCCAGAGATGGAGGGAAACAAGTCTGTGTCTGGAAGGGGAAGTCCAGTAATCTTCTGCAGATGCAAATTACACAGCTGAGTTCAAAAGTCTGCGAGTGATTCCAGCGCTCCAGTTCATGAGAATTTTATCTGCGGTATCCATATCAACGATGTCCTAACACATCCAAGCATTCTGTTGTCAGCGCTCCGAGCCAGGGTCACCAACGTGTTGTTCATTCAGCAAGAACTCAGACTCAGGAACTCTGGTTTGGCTCACCTGGGTTGAAAAGGTGTCGGCGCGTGACCTACTTTACACTGGCAGGAACCTCAGGAGCCACAGACTGACAGCTGGCAGCACCACCTCCACCTCCAGGCTGCTGTAATGGAGCTGTGATGGAGACTGTGTGATGTGAGAGTCATTAGTATCACAAACCCACAGAGAAGGATCATAGTATTCATGAAGCTAGTAGAAGAGTAAAAACTGGACCAGCGTTGGACATCGGAAAGAAACAATGTTCCAATCGAACATCTGCCAGATGTGTAATTGAACAACTGTTTGCTAAGTAAATCTATTGCTACCGGCTACTGGTAAGGATCTTACCAGCTGGGCACAGGTCATTAGAACCATATTAAAATCAGTAGGAAAAACTCCAAAACCTTGGATAAAAGTTAAATTCATGCTGTCACTGTATAATGTTAACTGGTGTAAAAATGGTGTAAATTTCCTCATATTGGGAAAATGTGATCCAATTCGCAGATATTTTTACTTACCGTAATTCATTTTGCAACAAGAGCAAAACTCTTCTACTAGAGCTGCTGCTGTAACATAAAACAGTACATTTGGACAGTCAGCCTTTAGCAGTAAGGAACATCACATATCTACACTTTGTCCAAATCTATAAAACAGTCATTACTGGCTGAGAACAGTATTTAATTCCCAAGGTGAATTTGCTGAAAACATCTTTAAAGTTTTTTAAGGCAAGAAAGTACAGTAAGAAATATAAATGTAAATATATTAAACAATATTTATATGTACAAACATAGACAGGATTTATTGCACTATAAAAAATATAGCATTGAATGTGGTTCACTGTGCATAAATATTTATTATAGCCCAGAAGGAAAATGCACAGTTGAGAGTTTAGGCTCATAGTGTCTGATAGAGTCAGAGTGAGGAGTTAAACAGTCTGTATTGTTCATTCAAAAGGCCATTTGTAAAGATTATATAAATATATCTTCCTGTTATCATGTTACATAGTTTCCTCTTCATCTATAATAATGTCTGAATAATTATAACTAATATTTATTTGGAGCATTTTGATAGAAAATGTGCAGAAATTAAATGTTATATTTTTGATTGATTTTAGCATCTGATTATTTCACGTCTGAAAAACATCACATATATCTAGAGACTCATACACAGATATACTGATAACTGCAGCGCTGCAGTCTCTAGATACATGACTGATGTATTTCAACAGAGGGAAAAATAAGAGAAAATGGAAACTTTCCTGTTTTACGCAGTTAACTGGATGCGCTTGAATGCAACCTGAAGTCGTACAAAGAAAACTTGTCTGCTGTGTCTCCTTTGAGTCATTCTGTGCAGGATCCTAAAGGGGCCACAAATAGATGAGGCGCCAGGGCCAGATTTGTTTGTGTTTACAGCTGATGGTGACATCAGGTCAGTAATAACCTTTCTGCAAAAACAAAAAATCTACAGAAAAGAAGAAATGTCCAGCTAAACCAGACAGATGGAGGTGAGGTAGAGACATTCACTTAAAACACATTCCTGTGTTTCCTTTCCTTTGAAACATACACAGAGGTGATCACATCCATATTGATATAATAAATAGACCCCCTCTGTGGAGGCATTCACACTTACCTGATAGACAGTTTGTCTTCATCAGAGTTTCTGAATCCATGAATGACGGCTCGTTTTTGATCTTATGAAATTTAAGACGTTTCTGTGTCCCAACAGAGACCCAAATTAAAAAAAAAACTCATGTATTTGTGTGCAAATTGTTAAAAAAAAACAAAAATCCTGCCCAGATCTGTAGGAACACATAATTATTATGCGTTCCAGATGTGAAACAACCACACCGGGTGTTTTAGCAACCGCTGCACCTTTGTGTATTGAAAAACAACTCGAGTCCTGACCTAGCGGTGTCGGTATTTGTCTCGTTCTCTAATGAGTCTGCTACGTGCTGCTTGTTCCAGTAAGGCCTTCACATGACTGACAGCACAGAATTAAGCAGGGCTGCAGAAACCGTTAACAACATAAATGTTTCTCCTAGCATCCTTACATGGATAGAACAGTGAAAGCCTCAGAATCTGCTTGTGCTGAGGACCGTGTGGTTCAGGTTTACTGGCGGCTGATGCCAGGGTACGATGACACATACAGTACATGCAACCAGTAGCTGTGGAGTAATAACATTCCTTACCCAAATAAAAAAGGATAATTTGGCTCATATTGACCTGCAGTTGCTGAGCTGCAGCAATGAGTTTGTTGTTTTCAGTTTCCAAGACAAGAAACTGGTCAGAATTAAAAATAATAATAAAAAAAAAACTCCATGCTTTCATTTGGATTAAGTGGAAATTATTAAATCAAGTAAAATCCTCTCTTCTCTGCAGACTGGATTTTCATTGGCAGCGGCTCCACGTCTTTGCAACTGTTGAGTTCCCCGGCGGTGGATGTGATTATGTGAGTATGAACGCAGTGACGTACAGAGACGGAGACTCAGTGAGGTCTTTATGAGGAACACCTGAACTCGCCTGCGCTGTACAAACCTGATGTCTGCCAAAGTCAATATTACTTCTCATAAACAGTAAAACCTTTAGCAATACCTCCTAATTCTGCAGAATATATAAATCAAACAAAGCCATGAGTCACTCCCAAAGTACAAATGTTTGCAGATGCAGATGTTTTATTGAGACAAAAACAAAACATATTTCTATTCTTTTAAAACAAGGAGGTTCAAGCTTGTATTTAACCTTTCGCTGCTTAAGCATGATTCCCTTTTCCCTACATGACATAATGTCACGCTGTAAACAGCTGACCACGTGGTTCATCATCAGCTAAAACATCTCCTTGGCTCACTAAACCCTCTAATACTAATACTTTCTCTTTATTTCATGACTTTGTGGAGTAGCTGTGAAACCACCAAACTATGTGATGTAAAGCCATAAAACAAGGCAGAATTCATCTTTTGTTTAATTTTTTTCCCCCAATAAAACAAGAAGTTGACAAGAACAACAAGAAGAAGAATATACGACCACAATGTGTGACATGAATTGAACAAGACATGTTTAATGTCAGGTGGACTTCAATCTGATTGATGATCCACTTTCACAAATGAAATATGCAACAGTTTAAACTTTAAGGGATCAATTATTTCATTTTGTTAGAGTCACCGTGAGACAAATGACCCGGCGGAGGAAAATGTCTCCTGTGGGCGTCGAGGGGAAGGTCAGCCGGCGGTAAACTGATAACCATCCGAGGATTCACCAGAAGTGGTGAGCTGGCGCCTTGTTTTTCGCCGCGTCACCGAAGCCGCAGTGAACGGCCTGTTCCTCCACGAGAACTCTGCTGATACTTTTTTTTTTCTTTTCCGCATCCTTGAAAGCGGCGCTTGCACAAGTCAAAGCCTGAAACCTGCGTGAGCCGCCACTAAATCTGTCATAAAGCACACTCACCGCTGCGTAACTGCGAGGGGAGAAGACGAATGCAGAGGAGGTGACGGGGCTTCGAGACGCAAACCTTTTCCCAATCAGGAAAACCCTCCTTTGAACCATTCATTAGAGAATATGAGGGATATGCTTCAGATACACTTTTTCCACCGATGACTGGAGTCCAACAAGCTCTGAGATGAGAGTTACAGTAACACTTGAGTGCAGATAAATCTCATTGATTTCCAATCTCGAGCTGCGTCTGGTGTTTAATCACAGCAGCGGGGCTGATGATGAAAATGGAGATGGAGGATTTCTGACGCTGATATACTGTATAAGTGAGGACGTTTTAATTGCTGATCAATAAGCTGCTGCCTCCCTCGCATGCACGGAGTGACGGCCTCGGTTTATATTTAGAAACGGGAATAAAGACGATAAACGTGTGCGGCCCAAACCGGCCGCAGCGTCGCTCCAAATGAAGTGAGAGCGGTCGGATGCGATTTTCTTTCATCGATCCCGTCGCATATTTTCCACGTTTTGGTTCTGACGGGGGGGAAAGTTAACGACGTGTGAGAGCTGTGGAGCGCGTGGAGGACATTCAGTGACTAGAAATAGTTCATGAAAACCATAGTGGATCAGCAAATGATTGTGATCCAGTTTCAGCTCATCGTAATTAGACAGTGATTTATCCCCTTTGATGCTTTTAAAGGCCGATTGTCCCACGTTGATAAAGTTTAAGCCCCTAAACATCGACACTGAGCAACTTATGAAAAACAATCAGAGAAATAATCACTGCAATCATATCGATTGGAATTTTAATTCACGATAAATCTTTTTTTATTTGAATCAGTGTGTGTGTGTGTGTGGGGGTTGATACTCGTGTCACCATCTGCCATTGATCTCTCGCCGGCTTGATTAGCGGCCCTTTGCTCTTTAAATCTTCCTCCGATGCTGACCCGCTATAATTACCGCTTCCCCCTGTTTTATCCGCAGTGACAGCACCTTCCATGAATCACCGGCCGACAGACAGGACGCCGTCAGCAAAAAAAACAAGAGAAAAAAAACGAGCGAGCCTGCGGACGGCGGCGACGCCATCGGGGGGGTCGGGATCGATCCCCCCCCTCCTCCTCCTCCTCGGATGAGTTCGTCTCTGCTGAGGATCTGAGGGAAAAAGCTGAAGTTATATTTATCAAGAAAAACGCACACACTACAAGAAAAAGCAATTGCCCTTCGCCTCAGGATTTATGTCTGTTGGTGCTGTTGTTGAATTTAAATGATCTGTTCGAGAAAATGAAACCGAGCTGGAGTCCCTATAGATTCATGCAACTGCTTCGTTTGTTGGGCTTGGAAAAAAAAAAACACATACGAGGACAAAATGTCACAAGAAGAGACAGTAGGAAGGCTCGCTTTCACATTTGGTTGAACTGTCAAAAGCAGCGTTCAAGAGATGTACTGTACCATATTCCTTGGTGGATTTTCAAGCTGTGTAAATTATATCATGACACAGTATCATGAAGACTAACCGAGAACAAAAAAATGTATTAATGTCTTTTTCTGCCTTTTGGAAAAAGGCCTCAGTGTTCTTCCTGTGTAGTCCAGGATGATTTATGAACATACCAGAGTTCAATACAGGAAAGCCCAGACAGTCAACTCCATAAATTATCGCTAACTATCCCTGAAAGGTTGATGTTCGCAGCTTCTGAACCCAAATCTGGCTTCGTGTGTGAAGCCATTCAGGTCATTAACACAGTGAGAGAATCAGAGTGAACGGAACGCGTTTGCGTGAGAAAACGAGCGGCGGACGCTTAACGAATCCCAGGTACGAAAGACGCATACTGTCTGTCTGTCTGTCCTCGCTGTCTGGCCCTTTCCTTTCCAGGAAGCCGTCGCCGCTGCGTCTGCCGCGAGACGCGGTGTCATCGACGCCGGCGGCGAGCGGGAAGCCGCCGCTGCTTTGCTTCACCCGCCAAGGTCATGCCGTCGTCACGGCGTCAAGACGGAGGGTCAGCTACGAAGAATTAGCTTTCATCTTTGCCCAAGAGCATTTTCAGGAAGACAAAAGACGTACACACGTGTTTCACACACAAAAAAAAAAAAACTTCAAAGAATAATAGATGCGGCACATCTTGAATCAATAAGGGAGTTGATTTGAGCACATATGCCTCATTAGGGAGGATTTGTGAATATGGAGCTGTGTCGACGATGTGACCATGCTCCGTCTACATATAACGTCGACTGCAACAATATCTGCCTCAAATTGTTCTATTTTTTGCACTAACATTGCAGGAATCGGTCGATAGAGGCAGATATCTGGTGGCTATAGTGGCACCGTATATGATTTCAGCTCTGATACAGTAAATGGAGGAGAGGGAACGTCATTGATGCCCTTCATTCATGCAATGGCCTCAAGTGCACTTTAAGGGTTGAGTTTCTTCCCTCAAACGCTGGTTTCCTACCCGCCGCGTCTCCAGCTGTAATTCCTTAAGCGCATTTCATTGCGATGCTGTTTTTGGTTTTTGTGTAAACTGTTAATATATCGTTCTTTTCTTAGCTGACTTCTGTGTAATCGTTATCCACGATTCCCGTAGCATTGTTATTATTACCAGACATCTGTTTTTATGCTGTTGTCCGCATGGAACATGGCCATCACTCTTGAGTTGATGTCACACCGCGGTGAAGTTTGTCCTGTCTTGGGGTTTTTGTCTTGTCACTTCCTGTTTTATTTTGAAAGTCTGTGTCTCCCCTTGTCTTGTGCCGAAGTGTTTCGTCCCGTGCGTTCACCCAAGCCATTGAAGTCTTCTGGTCATAGTTCTTGTTGTCTGGCCTTGCCTGTCGTGCTGTCCTCTTCGGAGCGATTTTTTGTTGTAGTTTTTCATAGCCTTAGTCTAGATAGCTAATTGTAGATTCTCAGTTCAGCCCTTGTTTTCAGTTATTTGTAAAGATTTTGTTTTATAGTCATTGAGTATAGTTCCTCCAGTTTTTAGGAGAGATTTTGTTTCATAGTTGAGTTTTTTCCCTCCAGCCTTTTCGGAGATAGTTTAGTTTCCCCCCTAGTCATAGTCATAGTCTAGTCCTTTATTGTATAGTGATTTATAGCCATAGATATTTCTCCCCCTAGTCATAGTCTAGTCCCTTATAGTATAGTGATTTATAGCCATAGATATTTTCTTTGTATTTTGTCATAGCCCTCTTTTGCTCCCTGTGGAAGAGGTTGCCTATTTATTAATAAAACCCGCTGTTCCACTCCGCATCTGAGTCCTCTTTTTGAGTCCCGGCCTGACAGTACACTTCGGCCAGTATGGACTCAGCGGAGAGAGAACAGCTCACGGCAGCCCTGCGAGCCCAGGAGGCCCGGCTCTCCCGTCAGGAGGAATTCCAGACCGCCCTGGCCTCCCAGATGGCGCTCCTATCTTCACGACTCCAGGATCTGCACGATCACCTAGTGCAGACGAAGGCTGCACCTGAGCCTCCAGTAGTGGCGCCCACCAACCCAGTGAACCCCGTTCCATCGATGACTGTAGTGGGAGCAGCATGTAAGTTAGCTCCACCAGCCCGATTCTCTGGCGAACCTGGCTTATGCAAGACCTTCCTCATTGACTGTTCATTACATTATGAGCTAAACCCCCAGGCGTTTCCCACTGACCGATCAAAGATTGCCTTTATGATTTCCCACCTGGCCGGGAGAGCCAAGGCTTGGGCTTCGGCAGAGTGGGCCCGAGACTCCCCGGTTTGCAGTTCTTTTTCGGAATTTGAACAGACTCTAGAGAGGATTTTTGACCCTGTCACGACTAACCGGGAGAAGGCTCAGGAGCTGAGCGGGCTGAAACAGGGCAATAACTCAGTTTGTGACTATGCCATCCAGTTTCGCACCTTATCGGCGGGGATTGGTTGGAATATGACAGCCCTATATGACGTCTTTTTAAAGGGATTGGCAGCTCCGATCCAGGACCTCCTTGTTCCTCTGGATCTACCCACGGACCTCGACTCGCTCATCGCCCTCGCTATCCGGACGGATAACCGAGCCCGCCAGCTCAGGCAGCTACGCACTGCGAGAACCCCGCCGATGGAGGGGTCCATACACCCACAAACACCAGGTTGGCCGGTAACCCGTCGATCATCACCAGAGCCACGTCACTGTCATCATCCAGAAGAAGACGGAGAACCCATGCAGCTGGGGAGAGCCCGACTATCGCCGAAGGAACGACGGAGACGGCTACAGGAGGGTCGCTGTTTCTACTGCGGGGAACCCGGCCATCTCGTCGCCACCTGCCCTGCCAAGAAGAACCTGGTGGTGAGAAACGTCAAGGGTGCAAGCACCCCACCACGTACTCTCACTACCGTCCAGGTAAAACACCACACCACCATTGAGCTTAACGCACTCATAGACTCGGGGGCGGACGAGAGCCTGATAGACGGGCGCTTTGCGGAACAACTGGGCCTCGAAATAGAACTTTTAGCTAAGCCCATCCGCGCTAAAGCTCTTAATGGACAGGACCTTTTCACCGTCACACACATCACAGCACCTCTCAGATTGATCATCAACAACCACCAGGAGAGCATTCGTCTGTATGTAGTCAAGTCACCCTCTCAGACTCTCATTTTAGGACAGCCATGGCTACACCGCCACAATCCCCACATAGATTGGAGATCAGGGGAGATCCTGAGGTGGGGAGCGGACTGTGTGAGGGTCTGTATGAAACTCCCATGGCAAGGAGAAGAGGTCACAGGCAATAGACAGAATTCTGCTAACTCCGTCACAGACCCCAATGACCCTGAGCCTGTTGCCAAGGATCCAGAAACGATCCTCCCACGTACATGTGTGGTTGGAGCTCTGACCTGGCAAATAGAAAATGAGGTTAAGCAGGCTAATGGTGAGGCTCCGTCACCTAGTGGGTGCCCAGAGAACCGTTTGTTTGTCCCGGCTTATATGCGCCCACAGGTGATCCATTGGGCCCACACCTCACTGCTTTCCTGCCATCCGGGAGTTAGAAGGACGAAGTTCGCTATCTCCCGGAGGTTCTGGTGGCCCTCCATGGAGCCGGAGGTCCGGGAGTACGTCGAGGCATGTTCGGTCTGCGCCCTGAACAAGACGTCCTCCGGGTCACGCATGGGCCTGCTGCAGCCAGTCCCCATTCCCTCCAGACCATGGTCCGACATCTCGGTGGACTTCGTCACGGGGCTTCCGGTCTCCCAAGGTAACACCACGGTCCTCATCGTGGTGGATAGATTCTCCAAGATGGCTAGATTCCTTGCTTTGCCTAAACCGCCCTCCGCCAAAGAAACGGCGGAGATCATGATGAACAATGTTTTCAAGGTTCACGGATTTCCCAAGGACATCGTGTCAGACCGGGGCCCCCAGTTCGTCTCCAGGTTCTGGAGGGAGTTCTGCCGACTCGTCGGAGCGAAGACCAGCCTGACCTCAGGTTATCACCCGGGGGCCAACGGCCAGGCCAGAGAGTGTCGCTTCCCGCCAAGGAGAGCCCGAGGGTCCCAACCGCCGCCCCTCCACCGCCCCCAGAAGTGATAGACGGCGGTCCGGTCTACAAGGTCAAGCGGTTACTGGCAGTTCGCAAACGGGGCCAAGGAAAACAATATCTGGTGGACTGGGTAGGATATGGTCCGGAGGAGAGGCAGTGGGTCCCGGCGCGTTATATCCTAGACCCTACGCTCATCACAGACTTCCACAGGGACCACCCTGACCAGCCTGGGCCGTCAGGAGTCGGCCCTAGAGGGGGGGGTACTGTCACACCGCGGTGAAGTTTGTCCTGTCTTGGGGTTTTTGTCTTGTCACTTCCTGTTTTATTTTGAAAGTCTGTGTCTCCCCTTGTCTTGTGCCGAAGTGTTTCGTCCCGTGCGTTCACCCAAGCCATTGAAGTCTTCTGGTCATAGTTCTTGTTGTCTGGCCTTGCCTGTCGTGCTGTCCTCTTCGGAGCGATTTTTTGTTGTAGTTTTTCATAGCCTTAGTCTAGATAGCTAATTGTAGATTCTCAGTTCAGCCCTTGTTTTCAGTTATTTGTAAAGATTTTGTTTTATAGTCATTGAGTATAGTTCCTCCAGTTTTTAGGAGAGATTTTGTTTCATAGTTGAGTTTTTTCCCTCCAGCCTTTTCGGAGATAGTTTAGTTTCCCCCCTAGTCATAGTCATAGTCTAGTCCTTTATTGTATAGTGATTTATAGCCATAGATATTTCTCCCCCTAGTCATAGTCTAGTCCCTTATAGTATAGTGATTTATAGCCATAGATATTTTCTTTGTATTTTGTCATAGCCCTCTTTTGCTCCCTGTGGAAGAGGTTGCCTATTTATTAATAAAACCCGCTGTTCCACTCCGCATCTGAGTCCTCTTTTTGAGTCCCGGCCTGACAGTTGAGAGGCAGGAGAAGGAATAAAAAAAAACAATCTGACCTCACTGATACGCTTCCATCCATGGCAAGTGCGCAGCTCAAACAATTTAAGGAAAACCAAACTCTGTCTGCATGATGTTGCTGATATATAATACGTCACCGTCTCTCCAAGTTGAATTTCATGGGATATTTTGTGTTTATTTTATTTATTTTTTTTATGCAAAACTTTATGATTCATGTCTCAGAAATGCATGTAATTCGGAGGAAGCAGAACAAGATGAACAACAACAGCTGTTTTCGGTGCTGGGAGAGAACATATTTGGGCAGAGGTTGTCAGTGTTGTCCAAATACAACACGAGTCTCAGAATCAATGTAAGGTTGAATATATCCGTTTGGGAACCTTTGGTTCATCTCGGATCGCGCCGCATCGCCTCTGTGTTGCTGTGTGAAAGGTCGAGCCGCTCAGACGCACCAGTAAATATTCACCTGTGTCAACACGGGACAGCGTCCTCACACCCGGGGACAGATGTCCCACCCATTTCTTCCGGCTTTTGCCTCTACAAACTGAGCGTTTTTTGGGTGTTATTATATGCGATGTTAAACGTATCATGGCAACGCAGCACAAAACCGCCCGGGTAAGCACAGCATCTATCAATGCACCCAACCCTCCTCCTCCTCCTGCTCCTGCTAGGAAAAGTGAAACCTAAGAGGAACGTCATCACCATGTCTGAAAAAGATTGCATTCTTTTTTCCTCCAGCATTTATGGGTGTTGCACATTATTAATTGTTGCACGTAACTGTGGTGCAGTAACAGCTGCAGGATTCACCCGAACCCACTGTTTAACAAAGTGCATTTTGCTGTGCAACCCCACACTGTAATCCTCAAATGTCCAAAAAAAATAAAAAATTCCCCAAACTGTTTGCACTACACAGAGTCCGTGTTTAATCAGAGGAAAAAAACGGCTGAACTCGTGTCTGCCTCTGACAGCGTGTTTGCCTCCTTTTCTCTCAGGCCGAATATTCTCCTGCAAACATTCCACTGTTTTTCGTTTTTTTTTTCTTCCTTTCTGCAGCGCCCAGACAGATAGCGTGCGGCTTTTCCAATCGTGAGCCAGCATTGCTTCAAAATGTCAGCGAGGAATGAGAAGCACATGACCCCCCGGTGACCTTTGTCACAAGGAGTGTCACTCTGCGTCGCGTTGTTGATCGAAACAAGCACATTGTAGAAAATGACAGTCTAACACCTGACTCCATTTGCCTGAAATAATTAAAATAAATATATGCATTTAAAATATAAGAGAGCACAATTAAGGGCAATGCAAACACATGCTTGAAATATTATAGGCCTAACTAGTTAAAATACTCTCTGACTTGTTGGCATGTGCTCTGCAGAAGGTGAAATAGGCGATAAGAGGAAATGTTTGAACAGTAACAGCGGAAGAGTGTCGAAGCCAAGATGAAATTCGTCAAAATTTCAATATTACATTTCCAGCTTTAAGGAAAAGATAAAGATCTAACTCGAAAGTCGGGAGAGCTCCTCCATCTCCGAGTGCTTGAAAGATCACTGTATAGTCTGCGGATTTTTTCACTTTGTGGTCAGTAGAAGGGGAAAAAAAGGCGCAGAAGGAGCCTCAAACCCATAAAGCCCAGACTTAGTATTGGAAATGGCAGCGTTTTTGTGAGAGCAATTGATGAAGAAAATGGGGGCAAGAGGGTCTCCTTTCAGACCTGGAGAGAAAAACACACATGGCGGCCAAGACGGTTGATTGTTGCACTTAGGGGGCTAAGAGGGCACGGGGAGAGACAGGCGATCACACATGATTGGCTGCTTGATCCAAGACCAACACAAACTGAAACGTGCATAGTTCCGCGTGCTAATAAAACACAGGGCGATCTAACACAGCGCAGACTTCCCTGTGAGCCATGTCTATTCTGACCAATGCTGGATCCTTTCTGCAGACTCTAAAATCAACAACAGCCTGTTCACAACTGAATGGGAAAAGATTGACAATCGTTGAAATGATTATAGGACATAAAAAAAGGATATTTATTTTGTCTGCTAGCAGCAAAGATGGCAGCATCCAGTCATTGACTGACTATTGGATGGATGCCATTAAATGTACTGCAGCCATTCATTGAATCCTTACGACTTTGATTCGACGTGATCGACATGCATTGTAGTTTCTGGTATTTTTATAAAAAAGGGAAGAGGGAGAGAAGGCGAGTGATGGGGAACAGGAATGCTGCGAAGGTTTTACAAACGAACTCAAACTGGGGAAGTTTTAGTTGAACTTTTGGCACCTTCAAACATCTCAGGCACCAAGTGTTGTTTTCTCAGCCGTTCGGAAGGATTTCCATGAAGATTCATCCAGACGTTCATGGTGCCCAGAGGATGCTTCCAACAACCAATTCCCTCACTTTTCCTTTTAAAGGAAAGCGGTTTCACAATTTTTCACTATAGTTGGAAAAATTTTGCACAAACGGTTCATCATGTTATGTGCATCATTTCACAATAAGATAACCATTAACTCATCTGAATGTTAGCATTAGCAGAGGGGCAGAATGAACAGTTTGTTTCTTTTTCTTCAATCTATCTAACTTATGTGTCATCGACTAAATTATTAAATAAATTGTTTATACACTGTAACTTGTATTAGAAAATAGCAGAGAGTCTCCACTGTTTGTGGCCCTCACAAAACCACGGAACGGTCCATCCCGCCCCTGCAGCGTCTTTGACACAGCTGAGCTGAAGGATCCCAGTGACTAACACATCCCTGCTGTGGGAGTCACGTCTTTCCTCTGAGAAAGGGAAGCCAGGGTCCCTCAGAAGAAAAGAGAGGAAAAAGGAAAAAAAAACTGAACCAGATTAAGGAGGTTCCTGCAGTTGTTTAGATTAAATCTAGAATCCAACGTGGAGTACATTAGCATTGCATAACATGAATTAATCAGGATTATCATTAAAATAATGTACTGAATTTCTACATATGGTGTTACAATTTACATTTTATTATGGCTATCACTCAATGTTTTAATAAAACATGACTCTAGTTGAAGTCTTGTTCAGTTGTCCTGTATTATACAGCAGAATAAGCCACTTCTCAGTGTAGTGGTTAGAAAACTAACCTGGTAATTATTAGTTTTATCTTATTGGAAATGATGAATACTAAATGAACATGAAGAAAATATTGTTCTCTTACGTCTGATTCTCGAAGCAAACCTCTAAACCGCTGTGGAGTTATTACAGAGTGTTGAGAGATTTCAAACTGTGCAGACATGCACACATATCACAGATTATTTTTATTACTTGTTCAGATGAACGTTGCATTTAGTGACTCTCCTAATAATGGGTAATAGATGATTTCTGTGCTTGCATTCATCAGCTTTTTACAGCTGATGTGTATCTCTATGAGACAGATTAATTACACCGACAGTCTGTCCTCCTCCGGCTGCATCTTCTTCGCTTCTTAAAACTGATGTGTGACGCTGCCCACTTTCTCTCTCTCCTGTTCTAAACCAACTGCCCCCGTTTCTCCAAACCACAATTCATGCAAGTATGTGTCCGGCAGCGTTGCCAGGTCCTTGTAAAATTAAAACAAACACGACCTCCCGTGCCCAGTGTGCAGAAAGCAAACCCAAAAATCGGAGATACATTATACCTTCTCATGGTTTCCCTCTCACTGTCAATCAAAAAGAGAAAACCTGACATGTTTTTCGTCATTCCAGCTGCGGAGTCCTTGAAGAACATCTGGATCTTTTACACGACTATGACCTTTTCATACTTTTGTATGTGAGATTCAATAACATTAAATGAAGTAAAATATTTGGATTGAAAATTCATCTGCAAAACAAATACAATTTTGAATGACCTAATCTAATCTTTTATGCTATTTAACTTCTTAAAACAATACAATCTGACCTCCTTCATTTCCACAGGACATTTATTCAGAGAAGTGAAACAGAAAACTCTCTGGCAGCAGCCCGATAAACAGCATCTACACCGCATGCACTGGATCTTTGAGGATAACCGATACTCCAGCGGTTATTTCTAGACCCGGTTGCGTATTAATCAGCGAAGAAAAAAAAACTGCAGCCGATGAAACTGCATCGATCCTGAAAACTGAACATTGTGTTTTACCACAAACTGGGTACTAGAAAAAGGAGAACACTTTTTAAACAATATAGTGCCTTTTAAAATCTGACACAGTTATGTTTGTATGTGCAGCAATGAAAGCAAGTTTGGGGAACTCTGAACAGGCGAGATTGATAATTTCTTAGAAATGCAGGTGACAAATGTAAAGTGAGTAAGGCATGGATGCCGTCTGACCGTGCAGTGAATGTAAACAGACACATAGTGCAGCAGAGAGTCAGGAGTTGCACAGCAGCAGCAGCAGAGACGCCCACACACACACACACACACACACACACACAGGCGCTGAGCCACAAGGCTGCGAGACACGCTATAAAAAACCTGAGTCTGTGCTTCACTGTCAGTGGAGCCTTCACTACCTTCAGGACACCATGCAACAGCCAGAAGGACGACACCAACGGCATCACTTTTCCCGGAGCAGTGGAGCTTCTCCAAGGGAAACACGACTTCTGATCAAAACCTAGTATGTACCCTGTGTCTGGAACACTAGAGGGCTTTTAATTTGAAACAAGGAGTAGAGGAAGTGGCGACACCGAGACGGTTGATGAAGTTACAGCGTGTCTACGACCAATGGTGTAACTTCATCACTCAGTCAGTTCACCTTTTTTAAGGGGCTGGACCATTTTGTGTGTGTGGACTTTGCTGAAACAGCTTCATCGATCCTGCCACTGGAGTAACTCTGGATTTCTGTTTCACAAGGAAAACCTTTGGTTGTTCAGCTGGACTGAGAAGAATATCTGAGCTACATGGTGGTGAGACATTACATTTAAATCGAATTATACAAATAATGCAAGAAGGACTTGATGATATTTAGGAGACTGTTAGAATTTTTTTATATTTTCCACATGTTCATAGTCTATAGTGTGCAAAACTGCACACTACTCTGCAAAACATCTGCATCTAATTGCAATTATTCAACAATGCACAAGTTGTTCAATGATTCTATAGTTATGTCACACTTCAACGAGGAAATAAAAAAAGCTAAATATAAACCCTATACAGCGATATGAAAAAGACATTTAAAGTCAATTAAAGCTAAAAATTAAATAAAATAGCTAATGTATAATTTAGGGTAAGATAGTAATCTAAATGTTTAAAACTGAAAACTGAAGAAAAGTCTCCAGCCTTGATTTAAAAGAAATGAGAGTTGCAGCAGTTTGTTACAGATTTGTGACGCATTAAAAAAAAATTTAGTTTTAGAGTTTAGTGTCAGGAAAGCGCATGAGGATGGTGTTAAAGGTGTAGAAAATCATTTGTTAAATCTCAAAATTATCAGCTGTCTTAAGCATTTTGTTTTAGAGTTAAAGGCACAAAAGTAAGTATGCTGATTTGTGATGTTATTTTTTTTTTCAATTGAGGATATCCCACATATTACAGTTATTTTCTTTCTTAGAGATAAAGATTCAGTTATTAAGCTCAGCCCTGGTGTGTGAATGAATTAGTATTTGCGAGGTCTCGTCTATTTATGATTCATGTTTGACCTCAACCTCCTCTGTGCATCGCTGAGTTGTCTTAGGTTTGTAATTCTGTGGTTTTCTGTCTTTAGTCATTTAGGAAGAAGAAACCTGTGCTTTGTATCTTTTAGAAACACTTGAATGGAAAAAATAAACAGGTTAGGTGATGAATGAAAGGAATAACTTCTGAACTCTACTGGAGGGATGAACCTCATTCATCGACAGGGCATTTCACTAATTGTTGGAGGTGCAGAGCTCCTCTAGATGTTCACTCAGCATTTTCATCTTAATCATCCTCATTCATCATTTATTGACCCTTCACACTCTGTATGCAAGCGTCTGCATTAATTGGATTTCTCCTGTCATTAACGCCGCAGCTCACCACAGGCGGCACATTTGATCTGCTTCTTCCTTTTCTTGCAGCCTCCCTTTCGGTATGGACCCCGTGACCCTCAGAGTTCAGTGATGTTAGCGTTGAGCCACTACAACTCCTCCGCTGCCCCGCTCCTTCCTCCTTTCCCTAATGACAGCGGCGGCGAGATGGTCGAGGCCCGTGTGGTCATCGGGGGTCTGTCGCAGGAGGGGAACTTCAGCTCGGCGCAGCCCACCACGGGCGGCGTCATTGTGG
The DNA here is from genome assembly GCA_036785175.1 of Eupleurogrammus muticus. Classification (NCBI taxonomy): domain Eukaryota; kingdom Metazoa; phylum Chordata; class Actinopteri; order Scombriformes; family Trichiuridae; genus Eupleurogrammus; species Eupleurogrammus muticus. The sequence continues at coordinate 25,029,414 of JAYKQN010000003.1, forward strand.
TCATACTGTCCATGACGCTGGGCATCGTCTCCAACATTGTGGCCCTCTTCATCCTGGCCAACGCCTACTCGCTCCATCGCCGGCGCTCCAAAGCCACATTCCTCCTCTTCGCCACCTCGCTGGTGATCACAGACTTCATCGGCCACCTGATCCCCGGCGCCCTGGTCCTCCGGCTCTACCTCTCCGGGGGTGTGGAGGACTTCGAGGCCTCGGACGGCATGTGCCAGTTCCTGGGCGGCAGCATGGTGTTCTTCGGCCTGTGCCCGCTCTTCATGGGCTGCGCCATGGCGGCCGAGCGCTGCCTCGGTGTCACCAGGCCGCTGCTGCATTCGTCCCTTGTCACCACCAGCCGCACCAAGATATGCCTGTCTGTGATCTGGCTGGCGGCGCTGTGCGTGGCCCTGCTGCCCTGCTTCCAGCTGGGCTCCTACACCTACCAGGACCCGGGGACCTGGTGCTTCATCAAGGTGCTCAGCGACACAGAGGTGGTGGACGTGGCGTTCGTGGCGCTCTTCTCCGGGCTAGGCCTCACGTCGCTCGCCGTGGCGCTGGTGTGCAACACCATCAGCGGACTGACACTGGTGCTGGCCCGGCTCAGGAGGAAGCCCGGCTCGCACCACTCAGCCAAGTCCCACGACATAGAGATGGTGGTGCAGCTGGTGGGGATCATGGTGACCTCCTGTATCTGCTGGAGCCCTCTGCTGGTCAGTACCAGGACGTACAACCAGACACGAAAACACAGTATGATCATAAAGAGATGAAGAACATCAAACACAATAGCATGTTTATTATTAGTATAGACCAGCTACTATAAGTTTGCATTGACCCAAATTTAAAAAGTGGCTCTTAAACACCTAAAGTAGTCAACGCTGTTTTCACTTCCCTCTCCCCATCATATCAGTTTGGTTGCACCTGTCAGCGGCTTTCTGATATTACATAGAGTGGTGACTGCAGGTAATTTCAGCAGCTCCAGCCTAAATATAGTGAAATAATTAGCCAGGGTAACTGGAAGCCCCTTAAGTATTTGTACTGCCCGTATGTGTATACATTAGTTAGTACTGTTTTATTATTATTCTTGCTTTAGAAATATAAGACTGCAACGTTGCTGCTGCTTGCAATGTTTTAAGGAGCCGTTGAATTGGAACACTTATTAAGACCAGAGAAACATTCAGATTAAGAATCATTTAAGAAATGCACTTCAATAGTTTAGAAATAAATCCAAATTGAAAGCAGTAATAATGCAAATAAATGCTGATTTATTGCAAAAATGTTACATCTGATGTTCAATTGATGAGAACAAAAAGGCTTGGTCAAATATTGATGTCAGTTTCTGCCGTATACATGAAGGTGTCGATGCTACAGCACAGTATTGGTTTTAAAAGAAATTGTATGATCAATACAATCAATACAACAAAAGAAATCAACTTGATTCGTCTCATATTAGTTACTTTTACTGTTACCACTAAAAATAGTATTGTGTTTGTAACATGTGTCTAATTAATGAATGAATAGATACTTATAATAAATAGATATGTGCTACATCATATTATATATATCACATTATATCATTAGTTGATGTATTTTATTGGTCAATGTATTGATTGATTGACAGTCAGTACCTGCTAATATGGATTTGATTCCAGAACATTCACATGTGTTGCTATATAAATGTGTTATTTTGGTAGACCAGCAGAGATGAGTAATCTTATATAGCTGTTCAAGCTATCATCTAAAAATTTGGAACATGTTTTGATGCCTGCAGATCTTTGGCCTGATGTCGGTGATCCGCTCCTACACAGGATCCATCGGAGAGGACCTGCCCAACTATAAAATCCTGATGGTTATGGGCGTGCGGGTGGCCACATGGAACCAGATCCTTGACCCCTGGGTCTACATTCTGCTGCGCCGCACCGTCCTCAGAAAAATCTACCTCATCGCTAAGTGCCAGGCGGGACTCAGGGGTAATAAATTAGACCGCTGGGAGCCCACGTCCTTTCCTAGCTCAGAGAAACATGAAGTTAACAAAGTGTGAGCTGAAAGGGAGACTGACGTAGCTGGACTGTGTCACCGGGTCACTGAACATTTGTCGGACTCATGCCGGGATCCACACAGACGCAGGTGAAAGGAAACAAACTCTGTGGCAGAGCTGACCTGATTAGACCTGAGATTTCCTGGCTGGCCTGTTTAAAGAATGCAGTGAAAATATCTTGTTCATACGCCATCAAAGTTTACCAGTGAGGTTATTATCTGACCTTGCAAATAGAAGCTGGCTAATGCTGTGATTTTGCACAAAGTATCATAACTTTCTATTGTTTACTTATAATAAGTAAGCATTACCTACTGCATATATCTATAAATCCATATGTGGACTGCAGTTATGTAGGCGATGTGAATGCAGTACTGGACATATTCTATCCTGAGAAACTCAAAGCAAGGTTTAGAACTGTTCAATTTAGAGGGACTGAAGATTATTTGTTTTGTCACTCATCTTTCGATGTAATAAAAATATCAAATAAAAAAGTCAAGTGACTTGAAATTTAGATGAATGTGGAAGAACTGAGCCGAATAACCATCGGAGGGAATTCCAGAATAAAGTATCCAGAGTGTATTTGTACTCAGCTGAATGTATTTCATCAAGAAAACATCATTGCTCAGTTTCTGTGGAGTTTGTGTATGCTTAAGTACGATGTGTTTATACAAGGCTTTGTGTGAAATAATGTAAGATTTTATAAGTTAATACTTGAATCGTACCCTCAATTTACTGAGGACATGTAAAAATGTAAATAAAGCAATGTAATGTGACATAAACTTTACTCTGATGTTGTGCTTTTATTTATCGACAGTTTTCTATGATTTTGCAAACAAATAAGCTCATGTTGAAAAAGATATTAATAAGTTTACTACTGTGTGGTATTGGTGTATTAGGCAAACTAGAAAAAATAGAATAGGATAGTTTATAACCACTTGCACTGCACAGTACATGCTGCATGCAAATATGTACACAAATACAGTAAAATATACTGTTGGCAGTCAGAAGTATAAAAGAATTATTTTCGTCAGCATTCTTAGATTATTATAACTTGGAATTGTTATGTCTTTCTTCATTATCAATTGTACTTAAATCTGTACTTTTCCGCATGAGTAGTTAGATAAAATATTTTGTTTACTGATGACGGGGACCTCTCCGAGAGAATTCCCGGAGGCATCCTGGAATTCTCGCTCTACAGATGATGATAAATGTCAAAGGATTATCTACAAAGTCCATGCAGATAAACGCAGGAAGGTCAGTGAGTAAACTCATTTCAGTCAGTTTGCTTTTTTTAGCATTCAGCTATTTTCTGTGAGCTGCTTCCTTCTAGGTAAATGTTAGGCAGGTAATCCATTTTTGATGTGAGGAAACCTTGGACTTAAATGATAATACTATTTCCAGTTATTTCATTACTTAACAATAGGTCTGTGATGGCTTTATTACTAATTACTTAAACTTAGTCTAATGTCAAGTAAGTCATAGTCATAGTTTAATGATTAGTCATCAGTTCTTTAGTCAGGAGGAATAATTATGATTCATTAATAAAGTATTACACATTTAATACAAAAATTCTCCAAAGGTCAAAAAAGTATAAAACCACAAGTGAAAATAAAAGCACACAGATGTTTCTTGAGATTTAGTGACAATATATATTTTGTCACTTTTTTAACCTTACTAGTCTTTTAAATGTTGTTTATGTTACTGATGGACATAATTAAGCAGGAAAGGTTATTTTAATGTTATTGAGTTGCTAAGATAAAACGTATCTATTAAAGAAAATCAAGAGGTACTTTCATGTATTTAGTCAGTTAATTTGTGGTTTTGTTTTGATGTTGTTTTGAATCTTTTGCTCCACACTGGAGTCCAGCTCGCGGCGGTAATGCGCCTCAGTTTGCCATTGAAATCCAGCGAAGAAGAAGTAAAGCGTCTCACTTCCGGTGCGCCTGCGCGGGAATATTGGCATGGAACGTCAAATTGCAGCGAAACCGACCTGCGGTGAAAACACACACTCAGTCTAACGCGTTTAACAAACCCTTGAACCTATATGACGTCTTCAAGCATTCTATGTAAATGTCACGCACGCCAGCTCCAATGAGCAGATGTCGCGTTGTGACGTCATCTAAAGGCGACCCTTCACTGGTTGACAACGAAAAAATAAAGCTAGCAACGCCACCACGAAAAGGTCGAAAGCGTTCGCCTGTTTGTGTTCACTCCTTGACTGAGGTGAGCCCCGAATGCACAGACGGGACGTTAGCGGAGTGGCACAGGACTCCGTGAATTAGTGAGAAAACGTGTAATTCTGACAGAAAGCGACAGAAATTACCCTCGAATTAGCAAGCTAGCTGCTAGCAGCAGTGCTATAAACATTAGCATCCGTGCTGTTTGTTGCAGTCTCCTCGTTGCAAAACATTACATAAAAGATGACTCGCTATTGCTGGACACGGACACGTGTACGTGTGTAAACAACGTTTATTCATCCACACGTTGTCTCCTGCCAGTCAACAGCGGAACGTGCATGCACACGACCCGTTAGCCAGTGTCGTCGTTTCAGACGCCGACTGAATGAAGTGTTTTCCCCGGTGAACAGGACGCAGCTTCGGGCCGGAGGTCCCGTCAGAATGGCGGCCGCCGCGGCATGGAGTGAGCACCAGGCGTATGAGGAGCTGCTGTACTGGGACACTCTGATCCAACAGGGACACCGCCTCCTCCCGCATGACTTTGATAGGTAGACGTGGAGCATGCGGTGTTTGATTTGTTTACAGTCCTAAATAAACCAGATGAAGGCTGCTGTTCTTCATAGATCAGAAGCAGGGTTGAGGAGTAGTGGAATGCAAGTCGTATTTACAGCATAAAAACATAACTGACATAGAGTAACTGTATTTCACTGTAGTTGGAGGTATTCTGAATGCAGTTGCTCTTTTTTGGAAAAAAAAAACATTGTTTTGTTTGCTGCAAAGTTTGTGAGATTCAGATTACTCAAACAATATCTGTTTTAAGTTTTGTATTTTTATAAAGAGCCTTCTGCATGATCAGATGTTTGTGTTTTGGAGCTGTTTTTTCCTCGTGATTTGATACCAAATTTGTGAACTTTTTGCCCTGAAGACTGATAAGTTCATTCCCAAAATCAAGTTGTGAACAACATATATAGTGACCCGGATGAATGGGCTCGGCCAGACAATTTTGAAGTATTCCTAAAGTAATCCTAAAGTATTCAGAATACAATTAGAGTAACCCTAACCCTCCCAACACTGGTTAATATACTTGCAGTATCAGTTACAAAAAAAAGGTGGGCACATCCTCTCATTCAAGGCTTTTAAAAAATGTTGTACACTCTTCTATATTGTAGAAAAATGCCGAAATCAACAATTTCTCTTATCTAGGAAACAAAATGTGTTTCCTGTTGTTAATTCTACATCTAGATACCTTCAGATAAAAAATGCATACAATACTTTTACTTTGGTATTTTTATGCATATTTTGCTTGCAATACTAGGGTTATAATTGCAGGAATTTTTAGTAGTTTTACATTTTCATATTGATTGTATTTAAGTACTAACCAACACTGTTGTCACTATTGTCATTTAATACATTGACATTATAAAAAAAATATACTGTACCAGTCATAAAATATCATATGGAATCATGTACTTAGCGAGATGTCATTTCCTCCTTCCAGGTACGAGGAGCTGCGTTACTGGTATGACTGCCTGTGCTACGAGGAGGAGCTGAGACAGTACCATGACTACATCGCTGCGATTGAGGAGATTGAGGATGAACGGCATCACGAGGTTCCTTTTTCTTTAAACCGCTTCCTCTGGGCGCCACTTTAAGAATAAACATCTCGTGTTTTCCATCACCTTTTTTTACTTTGAAATGATTGCTTTTCCTCCTGGAGCAAAGCTACATCTGGTGCATGAGTTTCTTTTTCCATGTTTCTGTTGTTTTGATTCATGCACTTCCTGAATATATTGCTAATGTTTTACTTCCCAGTTCTATGTTTTGCGTGTTGTCATTTTTTTGGATACAAAGTCTTAATTACATAGATATGAAATACTTTGAATAAATAACAATTTATTTTTTACATTTCGAGATAGAGAACAGATACATTTTCTCTCATTTAAACTCTTTTGGTTTTTTCCAAACATAAATGACACTTTTTTTCCCCTCATTTTCTCATAAAGGAACCTCCGCCCTTCCAGGTACATGCGGGACCGTACGACCGCCACGTGATGGCCAAACACTCTGAAGTGTATCCCTCCCCAGAGGAGCTAGAGGCAGTGCAGAAGATCGTTTCACATGTGGAGATTGCTCTAAAAACAGTGTCTGACCAGATGGATACTCCAAAAGACAGCAGTGAAAGTACAGAAACTGGGAGGTAAGCAAGTGTCCCAATGTAAAATTGTCCTTGTGATATAAAGGAGATCAAATGGCTTTGAAATCAATTAGGTTTTTCATATAAATGTTGAAATATTTTTTTTCCTCTTCCTCCTCACCTTGGTAGTGGTGAATCATCAGAGCGTGTCCTGCGTGGGGTTATGAGGGTGGGTCTAGTGGCCAAAGGACTCCTGCTGAAGGGAGACATGAACCTGGAACTGGTACTGCTCTGCTCCAATAAGCCTACCATCACCCTGCTTAATCAAGTGGCTGAAAAGCTAACTGTCCAGTTAGAGGTAGATATTTGTTTTTAATAATCCTCCATGAAATCATATTTCTCAGATTTCAATATATTTAGTTTTTTCAGATATTCAGAGTGAGCTTGCTCGCCTGATTTTCTGGGCCTCTCTGTAATAGGCTAACTCAACTGGGATCTACACAGTAAGCCAGAGTCCAGAGGATGCAGCCATTATTGTGAAAAGCACAAATGAGTCAATCCTGACTCTCACCATCCACCTCACATCACCTCTTGTCAGGACGGAGCAGGAGAGTAAAGCTGCAGAGGAAGAAGAGGGTACGTATGTCTGATCGGTGTGTTCTCAGTGTGCAGGTCCTGTACTGCTCCACTGACCTGTAACTGGGCACTGACAAAACATCACACGAGTTGTCCCATCTGCATCTCATCAGAGTAAGTGGAGCTTGTACAGTGACTGTGTCCGACCGCTGCCAGTGAACAACCAAGGAATGTTGGCTCTTCACTCGCCTGAGAGTCCTGCCGTCGTTTTGTGACACACTAGCGTTTTCCAGCACAACATTTCCTCTGTGGTCGCTGATGCAACCTGCACCTGTTGTTGATAACAATGCCTCAGTCATGCAAAAAATCCACCCTATTTATTCTTGCTGAATTTTTATCATGTTTTAAAATGAAGGCCTTTCAATAATAACTAGTTAAAGCGCGCATTGCATGTCCTTGATGCTAAAAGATGTACAGTTGGTGCCAGCTGCAGCAAAACTGATCGAAGATTAGGACATTTCTTGGGGAAATTTAAAATTTCCCGGGATTAAACGAGAAACGTTTGTTTGTATGTGAATGTGTTGGTTGGTGGACTGTTGGTGGTGCTTCTCTGTTACCGAACATGAAGTGTGTTTATATGGGAGTCTAAATTACAGTGAACTCACTGGAAGCTCATAGGGAATTTTCTCAAGCCCCACATACAGAACCATACCGCTCTCAGTGCAGTATTAGTCCATTTAATACACTGCACACTGCGGCTGCACAGACAAAATCATTGTCAACTTAATACACTTAAATACACTCACACATGAAGGGGTGGGGCGTCGTCTGTTGATGTAAAATGTGCAACATCGATTTTTTTTTTTTAACAAAAACATGAATAGTTTTATACTTGACATTAAATAATGAAATATTAAAGATGTTTAGCCATCATTATGCTGTTTTTCCCCAGTCATACTTGCTGCAGCTGATTTATAGTTTTTATTCTGTCCTGTCTCTCATGCAGCCATTCATTTTGGTACTGCATGGAAATAGGTTTGCAAAGGCTTAATGGGTGTCGCAATATGGCTAATGTATTGTATGTGTAGTGTAGAAAATGAGCTAAACCCTGCATAAAGCTGGTATGGCGTCTGTGTTGATAATGGTTCTCGAGGCCTATACCAAATTTAGGTCCTAAATCAGTTTTGCTGCAGAGTGGAGCAGACGTGAAGGTTCTCTAAATGCTTGTGATTTACAACTGATTGCCTTCTAGTTTGTCAAGTTTCTTAGGAACGCTGGACCTTTGACCAACTGGACAAACTGTCTCAGGAAGGGGGGGAAAGCAGCAAACCCAAGCCATATGGGCTGAGGGAAAGGGGAGGTATTCATTGTAGTAAACACACAGCGCACAAGTTAATAACATGTAATGAAATGTTGTGTGGTTCTGAGAGTCTTTATAATGCACTTTGACTTTGGAAAAGTTGCTGGGAGATGTGATTCACGATCATTCCCAAACTAAATATTTTCTTGAGGTATTTTTGAGGTCCCCTTTCCCTGCTGCCGGTGGTTTGTGGAGAGCTGCTACTCCCTGAGCTGCAAGACAGAGCCAAACCCCTTGGTCAAACTGTACCTTTTCTTCTTACCCCACCTCGTCAATAGAAATGCGAACAGTCATCGATCCGCCGGACGTTCTGGACAGGCAGAAATGTCTAACTGCCTTGGCGTCTCTCCGCCACGCCAAGTGGTTCCAGGTTTGCATTCACGTCCTTATTTGTACAATAAGGTTGAACTGTTTCGTTTCTTTAAATGATTTTTTTTTCTATTGTTTTCTCTCCATTTAGAGAGAAAAGCCTTTAAACTGTGCTCTCAGTAGTTGATGGTAGTTCATAATCGAATCAGTTAAGAGTTAAGTTTTACTGGCTCATGAAAAGTGACCTGCTGATTTATATCAATGACAGATATTGAGAGGTCATTGGTATGCATCAGCATAACGTTGCATCAGTTCTCCTAATGACATTTATCAAAACATCCTCTGTCAGTCTGAGCTGCTTCGAACTCAATACTGCTGCTGAAAAGTGATTTTGTTTGATCACAATGGGTAGTTCATATATTAGTCCTAAACGATATTGATTTGGAGATGGCTCAGCGGCTCCGACCTTTCTGTGCTTGGTGTCTGTTTTTGTGGAAACCCGGAGAGCACAGGGTGGAGGAGACATCAGCGGCCGCAGCTCCGCGAACTGAACTAGCTTTTGTTTGTGTCTCCAGGCCAAGGTCAACGACCTGACTTCTGCCGTCGTCGTGATCCGGATCATGAGGGACTTGTGCAACCGCGTTCCCACCTGGTCGCCGCTCTCAGGATGGGTGAGGAAAACTGTTGTTGCATTAAAATATTCGTGCATAAGCTCGTCTGAACTTTGACTTCCCTAACCCTCCTAGCTAGCTTAATTAGTTTCTATACATTGGTTCTCTACTCTTGTCTCCCTGTAGCCTCTTGAGCTGCTGGTAGAAAAAGCTATTGGTACATCTGAGAGGCCAATGGGTGCAGGCGAGTCTCTTCGCAGGGTTTTAGAGTGTGTTGCCTCTGGAATCCTCTTACAAGGTGAGCATTGGACTTTTATATTGCGTTACCATACAGTATATATGAGTGGCTATACTCCGGCATTAACATACAACTATTTTCCTACCTGTGCTAAGATGGCCCGGGAATTAAAGATCCGTGTGAGAAGGAAACGGTCGATGCCACTGCAAACCTAAGCGTGCAGCAGCGTGAAGACATAACACAGAGTGCTCAGGTAAGAAGAGGCTTCTCATACATTCAAGCACGCCTTATTAAACCCTAGAAATTGTGACTAACTTTTATGTTTTTTTTTTCTTAGTTTGCATTGAGGCTGTGTGCGTTTGGTCAAATGCACAAAGTGTTGGGGATAGACTTGAAGCCTGTAAAACCACGGAGATCTCTGGGAGCCGGTGGAAAAGGTCTCATAGGTAGCTGATGCTTGTCTCTTTCTGTGTAGGTCAGGTATCCTTTAACGAGAGAATCTGTTCTTAGCTTCTTTTTTTTTTTTTGTTACTGTTGTTCAGCCCAGATACCACCCGCTGGACACTTCAGTCTGACCACTAAGAGACCTTACTCAGAGGTGGATAAAGGCGAGGAAGAGCCCCAACTCAACAGCAAGCAGAGGAAATTTCTCAAGTTCCAGAAGCGCTTTCAGAGGAAATCATGTTAGTAATGGATATCAGAGGCCTTGGTATTAACTCAGCCTTTTAACTGTCAATACTATTATTTAAAAGACAGCTACTTGAACCATAGCCCTTTCTATTTACTGTCCATTTGAATAAGTGTGGCGGTCTTATATGAAATACACTGATCCATCATGCAATCACATATTCTGATGAACCAGTTTTTTAGGATGTTAAGCTAAAAGAATACAAACTGCACGAGTCTGGGGTTCAACTGTGCAATTGTTTCCAATATTTAATAATTTATTAATAAATTATTGTATTTAGAAATCATTAAGGTAACCAAGTGACTACTAGTCGATGTGGAATAAACTTTGCACAGGCATGCTCATGCTTCTGTGAAGACAAAGTCAGTGTCACTGTATGTGCTGTTTTGCAGTAAAATTTATCAGGAACTTGTGGTGTATTTTTTGTAAATGTTATATTTAAGATTGTATATTTTAAAAACATACATTTGAGGAGTACAAGTAAAGACAGAAAAACAGCCAAAACGTATTTTTTATTGTAGAACACTAGGGGTGGAACAGTGTAGCAGTCATGATTCAGTACCTTGGTTTTGGGGTCACGGTTCAGTAGAACTTCTGTAAAACGGGAAACTTAAACACACTTGCTAGTAGGAAGGTGTTAAAGTAGCAGCCAATTGGTAACATCAATATAAAAATAAAGAACTTTTTTTCATATTGTGCTCTGTAATGTTGTATGAGTGGGTGGTGTCAAGCAAAAGGGTAAAATAAGCTCCAAAGCAAAAAGCATTCAAAGCTTTTTCTTTTTATTTATTTTGTATCATTTCTGGGTGATATGCTTCAGCGTGCTGAACGTATTTGGGCCAACATACTGTGCAACGTTCTACAACCGTGACACAGTAATGAATTGCTCTTCCTCTGTGTGTACAGTCCCCTCCTCAAACACACACACACACACACCACGTAACATGCATAAGAGAAGCTAAAATAAACATTGCTGTCCTGGAGCTGTCTGAAGCAGCTCACCCCCCCCTACTTTTCAGTGAGGAAATATGTGTGTGTGAGTGTGTGTGTGTATGTGTGTGTATGAGTGAGAGGAGCTGCAGCTGTATTTAGAACCAGCAGAGAGAGGTGAATGATTCCAGTTGAGAGCTACACCTGTTACTTTACTGTATGTGCAATGAAACTAATTAAATCAGCACAAAGGTTTCAATCACATTGTTGTGGTGGTAGAGGCTCACTGGACGATGGAGCTGTTTATCATCCCTAAACTCACTTGGATGTTTCTGTTGTATGAATGCATGACTGAACCGTGACACCCGTACAGTGACAATTAGGAATAAATACGTTTACTGTTACACCCCAATACAACGTTCACACAGGTAATCCAAATACGTTCCTTACATATTAATATTACTTTCTCTATCTTTCTGCCTTTTGCTGCTTCGTTCCGTTTCCTATAGTGACCGATGATTTCAGCATGAACGCTGTGATGCGACTGAACCAGTACAGACCCGGGCTGGAGTACCGGCTCACGTCTCAAACCGGCCCGGTCCACGAGCCGGTCTTCACGATGGCCGTGGACTTAAATGGAAAGACGTATGAGGCCACGGGGCCCTCCAAACGGGCTGCCAAGCTTAACGTAGCCACCAAGGTAAGGCTGCTTCTATCAACAGAAATTAGGCCTAGAAAAGTGAAATATCAAGAACACAATAACCGTTTTTTGGGTTTCCTACATAGAATGAAGGAAGAATTTTTTTGAAGTAACCATCTTTTAATGTTTTGACTTTTGTCTTTCACAGGTCCTGCAGGATCTCGGTCTTCCAACAGGGTCAGAATGCAAAACAGAGCCGGCTGTCGAGAGTGAGGACAGCCAGGAATCAGGAAAAGCTGCTACTCCAGCCTCTAGTACATCAGAAGACGTATGTATCCACATTTCTCCTACTTGTACAGTGTAATATGAACCCAGTTCTTTTATTCCTTGTATAATAGATCCATCTCTGAATCTTTACTCCTACTACTTAGATGCGATGATGAATATGTGATTCCGATATCTAGAGTTTCATTCTTTTTATATTGATCAGCTACTGCTTATCTTTCACAGAGTGGGCAGGGTCCTATCTTGACTAAAAACGGGAAGAACCCTGTGATGGAGCTCAATGAGAAACGCCGCAGCCTTAAGTATGAGCTGTCTGCAGAGACGGGCGGCTCGCATGAAAAGTGCTTTGTCATGGAGGTGAGTCTGCAGCATCCCACATGCCCCGATGTGACCTGTAGCTCACTGTTTGATGACACGATTCCAATTTTTTTTGTCTGTTTCAAATGAGACCCAGGCCATTTAGATATGTTTCTAAAACTGTTAATATCTGACCATTTGATTGACTTCAGGAATTTAAAAGTTCACACTGGAGATTACATATAAGTTTAATTTGATTGGCAATGTGAATGCAGAAAAAATCCAAAGCCTCCTTCATGTCTCAGGTGGATGTCGACGGACAAAAGTTCAAGGGGAGGGGCTCCAACAAGAAGGAGGCGAAGGCCTACGCTGCACTCGCTGCTCTGGAGAAGCTGTTCCCAGAAGACAACGGCATGTCCAGCACCAACAGAAATATGCCCAAGAAGAAAGTCACCTACACTGACATGGTAGGATTTCTGTTAATGGTCCTCAGATGGTACGAGTCAAGTTGACTTGATTTTAAAGTCACTTTGCAATTTAACTGCTGTTGCACAATGATAAGAACAGTCAAAAATAAATCCAACGTTTTAATTAATCTATACTTGAACTATTGTCTTTGTTTTTCAACAGCACATCCCAGGGTTCGGTACTATCCGCGGGATCCCGTCGGATTCTGGATCCCGTGGCTGGGGTCCCGGCAGGGGTCGAGGGAGAGGCCGAGGCAAACCGTTCTCCTCGGGACCCAGCTATAACAAGAGTAAGCCAGGCTACGCTCTCCAGGTGTTGGCCTTCACTTACAAAGAGTGTTCAGGATCCTTTGAATACTACATGACATATGAGGAAATCCACTAAATAGCCATTTCTTTCCTTTATTTTAAAAGCCAACTACAGTTATGAGAGCAGCACTGGCACAGGCTATCGTAAGTACCTACGCTTGTCTCGTGCCTGAGTTAGACTCATCCCTAGTCGCTGTGTAGGAATGAGATAACAGTCAGCATTGTGTCTGCATACGTTGAATGTCTCCATTTAGGGCCTGTGTCCATATAGCATTTATTTCTCATCACAAGCATCTTTTTTTAAATTGTTCCCAATTAGCAGAAAACATTAAAGTACCGCACGCAGTATATTTTAAACAAAGCTCCATGCTTTTGTGTGGCAGCTCCAGAGATTTTCAGCTAGAAGCAATTGAAGTTTTCAGAAAGGAGCTGGTTTATTGTGACTATTAGGGCTACACGTTTTCCTACTTAGCCTTTATTTTCACAATTGCCTTGTTGACAGCATAGCTGTCACACTTAAATCACGATTAAGAACATCCTTTCTTGTAATATCGCCTAAATGTTGATCCCCATGGCTCCGATGCAGCGAAGAAATAAAATGTATGAGATCAAATTCAAACCTTCTGTCATAAAATATGCAAAGAAAAACTCGGGATAAGCAACCATGAGACATTTAAACTCCAGTACTTTAATGTTACTTTTGAAAATAGTAAGTTATACAGTAGTCACACTGGTTTAATAAAAGACTTTGAGTGAATTACCCTATTTTTCCAGTTCTGCTGTGCAAGATTTTTGTTTGGAAAGAATTAATCCCCTGTCCCTGATTGGGGATAAATAAAATACCAAATCAAACATTATAATCTCAAATCAACAAGATACATTTAGGAAAAATAAAATAACAAAATCATAATGTATAAGGAGTTGGTGTCGTCACTGTGGCTCCGGGGACTCGTCACTCCGGTTACTAAGAAAATAGAGAAGCTTGTTCTGGCTGTGTTTATCCTGAGATTCATGTCGTCAGACAGAAACTGTCCTAACAAAGACTGCAAAAAACTGCAGCAGCACACAAGTGTTTTATCCCAGCCTCCTGTCAGAGAGAAATACTATGTTGACACAGGCCCTGCTGTCATGTTGCTGCAGGATTCTCCTCATTCACATGTTCATTTACCTTTGAACCAAACACGTCTTCTTTGGTTTTCTTCAATTTTTTTCACAATGTTGGAAAGGGTAGGATGATTTCACATAACCATTTTTCCTCTGGTTTGTTTCAGATAAACTGTACGGCAGCAACGCGGTGAGCGGCACGGGCAAAGCCCCCAGCAGCTCTGGCAGCGACATTGGCTACGGCACCTTCTACCCCGAGGGCAGCACCAGCTACTCGTCGCCGCCCGTCTCCAGCTCCGACTCCAGCACCACGAAGGCGGGGAGCTACCAGTCCATGCCCCCGCCCGCCGACCAGGCCAGCCCCTACAGCTACGGGTACGGGGACGAGAAGAAGAAGATGTTGACCCAAAATCCCAACGACGGCCAGGGGGTCTACTCCATGTACAGCACAGCTTACCCCAGCTCAGTGACGGGAGGACAGGTTTATAATAATTATGGTGGGTAAAGGTGTAGAAATAAAATAAAACTGCACCGCTCTTCCGCTCGTTAATACTGCTATTCAAAAGTTTGGGGTCAGCCAGACAATTTTGTGTTTTCCTTGAAATGCCACACCTTTATTTATCAAATGAGTTGCAAAAGGAATAGAAAATATAGTCAAGACATAGTATAGAAAAGGTGAGAAATAATTGTATTATTTATAAGTTTATTTTATTTAAAATAGTAATTGTCTCCTTTAAAATTTGCTTTCATTAATAATGCTCAATCTAACCAGCTGAACTATGCACAAGGGTTTTCTAATCATCTATTCACTGTAACTTTAGAACCCTGCAGCGATGGTTGCTGGAAATGGACCTTTATACACCTATGGAGATTTGAATAGTGATTTACCACATAATAATATGTATAGTGTATTTATGATTAATGTTGAAATGTTAAATGATGAATGAAAAATAAATAATTATTTGCCACATAAATAATGGGTACAGTGCATTTATGATTAACTTAATGTTCATTGAATTTTTTTTTTTTTTCAAATCCTTTTTTAGAACTTGTGACCGCAAACTGAACAGTAAAGAGTGTCTTCAACACCCTGTAACGAGAGAGAACTAACTGTGTCCTCTTCTCTGTCCTGTCGCAGGCTGGGGGAACCAGCAGGGCTACGGAACGTCGTACCAGGGCTTCGGAGGACAGAGCCAGGGCTCGTACTCCGGATACAGCAACTCAAATTATTAGTCATCACGCCATGTACAGCCGGCTCGCCACACTACATCATCTTTTGACCCTCGTCAACGGTTTCTCACCCTTGATCGATGATGGGGATCCTGGGTTTCCACTTCCGAAAAAGAAATAGCTTGTGTTGTCTCTGAAACTGGAATTTTGCTGTTTGTTTTTTTTTCTCCACTCTTCACACACGTGTTAGTCCTTTAACATCCGGTGAAACAAATGTAGGTGACAGGTCATTTATGACAGTCCTTGTTTTCTTTTATCTGCAGCATCCCCCCGTGTTCATATTGACATGAATGTAAAAACAAAACATACCTGGTTAATCATTATGTCTTGTTTCTGAAGTTGTACTGGTTCTGTATCAGTATGTTATGGATTGCATTTAAAGCTGCTTGTAGTTTGGAACTGAGTTTATTATTTTAATGTTATAAAATTTCTTGTAAAATAAATGACTCTTATTTTGACGCAGTGTGTCTGTCAGTTTTTGAACTTCCAGTGCAAAGCTGAGGAGATTTTAGCAGCTTTTAGTTGAGTCAGTTTAAGCTGTGATGGATGAATGTTGGCCTTGAGGTGAAGTCGGGTTATCTTTAATGTATCTTGAAAGCTGTGAATACTGGGTCACCTTGAGCTTCCCTTAAAAATACCAAACATATTTGTCATGTCATTGTTAATGGCGATGTTTTGCATCATCATCAGTGCTGTGAATGGTTTCTGCACCATATGCAGATGCTTTCATGTGTCTACATCTCCAGCCATGCAAGTAGGAAAGATGAGATGAAGCCTCATCGACCCACAGGGAGGAAATTATATCACAAGCTGCAAAAGGCTCTGGGGCTCTTTGGGAAATAATTAAAGATGGCACACAAATAGACTGAAACATGCAATATGAATTATAATTTCTGTCATACTCATATATTATCATATATTGCATACTGTGGCTGTTTTCTATATATAAATGTAATGTATACAAAAGTGAGTGCACCAGTATGTGGACATGATTAAAGACTGAACTCTCAGGACTTCTGCAGCAGAAGCTGATGTGTCCTGATTTGTCCCTACTGTGGGTCAAGTTCCAAACACACTTGAAACTCAAAGCACTTTAAACTATAACATGATCTATGCCATCTTCCTTTAGATCCGTCCTGTGTAATTTAATAAAAGTTGAGAAAGGAAATGCAGATGTTTGATAAGACAAAGAATGTGTTTTGAGAAACTAACACTCAGCACTGATTTGGCCATTTATCATGCTTTGAGCTGTTTTCTATATTCCCAAATTATCCCAAAAAAAGGTGGAACAAGAATGAGGAAAAACAGTGATTAACACAGAAGTGGAAAGAATGGAGTCTGGGCACCAGCTATAATAACCATCGCCGGTCACATGGGGCCCAGATGACCCTGCTGTCCCAAGACAGAGTCAGGGTGTGAGCAACAATCATCCCCCTGCAGCGTGGTGGGGGGCTGGTCTTCCTCCTGCAGCCTCATGCTGATAAAAGGCAGGCGGGAGGGAGAGGGACAGCGAGTGTCCCGTCAGGTCATCCTGAGAGCGCCTCACCACTTATCAGCTGTGAGTGTTTTTATCTTTGAGCTCTGACATTATTATCATCTCTGAATCCTGGACACAAGCAGGTCGTTTTTTTTTCCCTCCTGTCAGCCAGATTTGTTTTTTTTTTTCAGATAGGGAAGGAAGGTGTTAGACACTGCTTTGCTTTTGTTTTTCCTGCAGAGGCCGATGACCGTGCACTTTCTTTAAAATACCAAAAAAAAAAAAGTGGATATGCACAGTGGCGTCTTGTCATTCCGGAGACACGCCGCGATAGAAATCATGACCTCTGACCCTCTCGGGCCTCAGCGGCATGGCTGCTTTAATTAGGTTCCATTAGTTCCAGCTGGGACAGCTTCTGGCTGCAGCCAATCACAAGACACCCAAACAAGGCATAAAATCGAGAGATCACGTGCAGAGGTAGGAAGGAAGGGCAGAGGAAGCAGTGTAGGCGTGCACGGTTAGTGCTGGCTGTGGGTTGCTGGGCTTGTTCTGGATCATGTTCCTCTTTTTGTGTGCTTGTGTTGACTTTTGTTTTTGCTTTGTCATTATGGCTGAATGTCCCTCTCTGTTTCAGCTGTTTAGTTTTGCTGCTGACTGAAGTCTTGTTTTCTGATTTTTATATTAAAAGATGGCACTCACTCTGGTATCCATCTTGATGGCTGCCATTCCTGTAGCCTACTGCTATCCTGCTGCCTTCCAAGACCTGATGGACAGTGGCAGTAAGTATAGTCTATAGCTGCTGTTTCAAACAACTATCTCAAGTGCTCTGGTCTTGCTTTTAAGATGGTTTTGTCTTTCTGACAGCAAACAGAACCTCCATTAAGTTCCTGGCTGTAGGAGACTGGGGCGGGCTGCCTTACCCCCCCTACATCACCGCTGTGCAGAAGAGTACTGCTCGAGAAATGAGCAAGATAGCAGAACAGATGGGAGCTGACTTTGTTCTGGCCCTCGGTGATAACTTCTACTACAAAGGTGTGGACAGTGTGGATTCTCCTCGCTTTAAGGTCAGTGGAGTGAACTTGTGATGTAGTTGAAGTATTATAATAATAAAAATCTGGTGCTGGAGTGTAACCCTGATTTTTCTTCTAACTCTTGCAACCAGGAAACTTTTGAGTCCGTGTACACAGCAAAATCTCTCAAAATCCCCTGGTACGTGCTCGCTGGGAATCACGATCACTCAGGGAACGTCAGAGCCCAGATCGAGTACAGCCAGAGATCTGACAGATGGTGAGAAACCAGGTCAAAATTTAACATACTTTCTGTCAGATTCTCTGCTTATACCACTTGGCTTCTTTATTTTAGGAAGTTTCCTTCCTACTACTACGAGCTGAACTTCCGCATCCCTCACACCGGTAAGACCCTGACCATCATCATGCTCGACACCATCATGCTGTGCGGGAACTCCAACGACTTCGTGGACGAGAAGCCCCGAGGCCCCCTGCGGGCGGTGGACGCCAACCGCCAGCTGACCTGGCTGCAGGAGAGGATGGCTCAGTCCAAAGCGGACTACCTCCTGGTGGCGGGCCACTACCCGGTGTGGTCCGTGTCGGAGCACGGGCCCACGGACTGCCTGCTGCAGAGGCTACACCCGCTGCTGCTCAAGTACAAGGCCACTGCCTACTTCTGTGGCCATGACCACAATCTGCAGGTAAGCCTGTTTTTTGTTTTGTATTAACTCTTGAATAAGAGCGGAAATAACCTCACTATTTAATCTCGATCCTCTGTAGTACATTGAGGAGTCTGGTGTGGGTTACGTGGTGAGCGGTGCCGGAAACTTCCTGGATCCCGACGTCCGTCACTGGAACCGCAATCCCAAAGGTTCTGTCAAGTTCTTCACTGGCCAAGCCTCAACACTGGGAGGTTTCGTCCATGTGGAGGTGGCCAAGGACAAGATGGTCATGACTTTCTTCCAGGCTAAAGGCACCTCGCTCTACCGCACTGTGCTTTCTTACAGGGAACTTTAGAATAGTTAATCACGGGAACGGCTGAGCGACACTTGACTAATGGCACTATTGTAATGTAGATGTGACCACGCAAGGCTGTGATCCTGTTTCTTAAACTTTGGCATTAATGTTTAATATTGCATATGTTTTTAAAAGGGAATTTATTTGTAAACTGTAAATGGAAAGAATAAATTGTGTTTGTAAGAGTTGTTGTCACTTCTCAAATTTGTTTCCCTTGTAAGGGAAAAATTCCCTTAAACTGTGGCAGCTACACAGAAATGGGGGAGGGCCTATAACTGCAGGAAATGCTATAATCAATGCTTTCTCCTGGATCAGTTCTTGGCCTTTATGCCTATTGTCTCTATGATCTCGTTATCAAATTTATTTAATATTCTCAAAGTATATATCTACAATTTTTTTTTTTTCTTTGAATGCAAAGATGCCTTTGGGGGGGTATATGATGGTGCAGCTCATGGTGTGTGTTCCAGTTTTGTTAGTGCAGATGTGGTGTGAAATCATGTTTGCACAGTTCCTCTGATCTAGTCATGTGCTTGCTTTCAAAGTCATGTGTGTAGTCTACCTTTAGTTAAACAATGGCTGTGTCTATCAAGTTTCCAGACATTTGTTTATGTACTGTTTATATAGTTGGAGTAACTTTTTAGGGTAAATTGCTGCCAAATTAATGGGATTGTAATTGCTTGATTACAATAATGCAGTTAAAGCATATGCATTAGATCTGTCCAATTTATAAATGTCTCATATACAAATATCCTAGGAACTAGCCTTCAACTATATTGGACACTTGCCTATTTTTAATGTTAGGGCCCATTTGCAGAATTTGAACATTGATGTGGTTGTCTGCGGGCTGACAGGACAGATCAAGACTTCCAGTGTCACTGCTCTTTTGTCCAGAACAGAGAACCACCTGGCCTGCCAGCAGAGGATTAGGCTGAATGACGGCAGATTGACAGTGGTGCAGCCAGGATAAACTCACTCAACCAATGACTATTAACCTGGGAGGGAAGTGGAGACACTGAACAGGCTGCTGTTTTTTTTTTTACCTCTCACCCCTTGCTGACTGCCATGAAAATTTTCAGACCTTTTCAGTCTGTGCAGAGAATATTAATATGTAGGCCTACCTTTTATCCAAGCGACCCACAAATCCCCCGAAAGGTTAGGTCACACAGCACAATGGTTTCATCTTGTGTTACGTAATGTGCTACTGTAGATGTATTTTTTCTTGTGTGCTGGTTCTTGCAGCTATAGTGTTAAAAACTATAGGTGCAGGCATGCTGTGTCAGACTGTGGTGGACTGACAGAAATGAGTCAATGTCAGTGAGAAACCAGCTGGGGTTAAGCAGCCACCTGAGGATAAAGGACAAGTAAGCGTCACTTAAACCCCGACTGACGTAAACCGACTGCAGACCACACGAGTCTCACGTGAGAGTCTGACCAGAGGTAAAAGAAAATTCATGATAGTATTTTGTCAAATACAAAAAAAGAACAAGCTCACATGTTGAAACTAGCCACAGCAAGGAAATGAAGTGTAGGGAGATGACTGATAATGATACTGATACTCAGCATGTGAGGCCTGTTCCTAGCACTGTGATTCAAATATACCTTCACACATGTTGTTCAGATATCAATACTCAGTCACAGGTGTTTATGTTTTACTACCTGCCACCAAATGTCCAAAAGTGCAGCGCAGTAATCCGGCACTCACATGTTCCACTTCAAAATCAGGACGGCTAATCCTGAAACGTCTCTGGTGAGCACAAATGAAAGGCAGGTTTCACATGCAGAGTGGCTGCATGCTATGTTAGTATGTTATGTCTGTGTTCATATACCTACCATCATAGACACAATGCAGGAGCATAGACTGTGTCAAACATTATAGCACAGCATCATTTTTAGAAGAAATAAGAACTTTCGATAACATCAACAACGCTATTTAATAAACTTAATACTTACATTAAATAATGATCATAATACAACAACTAAATCAGTTTAGCATGTGCCTACAAAATAAAACCCTTTGAAAACAATGGACCTCCCACACTGTCATTGTGCAGTTTAAAGCACCAGAATCTCCTGCCTGTGAAAATAGGATTAGCAAATCCTCAATCGCTCTCCACCTGCACGGCCTGAACATGACGTTGTTTAATCTCAAACAACCTAATCTGAAAAGTAACACTGGGAGAAATAAATTCCTTTAAAATTAAATCAGATCTTTCATTGAGCAGTTAAAAAATAAATGAAAAAAATGGTTGCTGACTAAATTTTAAACATTTTTTAAAGATGTGCATAATTCTAAATTTGTGCATTATTGCTTATTATACATTTTATGATTGTATAACGTTGCATTTGCTGAATTTCATGGACCATAATCCAAATGTCCAATCAGAACTCAATGACAGTTTCTCCAAGTTAACTACGTTATACTGATACATACTAATCATAATTTTATTGTTTTTGTGGTGATAAACAGCAATGGCACAGTAATATTGATTTAGTTGTGCACTACAAATTTGTGTGTGGGTGTGCATGCTGCCTTGTGTGTGATGTGCTTTTAATTTCCCAGGATTTCTGTATCTCAGTCAGTGTCCTGCTTAAAACTGAACCTGAAGTCCATGTGTTGTTGCATAACGAAGCATGTGTTCATTGTGACCAGCGACAACAGAGAGAACAACAAACCCGCAGCAGTTACATCCCCAGCACGTTATCATCATTATCATCATCATCATCATCATCATCAGGAGGTGAATTCAGGCTACCAAAGATGGTGCTGGTGGAATGGAAAGAAACACTCCACCACTTGATTTGAATTTTATATAAGTATAAAAAAATACTTTTTTACAACAAAACAAGTGAAATATCCTGTAGATTATCTCAATTCAGCAACTCCCAACGTCTATGTGATCCTTATATAACAGGTGCATTATATGACAGTTTCTGCATGCAGGTGCCTCCTCTCAAGGAGACATTTTAATTTGTTTAATTTGTGTGTGTAATTTGAACAATTAATAATGTGTACGTCATAGATGCAAGATACACTATCATTTCCTGAGTCTATGTAACTTAATAGGAAATCATACACCTTATATATGTACTATATCAACCCTTTATGGGATTTTCACAATCACTCTATGAATGTTAAAATATTATAAAAGCAGGATTTCCTGAGGTAATAATTTACCAATATTCATGTGTTTCCATATTAACCTTCTGCATACACCACATCACCTTTCCATACTGTAAAAGCGCACAGTCACCTTAAAGAGTTAACGTGCGCTAACTGAATTAACTTGACCCTATTAGTCAGTTAGTTGGGCCGATCCTTCTCACACCACGGCACACTTCACCTCAGGAGAACCTTTTTCAAAACCTGCATCAGAAAAAATGCATGTAATATTTTTTGTTAAGTAGCATAACATAAGCAAAAAATACTTATTGTAATATTGACCTATATAAAAACATATTCAAAATAATAGTTAAGACAAAAGTGATCAAATATTTAAAGTCCCCTAAGTTCTTATTACATTAGTGGAATAACATGGTCAGAGCGCTGTGGTCTGGACCTTCTGGTGTATCATGTCTCACAGCCTGACCTTCTTTGAGACTTCATTGGCTCAACATTAAGTCCTTAGTCCTCTGCAGGCCCGGTCGGACGGCTCCTGTGCTGCCAGTGCATCTCCCACAGATGTCATGCCTGAGGAAATAGGATTAGCAAACCCTTGATCGTTCCTCAAGTCACAAATGAGCCATTTGTGTGGAGTCAAATTAGCTTTTTCATTCAATTATATTTGAAACATGTGTTTTACAAACACAAACATGGGAATGACTAGTGGGAAATAGGGTATCAATTAGGGGTTAACAGACCTTTTGATTTTATAACCCATTCAGTTACACTTTAAAATACTGGTGTTTACATCTAAGAAACCAGGATTTAAAAGTTTTGTGTGTTTCTCTGCAGTATAACAGTACTCCACTGAGCTCATTTTTGTTTGAATTTCCCATGGAGGAAGTGAAAAAAGTCTGTTTTCATTTCATCTCATTCTACAGCTCTCACTTTCCAAAGCCTCCACCACCTGCAGCTTCTGTCATCGCTCAGTCATGATGCAGCTGCAGCAACGGCTTCAACTCAGTGCAGATGGAACTCAACTCTACATCTGTTGTTGCCAACATCAGAGTTCGCATATCGTAGCCCTATTAAAATAATGGCCTAAGTCTTTTTTTTTTTTTTTTGATGAAAATGAGTTTTTGGCCTAAATCATCTCATCTCACATCGGTTAAAATTACCTTAATCCTGAGTTGAAAGGATCATACTCTTCATCCCCCAAAATTTAATTTAATTTTTTTGTCAAAGTCAAAGTGTTTTACTCAAGTCAGGATAAAATGCTTTGACTTGAGCAATTTAAGAAGCCTTTATAACAGCAGCTGCAACAATCTATGATGCAGAAGAAGCTCTAAAAAATTAAACTTGAATCATTTTCAACTGCTGAGTAATAAGGTTTATTATCATAAAGGCTTTAAGTAAATAAATAAATTCGTTACATATTCAGCCAAATATATAAAAGGGAGTTCCAGGATCTTCAGTCCATGAAACATATCAATGCCTATTGAGTGTCATCTCATTGAAAATCTCAGGTTTCAAAAAGTTGACTGGATGTTGGAAATTAATGAGTTACTTTTAATAAAAAAAAAAAAAAACTGGCAAAAGCAAACGCAAAAATACAAAAAAGGGATCTTTAATTTAACTCCAGATAATGTAAGTATAGTGTAAGTTTGCACTATAGAATGAAAGGACAGTTTAAACCAAGTTTAAAGTTTCCTAAAGTCAGACTAGAATGTTAGAAAAAAAGGACTATTATTTTCATAGGGTCATAAGATAAGATAAGATAAGATAAAACTTTATTGATCCCACAACGGGGAAATTTGTGTGTTACTGCAGCGTTACAGATAAAGAGAAGAAAATAAAGCTGAAGATAAAAAAACTATAAAGAAATAAAAATAAAAAACACACAACACAATGTACAAATTCGCAGAATTTGTTGATGATCCGCATACACAGTATGCATTATCGACATAGAATGGAGAGAAAATGGTAATAAATAGTAAGCAAAAAGTAAGAAAAAAAAGTATGCATAAGCAAGGCATATATACATACATACATGCACGTACATACCTACATACATACACATACACACATATTTGCATATATATATATGGACATACATATCCACGCACATACCCACATGTACACATACATAGCCAATGCACACTTAAGGTGCAGGGTGTGTGTGAAGAGAAAAAAAAAAGTGACCAGTGAAAAAGTGACAGAGTGACTACAGTGAGGGTTATTTGTATGTGTTGTTATAAAGTCTTATTGCTGTCGGGATGAATGATCTGCGAAATCGCTCCTTCTTGCAGCGAGGGTGTTTGAGTCTCTGGCTGAAGGAGCTGCTAAGCGCACCCACTACCCCATGCAGAGGGTGATGGGGGTTGTCCATGATGGATGTCAGCTTTGCCAACATCCTCCTCTCTCGCACCACCACCACCAACTCCAGAGGACATCCCAGTACAGAGCTAGACTTCCGTACCAGTTTGTCGATTTTCCTTCTGTCCCCGTCTGAGCATCCGCCCCCCCAGCAGACTACTGCGTAGAACAGGGCAGATGCTACGACGGAGTCGTAGAAGGTCTTTAACAGAGTCCTGCACACACCAAAGGACCTTAGTCTCCTCGGCAGGTGAAGTCAACTCTGGCCCTTCTTGTACAGGACATTAATGTTAGTGGTCCAGTCCAGTTTGTTGTTCAGGTGAACACCCAGGTATTTGTAAGAGACCACTGTCTCAATGTCTTTTCCCTGGATGCTCACCGGTGTGGTGGGGAGGGACTTCCTCCTGAAGTCCACAACCATCTCCTTTGTCTTGCTGGCGTTGATTTGGAGAGCGTTGATCTCACACCAGCTGACAAAGTCATTGATGACCCCCCTGTACTCCTGGTCGTTCCCATCTGATACACACCCGATGATGGCCGTATCATCTGAAAACTTCTGTAGGTGGCAGTTGTCCGAGTTGTAGGTGAAGTCTGAGGTGTACAGACTAAACAGAAAAGGTGAGAGCACTGTACCCTGTGGTGCCCCCGTGCTGCAGACTACCACCTCAGACACACAGTCATGAAGCCTGACATACTGTGGTCTGTTGGTGAGGTAGTCGATGGTCCAGGCCGTCAGCTGCTCATCCACTCCGGCTCCCTCCAGCTTCCCTTTCAGCAGTGCAGGCTGGATGGTGTTAAAAGCACTGGAGAAGTCAAAAAACATGATCCTCACCGTGCTCGCCGCTTGTTCCAGGTGGGAGAGAGATCGGTGCAGCAGATAGATGACAGCGTCATCCACACTGATGCCGGGCCAGTAGGCGAACTGCAGAGGGTCCAGTGCTGAGCTCACCAGTGGGCGAAGGTGGTGCAGGATGAGGGTTGAGGTTGTTGGTCCAGAATCGAATCTATTAAAAAACAGATTCAATTCATTAGCCCACCCCCGGTCGGTGGACACTGCTACTCCTCCATTGTCCTTGAGGTGACCAGAGATCTTGTTCATGCTTCTCCAGACCTCTCGGACATTGTTTGCTTGGAGCTGCTCCTCCATCTTCCTCCTGAAACTCTCCTTGCCACTCCTGATTTTATATTTGAGTTCCTTCTGCACTCTCCTCAGTTCCACTTTGTCCCCCGACCAGAAGGCCCTCTTCTTTTCATTTAGCAGGGCCTTCAACTCTGGGGACACCCATGGTTTGTTGTTGGAGAAACACCATACCTTCTTGGTCGGCACAGTGTTCTCCACACAGAAGTTTATGTCATGATATTAGATACAATCTTTCTAATGACTCTAATGATTTGACAACCACAGCATATAAACACCAGCAGAACTAATGTCACGTAGACGTCTGCACTTCTCCCCATCCCTTCCATCCCTGAACCCACACCTCTGTACAAGGATGAAACTTTCTGTGGTCCCTTCACTTTGATTGGGCTACTCAAAGAGATCATCTCAGGTCTGAGTTCATCCACATGCTGCCTTGATGAGTTACCCACTGGATTTCTAAAGTCTGTGTTGAACAGCTTATTAGTAGAAGTTACTAATCTAGTTAACATCTCACTGGAGACAGGAACATTTCCAAAAGCCCTGAAAACTGCGGTTATTAAGCCTCTCCTAAAGAAGAATAGTCTTGATGCCACAGTTTTAAACAACTACCGTCCCATATCAAACCTGCCATTCTTAGGTAAAGTCCTCGAAAAAGTTGTTTATCGGCAGCTAAGTGACTTTCTCCTATCTCACAACGCTTTTGATACTTTCCAGTCTGGTTTTCGACCTCACCATAGCACTGAGACAGCTCTGATCAAGGTGATAAATGACATCCGCCTGAACACAGATGCAGGCAGAGTCTCATTCTTAGTTCTGCTGGACCTGAGTGCTGCCTTTGACACTGTGGACCATGATATTCTTTTACAGAGGTTGGAGAACTGGCTGGGAATCTCTGGTCCTGCTCTAAACTGGTTTAAGTCGTATCTTGAGGACAGAACTTACTTTGTTGAAATTGGAAATTGCATTTCAGACCTGACCTGTGGTGTTCCCCAGGGCTCGATCCTGGGGCCCCTCCTGTTCAATTTGTACATGCTTCCGTTAGGCCAACTAATACGCAGCAACAATGTGTCTTACCAAAACTATGCAGACGACACTCAGATCTATGTGTCTCTGATAGCAGGTGAACATGGGCCTGTGGATTCACTCTGTCGCTGTATTGAACAAATCACTGTGTGGATGCAAAACAACTTTCTCCAGCTAAACTCAGAAAAAACTGAAATAATCGTCTTTGGGCCACTGAAGCAAAGAGAACGTGTAATCAGTCACCTTCAGTCTCGTTCTCTAAAACCAAAAACACAGGTTAGAAATCTAGGGGTGCTAATGGACCCAGACCTGAACTTTCACAGCCACATAAAGTCAACAATATCAACAGCCTTTTACCATCTAAAAAACATTGCCAAAATCAAAAATATAGTGTCTAAACCAGACTTGGAAAGACTGATCCATGCATTTGTCTCCAGCAGGTTAGACTACTGCAATGGCCTGCTCACTGGTCTCTCTAAACGAGCTGTTAAAAAACTACAGAACATTCAGAACGCTGTAGCTCGAGTCCTGACTAGAACCAGAAAATATGACCATATTAGTCCAGTGCTCATGTCTCTGCACTGGCTTCCTGTCACTCAGAGAATAGACTTTAAAACAGCTTTACTTGTGTACAAGTCTCTTCATGGTCTAGCACCAAAATACATCTATGACATGTTAGAGCCATACAAGCCATCTAGGACCCTGAGAACCTCAGGAACTGGTCTCCTGCAGGTGCCCAGAGTCAGGACTAAACATGGTGAAGCTACATTCCAGTTTTCTGCAGCTAAAATCTGGAACAGTCTTCCAGAAAATGTGAGACAGGCCTCAACGCTGACAATGTTTAAGACCAGGCTGAAAACAGTTCTGTTTAACGTGCATATGAAAACTGAAAGTATCTTATCTACACTCTTCACTCTTTTTTAAATTATTGATGAATTCTATGTTTTATGATTTTCCTTTTGTGATTTTATGTATGTTTTGCTCTCCTTTTGTGATTTTGTGTAACTGTAAAGCACTTTGAATTGCCCTGTGTATGAATTGTGCTCTACAAATAAACTTGCCTTGCCTTGCCTTACTATTGTCCGATTACCTAATCTGCGTTACGGCTGCTCATCTAATCTTCTCTCCATAATCTCCATCAATCACTTAATACAGGCACTCTGCTGCACAGCTGGAATTAGCAGCGTGAACTCAATGACAATTGCCCAAATTATAGATTAGACTATATTAGATTATAGACAAGGTATTACTTGTGATGTTGTGTGGAGAGAAAGAGGAAAGGCGGAATATAATGCATGCATGCGTGTGTGTGTGTGTGTGTACCAGCCTTCTGAGCTTTTAATATCCCAGGATTTCTGAAGTCAGCATCCTGCTTTAAATGGACCCTGAACTCTGTGTTTTGTTGCGTAACAAAGCATGTGACTTTTGATGGAGATCAGCAACAACAGAGAGAGCAGCGGATCTTTTGCAAATTACATCCGCGGCATGGTTATCACTCTAGAAATGCCAAAATACATTAAAAAGTAGGATTCAGGGATTTGTTTAGTGCTTTAGCAGAGGTGATTGATCTATTTCTTTAGCTTTCACGTGTTTTTGAATGAACCCTTTATTACTGTAAAAACACACAGTCACCTCAAAGAGGGCACCTCCACTAACTGAATTAACTTGACCCTATTAGCGCGTCAGGCCGATCCTCCTAAGAGACGGAAATATATTAGGAAGATTGACACAAATGTGTCAGCAAAGGTCATCTTGGTCGACACTTCACTTTTATTGAACACAATAATTCAGCACAGAAGTCCCACAAAGTGTTTCCTTCGTCAAATCTTAAACTATATATTTGTAAAATATACTCAGTGATCGGTGAGGAATTAAGACAAGATTTGGAATAGATTTGTTCGTGTTGAGACTTTAGTCTGGCAGGAGAAGGAGAGTTATTCTGATTCTAACTTGGCACGCATCCACTGGGAAAATAACGTGTGAAGGCTGTCCCACTGAACATCAGTCTGAGAAAATGTGAGTTCTGTTTCCTTCTTCATCCAGTCCTGAGATACTCCAGCAGAAGTAAATCCTTATGTCCAGACTGGTCTCTCAGCTTTGTCAAAAGTCTTAAATCACTGTCTGCAAATCTCCCCAGGTCATACAGTATTATTGTATTTCTTACAATTATTTTTCCTCAGATCTTTCCCAGAAATAGAAACATTTTTTCCATCACTTTTAACAAGAAAATCAGGTATAAATGTGTTTTAAAGGTGCATCAACAAACCAAATATGTCACTAATGTAGAAAACCAAGAGAAGGAGAAGAACAGATGTAGGATGTTGATGCTCAGAGATCCACCATCATGAGCCAGTACGATACGGTACAGTACGGATCGGTACGGGTCAGTAATGGACAGCTTTGCATTTCCACTGTGTATGGGACCAGCTCTCAGTGCCTTGGCTCCTCCCCTGTGGTATTGGTACCCTGACCAAAAGGGTTACTAAAATGGTACCAATGGGACCAGTATGGTTCCATGGTAATGGACACGCTTATACAAGTGTACCGTTCCATCCTGTACCGTACCGCGTACCCAAAATGAGGCTGTGGGAACTGTCCTAGGCCCTTTTCCCCTCATGCGTCGCTCTCCTTAGGGATTGGCTGGTTGAAGGGCGGGCTGCTGCCGCTGGTGATGGTGCTGGGAAAAAACGAGGGAATATACGGGATGACGGACAGTATGGGGCTGTTCTGCGGGCTCTCGTCATCGTGCATCATGGGAATGATGACGTCGTCCTGGTCCCACACGTGGAAGGCGTTGGGGTGGTGGGAGATGGTGGGCGGCAGGTGCAGCGGGGCGGCTGCCTCCACCTCGCCGTCTTTTTTTATATCGTCGTCGATCCGGCCCAGCAAACAGTCTGTGGGCAGATAGAGGGAGGAAGTTGAGGTATTAACTGCACAATAAATCTTTGCAATCTGTTGCACTCATTACTGAATGGAAATGTAATTATTAATTATTATTGCTATTACTTATCTACTTACTTACTATTTTATGCACGTCAAAAAATGTAATTTTTGAATATATCTTAATTTTGGTACAGTTAATCCAATTTTGAACTGAATGATCGTATTCCATTGGAAGATAACTTAGCTTATTTCAGATTTTTTGTCTTGATTTTGATCAATTTATCCTTGATTTTTTTTAAATAAGGTTAAATCGTTTGACTTCTATTTTAATGTTGTCCTTTTAGCTCACATTTTAGAAAATTCTACTCAATATTAAACTAACTGTAGCAAATACAAGATAGTTCAAGATAAAAAATGTAATTTTATGCAGTGTAATGGTCTGAGTCACATTACATAAAAAGAACAGTGACTCAAATTTCTAATAAATTTCACTTTTGCATTTTCTTTAATTATAAGGATTCTGAACATTTAAATATAAATTAAAAACATTATGATCTCATATTTATATACATTTTGGCCATATCACAAAGTGCCTGAGAATGTGCCTCCTTTTACTTTTAAATGTAAAGCAGAAGTTTGAAACATAGCACAATGTAAAAATGAAATTATTTTGAGAGGTGAATCAATCTCTGTTTAAACAACCTTGTAGTGAATGTTAAAGTGCATATTGCTAGAGCCCTTATATTTTTTTAATCTAGTCAAAAATAGGACTCTCGAACTGTGACAAGGGTTGAAGCAGAAAATGATGCAGGGGTCAAGGGGTCCTTTGCTTTACAGTTAAAATACAATTATTACCTGTTATATCCAGCATGAGATCTTTGATGAGGTGACCTACAATAGCATAAGCCACAGCCACCACGACCAGGGCAGCCATCAGGAGGTAGATCACAGATCTAGGGAGCTGGATGAGGTCCCTCGGTGGAGGCTTGTACTCCTTGTACAGAGGCTCCACACTACGAACCAAAAACTGCCCTCCGTCACTCGTGTAGTTGAAGCTGTTCATATTTCCTCAGAGTAGGAGCCTCCTGTTTCTCCTGTGTGTAGTTATTCCATCACATTCACAGCCACGTTTATTCCAGTTTGATGTATCTCGCTGGTGCGTCACTGCCTGAAATGCAGAGAGGCAGGTTCCAGGTTACTGATTTAATTTGAATACTTTTTAAAATATATGACCCTTAAATGACAAGAAAATAAACCAGTCAATAAAATCACCCACCTGTCAAGACTAAGATTTTGCAGCTTCTGGATTAAGCAGGTTTAGACATTTGCAGTGAGAGATCACCAACATGTTTCTACATAGCGGTTCATGATGTTTTTTTATTGTCCCGTCAGTTTCGTCCTCCAGCAAACAGACATGAGGATGTTTGAGCAGCGTCTGAGCTGCTTGGCTGCGTGACACGCTGCTTCCCACTGAAATAATCCAGACTGTGTGGGCGGCGACACTGAGACAAGGAGGGATTACACTTCCAATCACAGCAACGATCAATGAGGACCTCATCCCATCCCATCGGATTACTTAATCCACAGCCAACAATCTGAGTGAGTGCTTTTCCTCCTATGATACTCACACACCTATTACACCCCCTCCCCCCCCCCCACACACACACACACACACATATATACACACGAGAAGAAAAAAAATCTTTTTATAGATACTTGTTTTGAGGTCATCGAAATTCAATTAAATTAAATTAAGTTATATCTAGGAAAAGACTCAAATTGAATCCTCGGCCACTGCTGGATTTCCTGTTGTGCTTGTTTTCTTACCAGACTTTGTAAAAAAATATATTTGACTTTCACCTTTTTACTCATTGGTGGGTGAAGTACACTGATCCTCTACTACTAAAATTCGAATTTAATTTATAAAATCTTATGATATATTATTTTATTTTGAATTATTTGAAACATCCTACGCATTTTACTCAGCTGCATTTCAGTACTTTTCCTACATTTGACAATTTTCCAGATTCAGATGTTTTAATTCAAAACAAGAGTTTGAAATGCATAAATTATAATTATCTGTAATAATCCAGCATTACGAAAAAAACTGTCTTTCTCCTTTGATTTAGACACTTGTCACTTTTCGCGACTTTTATTTTGAAATTGAGTATGTTTACGGTGATAATTAACTTTCTCTCCAGCAAATATCAAACATCTCGTTGTTTAACTAATTAAACCACAAAAAAATCTAAAAGTTGATCAGACTGCTTAGTTTCATTCATGAGGTTACATGTTTAATATTGTTTAACCAAATCAATTAATTAACCGGATGCCACGTTAGCTAAAATTAGCTAACGGAGAAGCTAAACTAGCAAGTTGTTGCTCAGCTAGTAAGTATAAAAATCAATTTACTGACCTTAAGTAAGGTTAATAACTTATTGATATATATTTAAGTTTTTATTTATAAGCCAATTATTTGCTAACATGATAAGGGTGTTTATATTTTGTGGTCTGTAAAACTAAAGACTAAACTAAGAGTTTTAGCTAATGC
The DNA here is from genome assembly GCA_036785175.1 of Eupleurogrammus muticus. Classification (NCBI taxonomy): domain Eukaryota; kingdom Metazoa; phylum Chordata; class Actinopteri; order Scombriformes; family Trichiuridae; genus Eupleurogrammus; species Eupleurogrammus muticus. Next base: position 25,061,373 of record JAYKQN010000003.1, read on the forward strand.
TAAAGCTAAAGGTGTCTATAGTTGGCTGTAAACGGTGGAGATGAAGAATTACTAACTGAGTAAATGTAGAAATACTGTTATCTAAAAATACTCAACTACATAAAGTAAAAGTAAAATGCCTTTTAAACTAAATGTACAGAATTATTAACAGTAACATGCTTAAGTATAAAAGTGAATGTACTCATACAGACTGCTACAACATTATATTATATTATTATAATATAGTATATTAACGTGTAGCCACTATGACATACTTATAGTTGGATATAGTAATAAAAATAGTGCTGTATTATAATATTGTTAAGTGCAAATTTGTAACAGAAAAGAGTGACAATTAATTAGGATTTACACAAGAGAATATATTAATGCTTGTTAATTTTATGTAAAATTTTGAAAGTATAATGTAGCATCAAACAGAAATAATCAAGTAAATGATAAAATCTCTAATTTGTACTGAAGTATGGCCACTGGCTGTGAAATGGATTTTTCAGCCAGCTAATTCTTTGTGGTGTATTATTAACCCTAGAAACAGTGTCTTCTATTTGAAACTTTTTTCTTAAATAACATTATTGGTATATTTCTGCAGATCATTCCTGCAGAGTCAGGCAAACCAGAATGGACTTTTTCTATGAGAACCTCCCCTCCAGCTCCCAGTCCTTGCGTGAGAAAGACGACTCACATATGGTAACATAACTCAAAGAAATGCTTAAGAATCCTAATGCTGGTATTTTACTGTATAAAGGCACAGTGTGTAAAAGGTTGTATTATACTCACACAAGTCTGTCAGACAGGCCACTGATTGTCATTTACCTGAGTTATACACCATCTCCATCATTACATTACCTTTTTATACTTCAGTCTACTATATTTCAGTGTTTTTACCCTCACACACGGAAAGCATCTGAGTACTTTTTCTACAACTAAATAAAAAGTAGTAAACTCTCTTTTTTTCTCCTGCTGGAATATTTATTAGGTTATGACATTTGGCTTTCTCCAACTGTCATTGTGCACATGGACTGAAACAATGGTAAAAACAATTCAGCAGTCAGGAAGTTCTATTTTCTATTGAATAGGTCATATTTATTAGAATCTACAGGATCCTGTTAAATCATCTGTAGATTGTGTAAAAGATCTGATGTAATCAATGAAAGGGAAAACCTCAGCTTTCATTAGAGGCCAGATGTGGCTCACAAACCACAGTTTGCCTACCACTGGTCTAGAACAACAGGAACAAAGGATGATTCAGTTTTAAAAAAGGGCCTTGGATATTCTGCAATTGTGCAACTGGTGATCATGTATAACTCTATATCTTCCATTGTGCTTGGCAAATACAGACAGAAGACACAGACCATGATTCATCAACAGACAAGTCTTTAAATGTGAGCGCAACTGAGGTTCAGGGGCAGCACACCAGGTATAAAATCACCTGAACAGTCCTGTTTAATGATAGCTCATGTAGTAGTTGTGTATTCTGATCAGCAGTGTATACAAGTCCAAGGATGAACATAACAACACCTACTGGCGTCTATTGCAGCCCGAGCGTAGACGACATCAGCAGGAGGGTGCAGGAGCTGCTGGAAAAGATTAACGACAGCCGCACCAGTGACCAGAAACTGATGGAGGACTTTCAGGAGATGTTGGAGGAAAAGGTAGGCTTATATTTTATTCTCCTCATACTTTGTTTTTTGGTAGGTTTGTCTTACGCAGTTTTTTAAGTTGCAACAAAATGTGGGATTTTAATGTACTTCCTGAGGTGAAAGAGACATGCCAGCAGATGAAGGAGCAGATGTACACAGTCTACGAGGAGAACAGCAGTGAGATGCAGGTGAAGCTGCAGGAGTTGACAGAGGTGCTGGAGAGCTGCTCTAAGCTCAATGATGAGCTCCTGGAAGCCAGCCGGGCGCTGGCAAGTCTCAGACAGGGTCTGGCCATTCTTCAGACACAACCCTGACTGACTAGTTTATTTCTGTTATTTTATTCTGTATTCAGACCAGATGAATTCGTTTGTCCACATGTTTGGAGTGGATAACGTTACTCCATTTCTGCTTCATCTTACTCTACCTGTTTTTCTAGGAAGACGTGGTTGGCTGTTTGTTTCTATAACGGTCGTCCAGGCAATGTCTTAAAGAACATAAGAACAACATCTGAATTCATGTTTTATTCAATGTTCTGATGAGGTGTTGGTTACTTCAGTAAACATGTCTGAAAATTAACACAAACTAAAATATTTGTCTCACTTTACAGCTCACATACCTCATTGTGTCTTTAGTGCTTGTATTACACCATAAATATACATGATTTAGATGTTTGAGCAACACTATACAAGTCTTCAGATCTACTGTAACAGACTAACAGGATTATACAGAATAACAAGGAGACGATCGGGGCAATGACAAATCATCGTTGGCAACATGAGAAAGTCAAAAAAAATAACAAAATACTATTTCATTAAAGATTCATCAGGTTTCTCAATGTGTTTTTTAAGAGAACTAAGAGTCATGTTTTTAGGGTTACACCACATGACAGTTTAGTCATTGTCCTGATCATTTTGTTTCAGTACGACAGGTTAGGAACCGCAGCTACAGCATTTTAGCTCACTCACTCAACTTCTCACCCAATCAAAGATATTTATTTACATTATAAATTATCTCAACGTGAAATACTACAGTTTTTAAATGGACAATATTTTATAAATGACTGTTAAATATTTCTGACCTTTTTACTCTACAAGTGTCAGTTGGACCCAATACTTTGTTAGGTTGACCTTCAATGTTAAACCAGATATATTTCAAAATCTGTGGTTCAGAAATCACATACGGTAGATGCAATGAGGTATTTTAGATGTATCCCACAAGGGAAAACAAATTATACACATAACAGTTCCCAACAGCTTCATGTGTCTCTGGAGGCAGACGGTAGACACGTGCAACATGTTCCACCTTGAGTTCATTTCAGAGAGGAAGGCGCAGAAAGCATTCACTTCTCAACAGTAAAAGACTGAAGTCCAGTGATGGCTCTACCGAGGATCAAGGCGTGAATATCATGCGTTCCTATACAAAAGACAAAAACACACAAAAAAATAGAAATTCATATGCATACTTGGTTTGCAGAAAACTATATAATACAGAAAAGCAAAGAGATGACCTGGTGTATTATTATTTACTATAACCATGTGCTAGCCCATGCCTCCTAAAAGGTACAGACCACAATTCTAATTCAATACACTACCTCCTGCCTGCCATGTGACAACCTGTAGTAACCTGTGCGATGCTGCCCTCTGGTGGTGAATACTCATAACTGCATCCTGTTCCTGGAAAGCTACTGCCCTGCATGTTTTAGGAATCCCTTCACTCAAAAACTCTCATTAGTAACTCATTATCAAGTCCTTGACAAGCTTCATTTGCTTGTTTAAGAAGTTGCTGTTTAGAATCGGGTTTGTTTGGGGGGAGGGGGTGATATTCCTTCAACATGTTGGGAAGTAGCTCTCCAGATGCAGGTTTGAGATTGGATTAAATCTGTATCTGCTGGTGTGCTCCTACCCTCATATGTGTTGACGGCCTCCAGGTTCATGACATGGCGGATGATGTGGTACTCGTCTGCGATGCCGTTCCCTCCCAGCATGTCTCTGGCTTGTCTTGCTATGTCCAGAGACTTCCCACAGCTGTTCCTCTTGAGCATGGATATCATCTCTGGAGCGGCTCTATAATGATGACAGCGGGCACGTTTAAAGGAAAACTGTCTTTTTAAGAGAAGAGACACGGCAAAGTGAAATGTAAAGTCATCAAACAACATCTTACTTCTTCTGATCAATAAGTCGTCCCAGGGCCAGACATGACTGCAGCCCAATCGTGATGTCTGTCAGCATGTCCGCCATCTTCTTCTGCATCAGCTGGTTCCTGGCCAGTGGGACGCCAAACTGGATTCTGATTGGAGGACACAAGCAGGTAAAACTTAAACCAGTGAGGCTCCCTAGGAATACATTATGTGCAAAATAATTGAATTAGGAGATTGGGGCAGACATTATTATCTTGAAAGTAGGAAAGAGTGAGATTGGCCTTTTCAAGGAAACTGAGTCCTGATAAAGACCAGCTGCACATAGGTTAAAGGAAACTTTAGTCAAAACAAGAGCCCCAACAAACACACACACATGCACACAGAATTCTCCCATATAAACTTTCACAAAGTTGTGTTCTCAGGAGATAGGTGATATTTTGTTAAATGTTATGACTGTAAGTGCATTAAACCTGAAATCTCACCATCAGTTGCATGGAAAGATCTTTGTGATTCACTCAGTCTTCTCTGGAAAGTCAGTATTTATTTTAAGAAGTATCAGTCATAACTGACACATTCAAATAAAATAAATAGCAGCAATAGTGTTGCCAAAGGATCAGATTTTACTGATAAAAACTGAGTTTTGTTTCTCTGTCACATCTGTAGTTTATACTGTAGATACAAATTCTATCTTCTATGGTGAAAAAAAATGTAAATGAAATTATATTATCTTGAGACCTTAAATTTAGTTGACCGGAGGACAGATCACATACCTGTCCAGAGTGTACTGTCTGGCTGCATGGAAGCAGAATTCAGCAGCTCCAAGAGCTCCCCAGGCGATGCCATACCGGGCGTTATTAAGACAGCCAAAGGGACCCTAGTCAGAAAGTAAATCACAAAATAAGCTTTGTTTTAACTGTAAGTACATGAACTTGGACTCCATGTGGCTTTGGAGGAGGTGAAGTTGCAGCTACTTACAGCCAGGCCGGAGACGTTGGGCAGCAGGTTTTCCTGGGGAACTTCCACCTCGTCCATTAGGATCATGCCAGTGGCGGACGCCCTGAGGGAAAACTTGCCCTCTATCTTGGGGGTGGCAAAACCCTTCATGCCGCGCTCCAGGATGAAGCCCCGCACCCTGCCGTCTTCGCACTTGGCCCACACCACTGCGATGTCCGCCACGGGTGAGTTTGTTATCCTAGGAAGCAGGAGAGCGTGAGTAACAAGGAAGCAGCTGTTGACAGCAGGAAACGCAATGTATAGGATGTTCAAGTTACATCATGTAGTAACAGACCCAGTTTTCATTTATAAATGTAAGTGTTCAACATTTACTAACATAACAGATATACATCGACGAGTCAAATGGTTAGTTTGCTATAGAATAAGTTATTTTCCTCATGTTTTTGAGTCAAATATTGTAAAAAAAAGTTATATCAGACACACCACTGAACAAATATCTATAGCGGCATAATCTACTCACCAGGTCTTAGCTCCACTGATAGAGAAGGTGTTACTGGATGGGTTGAACTTGGCCTTGGTCTCCATACTGCCTGGATCACTACCGTGGTTTGGCTCTGTCAAACCAAAGCAGCCAAGGATTTCTCCACGAGCTGGAGAGCAAACAATGAAAGCACCAGATAGATCAGAATAAAGGTGGAGTATAACATCTAATCCATCGTCCAGCTGCAGAAAACGCCACCCTCACCGAGCCTGGGCAGGTACTTCTTCTTCTGGGCCTCGGTGCCATAAGCGTTGATGGGGTGCATGACCAGTGATGACTGGACACTCATGACTGAGCGGTACCCGCTGTCCACTCTCTCCACCTCTCTGGCAATCAGACCATACGCCACATAGCTGGTGCCGGCACAGCCGAAACCTGCAGGGCAAACACAAACCTCCGTAAAAATATACAGCTCAAAACCAGTAAAAAAAAGCATGCTATATTTTTTACAAATAAAGATGGGAATACAGTGTAATTTGAAAACACGTTCATTCACCTTTGATAGTTGGTCCTAAAACGCCCAACTCTCCCATCTCTGAGACAATCTCACGGTGGAAATCTGCAGCACAGTGCATGTCAGAGAAAAAGAACTGTAAATATTTATCAGATAATCTACAAAAGTTTTGTATTTTTTTTCTTTTTTATAAGTTTCAACGCTTTCAGTGAGTAAAGAGGCAGAACCTAAAGATTTTCTCTAATGATTAAAATAGATCATCGATTGATATATTACATACATACATATTATCACCCAATTAAACAATGACCTTTGGCCTAAATCATCTCTCGATGATGTGGGTAAAATTGCCTTAATCATTAGCTGAAATCATACTCATACTCATACAGTTAATGCTCAGAGAGCAATGGTAATTTTACTTAGGCAATTTGATTTTCTGCCTAAGTCAATGTTTATTTGCACAAATCAAACAAAACTTGGGCAACTTAAAAACTTGGGATTCCTGAATCAATTTCTGTTGCTAAAAGGCTATAGGCTATGATATTTAATAATAATAAGTCTAAATTTCACAATTTCCTTTAATAATAATTAATCTACTTAAGTACTGTGCATATCAATCAATTAATACTTTCAAAAAGTTGTCAAAACAGGATTTTGGAAATGGGTTACGATGGGCCTGATTAATAAAAAATAATAGTCTCTGTATTTGATAAAGTTTTTTCCCCAAAACTTGAAAAAAATGACTTAGGCCATTATTTCAATAGTCTAATGATATGTTCTTCTATAACAGACATTAGATGTAGTCTAGCCCAGATGTGACATGTTCACATGTGTGTTTTTCTCACGTTCATGTCTGTTGGCCATGAGGATGCGGGGCATGAGTTTTTCCTGGCAGTAGTCACGGAAGGAGTCCCGAATCATAATCTCCTCCTCTGTCAGCTGACCCTCCAGATCCAGAGCGTCTCGCCAGTTGAATGCGACCTTGGCTAAAGGTTAAAACATGTAAACACACACACATACACACACACACACATACACACAAAGACACGGTGGTTATGTCACTGTCATGCTATGACAGAACATGTGAAGAATCCCAGAAGACTAGCTTGCACTTCTTGAAATTTTACTTACATGGCTTCTTAGGCTTTTTGGCTTCATCAGCATCTAAAAGAAGAAAATTATAAGTGTGAATTACTGGCACACATCTTTTTTACCTTTCTGTATCCACAGATATATGTCTGCAGACTGTCACTCAGTCTGACCTTTATATTAACATTTCTTTTCTTTATAGTTATATTTATTATATAACAATTTATAATTCATATATAATTCAGATTTACCTTTGGTAAACCTGAAAGCTGCACTTGTTCCCTGAGCTCTGGACACAGCGACAGCCGCACATTTTTGTGTGTTGGAGAGCAGACGAGTGACACTTCTGAGAGCCATGCGTTTTCTGATCAGAAATGAAAAAGAAGAGCAAATAATAAATTACAATATTTTGATGAGATATCTCAATATCAATGTTGTGGGGTGCTTTCATCAAATATTTAAACAACACGATGTTACATACGTAATCAACAACAATGTGGCTATAATGACAAGAGGGTAGAGGCACATAATAGACCAGCGAGACCAATCTGGTATGTTCTTGTATGAACATATCACATATCAAAAAAACTATCTAGTTCCATATCACAATATCTATATAATATTGATATATACTCCAGCCTTAAGTTATAATATTAATATTATAATATAACAGTATAAAACTGTTGAGAACACGTTACTATTAATAAGAGTGTTATGCAACAAGCTAAGACAATGAGAATCAGACAAGTTTATCATGTTGTGATACACAACAATATCCTCAATTACTAACTTTATCTAACTAGTAATTTTCAGGAGGTTTCAAACTATATTTTTGTGGTAATAAAACTCACTTCTAACTACATTACTATTATCATTCCATGCAGCATGTGTGAGGGTTTGGATGTTATATGACACTAGGTTCACATCATATATGGATTTTAAGTTTTCTTCGCCAGAAAAACTTTATCCGGTTGTAATATTTTACATATTTTAGAACAAATTGTCCTTCTCAGAGACAGTTCAAGCATGTCATGCCAGTAACCAAATATAAAGATGTCCATGCAGCAGGGTGAAAGTTGAATGACTTCTTGTTCGCTGTAAGCCCAGTTGTACTTTACCTTGATCCCTCTCGGGTTTATCCGCCGAACCGAACTGTTTCCTCCTCTGGTTCTGAGCGATAAGAAAAAAGTTGCTTAAGTAATAGTTGTCCCGGTGAGACGTCACGGGGTGAAATATGGGAGCTCTTCTGCTCCATGACAGGTGAGGCACGAAGCCACTGGAAGCAATGCGCGGCGCAGAGTTGCGCAACGTGTGGACGTTACGCAACTAACTTTAGTCTGCCTGCTTTTACAGTGGCAAAAAAAAAACAGACACAACACGCTTGTCTGTCGAAGACTCCAGTTTTGTGTCCTGTTGTCACGTTTGTTTGTTTCTTAGTTATTGTAGCTGTTTGACTGTAATAACCACGCAGTTCCACACCCAAGATGGCGCGTGTGTGTTGCCGTTTTCGGGGGGCGTGAGGAGGGTGTGAGCGCGCGTGCTGCAGGTCATTGGCTGATAAAATAAGACAAATGCGTGAACACAACGTAGGAGCGTGAATTTCCGAGGCCCTTTAATCAACTTTTGTAAGTCACACTACAGATGAAAACAGGTGCTAGTGATGGAAAATAGGAGCTATTTAGATTATAAAATAATTTAAAATAAGACAAATGCTCATAACATATTTCCCCAAAACGTATTGTTATAAAACTGATTCTGTATTGTTTATTCCATCATAGATAGATAGATAGATAGATAGATAGATAGATAGATAGATAGATAGATAGATAGATAGATAGATAGATAACTATGGGAAATTAGGTTGTCATAGCAGCCAGTAGATTTAAATAAAATAAAAAAAGGCAGAAAACACTGAGGTAGAAAAGAAATAGAATAGAACTAGAGTAGGAATAAAAATTAAGACTGGAACAAGGACACTTTAAAAAATACAAGCTAAGTAGGTAGATAAGGTGTAATAACTGATGATCTTTTAAGTATTTTTTGCTGTTTACTGATAAAATATAAACCTATTCAGATCAGTCATCAATATTTTAAAACGTCAAAATAAATCCCAAAACTTTATACAGAACTTTACATTCAGCAAAACTCAAGTGTTTTACATCACACACAGAAGAAGGAAACAGACCAGTCATGATAAATAATAATAACTTTGGCCACATGGATGTGCTTGTTTGTCTGAATCAGCAGCTGTCGGGTGTCATGGTTAACTTAAGAAACCAGATACATGACAATAGATTATTCATTACTGTTGCCAACACGCCTCCACTTGACACTTTTTTTGGGGAAAAGGTGTGGCACAAAACTCTATACCTGTGACCGCTCACTAGCCATTCAAGTAGTTATGTCATGCATCACTTGAATGCTTTTCCCTCAAACCCTTCGATGCTGTGTATCGCAGTTCTCTTGGAATTATACAGGAAACAAATACAGGATCCTGAAGTATCCTGTATTTGCTTGAAGGGAACAACACTGTCTTTTTTTTTTTACTTTTAAAGCCATCCTAAATAAGCCATTTTATTTATAGTAATTTATAAGACTTATAAGACGTATGCTCTTTGAAAAGCTTCAGCTGAACAGTTTAAGATATTGTTGAATGCTTTTGTATTTCTGTTATTCCTGTGTAATACAGTTTAAGTAATAGTTTTAGGAAGGTTGATTTTACTCTAACAAGATGTATTTATTTATTACACTTTTTTTCTTATATGGCTTGTTTTCTTATGTTTCTGGAGGATAAGAATGGAAATAAAAGGCAGCAATATACAATATAAGAAATATAAAGTACATAGAGTAGAAACAACAGTTTAGTCATCTGCAATGCAGTTGAGTAGATCAGTGGTTGCCAGGGGTCCTTGCATGAACTCCAGATGGTCCCCGGTGTAAATTGTTTATTTTTATCACTATAATTCCATCCACAAGTAACAGAATGTCATAATATATGACTGTTGGTTATATGGGGGTTTCATAAAAAACACCTAAGAGGCAAAAATCTTATTAGACTGGTGTTTGTCATTAAATTTATGTCAGTTTAGTGTTCTTGGTGTGAAAAAGTATGAAGCACTGGGGTAGATGTATAACTGAAATGAAGTAACAGCCTATTAGACAGTAATCTTTGGCAACTTTATATATTTGCTTGTGATTGGTTTATCTATCATATTTTACACACTTTAAAAAAAACAACTGCAAGTCAGTTTAGTAGAAGGCATGCTACAGTAATTTAAGTATGTTTACTGAAATGCATGAATTAACATAAAAAACTTGGTTATAGTACAAATCCTAAGCCTGATTGTCATTTTTTTCTCTATTTTCTTGATTCAATTTCATATTTTCCATTTAAAAGACATTTTAAATGCTTTATGCCCATTAGTAGCACATTAGTCTTCGCTCTAAGCACATTCCATTGAAGTAGCGGCAGAAATGTGTCGGTCACCGCCTGGCGCTCTGATTGGCTGCGGAACTTGTCACTCACCTTGATAGTGCGCTCTCATTGGCTGCCTGTCCCCTCCGTTATCCTGGCGGAGCGCCGTGCTTCAGTCTGCGTTGGGATAGTCTCTCTCTCTCCGTCTCTCTCTCTCTGTGTCTGGAGCAGAAGCAGTCAGACCCTCATATTGATGTTTTTTTCCTCGACATTTCCATGGTAACTGTCCTGTCCGAGGTCTGATCAACAGCGAGGAGCCGAGCCGAGTGTGAGAATGGAGCTGGAGGAAAAAAACCCGGACGATAAATACGGTAAGAAGAAGCACAATGTTTTTTGATTTGCCTCAAAACGGGCGAAGGAATGGAAACAATGACTGCAACGGATGGATGGGTGTGGACCTCATGGGTCTTAATGCAGATCTGAAGGCATCCTCATCCTCCACAGCTGACTTGTCTTTCAGATGAGTTTTCATCTTCAATCCCACAGAAAGTAGGCATTGTTTAGTCGTTAATTGCCTTAGCCAAGGAGGTAGCGTTAACGGATATTGTTTTTGGTCACGTTTGTTTGTTTGCGAACAGAATAACGGAAAAGCTGCCGGGCCGATTTTTGTGACACTTAATCGGAGGTTGTAGAATTGGCCAGATGTGAACCCATTCAATTTCGGGGCGGATCCCCCTTATGAAATATGTGCAATCGGGGTTTTAATGATTTAGTGACATTATTAATGGCTCCTGGTCAACTGTAAGGGAGTTGCCATAGTAACAGCACCAACTGAAAGCCCATGAGTTGACGTCACACTGTAGATCGAGGCCTCCAATGTTTTTTTAATCAAAAATCCTAAACACATTTTCATCATACTCCGTTCAGTTATCTCTCAACCTGAATCATTTATACATCAGAATGTAGATAATATTGTCCTTGCTCCATCATTGTTACTTCCACTGAAATATGATTCATGTATTTTTAATAAATCGCCCACCCGTGCAGAGAGTACCAACTAACTCCCATTGACTGCCATGTTAACTCAGCTCTAAAGTTACATGTCAAAAGCAGAAATTCGGGTGATTTATGATCACAAGCGTTTTATTCTGAATTAAACGCATGTAATATAGCATTCTTGCCAGTGAAGTCTTGGGACACTCATAGAGGCCTAAGAAAAGATTACATTTAGTTCAATTTTTGAATTTTAAATTGCCAATTTTTTATGTTTAGGGTATAAAATCATCAATTTAACCAAAAATAATACGTGCAAAAAGAAAGTACAATCAGTACTCAGTGGCATATTTAAAAAACCCTCACTTCTAGATCTATTTTGTCATCTTGTTTCTGTTTTTCAAGCAATAAGCAGTTAGATGCCGACAAAATTGTTAACACAACCTGGGAATCCATGATGGCTGTTGTGCAGCGCAATTGGAAATAGACTAAAGAAGATGTTGCCTTTAAAAAAATATCCAAATGAATCCATAAATGAAAGTTTTGCTTAAATGACAAGTTTTCAAGATATTTCAAGATATTTGAAATTCGGACTTGATTTCACCACATTCTAAGTGCTGCAGAAACATTCAGTTTAAAGTTCCCGCATGTATCTGAAGGTACGGTCTCTCTGAGTGCCCTTTTAGTTATTAATACAGACAGGTCAAAGATAATAAAGGAGACATGCTGTAAGAAGATGGTTGTAATTAAGTAGTTTAACCTATTACAACAGCCTGTTGATCACATTTAGCTCCAACTCTTACAAAATCTATATGTGTTAGCTAGTTATTTACGGCCTAATGAAGGGCTGGCTGCCTGATAATAGGCTGAGTAAGAGTAAGTAGGGTAAGCAGGTTTCCATTCAGTCAAACCAATTAAATTGGTTTCATATTCAGGTTATTTTGTGCTGCAGCAGGAAGACATTAAAACAGGCCACAGAGCAGGAGCACATGCATGAGGGAATATTATATTTGGTTTATTATGTTTTCCCCTGGGCACAGGACCCATTTGGAGTTTTTGTAGAATCGACATATGGCCTTTTCATTCACGATATGCCGCATAAACACTGCACAGGATGCAATGCAGGCGCACACACACACACACACACACACACACACACACACACACACCCTGCATTAGCTGATAGCTTTATTCACATTGATTTTTTTACAAGCACATTTTATTGAAAGGTGATCCTCTACACCAGCGAATGCATGACTCAGAGCTGATGAATTATCTGTGTTGCACATGTATTTTCTCCACCAGCCCGCAGCTGCCTGGCGTGGTCTTGTGTCTGTCTGGGCTTGGTTGTTGTTCGTATGGACTGTTGAGTCATGAAGTTTTTGAAACCAGTGTTATTCTTGCTTTAATACCCCTTGTTGGGGCCGGTACACGGTGGGATGGCCACAGGCCGCTCAGACGCAAGCCACAGCCGTCCCGTTGAAACAACAGCACTCTGCAAGCACCGCAGCTTGAGCTGTTGCTTCTTTCACAATGAGAGATGATTCCAACATCCCGCGCCCACAGCGTTACTTGTAAACCACCCCAGTGGATCCGTTGTGCCCCGTCCTTGTTGCTTTCCTGTTACCATGTAAACAGCTCTTTTTCTTCGGCTCCCCTCCCCCATGAAGACCAAGAGGTCAAAACTGCTGCCCTTTTAAACTGTCCTATAAAGCTTTATATGATACAAACGCACAATACACATTCCTGCCCAGGCGCTTTCGTGCATGGCTGTTTTTTTTTTTTTTTTTAAGTGTTTGACCTGTGAGCAGGCCCTGGTTACCTCGTAGGCACGCCACATTTCCTCTCGCTCTACGTTGGCGCTCAGGCAGGCTGCAGCCTGCACCGCCCAGACTGTGTTCAGCCTTGCCTGCTTCACTAGATACAGTCAATATTAAGCCGGCAAACACTATGTGAGTGAGTACAGCATGTGTGGTAACGCATCTAGGGCACCAGTGCCAAATGCTTCACATTTATGCTTCGTCATTTGGACCCGGGTGTGGGAAAACAAACTGTCGCTATGTGACCTGAACAGTTTCTGTGAGGAGTAGAGAGACAAATGGAGATCAGAGCCAGTGGCTGTCACTTTAAAATATTTAGCACTTCAAAATGAGACTTTAATGTTTTTCCTCCTCTTTCTTTTATGATTTCTAGACTAATGGCCTTAATAGTGGCTGTCAAAGAGCTTTTTGAAGACAGACAGACATTGATAGCAAGATAAACAGATCTTCATGGCTTGAATAGGGAAAGAGAAATATGAGGAAAAAGAGCCAATGTACTACATAATGTCTTCTGCATGATCTGTACTCACACACACACACACACAGTGGCCATTAACCCATTAAGGTAGCCAGGGAAGGCTCCATCTGATAACCCCTCTGGGCCCATTAGTGAATCACATCAGTCATGACATCACCACTTCCTTTAAAACACAGACGTAGACACACTCACACACTCACACAAGCATGACTGGAGAACCATATATTTCAGCCCAGTTTTAGCTTCTACACTGTTTCCATTCAATTTTTACATTTTCATTTAACGTCAGTGAGGCTTGCCGGATCCTTTTATCTCCTCATGGACCTGACTAGACTGAGGTAGTCTGCTCGTTCCTTGGGGTTTTTCATAATCAGTGTCTCTGGAGTGTGTAATAAATTACCATTAGATTTCCTGGCGGCTCAAATGAGAGACCAGCTTCTAGAACATTTTCTTTTTTTAAAAGATCTCATGGAACAGTTGCTACATGTAGGAGACCAGTAAACCACTAATACATTCATTCATTAAGCTAATTACATAAACAAACAGGACTGCTGACAGGAAGGCGTTTGGCAGCCTTCACACAGCAATGCTGTTCAAGTACTTTCCGGCACAATTGGAACTTGTTTCGTGGAACAAAACAGGCAAAGAGCCGCCTGTTCTTACATCTCTAATGAAGCTACGTCTCTTGTACTCGCAGATGATTCTATCAATGAAAAGCTGATGAAAAAATGACTTTTAGTGTTTATCCTCTTCAGTAAAGAGAAAGACGTCACACATACACACACAAAGTGATGGTGGAGTGAAGTCAGGCCAGAGCAGACATATGATGCACATTTACATGCCTGTATTTTTCACTGTGGGGCTCTATTCTTTAACTCATTCTGACCCTTTACGCAGCTCCACAGTTCAGCCGTTTTAGGGCCTATCTACTGATGAGCCAGCTTTTCTCTGATCGGCCGGATTCGACCTTCCAGCAGTTTTGTAGCTTAGGGGAAACAAACAATCGACTTTTTTTCTTGCTCTTTACTTAAAATGTCATGTGCTGGAAAAAAAAACATGGAAAAGCTTTTGTTAGGATCTTAGCAACAAATGCTACAGAGCAGAAGTTTATTGACATTATGCATTGATCTGACTTGAAAAATATTTAAACCTCATTTATCTCAGCGTTAACACATTCTTCAAAATGTTGAACTATTCCTTTAAATCTGATTCTGGAGTCTGGCTTGATTTAAAGCTTACCTTTTCTTATCATGTTGATAATCTTGCCAAGACACTCCAAATGATTGATTATGGCGATTTATTCATGCCTCTGCTGTATCCATAAAAGCTTTAAACACTATCTATCATGGGGCATTGCGTTTGTTTCTGAAAGCTGAAATTCGCATCCATCGCTTTTTATTACACAAACATTTTGGGTTTGACATCGTTACAATATCAGGGATGGCTGCATCTTTTCAGATGCAAACACATTTTTATCTCTCCATTTTAGGACTACTCCCTGAGTATCTGAAACAACCTTTCAATCGGTCCACAAGTGGGTATAGCCTCCTCTCACTTTGTGTTGTTAATATTAGAGACAGCTCCAGAAAAGGCTAAAACTGTCTGATCTGTTTTTTTTCTTTTTTTTAATCCATTGTAAATTGTATAAGCATTTATTTTTATGACTTTTTTACCATGTACTACTGTCTCCATGTTGAATATTGTAGTTTGTTTTTGTAACTTTGTGTTTATTGCCCTCTTGGCCAGACCTTCCTCGTAAAAGAAGTGTCTCATCAATTGGACTCACTTGGCTAAATAAAGAATAAATCGAAAAATTAAAAAAAAAAAATTTAAAACATTGATATTACCCTCAAAAAAACAGTCTGGTTCTAGTTAAAACATTTTGTTGAGGACATGGTAAAGTCTATGTAATGAGCACATGTGTGAGGTCAGCAGCATTGTATTTATTAAATATACAAAGTATATTTATTGTACAGCATTATTGTATTTCCTGGGGTGGGGTGGGCCTGTCACTGTGTCACATGACAGCAAGAAGTAGGACGCCTTATCTCCCTGACGAGTGTGTCTCATGTGTGTCATAATCAAGTCATTGTGCTAACACAGCAAAAAAAAAATCCCCAAGAAGACTTTGCCCATTGTTTCCAAAGTTTATGGTGTGAAGTCAGACTTTGAAACCTCTTCGAGGTGAATGTGGTGCAACCAGCTGCAACAAAACAGCTTAAATTAGAACAGGAAGCTGGGTAGACGCTGGTACTGTATGGTGGCACGGCAGGTTTTTATTTAAAGATATAGCTACACAAGATTACAACTTCAACAGTTAGTTGCTTAGTTGACTAATATTAAATTATTCTCAGCTTTTTTGTTAATTAATTAATATTTGCTGGTTTGTTCAAACATCCATGATGTTAGTAAACTGAATGTCTTTGTGTGTTGGACAAAGAAGACGTCCTCTCAGGCCTCGGCAAACAGACATGAGACGTCTCTTCATTATCTGACAGTTTATGGACCAAACAACTAATCAGTTAGGTGGGAAAATAAATTTCACATTAATCTATGTTGGCATTTGCAGCCCATAATTACATTTAACACCATTGTGAAAAACAGAATACCACAAACTGTCAGGCACCGTCAAACAAGAGGGAGAGACTTTTTTTTTAAATGTTTTGTTTATGTGACTGAGGAGCGTGTGCAGCTGCAGTTTCGTGCTAAACATGTGACAAAAGAAAACCGCGACTGCAGCTCATCACATCGACCCAGTGGATCATGTTGAAGCCTAAAATGACTGTTATGATGCTGCAGTGAGGAACAGAGTGATATGTATTGTAATGACACATCACAGTCTGTGTGTGTGTGTGTGTGTGTGTGTGTGTGTGTGTGTGTGTGTGTGTGTGTGTGTGTGTGTGTGTGTGTGTGTGTGTGTGCAACAGCAGTTTCACATGTGCCACAAGTCTTTTGTTGTGTCTGTATTACCCCATCAATACTGTTTTTGATGCAATTCCCCAGACAAGTTCTGCTAGAGAGCGAAAAGGCGTGCGAGAGAGAGAGAGAGAACAGGAGGTGAGAGGTGAAGGCAGAGAGAGGAAGTAGGGACATAGACCTCACAGGCAGGAAGGAGACTTAAAGACCCAACTGCAAAACCGCAGCATACTGATGTTACTCTACGGAACCATTGATGTCTGAGCGAGAAATATCGGCGGAATGACAAAATATGAAAGACAAGGTACTGCGACAGTTTCCATTTATGATCCATTTGTGTCTGGGTGATTGGAGTGTGTCAGATCTCTGTCTGACCAAAGAGTTGTTGGTTTATAGCATGTAGTCACATGTTACCTCCGGCAGACATGCAATCATTTCAATTTCAAAGTTCAGTGTGTGGTTGTGCTGGTTTTGTGCACTCTGTTTGTAGTGTTTGTGTGAGTGTGTGTGTGTGTGTGTGTGTGTGTGTGTGTGCAATTGGGGTAAGCCGTGGCAACAGGCAGCACGGCAGGCCCCTGAACGTCACTGTGTGTCTGTAACAGTGTGTTTAAAGAGGGGATGAAAGCCACTCAGCGGGATCGTCACGACGGCTGTGGGCAGGCCGTCAGTTAATGTGACAGGATGTGAAAAAGCAGAATCTGGTTGTCGTCTGGTTTTAAACACGACGTGTCGACACAACAGAATTCTCACTTTTCCGTGTCAACCGTATTTCAGTGGGAATGATGAGGGCATTAAATCGCATTGTCAGCGCCCCCCCCCCACCCGATCTCACTGCAGGCGGAGCAGGGCTCGCTTCGCGTTGCTGCTGAGGTGTTTCCATGGCGGCGGGCGATGTCCCCCCCCAGGAGCGCCTTGTTGCCGGGGAGCCATTTTGTGGGTTGCCTGCTTGGCGGAACAGTCAGGCAGTAGAATCCTTTTCTGCTGTCTGTTGATACACAGGCTTTACTTATACATGTTCATCTTCGTGTATCTATTGATATACTGAGGACTAGGGCTGGGAAATATGGATAAAAGCAAATATCACAATATTTTTGAGGAAATAACTTGATATCAACATTTTAATAATATAGGAATGACTTTTAGTGCTTTTGGGAACTCGAACAATGAGATGTTTGTGCATGACAATGGCCACTAAATTAATATAGATGTCAACTTTTGTGGGATGAGCAACACAGCTGAGGATATGAGTTGTTTGCCAAATCTTCTCTGTGTATGCTGCTGCTGCTATTTGTCATTTATATCCACATTACGTTCTCCATATTTGCTTCTTCTTTCTTGTAGAAGAAACTAGAAGCTTGGTCAGTCCATTTGTTTTAGCCTGAGGTTAAAACATTTTGTAAATTGTATTTGAACATATTAGATTATTTGTTTTACCTTCTGTCTTGTGTGAGTATTTGTACAGTCCTGCCAAACCAGTTATGTTCGCCTAAATGATTTAGAAAATGACATCACTTTCCTGTAAGGCTCTGTTTCTGCTATATGAATCTGAGAACTGAAGACGATACTAAGTTTAATATCACAACATCGATATCTTATCCATATGTTACTCAGCCCTAGTGTGGATTGTACACTACAAATCTGATATAATAAATATCAATTTTACTGTCAAATACTGGAAATAAAGGATATTTCTCTGTAAAAAAACAGAAGCAGTTGCAGAGTGATAGGCAACAGTAGTTATAAGTGTTGAGAATGCCTTTATTCTAGGAAAATAGCAGAGCTGCAGCATGTGTTAAAGGTTTCAAGCACCCAGACGCAATTTAGACCTGAATCTTTGAGGCCATCACAAAGTCAAGAGCATCGACTAAAAGTGCCAGGAAATGCCACGATCACTAAGCCATATAAGGACGTTTTATATTTATACGTTTATGTGCTGAGGTTTTGAAAAAAATATACAGTTTTATGACATAACAGTTTTTCTAGTCCATTTTATGAGAAACTAGAAAAAAACTAGAAAATTGTGATGGGTGTTTTCACTTTTTTCACACAGAACATGGATTATTCATTTTGGGCAATTTACACATTTAGCTACATATTTTTTTTCAGTCCAGTATTGACACGGAGATTATAAAATGTAGAGCATCTTCTGCATTTTACTGTGTTTCTCAGAGCGGGTTTGATCAAATTGAATTATGCCTCAGGAGGGCAACAACAACAACAAGTGCTGGACAGTAATTCAATATAAAAGCAATGAAGTTACAAGTCTCGCATTAGAGTTATCAGAGGAGAAATTGCTGAGCTTGTGTGTTTTTTTTTTTTTTGTCCTCCAGGGGAGACCAGGAAGTTTGACCCGAGCTTCAAAGGACCAATTCACAACAGGTGAGGTGTCTGTTTCTGTTAGGGCTGATGGATTTTGCACTTTACTCACTAGGACTCCGATAACAATTTTTCCGCCTCTCCCCTCTTCTCTCCTCTCTTCAGGGGTTGCACAGATGTCTTCTGCTGTATTCTCTTCATCCTGGCCATGTTTGGCTACTTTGCCGTGGGTATCCTCGGTAAGACTGATCGACCATGCTTCTCATAATCATATAGATTTATTATAGAAACAATTCCTTATTTGTAATTAACTTTTCTTTTTTTTACCATAAAACACATTGCACGTGGTTCATGTTTATTCCCGGTTCATTCAACCATACATGAGGATTAGGTTAAGATGAAATATCTAAAACATGTATACACATTACAGTAACGGAGCCCTACATAACATACTTTCAGTGTAAGTGATGGGGACAAAATACAGCTTTCATTTGCAAGAATGTATTTTAGAATGTATCTGACATTCACATGAAGCTTTGAGTAAATCACATCAAGTCAATATATAAAAGTTGTTGTGCTTTTAGTGCAAAAGTCACTGTTTTTTATGACCTTTCCACTGCAGCTGAACAGGAAAACATTGTCCGTTGGGATTTTTCCTTTTTCACGAAAAAGACAAACCATGGACATTATCTACTTCATTTTAGGTAACAGACGGCTGAAGAAGCCTCATATTATCTGAAGATAAACTTTTAAATAAATATATGCTTAAAACAAGGACTGTGGATTTCATCTTTCATCTTTTTTCATTACCATGAGCAGGAGGAATGCTTACAGCGAACAAAAAAACGGTTTCAATATTCCTTTTGGCTCCTGGCTCCTAAAAAAACTCCTTTCCTCTGTAGTGATATTGATCCACAAGTCACATGACTGATTGATGGATTATATTGCAGTGGGTCTGTAAAATAGGTGAACTAGGTATTAGTTTTTATATAAAAGGTCTTTGACCTAATGTTCTCATTTGTTCTCTGTGCAGCCTGGTCCCAGGGTGACCCCAGGAAGGTGATTTATCCCACAGACAGCAGGGGGCAGTTCTGTGGCCAGGAGGGAACACCTCTGGCGTAAGTAAACCAGCAATATGAACACAATGTCTAGAGTATATAGCCTCTGGGAAGCCTTTCACATGCAGTTTTTCATGTGTATATTTCAGATAATTACACATTGTTGAAGTCTTTATGTACACTATCATAAAAAGTTTTGGTTCACCCAGAAAAAGTGTTTCCCATCAAAGGTCACACTTGTATGATCGAAATGAGTTGTGTAATGAATAGAAAATATAGCCAAGACATTGACAAGGTTAGAAAAAAGAGTTGCACAAGGGTTTTCTAATCATCCATTAGCTTCTAATGCAATTAGCAAACACAATGTACCATTACAACACTGGTTGGTTGCTGGAAATGGGCCTCTATACACATATGTAGATATTGCATTAAAAACAGACATTTGCATCTAGAATAGTCATTTACCACATTAACAATGTGTAGAATGTAGTTTTGATAAGTTTAATGTTATTGTATTTCTAAGTGAACCCACACTTTTGAATGCTATTGTGTATAGTTATGGTACAGGCAAAGTAATAGTTTCCTTTTCTTCTGTTCCTATACAACAGGAAGAAGCCACTTCTGTTCTACTTCAACATCCTGAAATGTGCCAGTCCTCTGGTGCTGCTGGAGTTCCAGTGTCCCACCACGCAGGTTTCAAACAACAACATTCACACCCGTTACCAATGTTGCAATAATTTGTCTAAAAGTGAATCTTGTCAGTTATCATGAGTGTGTGTCATTATTTGTCCCAGTTATGTGTGGAAAGCTGTCCGACGAGACATCTAACGCTGATAAAAGCCAAGTTAGGCAACAAAGCAGACCGCGATTACTACGCTCAATACTGCAAGGAAGGAGTGAACATCACCCAAATGGTAAATGTTGAAATTATTTGATCATTTATGTTCTTCAGGAGCCTAAATGTATACTGTGAAAGGACTTTGAATGCTGTTTTTCATTGTTTTAGAGTGTTCCTGAGATCCTAAGCAACAGCATGTGTCCTGCGATGGTTTTTCCCAGTAAAGCCTGTAAGTGTTCAGAAGGTCGTTTAAGGCCATGAAGCCGAAGCAATAAAAACGCATGTGAAAAATGATCGTCTGCTCCTTTACAAAACGCAGTCACGCGCCGCTGCCTTCCCGCTCTGGCGACAATGAAGGGCGGGGTGGTGGTGGTGGGCAACGAGACCTCCCTGGACGACGGAGACAACAACAAAGTCAACGCCACGGATTTGCTGGACGCATCCAAGTGAGTCCCACGGTTTGATTCCCAGCTCAGACGACCCTTTACTGCCTGTGACTCCCCCTTTTTCTGCCTCCAAGCTTCCCATCTATCTTCACTGGACTATTAAACACACACACACACACCCACAAACACACACACACACACACACACACACACACATACTGGTTAATGACATCAGGTTATTCAGTAGGAAACATCCTCACTTGTTTAGCTATAGACAGAATGTTGTTAAAGTGGGTAAAGTCACATCATCCCCCTGTGCTGTGTCAGCTGACGGCTGCTACATCACACCCCCCGTCTGAACTCACTGCACTGCTTTGATGGCTTATTTATGCTTACACGATCCTTCATGCTTGGTACGCCGATATGTGTGTTTTTCTATGGCACCACTGGAAATGCTACTATTCCAAGTACATGTTATTTATCAGGCTGACAAGTGTTACATGCCGTGATGTGTTTTTGGAGCAGCCTTCATTACAGGTTGCAGGGAGCCGGGTTACATCTGTTGTCATGTTAATTCTCAGTGTGCCGTGAGTGCTGCTGTCAGAGCCTCGCGTCATTAGTGGCAATTCAACAAGAAAATTAAAAACACTTAAAACTGTGGAAAAGACCTTTATTCACTTGTCAAGCTGATAAAAAAATATTGTTGTCTTAGTTTATAAGTCCCTGTCAGGTGACTATGATTTTGAACGACGCTGATCGGGCTTTAATTCACTTTCTATTGCTACAGGAAGTCAAACTCTGTGGTTCAAGCACGCCAGGTGGCCATGAGGATCTTTGAGGACTACACCCAGTCGTGGCACTGGATACTGCTGTGAGTCCGGCCATCCCCTGTTATAAAATAACTGCTCAAAACCTTCAATATTTATCATGGTTGGATAAAAAACATTTGAGGTTCCAATGCTAAGTTCAACTAATTGATTCAAACCCAACCAAATGCATGACAGCAACAACTCTGAACATTGATAGAGGCCCACTAATGCTGTTAAGCCTGACGGTGACACGTACAAATGTCCGCCTTGTTTCCAGTGGTCTGGTGATAGCCATGGTCGTGAGCTTGATTTTCATCGTCCTACTGCGATTCTTGGCAGGAATCATGATCTGGATCATGATCGTCTTGGTCATTCTGGTCATTGGATACGGTAGGTTTTCAGACTCTTTAAATATTATAGTCTTGCTTTTTTGCTTTTAGATTAAAATTACAGGCCAAAAGTTTAGTTACTGTACATGAAAGAACAGTTCAACGTCTTTTTTTTAGGCATTTTCCACTGTTTCATGGAGTTCAGGAGCCTGAAGGGAGAGCCTGGTGCTGACGTTACCATCGTCGACCTGGGCCTGCAGACGGACTTCTCCGTCTACCTGCAGATCAGACAGACCTGGCTGGCTTTCAGTACGCAAAAACACACACAGACACTCTGTAATACAGACAGATTCTTGACGAATCCGCTTTTAAACAGCTCCGTGGTTTTTGCAGTGATCATCCTGGCTATCGTGGAGGTCATCATCATCCTGCTCCTCATCTTCCTGCGGAAGAGGATCCTGATCGCTATCGCCCTCATCAAAGAGTCCAGCAGGTCCGTCTGAGTTTGTCTTTAATTGCAGTCTTGCAATCGTGCTGTGTCATTTTTTTTTTAAAGCTGGCTGAGTTATCTTAAAGGTGTGGTTTGCACTGACCCACTCACTGAGATTTATCACCTGGCTATGATGTCCTCTCTGTTCTGTGGAGAATTAAGCATCTTCCAGCTAGTTGTTTTGTTTTTCTCAAGCTCATAAATTGAGCGTTTTACTATTTTTCCACTCCTCTCATCAATCAAGTGCAAAAGCTTTGTGATAATATGTTAATCGTTGTGTTTAGAACTTGTTCTGCTGCCTCGAAAATGGTTTAAAAAAAGAAATCTCATTGATTAATTTTCATAATAATTTCAACCATTTTAAGAGTTTAGTATTTAAACGTTTGTTTTCTCTTGCAGAGCCGTTGGTCACGTGATGTCAGCTCTGTTCTACCCTCTGCTGACCTTTGCCCTCCTGGCCCTGGTGATTGCTTACTGGGCTATCACCGCTGTGTATCCTTCTACTTAAAAATAAAGAATTAGTCCCTCTTTTTAACCCTGTGGCAGGAGAAAGGAGAAAACAGAGTGACCCTTGATATCCTTGTCTTTTTTGTAATAATCTCCTTGACAGCCGTGACCAGTTTCTTGTCCACCTCTAACGAGCAGGTGTACAAAGTGTTCAACACCACTGAGTGCCAGTACTCACGAGAGACCTGCGACCCCAAGGTAGGCCTGCAGATGCTTGCAAGATGTTTGAGGCTCAAATGCCAAACAAACTCTGCTAATAATATTCAGCTTTTAGGGAGAAACTCATGAATGTCTTTAGAAACTACCTGCCTCTTCCTCCAGACATTCAAAACCGACAACCGGTCAGTCCAGTGCCCTGACGCGGAGTGCCTGTTTGCCTTTTACGGCGGCGAGACGTACTACCACAAATACCTCATCGTGCTCCAGTTCTACAACGTCTTCCTCTTCTTCTGGTGCGCCAACTTCGTGACGGCCCTGGGGCAAGTCACTCTAGCGGGAGCCTTCGCCTCATATTACTGGGCCTTCAAGAAGCCTGACGACATCCCTGCATACCCCATCTTCTCCTCCTTGGGACGAGCCCTCAGGTGAG
Organism: Eupleurogrammus muticus; assembly: GCA_036785175.1. Classification (NCBI taxonomy): domain Eukaryota; kingdom Metazoa; phylum Chordata; class Actinopteri; order Scombriformes; family Trichiuridae; genus Eupleurogrammus; species Eupleurogrammus muticus. Next base: position 25,085,129 of record JAYKQN010000003.1, read on the forward strand.
CAGCAGGAGTTGTAGTGATCAGGCGCCCACAGTCTATGTGTTGGTGGATCAGCTGTCTTTTTTATTTAAAACACAAACTATACTATTAAATGTACAGTTTAAAGTGAACCGTGATTTTTTTGTCATTTAATACTTCAGGTACCACACAGGCTCGCTGGCCTTTGGCTCTCTAATCCTGTCTTTGGTCCAAGTCATCAGGGTCATTCTGGAGTACCTGGATCATAAGTTGAAAGGTCAGTACTGGAATACTGGAAAGCCTGGCTAAGGAACCGGATCATATTTGATGAGGTGCAGCAGCAAACTAGGATCTAGACAGTGATGGATTAGTGTAATACATATACAATATATCTACATATATCTCATCTTTGTCTTCCCTCCTGCTTTGCACATTGTTTCCTTGTCTGGAAGCAACACCTTTGGTTTATTCATGTAAAGAACATGTATGTGATTTGGTTAGCATGCACATTCAGGTATGAAACCTGTGTAAAAGTCATTTCTTCTGTGGTTGTAAACACATCATCATGAAGTCATCATGACTTTGCTCTCATCCTTCAGGTGCTCAGAACAAGTTTGCTAAATTCATACTGAGCTGCATGAAGTGCTGCTTCTGGTGTCTGGAGAAATGCATCAAGTTCCTGAACCGAAACGCCTACATCATGGTGAGTTTTACTCGACCTGAGCGGCGCTGTGGTCTGATCAGGTGTAAAGTTGTTAAGTTGCTGTTCTTTTTTGTCACCAGATTGCTGTCTATGGAAAATGTTTCTGCACCTCAGCCCGAGATGCTTTCTTCCTTCTCATGAGGAACATCATCAGGTAGCTTTTTATTACTTTGACTTTTTGACATGTTTTTATTCTGTGAGCATTTGATCGGAGACAAACATTTATTCTACTTTACACACAGGGTGGCTGTTCTCGACAAAGTGACTGATTTCCTGCTGTTTCTTGGAAAGCTCCTCATTGTGGGAATCGTTGGTAAAGAAGCTTTATTTTACACCAGAAATTTCAGTTTTCCAAACCAGTGAAAAGAAAAATATTTAATGTACTAATTGACATGTTTTTGTTTTCTCTACAGGAATCTTCTCTTTCTACTTCTTCTCTGGAAAAATCAAAGCTGTAGAGCAGGCGACTCCATCTCTGAACTATTACTGGGTGCCGATACTGGTGAGAAACGATTGTTGCCTGCATCCTGTGATCTGTGGTTTAGCTGTGGGCATTTTAAGGTCTTGACATGTCTGATTTGATCTACTTAGACGGTGGTAGTGGGATCTTACCTCATCGCCCACGGCTTCTTCAGCGTGTACGCCATGTGTGTTGACACACTCTTCCTATGCTTCTGTGAGTATCCGTCAGTAACATGTTAGCGGACAGTGTTTTAAGGTGGACCTTCTCTTCCTTCCTTTGAGCAGTCACATGACTGTCTGAAGCTGAGCTGCTGGTTTCTTCTTCTCCCTGCGTGTTTCTGACTCTTCTTCTCTTTGTCTTATCTCTCCCGTTCATTTTCACTTTTCTTTTATTTCCACACCTTCTCCACAATTATCTCCTGTTTTCATTTTCCCTCTTATTTTCCATTAACCCAATCACACACATACACACACGTTAAAAAAAGGTGAGGACTTGGAAAGAAACGACGGCTCCTCTGAAAGGCCGTACTACATGTCCCCTGAGCTGCATGAGATCCTCTCCAAAGCCATGAAGCAGGAGGAGGAGGACGGCGACGGGCAGCAGCAGCAGCCGGATTCTGTGAATCAAGTGGATGAGGTGAAGCTGGAAGAGGAGACGCCTCTCCGGCAGCAGGATGGGGAGATCCAGCTGAAACACCAAACGCTGCTCACGCAGGACAACGAGGGGACACAGCCACTGCACACCAAGACGGACGCGGAGGAACCAAAAGAGGAGGAGACCGAGGAGCAAAAGGTCGGCGAGGCGGGGGACGCCGAAAAGAAGGAAGAAACAGGGGCAACAGAAAAGGCAGAGAAGCAGGAGGAGAAGGCAGCGGAGAAGGAGGAGGAGAAGGAGGAAGAGGAGGCGTCACCTCCAGCCACGGGGGCCGAGAGAGAGGAGGCGGGCGAAAATAAAGAGGAGAAAGAGGAATCCAAGGAAGAAAATCCTCCCTCTGCACCACAGGAGTAGATGTTAAGAATATGTAACGGCAGAAAAAAAAAAAACCAAAAAACAGAGGCTTGGTAAACGTGATGAAGCTTAAAATGCAAACGCGGTGAACGAAAGAACTGTACCCACGGCGCAGTGGTGATGGATCTGTTACGTTTAGTTTCAGGTTGCCTCGCCGTGTGAGCGCTGTGTGACGTCCGAACAGGGACGGCTGTCATGTTTCGAAGGTCGAAGCAGGTCAATAAAAAAGCCCAGTGCATCTCTGTAGCTTGAAAACAGAAAACCCACAAAAAAGCTCTCTTGTGTTGGTTTTTAGAACAGTGTTGGTTTTTACATTCGTGAAGATCTGTAGAACATTGTGAGTGCTGAACCTGTGCCTGATTGCTGTCACTGATGTGTGTTGTCTTAACCCCGTTAAATGAATGCACTACAGAACCACTTCTTACCGTGTTTACAGTCAGAGCAGCACATCTCAATCGATGGTGAAACTTTCACTGTTTACAAAAATACCAGCTGACACCAAAATGTTACAGACATGTCTGATGAACTGTATGTATATTGGATCTTTTTTTGTTTTGTTTTCCTCTGGGACTTCTATGTATATAGAGTAGTGTGTGTCTGTCCTGTATTTCTTTTGGCTTCAGTCTTGTAAAGAGATCCTCGCCAAGATGGGATCCCATCCTATTGTATTACCACCTACTTGCCTTGGTATTTTCGGAATGGCGTAAGTGCTGTGATTGTGTCGCCATGACGCCGACATCACGACCTCTCGGACTCTGCTGACTGACCCCACCTGCCTTGCTCTCTATCTCTATCCTCAGCCCCCTCTCTATCTCTCTCTCTCTCTCTCTCTCTCTCTCGCTCTCGCTCTAAGTGCTGCATGGTGTCGACCTTCTGAATGCTCGCATCTGACATCTTAACTCTCGGGATGCTTTTGTACTTTTTTTTGTTTTTCCTCTTCCTTGCCACCCTTGTGAAAGATGTAAGTTGATTTTCCACTGGTGACATTTACTGATAACATTCCATATTTATTGGATGTAATAACTTGATTAAAGTTGATTGTATTTAATCACAGTAGTTCTGTTATGGGTAAAGACGTTTACAGAGGTGTTTGGAAGCAGGTGAGTTTGCACATCTCAACTTAGTGAGCTTAATTTTTTTTTCTTTAAAGGGGGAACTCTAGCAATTCACATGTTATTAGCACAACATTAACAAGACAACAGTTAAAGGTCTGCTGCATGGCCAAAGAAAATAAAAGCGGTGTAAATTCACATTAGCCTGAGCAACGATTTTAATTCATGCAGAAAGACATGTGATTCACAACAGTTATCTAACTGTGTCAGGGCTGTAGTGCAGAATTAAAGTTGAGGATATTTTAACCATGGGACAACTTAATGTAAGATTAAAAACAGTTTGCCTAGCTGTATTTTTGTGAATGAAATATCAAAGCAAATTTACCTTCAGGATCTTTTTAAAGAATCCCATGACCAAACATTTTCAATGTTATGTGGGAATTACAAGGGTCTAACCGATGCTTTAGTATAGTATTGTTGCAATAGTTGAAAATCAATGTTTGTTAGAAAAACAAAATCAGCATATCTGATATTTTTTATACTATACTATACTATTTGGACATGCAATACTAAACTGCTGGAGAGTCCCTTTAGGTCTATAGTACCAATCATATATAGACTAGTAAGAGCAGTGTTTAGTGTTTATTGCTCAGTGTTAGGATGCTACTTGGAAAATGTTGTCTAAACTCCTTCTGTCCATGTCACAGTGGAAGACCTGGAGCGGAACGATGGCACAGCAGAGAGGCCGTACTTCATGTCCCAGAACCTGCTCACCCTCCTAAAGAAGTCCAATGAAGAGCTCAAATCTGTAGACTAGTTTTTTGTGTTTTTTTAAAGTGCCATTCCCTTCATTTTGTACATTTGTGGTGCTTTAGATGAGCGACGGATCATCACCACCATAGTATTACAGTATGCCTTACTGTCCAATGGGAGTCATTTATGTTTTTTGTATTATATGTTTGATCCTTTTGTGTTTTGTTACAAAAACCCTTCCTTTACTTGCCCAATAAGTGTGTTTATATTACAGAAAGAATACAGAGCTGTATTGCATAAATTATACTCTACTTAATTTAAGCAACAGCTTGTCTTAAAACATGTTTTTACTGTACATTTTGTTCGTGTTGGTCTTCTATTTGTGTTTGTTCTGTCACACAGTCTGCGTGGAAGTATTGAAGAGTCCGATATATTTGAAAGAGATCTCCAGTTTATGGCAGATGTAGCCTGTTGATACATGAGTAAAGCGGTGCTTAATTGGTTTAACAAAGCATATTGCACTAGCATTAGCTCACCAAAGCAAAAAGCAAAAAGCTGCAGGCGATTAAAGCTTAGTACGATGCTTAGCATGTTGCTGTAAGAGATTACAAATAACTCAAGTGGTTTAACTTGGATTTACAGTTTAACGTTTATTGTTTTAATAGTTCTTTTGTATTCTTACGAAGCATATCTATGATTAATGTAAAAATGTTGAGTTTGTAAAAGTTTTGAATTGTTGCATATCGTTGTAAACCAATAAAATGTTGTGTTGCCATATTAGTGTTACTTATTTTAAATAAAATATGGATTCTTATTATTGTGTATCCTGTTATTATTATAAAATGATACACAAATACAAAAAAAGAGAAATTTCAGAAACATTTATGACTTTTTATGTTTTAACCTTTAACCTTTTTGTTTTGCTCTCAATACTCAAGTACATTTAATATCAGAAAAAAACATTTAATTTTTTTTTAAGTTTTATATTAAAACATTGTAACAGGTTTTTACTCAAGCAATATTCTACCAAAGACATTTTCTGGTCCTATCTATAATTTCCAGCAGATCGATCACAGCTTTAATCCGGAAACGGAGCCTCGTTTCGGTGTAAAGTGTACAGGTTGCTAGGCAACGCCGGATAGCAGCTAGCTAGCTGCTAGCAGCGCTAGCAGCGATCTTCGCCGAGGTCAAGCTAACTCCGGCTGTGCTCTTAATGCTATTTTTTATGTTCTCAACATCGGGAGAACAACTAACTTTATCAAAATGCCGTTCAGTGCCGACTCGGTTAAACCTCCGCTGCATGACCAAATCACAGAAATGCAGCGAAAACTCCAACTATTGGGTAAGTGTGTTTTTACATGCTGCAGTAATTGTTCTAGCTAAATTAAGCATATAATGAAAGCTATGTTAGCCATGTCGCTGTACACACACAACTGACAGAAACATTATTGGCTGTTTTTTATTAAAGAAGTTAATGATGTAATAATACATTTCGACCACCAGAGGGCGACAGAGCTGCATTCTATGAGAGCTCCCAGTCCACCATCACCAAGAACAGAGACACCATCCAGCTGCTGAGGCAGGAAAACAAGAGGCTGTACAGGATGGTGGCGGAGGCCAAAGCTGTGAGTCCATCCATCTGAACAACTGATCACACCATGGACTCCAATGAGTACACTATAGAAATACTCCTGTCAAAAGAAAACGCAGTAACAAGGAAAGTGTCCTGATTTGTTAATGTTACTTAAAGGTATTATCAGCCAAAAGTAAGTATGAAAGAAGTGACTTTAAAACATGCATTGTGCAGTGGGGCTGTCCTGAAAACAAGCAATTCTTAGTTGACTAATGGTTATTTTACTTAATTATTCAGCTAATTTTGGAACCTTTTAGGATATCACTAATTTGGCAGGAAAAATGCATAAAAATAGCTAATTATTAGTTAACCGAGAACAGACTGGTCCACTAATCGACCTATTGACTATGAGCTGTCAGCCCCATTATGCAGACTGTCATTATGCAGACTAATTTCTTATAAGAAATTAGTACTTGCAACAGTTTTTGCAAGTACTAATTTCTTATATTAGTACTTGCAAAAACTGTTGCAAGTACTAAATACATGCAACAGTTTTTTTATGTTATAGTTTATCAATAGGGAGACACTTTTAGATGCTTTTGGCTCATTAATAGTACAAGTTCTGCATTAAAAATTTGGCATCTTTCATAAAAAATACAAAATTTAAAATTTAATATAACCTTGATATTCAATCATTAATATGTATTTATTTTATGTATTAAAATCTTCATCTGAGAAGTAACTAAAACCGTCTGATAAATGTAGTGGAGTAGAAAATAGTAGCCCTGCATTACATATTGGAGTAAATTAGCTTAATTACTTTTCACCATTTTATATTATTGATGGCCTCCTTAGGGTGATGAACATGTCATCAAAGTGGCTTTTCACAACCGAGGCCCGGAGAAGGATGCGTACCGCAACATGTCAGGGAAGGTGAGAGGAATCACATGAGCATGAACACAAATGATGGTTTGTGCTTCATAGCAAGAGTTCCCAGCCTGGTTTCATGTCATTGCCCTTTTCGTCAGGTTGCCGTCACAACTCTGGAACAGAAGGTTCTGTCTAAGATGAAGCGTCTCAATGCCTTGAAACACACCACCCAGACCTACCAGTGCCGCCTGGATGAGCTCAGGTTGGAATATCAGAGGATGGAACCGAAAGGCAGCGGCGGAGCTCCGTCTAGTGATGCACGCGCCCGGAAGAGAGAGGAATATGCCATGGTAGTTACATCCAGGCTCATGTGGGGACCGGCAAAGCCCGATTTGGTTGTTGCTGTTGTTCTGTCTACTATTAGTTACAACCCTGTGTTCGATTATCTGTGCCTTTAGAACCTGCGGGCGCTGGAGAACAACCTGGAGAAAACCCAGTTTAAATGCAAGGAGGCTGAGAACATCATGACAAACTATCTGAAACTTAAAAGTCACCTGCAGGTCAGCCCAAAACTACACTTTTTTAAAAATTTACCCTCAAGGTAATGAGTTTAGTTCAACTGCTCTGTTGTGTGTTACATCGCACATCCATATGAGAGTGACTGCAGTTGTACACACATCTGCTAATCGTTTTCATTGAGGTATTTCATGCAGAAACAATGGATGTTTGCAGTGCCCTGCAGGGTGATGATGAAGGACTGTTTGTGTTTTTCACATGTATGTTTGTTTGCTTTTGTTTGAACCCAGCTTGACCTCCTCTTTATGCACTTATGAGATTTTTGAATTTTACAAAATATTCCCAGTGGCGGACGGCGTCATTCCACCTTTTCCTTCCACCTTTTCCCCTCCCAGGAGGAGAGTCTGACTTTCCAGAGCCAGTTAGACAGTCTGGAAGCGGAAATCCTGAAGTACAGAGAGGAACTTCATGGGCTGCAGGTCATGAACAGCGAAGCGCAGCGCTCTAAAGACGCTGCTAAGGTGACCTGCATCCTTCTCTGCCATTAGTTACAACACACAGGACATGTTAGGAGAAAAAGCATCGGAGCCTTCACCGTCACTTTCACTGATACGTTTCTCTCCTAAAGACACTACAGAGAATATTTCAGTGTTTAATTAGTGTAGCTGTGACATATAACCAGCATAAGAAAATGAAACTATTAGTGAGAAAATTATGTTTGAATTCCCATATCATCACCCTATTAAAATAATGGCCTAATTTATTTTTTCAAGTTTTTTGGGAAAATTATCAAAAGCAGAGAATATTATATTTATCGATCATTTCAATTAAAAAAGGCCTTGGGAGTAGATGACTGTAGATACACGTAGAACGCTGTGTGTCAATTATATAACATTAAAGAACAAAATGACTCAGGCAAATTGTAACATCCTAGTGTGATTTTAGACAACTTTAAACCTGGTATAAACTGTCCTTTCATTCCATAGCACAAACTCAGAACGTACATTAGGAGTTAAATTAAACAAATGCCAGGTAAAGCAAATGAGTCTGTAAGTTTTTCATCACTTTCCCTGGTCTTGCCTGTTTTTTTATTGAATTTAACTCATTGTTTCAAATAAAGATTAAGTTGATTTTACCAAAAAAAAACTTGCTTTTGTTGAAAATGACTTGGTCCATTATTTAAATAGCATAGTATGCATGCAAATAGCATGATATGTTCTGAATTCCCCAAAAATTACTGTGTTCCTTACTCAATTTAGTTGTTTTCTTTTTTTTCCTTCTTCCTTCCAGTCCGACTTACAGCAGCAGGAGGAACTGCTCTACAAGGAACGCAAAGAGAGAGAGCGGATTATAGCCAGCTACAGGAAAAAGGTGGAGGAGCGCAAGGCCCAGGCGGAGAAAGTCGACAGAAGGGTGAGATAAACACAAAAGTTTCTACTGCGTGGATGTTTGGAAGCAGTCACCAACCTTTACTACCTTATATTTGTTCAAAATAAAACTTGGTGTGACGTTCTCTAGAATGAATAGATCTAAACTTTGCTGCCCGCAGGCTCAGAGAGGGACCATGCAGCCGGATGAACTGAGCAGCGAAGCCCAGCGCAGCACCACGAGAATGGCAGGTGAAGAGGAGAAAATCATCTCCACATTTGAGGAGGCCTTCCGACGGATCAAGGAGGCCACTGGAGTCACAAATATACAGGTATGAAACTAGAAGGATCCCCATACTTTAGATAGATATTTGATGTGGTAATTATCAGTGCTTACGCGTTCCTTTGTGTGTGTGTGTGTGTGTGTGTGTGTAGGAGATAGTGGAGCGTTTCATCTCACAGAAGGAGACACACCAGCACCTGGAGAAGCTGAAAGCAGAGAACGAGAAGGTCCTGCTGCAGCTGAAGGAGCAGAAGGAGCTGCAGAACCAGCGGTTCCAGGACATGAGCTACTCTGGGGAGGCGAAACTCTCCAGGTGAGATGGACTCAGACAGTACCAAGCTCTACTGAGCCGCCATTATCCATTAACCAGAAGGGTTAAACGCATATTTTCATGCATAGTATGCAGACAATCAAAATATGATGGTAATACACTTCATTTTTAAAACAATTATCAACTGACCCGCCAAACTCCTGGTCTATGAGGCCCATGATGAAAAGTCTAAATTGATTATAATTTTTTTTTTTAATCTCTATTCTGTTTTGACCCTAACCCTTTTCCTCTGTGGTTTAAACAGTGACCAGCAGACGCTGGAGGAGTGTGAGCAGCAGCTTCAGGCTGAACAGCAGAGGTGCGATGCAGCTAAAGAACGCCTGGACTGTCTGATCAAAACCCTCAGCACCGTCCGGGCCGGAGCGGAGCACCTGGCAGACAAACTTCAGCACATCACGCTGGTAAAAACTAAACCTACACTTCATTTCTTCATGGCTAAAGAACATTTATAGCCATTGTTGTGTTCTCCCTCCAGACCGAGGACCTGGTGGCTGAGGTGTCTCCAGACTCCGATGAGTTCGTGCTTCAACTTTTGACCCGATGTGAGCTGAAGCTGCAGCTGCTGCAAGAGGAGCTTCAGGGAAAAGATCAGGCTGCGATTATGAAGGAAATGGAGGAAGAGGAGGTGAGATGTAGCTACACAACAGGTTCTGGCGTTGGCTCGGGTAACAAAAAGTTATGTGATGCGTGCACGTGTGTGACGGCCGTGCTGATCACTGGTTGAGTCACTTCATTTGATCTTATTAACAGAGAGAACAGGCTGACACTAACTGACTAATTATTCCTGTTTCAAAACTAGTTTGTCTGATTGAGAGAACCAGTGAGCAAACGTTTCTAGGAATGATTTGTCAGTTAAGGTTCATAATGAGGCATGTCGAGCTCTTATTCAAGCCCCATGTACACAGTAATACTAATGAACGCAGCGTGGCTGAAAGCTGTTGTGCTTGCAAAGCTTATCTGAATGGAAAAGCAGCCATCAGAGCCACCTCAAGTGTTTGCTCTTGATTACTTAGGCCAAAGAGAAACTTCCCTGTTTGAGAACACAGAATATCAGAGTGTACCATAGGTACGAGCCCGTCTAACATTCACACATGACATTGAATGTTTTACCCTTAGCCGTTACAAGCCATAACCTTGTAACCTACGTAACTCTGAGCTGATAATTTTTAAAATCAGTCCGGCCTTGTTTGTCTGATTGGAACGGTTCAACTATGTTTGGCTATAAACAACCTGCACCTCTTAAAGTACTGTGTATATATATATATATAATTACAATTAAAAATAAGAGGCTGTTGCAAATTATAGGTTTGTTGATTTAAAAAAAATCATATTAAAAATGACATCTCCAAAAACAGCAGATACTCCCTGTTGAGAGGGTTTGATCGCTGAATGTTTTTGCTTTGAACAGTTTTTCATCCGGATCGAAAGGAAACTTCCAGCATACAACACGCGTGTCAAGCTGCCTGAGGACCAAAGACTGGACCCCTTCGACAACGGTGAGTTGGCACCTGTACACACACACACACACACACACACACACACACACACACACACTACCTTTGTCTTTGTTCCAAACTTTCCCTGCTTGCGTCTCAGAGGACGAGAGTGAAACGGACGAGGCCGACATCGTCTCTCGTGAGGCACTGAAGCGTCAGTCTCAGCTCATCATCGACTCCAAGTCCAAGAAGAAGCCCTGGAAGAAGAAGAAAGGAAAGTTCTGACCCAGCACCACAGTCAGGACCTGGTACAAGTGAAGTATGAACTCAGGTTTAGGACAAAGAGCATGATAAATATACACATATATATATATATAATTCCTACAATTCCTTATTATATCCATTGATTCCTATTATGATTATTGTGCATTAACAGTAGCTTTAAATATTAGTATATTTTAAGTAGATCAATGACTGCAAATAGAAAACTTAAATTATATTTTTTGACATGTTGAATATCACCATAGCAACGACACCAACTGTATTTCTGAGGTAATTTCTTAGACTCATTAATAGACGTGTGTGTCTGTGAAGCTGGTTACCTACTTGTTGTAAAGCTCAGACTGTTGTGACAACACTGATGTTCTCTAACATATGTCACTGTTGCACCAACATTGTCTCTCCACCTGTCACAGTTCAGAATGGTGCTCTCCGCCTCACTGGGAAACCCATTATAATAATAATAAAGAAAAACGTTTCTTTTACCATTTTATTCTATTGTCCTTTTTCGTTTACCGTCATCAGCTGTAAAGCATGTGACAGAAACAGGTAACATGTGCCAAAGAGGTTCCTCTGCCATTGTCCTGCTGAAACCTATTCATTGTGAGTGTAATGGGTTTGATGTGCTGAAAACCAACACCTGTGTCCTTCATTCATGGCTGAATTGCATCAAAACTGAAAGACGCTCCTGCTTTGTCCCGGTATAAAATATGATATAGCTTCATTCTTTGGAGACGTGCAGCAGCAACATGTGAGCTGTTTCTGCTGCGTTCATCATGTCAACGAGTGCTCGGCCTCTCACGGTAGCTTTTGTCTGAACTTAGGTGTCAGAACATCCTCACACCAAGAAGTATAACCTCTGTTTGCTCTCTTTTAATTTTCTGTATAACGAGTATGTCTGCAGCTGCAGCAGCAATGGAATGACTTGCAGAATGTAACCAGACAGACAACATTTGGCTGTGAACAAAAGCTCTTTGGCTCCATCACGACAATGGTGTGTGTGTATGTGTGTGCGTGCAAGCGTGTGTGTGTGTGCAAAATGTTGCAGGGAAGCTTGAAACTAGGGCAGCGTTGGTTGGAGATTAATCTGCAGTAGGATTCACGCCACACAATCACTTCTAATATTCAACTTTTTTTGTATTTTTTTCATATTGCACAACCTGTTGGGCTTGTGACGTCTTCAGATGAAATAAAATCGACATGTGACCTCCACATCTCCTCTAGTGTGTGGATGTGTTCAACCACAGTTATTTTAACTTCTCAGATTGTTTTAAGTTAAAGGATTGTTGGCGTCTTAACAAGGGGAATCTTGTATCTCACATGTAGAAAAAGTAAAGTGCTTTTGACTAATCGGCTTTAGAAATGGATTTACAGCAAAACACGTAACTGTATATTACAAATAATACGTATAAAAAGCAAGGAAAAGTATAAAAGTTGACCATTTGAGTTGAATCTGCCATAAACAGTGCAGAACACAGAAGACAATAAAAGCGTCAGACCAAGATGTACGAAATATTAAGCACAGCACATGAAACAGTTTGTGAGAAAGAGAACTCGATGACCTTTATAGGGGTCAAGTTCATCCTTCATGCTGAGCTTCACCCGATATTTTTCAGGTTAAAAATCCTGTTTATCAATATAGAATAAACGTGTGCAACATCAACAAGTGATCAGCATACACTTTTATTGGTATCTTATTTTTTTTTAAACTTTTGAAGCTGTTGACCAATCAGAAGGCGGAGGCGGCTCTGGCTGCTTCCTGTTGAATCGCTGGCAGAAAAAGCGAGTTTCTCCTCAACAACAAGTCCCACAGCTGCAGGGGAACACGCAGCGTGTCAGTGTCACACCCCGCAGGTAGGAGCCAAACCCCGCAGCCTGTCGGAGCCGCTGATTAGCGCAGCGTGCGCACTGGGAACGTGATTCTGCGTTTCTGCGTAACTGTAAAAAAAACACAAAACTGCGGGATGTGGCTCGGTGTTTGTAGATTAAGGTGAAAAAAAAAACGAAGGCAGATGATTCCACTGATGAGGGAGGAGAATTCGGCTGATGCGAAAATGCAATCAGAATGATTGCACATGATGATTCTCAGTTTACAGCCAAAAGGGAGGAGGAGGAGGAGGAGGCCTCTTTCCCGCACGCGGGCACGCACGCGCGCGCAAAGCATCATCGTCCACCCACAAACACAAAGAACAATCAGTCCTCAGTTTTATTTTCACACTCCGTGTCTACAAGTGCTGCAGCTTCCTCAGCATGATGCTCCTCACCAGGATTCAACCCGTTCAGGACGAGCAGCTTCACAGTAAGGGGCAGCCTGTTTCCCTTCAATTCAAGCAAATAGGAGAACTATCGCTTATTGAACTCTGATTGGTTTGTGTAGCTGTTGTATAATTCATGGTTGTATTGAACATCAGCCAGATGTAAAAGCTGCAGCTTATCCTAGTTTACATGTTTTCTTTGATTTCTTTTTCATACAAATAAATATATTGTAAAAACTTTAAAAAAGAGATTTTTTTCTATTTATATATTGATATATGCCACTCTATAGTTTTGATGGTTTATTGGTATATTTCATTAAGATATTTTATAGATTAACATTGTTTTCATCATCGTGTTGCAATGCTGAAGAAGTTCCACCCTTGTTCTGTTCTAGCACAGTAAATCTAATCATGACGTTTATTTTTAATGCTCAAATCAAATTACACTGACCCAGATTCTTCAGTCATTGTTTAACGGTTGCACAACGACAGGTTTTAAAACATTTTTTTTTTTCAAAAGAAGGAGCTTCGGTGAAGTAATGTGCCCGATGTGTTTTTTTTTTTTCTTTACGCCCTCCTCTCTCGACACGGACGAGGCAGCAGCAGGTGTGGGGGAGATCTGCTGACTTGTGTGTGTGTGTGTGTGTGTGTGTGTAGGCCTGGCGGCGTGACACGCAGTGGGCGATGAGGACCAGTCTTCCTGTGTGCGGGGGCAGCGATGCAGGGAAGCCTCGCGGCCTCCGCTCCAGGGTGGGCAGGATGAAGAGGCTGCTGTGGCTCAGGCCCGGTCCCTGCGTGGAGGTCCACTCGGACTCGGAGCCCGGCGTGTGGCTCAGGAGCTTCCAGTCGCTGGACGTGGACGGGCTGTGTGAGGTGAGCTGGGTTTCTCCCAAAAAATCAAGAAATGCCACGCTTTCTTAGCGCTTCAGTGTCCTAAAACCTCCACTTCACTTACATCTATTAACTCAACAGCCTACCTACAATATATAAACTAGAGTCTGGTTCGGGGTCCTGGAAAATTTTGTCTTTGTAGAAATCAAGTTGTTAAAACTCCCACTGAGTATTGTCATTATAGTAACTATAATATATAATTAGAGAACAAAGCATGCCTCTCTGACTCACTGAGATGATTAATTCCCTGCCATCGAGTTGATTTCATTTGACTGATTCAAGGATTCATTTAATTTCAGCACAATAATTCAGTATTAACAGAGCAGCCTCCACCGTGATGCTGAATATCATGTCAACAGCTCTGATTTTTTTAGTGTTTCTTGAACAAAATCAGGAGAGTAAAGGTGTTTCCAGACTGAATCTGACATGTCAGAGCCGAAGACTTGATCCTTCTGGGGATAAGACTGTTCTGAATTACTCGTCTGTCTGAATAGATGAATCAGCTTGTTTTTCATATTGTGATATTATGCAAAACAAGGCTGTGGTTCCAATGTTCAAACTCACACCGACCTTTTAGTATAGTGTGATTTTTATAATCACAAATTACACCTAGAATTCATGTTATATTGTATATTAGAATTATTATGAAGGAGTTGAAATATTTGCCTCCACATGCACTTACTCTGTACAAATCCCCAATTAAGAATATCATGGAACTTTTTTCTATCTTTTCTCTAATTCCCGTGAACTGTCACTTGCACAGATTGTAGATTCATTACACACCTTACTTTGTGTGTAATGATCTATGATCTATGACGGTGATGTTCTAATCTGCTGGAAAGGATCTCTATGTCGACGTCATCTCTCCTCTCCCTTTCTGCTCAACTTTTTTCATTCGCGCGATAAAAATCAACACCAGCAGCTGTTCAGAGTCGACTCTCCAGGGAACGTGTAATAATCTTGTGGGTTTGCCGTGTTAGGGGAAACCTTGTGGTCATGCAGAGTTTTGAGGAACTTCAACCAGTGTATATTCTCAGCTTCATCGTGTTCGCATGCTGTCACTTCTTCTCACGTGTTTAATTAATATTAATTGAGGTCTTTCCCGGCGCTGCAAAGAGACTCTATTGTTTTAAAAGAAAAAAAAAATAAGGGGCGGGCAGGGGGAGGCTTGGGGAACGTGGATTTTCAGTTCAGTGGCAGAAACTCATTAGTGAAACAAAAAGCTCATTCTTCCCTTTGAGCCTAAAGAGCATTGAACAGTCTGATCAAAAGCGTTGGAATCATGATGTGAAGCTGCCCGTCAGTTTTTCTCTGAATGTTTATAAAATGTTTCACAGAAAGCTCTTAATCCATATTTTTTTCTCTTGAGATTTAACCTCCCTTAAGTCATAGGGTTGAAGTTATTAATGCACATCCTAACAGACCTGTTTTACGTGGCGTTTCCCGGCCACACCGCCCTGACATCACGGAGCAGGAACTTCTGCTAAATCTGCCGTCTGAAAAAAAAAAAACTGTCCCAACTGGATTCTTCAGAGGCTTTGAGCTGCACATGTTCCGCTGTCACGCCGCCAGGGACTCGGCTTCTCGCTTCTCGCTGACAAATCTTTTCCCCGGGCTTTTTCTGGTTTAATCTCTTCCTGATAATCTATCGCTGGTGTTGCTGTGGAATGAAAAATGATCGATGAGGAGGTGTCTGGACGGAAACTGCTGGTCACCAGATATCACGGCACTGTCTCTGCTGCTCGTTCCTATAGAGGCGAACATTACATGCTCTATAACTCTCATTGTCTGCTTTAATTTAGATTTTTTAAAATTGATTTAACCAGGCAGATCAATTAAGACTCTGACAGGTGGAATATAAAGCATCAGACATTTCACTATAAGGCAAACGTGTCATTTGACCTTTAATCACTATGACCATTATTGGTATTATTTAGCTGGTATTAGAAGACATGATGATGCTACATGAAAGTTTACAGCAACATTTTCTTTTCTCACTTCATCTGGTGATTATGGTTTTTATCCCACAAGCATAACATTAAAATAAACTTAATCTATCAGGTCAATTAATACATAGCACAACATGGAGACATTTTATTACTGATAAGCGTCAATTCCTAAAAACACTTATAAGACATTTATGTAACAGACTGGACCACGAGATACTAAAAGTCTTTAAATTCCAGGCGTGCCAAACGTAGACAGTTTTAGAGTATGTATTGTCCTCCTTTTGATCAATTTAACGCTGCATATTTTCTTTTTAACTAATCATTCCCAGGAAAGGGAAACCTCATGATTATGATTTTTGAGGCTTAAAATAAATGTTTGAATGAACTGCTTGACACTGCTCTTAAAAGGACTGATTCATGAGAGTATTTTTTAATTTTATTTTTACTTGTTAAAAACTCATTCAGTTAAACAGTATGGTTTTGATCTCAAGTCTTTGGGTGATTTCAGGACTGAAATACCTACTTATCATTTATTTACAGGGACAATGGACAGTCATTGACTGTAACAACATTAGGTGAAAAGCTAAATTCCATCCATACCCCTGAGCAGGAAATCCAAAAAAGAATTATGACATAACTTTTAAGGATTTCAAGACTTCATTTGCACCTCTGGCCACATGAGTCAACACCTTGTGCTCAGCGTTCCTACGTAATATGGAAAAGTATGGAATTTGATTTGTGTTTCCGGAATATTGCTGCTCTAAAATATAAAATTCGGAACTGCTACACATACTAGCATAAGATATATAGAATATAGCATCACAAATAAGCAAATATTGCATATGTCTAAAGATTTGAGTTATCCAGTGACATATTTATTCTCCATAAGAAAGTTAATGGCTGTTTTCATCGTTATCATTTATCATTTTTTAATATTTTTGGTTCCTATGCATAGAAAAGAAAATCTCATTTTAATTATTCAGTTTGTTGAGGGGTTGAGTGTTTGAGATCTGGCATCTATGGTCTGATTGTTTTTAATTAATTAATTTTAAGTTTAATTTTGAAATGCAAAATGTGTAGGAACCCTGTGTGTTCTACACCAGCTGATGCTACTAGTGGTGCTGCTAATTATGAGTCAGTCAACTTGTATTTGTCACGTGAGCATCATATTGTGCAATAATACTCGTTTAAATGAGTAATGATGAGTAATGATGAGTAATTGTATTCTGGCAGTGGGATTCCACTAATTGCAGCTTAATTAGCATAATGTCTGATGCCGTTTCACCCGGCATCCTCATTGGCCAGAAACGTTAGCCCCGCCCATACCTGGTCAAGTAGCCCCGCCCACTGAGACTCATCCAGTCCCCGTGCTGCTCCGCGCTCAGTCCGGTTCTGGTCTCCGTGGAACCTCCAGCCGTCAACGATGACATTTCCACGTGTGGTTCAGACTGAGGTGGACCGTCAGAGTCCTTAATCCCGCCCGTTCTGCGGGGCTGAGTTGCGGGGCGCTGCGGGGCTGACTCGTCGCTTACAGGCAGCGGCTCTTTGTTTTTCCGACGCGAGATAAACATGGGGAAATGGCAATTATCGATGGTAGGTGTATAATCAGCCCCGTCTGTCTCTGTTACGCGGCTAATTCTGTCCTGTCTCTGGTTACCAGGGCAACGGCATAGATTTATTCTAATGGTTTAATTGGGAGCTGTGTTGACCCCGCGTGTGTGCGTGCGCGTGCGCGCGTGTGTGTGTCAGGCAGCAGATGTCTTTTTGTCTGAGTCTGTCATGTGATATCAGGTGTTTTCTAGCTTGTTTTCTGCTGATGTTGCTTGTGTCCCAAAACCAGACCTCATCTTATCAAGTATCACTGTGGATGCATCCTTGGCTTTCATTCACTAGAAATACTGTTACTGTGCTGATTTTAAAATGTTACTTCAAAAACTTATTATATATAATAAGACTTATTATTCAAATGTACTGCATGTATCAACAGTAAAAGTACTCAAAATACAGACTCTTATATTATTATAGGACGACACAAAAGCTATATTAATCTATCAATTAATAAAAAGACATAAATAAATTTGTTGTTTGGGTCATAAAATAGTGTCAAATGGTGATCACTGTTTTCCTAAAGCTGAATATTCAAACTAAAATACTGTCTTTTTGTCTAGAACAACAGTCAATTACCTACAATCCATCAGTTCACTATAATGGAAGCTTATAAAAAAAAACTGAAAATAATCGGATTTGAGATCTAAATTTAAAATATAAGTTGGCATTTAATCAACTAATCGACTGATCTATGCAGTTCTGGTATGTTATGTAATTTTTTGTGTAACTACAAACACTTGAGAAGAGTTTAATGTTGACGTTCATCAATGCGGAGCCAATCTTTGTGTAAATTAATATTAAAAGTACAGCATCATAAAAATGTATCATGCTTATATACATTGTGCATAACCCTTTAAAACAGCAAGAATATTAAACTGTTTTATGTTAGATCTTCATTTGATAAGTAACTAAAGCTGGTCAGATAAATATTGGAGTAGAAATTAAGATTTTTCCCTCTGAAATGTAGTAGAATGAAATAATAAGTGTCACCTCAAAATCGTACTTAAAGTATAGTACTTTGGTAAGGAGTTGTTACAATTGATGATAATGAAGGGAAACATGTTGCTGCTGTTCTGCTAAGTGTGTGTGTGTGTGTGTGTGTGTGTGTGTGCGCGCGCGCGCCTGTCTGTGCATAAACAAATGCAGTGAATGATTCTCTGGTTCATCATCCTCCGGTCAACAGCCGTCTGTCTGCGTCAGAGTTCAAGGATCGGTCGCGATCAGAATCTCAAGAATGAGGTTAATTGCCGTTGAGTTTGTCTGAGTTCGAGAGTTATCGCTGGTCACGAGTTACGGGTCAGTTTCAGGTGGATGGAAGTTCTCTAGTATCCGCACGGATTTAGAAAAATGTTCTGCTTGTGTAAACGTTTCCCCTTTTTTATGACGTCAGTCTGTTTTATAGCTAGCCAGAGGTCTTGCCAGATCTTGATGACCTTGCGTTGTCCCCCACAGGACCCGGTGCAGGAGTGGGGGGAGGAGGAGGAGGACGGGGCCGTGTTCGGCATCACGCTGCACAGGGAGCCCGTCCCGCCGGGCCCGGACCCGGCCGAGCCCCCCGCGGCCTTCAGCTTCGTCCAGTACCACACGGTGAAGGTGCGGCGGCTGAAGGCCGCCACCCTGGAGCGCCTGGTCACGCACCTGCTGGACCACGAGCGGCGGGAGACCGACTTCCTGCCCGTCTTCCTGTCCACCTACAGGGCCTTCACCTCCACCGGGACCCTCATCCAGCTGCTGTTCCAGAGGTGAGAGGGACACACAGAACCTTCTGGGGTGTGTTGAGCCGAGTCGGGTATAGAAACGGAGCAGCTCTGCAGAACCAGCACGGTAAATCCTGCTGGTTTACTCAGTTAGGAGTTTATCACGGTTGCCGCCCTGTTTGTTTTCACATGTGTAAATCAATACCACTCTCACATCTTTATGGCTTATGGCTTTATGGCAAACTTGGAAGAAGCTAAATTATCTGCTATAATTCTACTCAATGTTGGACCTATTGTACCAAAATACTAAAAGATATCATAACAGATACCAAAAAAATATTTTGTAAAGATTTCGGTTTTTGCAGTGTTAGTTTTTTTTTTTTCTTTTTCAGTCAAATTGAGAATAATTATCTAAAAAATAATACAATTTATTTACAAATGCTGTTCAAGGTGCTTAGACACAACATTAAAAACAATTTTAAAAAGAGGATCATTCTCAGTAATATAATAATATTGCAATATCTGTCAAAAAAAAATGAAATTATATATATATTTATATATTTTATACAACTCACTTTTATTGATTTAATTGATACAAGAACAACCACAAGTGAACAGGAAGAGGACAACAAAAGGGGAAAGAAAAGGAGGAGGGGGGAGAGGAAAGAAGTGAATAATAATAATAATAATAATAATAATAAAACAATGAATAATGGTAAAGAATAATATATATATATATATTTTTACTTTTTGACTTCTTCAGGCCTAAACCAGACTAGATATTTCCATCTCTACTGCGGCTCCATATCCACAGGACAGAAACGAGTCGTCCTCATTTCTCAGCAACAAACGAACATGGTGAATCTCAAGTGTCAAACTTCTTTTCAAAAGTTACTGGGACACAATCAGCTCTCTGACGCCCTCGTTATATAATTTCAGCTTTGCACAAAGCAAACTTCTACCGGCCGGTTTTAGGTTTCTGTGACGTTTCTGTGACGTTTTTTCGGTGATCAACACCGGCTGAATAAAAGCAGCCGGCACCTTCCGTGGCTACGCCCTCCGCCGCCAGCGACTCACCTTCACCTGAAACGGAGCTTGAGTTCACAGCGTTCAACGCAGCGTTCACTTCCACTAAAGAATCACCTGCAGGAATCTTCTCAACTAATACATTCAGGTGCTGCGTTAAAACAGCCTGCTGTTTGTAGATATTTAACACACACACACACACACACATCTTTGCTGAAGCACGACTCGTGTCTTTCTGCGTGAAACCGTGGCCATTAGCGCTGCAGATTTGATTTATTGTTTGTCAAACAGCCGCCCTCATATCTGCGGTGCTGATGGCAACAGGCTTCCTGTGAGCGTTGGTGAGGTCAGGGTCAGGTCAGCGTGGGAAGTGTGTTTTCCCTCCGTTTGACTCGCAGCATTTTGCTCTGTTGAAAGCCCGTTCTGTAGCATGACAATTTCTATATGAATTATGATGTAATATTCTTAATGTAGATATTCCTCCATTCAATGTGATCTATTTCATAAGAAAACATAAGAACAATTACAGCAGTAGGCAAATACTGATTCAATCAAGCGAGACACGTTAATGGTAAAGAGAAATAATTAAACTCATGTGGTTGTATCACAGGAATGTAAGTGAGAAATGGGTGAATACATTCACATTTTAGAGCACATTTTAAGGAGACAGGGTTAGTTATAAAAATGCTGTTATTCTATTTAATGTCACACTCAACTCTTTTCCTGTTATGTAATGTCTTACAGGTGGTGTAATGTATTATTTCTATCCTGTGCACACATCTGTCCTGAAGAAGGGATCCTCCTCTGTTTTTTCCTGAGATTTCTGCTTTTTTTTTTTTCTCTCCCCATCAAAGTGTTTTTTAGGAAGTTTTTCCTTGTATAATGTGAGGGTGTGAGGACAGGGAAACTGTAAAATCCATTGAGGCGAATCTGTGATTTATGATTTTTTTGGCTATATAAATAAAATGGACTTGACTTGACCTGTGTTTCAGTTACGTAACGTATGTATATGCACACGGTGCCTTTACTGAAGCTTGACAGGTGGTGGAGGTTTCTGGCTCCACTCTCAAGGCCTCGGCGTCTGTGGGGGATTCACAGTGTTGCAGGACATTTCCACAGGATCCCGTTTCCAGGATGGTTCCTGTCGTCACCTGGTTACCGTGTTGTTTATCGCTCGGCGTGCTGATATCTTTTTACATTCGGCTGACAGATAATCGTGTTTGCCTTTTTTTTTTTTTTTTTTCCTCACAGAGATGACTCAATGGCCAACCTGGATAACAACGTCTGCCCGCGCAGGTGAGTGCAGTCACGCCATGTTTGTTTGTGTTATGCCGTCAGAGGGAAGCTCCATTTGATAGTTGAGATTAATCGGGCAAAGCCGAGCCTTCTTCATCAGCTTCTCAGCTGTATATAAATAATACTGCCGTATTAACCCTTCTCCTGGTGGCCCCTGCAGCCCCTTACCCCCAGTGATCCGGCTGTGGCTGGAGGAGTACAGCGAGGACTTCCACGAGCCGCCTCAGTACCACGCCCTCCGCGTTTTGTGCGCACACTTGCAGCATCGGATCTGCTTCAGACGCCTGGCTCACGCCGCCGAGAACCTGCTCAAGAGGCTCCAGGAACAAGGTGGGGAGGGGGTATGAAACCTGCAGCCGTCACGCCAGCTACTCTGTGCACAAGCGCCTTCCTGATTACATCAGGGCACTGTCTGTTTTATACTCAGTCTTATGTGTGAGCAGTCATGCATCTTCTTATGGGTCAGTGACAAATCGTGTTTGGAAAGATGACACTTAAAAACTATTTAAAATACAGTTTTAAGAAGTATTCATCACGTACGTGTGTTATATTTGTTTCTTGTCATCTAAATCTATTTGTATCATTGTCTTTTATTCATATATTTATTTATTTATTAGAAATATTTTTCTTTTTTTGACACAAAATTTCAAATAGTGTAAAAGAATGATACATTTTATCATATTGAATCCACCTATAATACAAAACTAGTTGATAGCATGTGTGTTTAACTTTTTAAAACTTTTTTATGAGAGTTAAACTATCTGGTACCAAGTTTTTAGGGTTACACCACATTACAGTTTGTCCCTTATTTCTAGAATCACACCTCCAGGTTATCAAGAATTTAGGCTATAGTGTTCAGTAGTTATATCATTGTTAACATGATGATGATGATGCTTTAAAGTGTGACACATAGTTGCGTGTTCGTGTCCTATCGAACAGCTTGGTCATGTCATCCATGATTCTCTGTGTGGCAGATTGCAGCCGATCGGCATCAGAAAACAATGAGTCGTTGCAGCAGGACGACATGGATCAGGAGGACGGAGGGATGGCGTCCAAGGGGGAAGACAAACACGACTTTATGGACTTCACGGAGAGAGACGTGGCGGAGCAGCTGACCAGATTGGACGCTGTAGGTTTTAGGGTTGGGCCACATTTAGAAATCCAAGATTCATACATTCATACAGATCATTGGGAAAATCAATCCTGTCTTCATCTTAAAACGGAATTTTGTTGCAGTCTGAGGTTGAAAGTAAATGAGATTCTGGCTCTGAATCTGTGTTTCCCGCAGGAGCTGTTTGTCAGGGTGGTTCCCTTCCACTGCCTGGGCTGCGTCTGGTCGCAGCGCGACAAGAAGGAGAACCGCAACCTGGCGCCCACGGTGCGCGCCACCATCTGCCAGTTCAACGCCGTCACCAACCGTGTCATCACCTCGCTGCTCTGCCCCCCCTCGCCCAGCCCGCCCACCTCCTCCCCCGTCTCGTCGCCCGGCTCGCCCTCGGCCTTCCTGTTCCCCTCCACCGCCCCCAGCTCGCCGCGCGTCCCGCACACGAGCCCCGCCCACAGGGCGCGCATCATCGAGCGGTGGATAGCCATCGCACAGGTCAGGATTAAAACCAATTGATGTAAATGAGCATTCATTTTATCAAAGTGGTGCTTTTTTTAAACATTTTATTTGTTTTCTCTGCAGGAGTGCAGACAGCTGAAGAACTTCTCCTCCCTGCGGGCGATCCTGTCCGCCCTGCAGTCCAACGCTGTGTATCGCCTCAAGAAGACCTGGGCCGCTGTCAGCAGGTCAGCGAACGACGTCCAGATTACTTGTTTCATTTTCTTTTCTTGATTTAATCACTTTAATCTTTTTTTATATGCATAATTATATGTGCTGCATTTTCATGCTGTATTTGACAGACAGTAGAGACAGACATGTATGGGCGTTGTGTGATACGCGCCCTAATCGGGGCGCCCTTATTTATCTCCATGCAACTCGCACCATGAAGTCTCGCTTCAAGGTTAACAGTGACTTTACAAAACAGCGGCGTCTCATTGGGTTGAATGTGTCTGGTTTCAGGGAGAGCACGGCCACCTTCGACAACCTGTGCGACACTTTTCCCGACGAGAACTGCATGCTGACCAACAGAGAGATCCTCGTGGAGGTAATGCTATGAATCAGAAACAGTGTGGTTCCTGCCGGAGACGTGTGCATGATTAAACTTTACCGGCTGCACATTTTCACAGCACTAAAGCAAATAGCGACTGCACTTGAGTAAGAGTAATTTACATTACTCTTACATAACGTTTATATCACCTGCACTCTCACATTTACAGTACACCCTCAGTCACCCCGTCTCTGCTCCGCGTCCTAACACTGAAACTCAAGTCTTTGGAAATGACCTTCTGGTTCCCCGTTTAAATAAGATGGATGTGCAGAGCTCTGTTTCTCTGCCTTAATTATACATTTTTTTCAAAAGTTCCCTCCTCCGTCTCACTCCGAGCTTTTGATGGAAATGGTTTAGATTCTAACAGTTCACATGACGGTGGCTGTTCGTCCCCCTGACGCAGAGAAGGAATAAAACCTGACGTGTGTGCAGCCGCTCCCACATTTCCTGGTTTACTGGCCTGGCCGTATGAGCGTTATATATCACCATATATTCCCTGTATTTAACCATTTACGTTGGGATCAACAGCAGAGCAACGTGTTCACGACTTCAACAGCTTATCAGTTTTCATGCCATGTTCCGCATGTCAGTTTGTTGGTTTCTGTCCTCAGAGCCTGGACGTGGGCGTGGTGCCTTACCTGGGCACGTACCTGACTGTCCTCACCATGCTGGACACGGCTCTCACCGACAACGTGGAAGTGAGTACAGATAACCCGTCTGTTTTAGTTTATGACGAGTTTGATTGTGATCTAACACCAGTTCTTTCCTCTTTTTCCTAAGGGCGGGCTCATCAACTTTGAGAAACGCAGACGGGTACGTGTCGCCTCCTGGTGGCGTTCTGTGGAAAATTCAGTGACTGCGATTCTTAATTTCCGAACATCCCCTGTTTTTTTACTCATCGGGAGTTTTAATCTGTTCCAGGAGTTTGAGATTCTGTCTCAGATCCGTCAGCTGCAGGCGTGCTGTCGTCACTACAGCCTCCCGGTCAAACCGCAGGTCAGCGGCTGGCTGCAGGCACACACACTCCTCACGGACCAGGAGAGGTGAGACACAATCAAGACATTTTTTTTTTTTTAAATCTACTGGTGTCCGTCTCCTTACTCTGGATATTCATTTTTTGTTATGATCTAAAGCTACGAGTTGTCTCGTGACCTGGAGCCTCCTGTTGACCCCTGCCCCAGCTCCCCCAACACGTGGAGCCGGTGTCTGCTCACCAGGAAGCTCGCCTCGTAAGTGTGTAAACTACCTCTACTCTCCTGAATATAGGTCTGCATCAAAATACACATTTAGTTTAATTTATACACATGCAGCTAATATTAGGTACTATCAGGTCACAGGACTTAATAATTACAGAAAGTTTATTCTCTTGCCAGAACTGTTGGCTGTTCTTTTTAAACGTGTATTTTTGTGCTAGGTTGCGGACGTCCAGCGACAGCGCCCTCAGGAAGACCCACGCCGACCAGATCAGCGTGTCGTCCTCCGGCTCCAGCAGCTCGGACATGGAGGATCTCCCTCAGCCCTCGCCGCTCCGACTCAAATTCAAGGTGTGTACGATGGAAAAGAGTCTGATCCAAGTGTCCGGTCAGTGCAGGTAAAGGTGATGCTTTGGAGTAGCCCAGTCAGTCCTTTCAAGCAAAAAATTGTCTGTGTGAACCCAAACTTTTGAACGTATTGGCAACCGGAGCTTAATATTAACGTTGCTTCCCCTCCCCCAGTCTCTGTCCGGCTCCCTGCACAACGTCGCGGAGGATTTCTCCTCCAGCACCATGTCCTCGTCCTCCTCTCCCAGCCTGTCCGGCTCCTCCTGCAGCTCCTCCCACCCGGACCTCAGCTCCTCGTCGCTGGCGCTGAGCCCCGACTCGTCCTGCCCCGGCTGCTCGCCGCAGGCCGCGCTGCCCGTCTACAACAAGCAGGTGGCGGACTCGTGCATCGTCAGGGTCAGCGTGGAGAGCGTGAGCAACGGGAACGTCTACAAAAGCATTCTGGTGAGCAGAAGAGCAGAGTATTTCTCAATGAATTGACCCCTTTTTATGTGGAAGGAAAACTGTTTACTCTATATTATTAAAATGTTTCTGCTTAGTTAGAACTCATGCACTCTGAAAATAAAATCTAGTTAAACCTACATGTGTACTCTGATATGAAATGATAGAAGTCAAGAGTGATTCTGCATGCAGAGTTGCACTATTTTAACCAGGGTTGCAACCAACCACTATTTTGATAGTTGATTAATCTATAAATGAAGCATTGGCAAATAATATAAAAGTTTGAAACTAACAGATTCATGGACTAGTCGTTGCTAATCTAAGTGTTTTTTTTTTTTTTTTCTGCAGCTGACCAGTCAGGATCACACGCCCCAGGTGATCCAGAGAGCTCTGGAAAAGCACAACATGGAGGACGTCAGCTGCCGCAACTTCAGCCTCTACCAGATGCTCAACACTGGAAAAGGTGAAAATCTCCTCAGGCAGAACATTAACACCAGAACTGTCATTTAGTGCTGAAAATGGGGGGAAAAAATAATCTGCCTCATGCAAAACCACTGTGACTTTTTCATATAAAGGTTTTTAATCCTATGAAAGAACTAAATGAACACTAGATGATATCACATTACACCATTACTTAATAGCAGAAAAGTGGCTTCTGCGATAGATCAGCAGTCAGTACATTTATTGTAAAAATAAAAAACAACTGGGTATGACTTGTATTTGACTGGATCTTGTGTGCAACACTAGCAGGCTTTTAATTTGAAACAATGGATGCAGGAAGTGGAGACTGGTGAAGTTACACCAGTCGTCACTCCAGCCCAGAAAATAAAGAAAAGCAAACATCCTTTAGCATCCTTCACTAAACCATACTGCAGATCATCTGCAAAATGCAAATGCAAAAATTCTCAACTTCCCCCGCCTCATTCCGTTGTTGTTCCCGCCCCAGAGCTGCAGATCCCCGACAAAGCCAACGTGTTTTACGCCATGTGCACCACGGCCAACTACGACTTCGTCCTGCGGCAGCGCTGGAAGAGCCACGGCCGCCACGCGGGCTCGGCCTCCAGCCCCGGAGCCCAGCCCCGCGGCCGCCACGCCAAGTGACGCAGCGGCACCGGGATGGATCAATCTGGGGATGTTTGCGGGTCCGGTCGACGTGTCGGATCCAAGCGTGCAGCTCTGCCACGGAGCGACCAGGAAAACTAAAACGTCGACATGTAGAATTCACCAGGAGTAAATAAATGCACAAAATATCACGGACTGTGAAGAAGAGGAGAGAAACAAAAGAGACTCGTGGCAAAGAAAGACAGAAACAAATGAGGACTTGTAGAGAAATATAGAATTTAGTAATTCTCTCGCTGCATCGTTGGATCAATGAACCACATTTTACACTGGACCTGGTTTTGCTTATGGACACTCTTGTATTACTGAGCACAAATGCACATTACACGTTGTTTTGGAGGTTTCAGTGCTGCTAATCAGAAACACGAGGAGGCTGTGTTCTCAGGACTCTACGAGCAGAACCTGATGAATCCAGGAATGTCAGCATCTGGGACTCGGATCAGATGTGAGGGCGAACGAGGGGAAAAAAAAGAAGCGTCCGGTTTCTCAGAACTAAATGAAGGAAAACGAAGCGCGCTGCAGAACGAGAGCCAAGCGGTGACCGAGGCCTCTGAGAATTTATGTGAGAGTCAGTGAAGTATTTTGTCATATTTTAGTTGAGGATTTAATTATTTTTAGTATAACTTAATGGAATTTTATCAATTTAAATTATTAAAATCATTTCAGTATTCAGCTTTTAGAGCAAACATATCATGAAAACTTGTTCGTTTCTGTTTCCTTTTCTTTTTTTTATGTTTCCGTTCATTCAGTCTTAAAAGCTTTTTTTCATTCATAAATATCCTGCCCTTGTTTATAAGCTAACTTTCATTTTAAATGAAGATTTATTTCCAGTCTGCTGCTGTCGTCAAATGAAGGAAATATTGTGCGTGAGCATAATGTTAAATATGTTTATTTGCTGTGTTGTTGCCAGGGTTTAAAGCCCAGCTGATATGTCGTATTCAAAGGTGCGAGTCAGGTCTTTTTACTTAGAATGAAGGTGAATCCGGTCTCTGCCGTGGACTAGTGGAATATAGTCGTAGCGTCGCTCTACTGCTGAAACTATGGACGAGACGAGTGTGAAGAAAGCTTCTTGTAAGTGAAAATGAAAACGTGTCAGTAAGTGAATGAAAGATGAAATATTAGAATCTCAGTGATGTGAAATCATCCACATAACTACCAGGCAGCTTTGGTGCAACTACCAATAGTTAGTATTGATGTGAGGGTATAGACACACACACACACACACACACACACACACACACTGGGGAAGAGGCTTTTGCATCACTGAGTCCAGCTTAACTTTATGAATGAGAATTCTGCCACTTTATCATCATCATCATCTCAGCTTCATCATGTTTTAAAATGGAAGTGGATTTGTTTTGTAAAGTTTTATGTGTTCTAATATTTTATTTCAGACAGATTTTATTATTAAAGTTTAATCACTCGCTGTTATAATTAGTTTAAATGTCTAACAATAAAGCTACAAAGTGATGCAGAGTGTGATTCCTTTTATTCTGCCGTACTACTTTTCAAAAAAAAGTGCTACAACTGCTAACGCACATTCACAAAAGAGAGAGAGAAAAAAACCAAATTAATTCTTACACAAACATTTGATTCTTATGAAGGTAGGAATTTCTTTTTATGATTCCTCACTGATCCAGTTTTTTTTTCTCCTTTTATTTTGGTTTTATTTTTTATATTCATGTTTCTTCTATTCTTGTTCTTTTGTCCTTGTATAAAGTACTTTTTATGAATAAATCTACTGTTTTATTATTTCAATCATCATTAATTTACAGTATTTATGCTCAAAAGAGAGACATTTCATGAAGTTTATATAAATAAAAAAATATATTTAGACAAAAATGTATTTATATAAATCTCTTTTACCTTACATGATCTTAATGTTATATATAAATATTCGTATTCTGTCTGCTAAAAAAGAGCGAAGGCTGATATTTGGATTGACAGAACATGAAATCTTCATATTTTGTCTTTTTTTTTTCCATCTGTCCCTATCCATTCAAACCTGTGTATCCAAAACTTTTTCAGATAAACTGGAGCATTCATTTCAACTTTTTTTTTTTTTATTATAGTTTCAAGGTTCATAAATATTCTTTATACATTGAATCTTCTCCTTGCGATGTCACAAACAGGAAAATCAACCTGTTTCTAATATTACTCCTCTGGTTAGAGTCAGTTTACTGCAACAATCTGGATGAACATGATGCTAGCAGGAACCACTAGGTGGAGCTAGACGCTCATTTTAAACACACTGTTTTTGTCCTGTCTCCCTCCTCCGCCTCCTCCTCCAGGTTCCACTGAAACACAAACAACTGGTTTATCCTTCAGTCTGCACCGGTGACCTACATTTTGGCCGACGGTGGCGAAGCGAGTTTAAAAAAAACGGATTCGGTGGAAACGGCAGCTGGAGATATGCGGCCGTAAAAACAAAACGCAACACAGATGTGGATAACGGCAGGAAAAGTGCAGCTGAAACACAGAGATGAGCCTCTGCCACTGCAAGCTTAAAAAATGATAAGTGAGGTCAGAGGTCACGGCGGCAGGTGTGTGTGTGTGTGTGTGTGACCTGTCTGGCCAGTTCTGCCGCTTGACGTCTGAGCTAATTTACATATTCTAAACACACACACACACACACGCACATTCTCTCCACTCACACTCTTGTTGGTTGGAGTAGGTCAAAGTTCTTCGATGTGTCTTTATTTCCTCTTCCCTGCTTGTTGTTTTTTTTACAATTATATAACAACCTGTGTGTGTGTGAGCTTCTCCATCGACACCTTTATTGTTTACCTGACAGTTCAGCCAAGAACAGAACAATGGATTTTTACTGCCAGAGCAGATAAAGCAGAGATCACCTGATGCTCTAAA
The DNA here is from genome assembly GCA_036785175.1 of Eupleurogrammus muticus. Classification (NCBI taxonomy): domain Eukaryota; kingdom Metazoa; phylum Chordata; class Actinopteri; order Scombriformes; family Trichiuridae; genus Eupleurogrammus; species Eupleurogrammus muticus. The sequence continues at coordinate 25,114,560 of JAYKQN010000003.1, forward strand.
TCTAACTTAGAGGCTAAAGTTGAAGTGAAGTGCACTTCACATTGTAGAAAAACAAACATAGGTGTTGTGTTTGATCTCGTTGCTACTGTAAATAGATGGATCACATCAGTCTGATCTTGTGAAGAACAATACAGAGCATAAAAGAGAGAGAAACGGCCCATAAAACAACTCTATGGTGAGAATTCTATTCACGCGCTGCATCATTTACTAAAACCTAATACGATGAAAACTGATACTTGTGAAGTAAAAAGATCCTATGAATTCATCTGTTTGTGTTTTTCCTGACTGGAGCATTCCTGCCGGAAGCGAACATGTGTTTGTGTTTTGGAGGAATTATTTGATTCGATGCATGTTTGCCGAGTTTCGGTCGACTCGGTGTGTGGCGTCGGAGCAGTTTTCTGGGCGGTTTTAAAGAAATAAATGTTGGTGTTTGGTTTACAACGCATGATTCTGAGCATGAAATTTTGCCGACTGCCTGTTAAAAATTCAGGACAAGCCGCTCAGAGGCAACACAGATCAACACACGTCAGGTTCCTTAAACTGCTTCGCTGCAAACAGACTCATCTTTCATACGTGTGCTTATTTTGCCTGTGACCACCTGTGCACCATTACCCAGTGACGCTCCTCGTCACATGTTCCCCTCACCCTGAACCTGACAGCTTCTATTACATTAAGACATTTGTGCATCAGTCTGCGAGCCAAAAGCTAAAAAAAAAAAAGAAGAAGCAGATATAAACAAGCCGAGGGCTGTCGTTTTCTTGACTTCTGGTCGTAGCCCCTCGTTGTCCCCCGCTGCCCCGAGGCCTCGTGGATAATTGAGTCCTAATGAGATCCAGTGTGCACGGGCCCGCTTCCCCCAGATGAACTTGCCCCGCACAGACCTCTCAATCAAGCGACAGGCCGCACATTCAAGCGACTGGTGTCATGTGAGAGCCCAGTACAAATTATTCTCCATTCAACCCGAGATGACACACACAGAAGATTTACTCTGAAACCACTGGAATTAGATGTACTCCATGGAATGTTTGGTCTGTTTGATGGCTGACACGAGGCCAGCAGTAAAAATAAAACCAGCAGTAGTATTGGTTTAATAGTAGCAGCTCAGACAGTCTGAGCTACTAAAGCAGAACTCAGACCGTGATGCAAACATTTGTTTGTGATCTGAATTATAAAAAGTCAATGAAGAGATGATGAGGATGAAACAGCAGCGCAGTTTGAATCATAAAACAGCTCCTCCGAAGCTGCTTAGGTGTTTTTGATCTGCTTCAAAAAACAGGCATGTGACAATCATGCAGATTGGGTAGAAAACTGCGTGGCACTGTGAGCGCTTTGTAGGAGAATAAAATATTTCAGGTCACACTCATGACCGCTGAAATGTGGCGGTTTAAATTCATTATGCCGCTGCACTGCCACTGATTCATGTTCGATGATTCATGTGTGCTGCAGTCATCTGACTCGTTGGTTCCGACCGCACCGTGGGAGACGCAAAGGGTTTGGCAACCGGTTGTCAGAAATGTGGGCGTGGCCTGTTTGGAAATATACACAGAACTCATGCATCTACAGGTAGAAATATGAAGCATTAAATTAAAGAAGCAAATGTACTCACTCCATAATTGACCACATGGTGGCGCTATTTGCACAATAAGTAATGTGGTTAATGTGGTATACATATATAAAACATAAAATGTATATAATATACTACCATAATTTTTTCTTCAAACTGATTTTGTTCCATCTAACCTGCTATACTGTTTTCAGCTTTACTAACATAATTGCAAAGTGATTTTCTAATTATCCATTAGCTTCTGATGCAATTAGCAACCACAAAGTACCATTAGAACACTGGTGAAATAGGCCTCTATACACCTATGTAGATGTTGCATGAAAAAAACAGACATTTGCGGTTAGAATAGTCATATATATATATATATATATAGTTCTTTCTCTTTAAGAGCTGCAGGTAGAAGCTTGAGAGGAGCTAAAACTTTTACTTAAAAGCACATATTTATCTTGTTTGGGACATCACATCTTCAAATAAAACCCAAGAGATCTAAACAATATGAGACCTTTAAATTGATCTATTTTGTTTTGTGAATCTTACAAGCATCAATAGCGAGATAACACACTGAAGGATTTCCACACTTTTGTCCTCCAGAAAAAGCGCCGCTTCAGGTGTTTTTGATTTTCCCCACTGACTTTTCAGAATAAGCTTCATTGAAAAAAAAATTACAACACTTCTGCTAAAAATGATTGGATGCATTCATGCACTTTCACATACACCATGAGTAGCGTCTCACACACACACACACACACACACACACACACACACACTGTGATTCATTTAGTACTATACATTTAGTCCAAAACCCTACACACACACACACACACACACACACACACACACACACACACAGCTGTGTCCGTGACTCCGCCTGCTTGTATCACTGATGTATATGAGTCACATGTCTGCTGTTCACTCAACTGGGAATAATAACCAACGACTAATCACAGATTAGTGTGTGTGTGTGTGTGCATGTGTGTATGTTTGTGTGTGTGTCTGTGTGTGTATGTGTGTGTGTGTGAATGTTTTCCTGCATGTGAGGCAAAAGCTTCTGTGTGAACGTGTTTACAATAAAACGTCATGTGATATGAGCAAGTGTCCGCTCATCATGTATGGGTGAATGTGTGTCTTTGTGTGTGTGTGTGTGTGTGTGTGTGTGTGTCCCAGTCATGCACAGATGTCAGTGAGACCAGATCTGCGCTCATACAGTAACAGAAACATATTTCTCTCATGTCGGGTCGTCTTGTGTGAGCTCTACAGTATCGGGCCTGTGCCGACAGATGGGAGAAATGGCTGAGACTAATCTAAAAGAGGTTAATCCATTTATTAACCACCAAGAAGGAGCGTAGGTTACCTCACTCTCTGAAGCTTCAACATGTTCCATCACCTTTGGCTTATATGGAAAAATGCAGACTGTGCATTATTTGTGATGAAACAGCAACATCATGCATGCGCTTCAGATAATCAGCTGAAGCTCAAACTAATATATAAGACTTCAGCAATCAGGTGTATATGTTCCAGATTCACAGGCTTTTAAGGATAAAAATATCCCTCGTGTTTCCTCGTAAAGTTTCAGAGGAGCTGAATCGAGCGACAGTCGCACAAGGAGGTCATTTTATCCTAAAACAACCATGAATGTGGACGACAGTGACTTGATTAGTCAAACCCAGACTGCTGAGACCTCAGATAAACTTAGATGGAGCAAAGATTGCACCTTTAGTTACTTAGAGAGGGGATTTCTACAAAGGCTGAGCTTGAAAAACATGTAAACGTCTACTTTAGGAAGTTTCTAAAATGATGAGATGCTGTTATAATAGTTACACACACATAGAAATACCTACAACACCTTAGAGGGTTGGTTCATAGGAACCATGTTGAAACAGGTTTTTCTTGTGGTAATTATTCCTCCTGTTTATATTGGTCATAAGATACTATAGAGCCAAATAGATGCAATGTGCACGTACTAAATCCACATTCCTCATTTTGAGTTGTCTGAGTTAGTCAAATGAAGTGGATATTTTACATAGTCGATTTACAATCTTTAAATAGTAAAAACCTCCCTCCTTGTGTCTCGGCAGACAGTGTTTTCCTGTCCAGCTGCAGGGAAAAGATAAAAGCAAAAAGAGGGAATTAGTCACTGGAAAGACCAACTTTAAAATATATTGACTTGATTTGATTAAAATGCTTTATATTTCCCTAAAATAAACGTTTTAAATACATTTTTGCATTGAAATAAGCTTGTGGATTTAGTTCCCCATCACTTATGTTGTAAGTGCATTACATAAGCACCTATAATGGTTGGCATGAACAGCAATGAAAACCTATGGAAAAATAATAGTGTTCATTAGGGCTCATTAGGAAACTTTGAATCTATCCTTTAAATGCAAAATTATTTATACACAACCATCAAATACAAGAATCCTTTTATCAGAATCTATTTGTTAACTCCTGTTTGCTTCATAAACATATTCAGCTTGTCTTTCAGTCATTTCACTTTCACTTTCAATAAAACAGGAACTTTAGAACAACTACCGAATGTCCAGAATCTCCCCAACATGGCTGCTTCCAAAACAGGTGAATAATTTAAATATACAGTTTGAATATTTTATTGACATCAGAGGAACACTACATACCTGGAACATATTGGTTCAAATCCAGTTTTAAATAAAAGTCTACTGCCTATTTAACTTGAGAGGTGGGATACTACCTGCATTTCAAACCACTTACACTCACATCATACAGCAGTTGTGATATGTTGTTTCTAATAAAATACACCTTAATTATTATTAAAGAGTTTGATAATCAAAGAGCAATTGGGCTTTAAAATGCAAAATAAAGAAAAGAAAGTTTTGCAGCTGTCAGGCTGTTTTCTACCTGCAAAAAAAATAACGGTATACATAACGTAGGTTTTATTACTTAAGTTACTGAAGCAGATACCTAATGTTTTAAGCTTTAAAGAATGTTTTCATTTCTCTGTTTATATTTAGAAAATGATTTGTTTCTGACCCGAATTGGATTGAGATGATGTTGAAAAGTTTCCATGTGGCATTCTGTGAAGGTAACAAAAACCTGTTGTGAAAACAAGTCCAGGAAAGTGACAAATTCAACAGACAGATGACAAAGTCAGAGACGCCAAAAGAGGGTATCGTTATCCACACCTTCCATTTGGAGACACACACACACACATGCACACACATATACACACACAAACACACGCACACACACACTAGGCCACTTCCTGTAGCAAAAGATATGGTAATGGGACCCAAGTGTGGTTTTGCGTTGCATAACAGAGAGCTGATTCATCTCTCTTCTTCTCTTTCTCTCTTTCTCTTTCTCTGCACACACACACACACACACACACACACACACACACACACACACACACACACACACACACAGTAATTCCTAGTGCCCTACTTTCATTTCCAGAATGCACCGCTTTCTTGTGGCCTATTTTTACATTGAGCTTTGAATGCATCAGTATTGTATATATATGTGTGTGTGTGTGTGTGTATCTGAACTGGAGCTGGTATTCACTGTTACACATCTATATCAGTCCACACACACACACACACACACACACACACACACACACACACACACACACACACTGACCTATTTTAGAGTGCTGTGTAGGGCAGAGGCAGCAGGGATTCAATGGGTCATGACAGGCAACATAACTCTACTGAACCAAACATGTTCAACAGAGGAGTCACCTCCCTCTTCCATATATATATATATATATATATATATATATATATATATATATATATATAGTGAAAGCCACCTGAAGTTTATTAATAGCTCTTATATAACTCACTGAGGGAACTTGAGACTCACAATCAGCCGCTATGTGCAGTCATGCTGGAAAGTGTTAAATAATTGATTTGCCGCATTCCAGATATTTATTCTTCACCTAGATAACGTCTCGGTAACTATTCATGTGTCTAATGTTACGGTAATATCAGGCGTTAAACTGAAACCTAACTTTGTTCACGCTTAGCAGCTTTTTTGATTTATCTTCCCCGCGGACACACCGGAGCACAATATGTCTGGTCCGCATCAAATCCAGACCTGACTGACCTTTCAGGGCATGATTTTTTTTTACAAGTAAATAACTTGTTGTTTTATTTGACATGATCAGCAAATCGTTTCTTCTGACTTTTTACAAAACTCATTATGTGGAATTAAAGGCGCATTCAGCAGAGATTTCTGCAGTTATTGAAGCTATTTTTCATATGCTCAGTCTGATAACTGCACAGGCAGCTACAATGACTCTAAACCTGAAATACAGACACACACACACACACACACACACACACACACGCCACTAGGCGACTTCCTGTAGCACAAGGGCACAAGATATGATAATAGGACCCAAGTGTGGTTTATGTTGCATAACAGATGCTCCCCAGCTTCAACCTCCCTCATACCCCAGCCCTGCATCTCCCTGTGCTGCTGACCTACATACTGCAGCATCCCCGTTACATAACCAGCCCATGCTGTTGATCTCTGCAGGCAGCCGGCCTCCCCTCTCTCTCTCACACACACACACACACACACACACACACACGCTACCTAACTCTGACCTTCAGGTCCGCATAAGCATCCTCACTCTGTATAAATTACCTAATTAATCGCTAACCACCATAATTGTCTAAGTCATATTTAAAGGGTTAGGAATTTTCATTTTCAAAAAATGTCTAAGTCAAAGAGATAATTTAGGCAGTTATTCTGGAATGAGCATTCCGATTACTGCAGATGACCTGACGTCATGGTGAATCAGCAGTTACAGTCAGGAAAAATCTCTCTGTTCAGCTAAAATATGATATGTGCAATTATCCTATGAGGCTATGGATATGTAATATAGATGTATGGGAGAGAAAAAACTGAGACCAACATATTAAATGAGGTCAAACCAAGATGCCTGTTATTTAAGAGATGCTGTCAGCTGTTCACCATGTGATTCTCATATCATTTGAATGACATTCAAACCGGATATTTTCAGTTCTCCTCAAAGGTACAAATTACTGCACAAGGTACAAATAAATTACACAGCCCACATTCCTGTTAGTTATTGATGTAAAATCAGGAGAGAAAAAATTACATCTTTGCTAAAAGTCACTAAAAGTCCAAAGTCAAAAGGAACATTTATAAATATGAATAATGACATTTATTTAAATAAATGTCAGCTAGATGCAAAAGGAAGCTGATGCATTAGTGTAATGTGTGTGTGTGTGTGTGTATGTGTGATATTGACCTGCTTCCTCAGGCAACAAGAGAGAGCTTCTTTCCGAGTAGTTTGCTCATAGTTTACACTGTAGAGGCATATGACGTAACCCTTCCTCCCTTCTCTCTCTCCCTCTCACTCCCAGCCCTTCACTCTGAATAACCCCTCTCTCTCTCTCTCTCTCTCTCCCTTTCTCTCCTCCATCCTCTCTATCCTTCCTCACTGACCTACTTTTACTCTCCTGGCCTGTTTTCACAAGCCTCTGCACAATACAAAGCAGCTCTTACAGCAAAGATGGGTTGGGAGGGTGGAAAAAAAGAGAAGGGGTGTGTGTGTGTGTGTGTGTAGGAGAGAGGAAACAAGAGAAAAGGAGATACTGGGAGAGGGAGGAGGGAGAGAAGGGGGGGGGGGGGTGTGGGAGAGGACGGTGCACTACAAAGCACTGCGGTTTTTCCTCAGGAATGTCACCTTGCTACACGGCAGGCTGCTGGGTGGCGTGGAGACGCGCCGCCGTGTCATGTTACCCTGCGTCACATGTAAAAAAAACATGAATCGCTCTGTTCATGAAGTCTCTCTGTTGTTGACACTCCGAGGCCGGAGCTGCTGTCCTGAGATTCCAGAGGAGCGCTTCCCTTCCCTTGGAGTTGCGACACCTCTGTATCTGACAGGCTCTGCTTCCTGCAACTTATGTAACCCCTCTGCCAGTGGCACAACCAGCTCTTGCCTATTTGCCCCCCCTCCTCCCTCCTTCTCCATCTGCTACTGTTCCGTTAACGTCAGGGTCAGATAGAGGCAGCGGTGCATTCAGCATTCACAGACTTATGTGTTTTTTCTCTCAAGACCGTTGTGTAACTCTGTTTTCAGTCTGAAACATTCCGTGATTTTTTTTTTTTCCCTCCCTGTTTCTTCAACTGAGACGCATCGGTTTGAGTGTTGGTGCGTGGCTTTATGGCAGAGAGACGGCAGCTTTTCTTGTTTTTTGCTTCCAGTTGAGTTACTGTAAGAGCAGCAGTTTGCTTTTTTTGCTTTTAATGGAGAGTCGCTTGTGTCAACTTCCTGACGGTCTTGGAACAAAAAAAAAAAAATTGCACACCCTATTTCAAAACAAGTCACTGTCCTCAAATGCTTCGTTGTCTTAAACCAGGTTTATAGTGTGAGTCTATGTTTTTTCAGAAGAAAAAAAGAACACAAATCTATATTTGGACTCTCCAACACTTCACTAATCTTTGATTGGATCATTTGAATATTTATTAACATGCAACCAAGTGAGAAGCTGATGAAAAAAAATATGATGGCATTGTTAACTACTCATAGTCAAAACATCAAAATAGTAAAAGGTGGAAACCAGTGTTTTAATTCTTAATGATGTGTTGTACTTTAAAATCATGTTATATTATATAATGAATCAATTCTGCATCTGACATATAACTAAAGCTGTCAGATAAATATAGTGTAGTAGAAAGTACAGTATTTGACTTTATAGAAAGTATAGTAGTATTTGTTAATTCCCACCATAGGTTGCAATGCAAGAGTTAAAAAAATATTGATAAGTGCATGTTTTCTAAGGTTATTTCCCTTATTGCGAATATGTTTGCAGTGTAATCTTATAGCTTGATATTTCTAATGCATTTATTGCCCTGTTTAGGCTCTTTAAATTCCTTCTTTAATTTTCTTTGCCTTTCTCACAGTTAATCAAAGCTATTGAATCAGTTCTTTTCTATTTTAACCCAATTACTCAACTTTATCACCAGGACTTCAGAGAAGTGATAAGTTGAATATTCAGTTAATGCTCCTGTTGTGTCTGAGAAGGCCGCCTGCTTTATAAAATACGAGGTGTACTTTGGAGTTCAGCTTGTGCTTCTGTGTGTTTTATGGCCCCTAAATATAAATATAGGAGATGAATATTCATGCTGAGGTTAAGTTCAGGCCGCAGATTTGCTCCAGCGTCGCCGTGCCACACAGCCTGCGCGCTGTTCTGATGTTTTATTTCAGCGGGATCTCGGCCGGTGGGAAACATCAAGTGATGACGTGGTGAAGTTGTTCTGGCTCCCGCTGAGCTGTGTGTGTGTGTGTGATAATTTCATGAAAAAGACAACTCCCACAAATTCAACAACCGTTTTATTTCCCCCCCCCCTCCATTTTGAGTCTTTCACAATCAAAAAGTGTTTTTTTTTCTTTTTTTCTTTTAAACCATTTTGCATATCCACGTGAAATACAGAATCACTTCTGGACAAGCCGTAATCCATTTTTTTTTCTTCTTCCGTTTTCGTAAAGCCTTTTTTTTTCGGCAAAACAACAAAGGTTATACAATAACAGTACAAATGGTAACTGGGGCATAGGGCAGCATGGGTAAATACACAGCACAAAACCAGGAAGAGCATAGAGCAAAATGACACAACAGGATGACAGAAAAATACATATAATAGACAAAATAATAATCGAATATAATAGAAAATAACAATATTAATAATAAAATAATAATAATAAAATAATGACAGCAGTATACAAGAGATAGAGACAACTTTACATTTATACATAGTGGCCAGAGGCAGGCACCAGGAAGTGAAACAGTTAAACTTGTACAGACTGTGATCTACCGTCGCTAAAACATCTCAGTGCAGGGGTGAGCGGGATCATTAAGACGTTGGCCTACGTGGGGACGAGACGACACGAGAAAAGAGGCACCTCATGAAGAAAAGAGCAGCTTTGCTGGTTTCGCGGCCGGAAGGAACCGATTGGTTTTGAACAGACAAGACAAACTTTTTGTCTGGAAAACCACAAAAATAAAACGTGTTGATTTCGTCAGACGGATGGAAATGCAGGGGGATTTCGCCTTGTGCTTTGTCATTTTTTTTTTTGTGTGTGTATGTGTGAATACTGGACCCTGAAGCCTGTCTCCGGACGGGCTTAATACTGAACAAGAAGCCGACAGAGAACGTCGGTACGAGTGGCTACAGAGGAGGAAATAGTAGAAGAATGAGGCCAGCCGGAGCTCCGTAACAGGCGGAGGGGCCTGAAGGACGTATGGGTGGAAGCAATGACAGGACGACTTGCTGGATTCATGGGGGTTCTGGAGAACCCGTCTGAGGCCAACATAAGCGTGAGAGTGTGTGACTGCATAGCCTCGGCTGATATGCTCAGAACTGGCCTGGACTGTTTTAACAGTTTTCAGTGATGAAGAGTATGTATATGAAAAAAAGTGTACCTTTATTTTTTTTTATTTTATTTATTCATTTTTACAAGTTGTGGCTCATACGTTCAGTTGAAAAAAAAAATCTTTGAGGCGTTTTCTAGACAAACAGGGACTGTACAAGGTGTCTCAAGAAGACACTTAAATCTACGACTTCCTCATCCCACTGCATTTTTTTTTTTTTTTTTGATTTTGCCACGTTTTTCTTTGTAAAATATATACTCCATATATCCAAATTTTTATGTCACAGTAATATACAATCTAAGTGCTTCAGAAGTGAAAAGGACTTGTGTGCAGATGGTAACGAGAGTTGAGCAGAATTGAAACGCGCAGACGTGTTTGGAGGGAGGAAGAATGTAACTGCGCCACAAAAAAAGGGGGGGGGGGACACTAAGGAAGGATGTGTATTCTTTGGTCAAAGAAATGTTCCCATAATGCCACAATAAGTGTGTGTACGCTGGCCAGCCACCAAGGCAGTTTATTATGATGAATAATCGAATAATGATAGAAAAAAAGAGAAATATCCCAGACTCCAACTCTGGAGTTTAATTAGAGGGACGGGTGGGAGGTAGGATAGAAAAAAGGGAAAGGGGAAAAGGTGACACAGTGAAACTTGATGGTGGAAACCCCATCCTAACTACACCTCACACACACCACGTGCTTCTGTATCGTTCTGTGAGGTGGCAACGTGACTGCAGCTGGAGTTGCCCGGTGACAACGAGTCCTCTCTCTCTCTTTTTCAGTCCTTATTCTCGCCGTTTATTACGTCCGTTCCATCCCTTTTTCCCCCCCTCCTTCTGAGTCTTGACCTGGTCCGCGCGCTCAGCCTCGTTCTCCGCCTCTTTGCTCTCCCCATTGGCCTGGCCGCTGTGGTGGTTGCTGGGCAGAGCCAGGTAAGGGTGCTGGGGCAAGGTGGGGGAGGGGGACATGGCGACCCCGACCGGCCCCTCCGCCCCGTTGGACAGGGCTCGATACTTGAGCCGGAGCTTGTGGGGCAGGGCGGTGCCCTTGACCTCCGCGTGGTACTCGCTGCTGGACCCGGCCGCCTCCGCCTCCTTCTGGTGGTAGCCGCTGATGTCCGAGGAGGACGAGGAGGGCGACTCGTCGTCCGTGGAGCCCTCCTTGTCGGAGCTGCGGTGGTCACCGTCGCTGGACGAGGTGTCCTTGGCGGAGGACGTCTCCTGGTAGAACCTGTCGGCGCGGGGGCCTCCCTCGTAGGTGAGCACCGGGGGCTCTTCGTCCAGTGTGTTGAGGTAGCCGTTGTGCTGTTGGAAGGAGGACTGGCCCTCCTCAGTGCTGTGGATCAGGTTGGGGGCAAAGGGGTTCTGGTGGCTGCTCTCCTGGCTCTGGTAGCCATAGTTCTCCATGTGGTTCTCGCGCTGCTCTTGGACGTTGGGGTTGTACCTCTGCTGCAGCTCCTCAGACCCGTTGTGATCGTTGGCGTACTCATACTGGGGCGAGTCTATGGTTTTCGTCCTCTCGAGCTTCTCGGCAACCTCTCGGATTGTCACGGAGCAGTCGGGGAAGTTGGAGGTGGAGGTGGGTTGGGGTCTGCTCTGCTGGGTCTGTTGGGTCTGCTGGGTCTGTTGGGTCTGCTGGGTTGGCTGCAACTGCTGGTCCTCAGGCCGCTGGCTCTCCATGGGGTAACAGCCACTGCTGGAGCGGTATAAGATGACGCTCCTCTGTGCAGAAGTGGCCTGAGGAAACGGACTGGAGGCCTCCACAAGACCCTGCTGGGGTTGCTGCTGCTGCTGCTGCTGTTGCTGCTGCTGCTGGTGGTTCTGGTAGTCCATCGCACCATCGGCCATCGAGGAGCTCTGCTGGTGAGGAGAAACCAGAGCAGCGTGGTTGCCATGGTAAACCCCATTCGGAATACCGTTAGGGATTCCGTTGGGATCCCCGTTGCTCTCCAGCCTGGCCATCTCCACGTTGGAGGGCTCCGTCTTGATGCCGTAGCTCATCGGCTCAGGGCTGTCGCTGGAGGAGCCATCAGACAGGTCTGAGATGGAGCCCCTCGGGGAGTACTTGTGAAGGATCCCGTGGTGCTCGCCGCGACTCGACTGTTCGGTTTCGGAGGAGTCGGAGTTCAGCATCACCTGGGACGCGCTGGAGTAGCCACTGCTCGAGAGGTAGGCGGTGTTGGGCGTGCTGTTGGTGCTGCTCCCCCCGTCGCTCCTCGCAGTGTTGTTGGAGATCTGCTGACTTTTCTCCATGTAAGAGGCTGTGCTGATGAGGCCAAAGCGCAGCTTGAGCTGGAGGAGCTCCGTCTTGAGGCGGACGTTCTCCTCGTTCAGCGCCATGACCCGGTTCTCTAGCACCATGTCATTGAGGCGGCGCTTTTCTCTCGAGCGCTTGGCTGCTTCGTTGTTCTTGCGACGTTTTTCCCAGTAGGAATCGTCTTTTTTCTCATCGGAGATGAACTCCCGCTTGCGACGGGACGATACTGAGTTTTTTGAACTTTTTGACTGGCGGTTGATCCGCGCTCCGCCTTCAGGAGGGGACGGGATGCTCCCATTGTAGGGAGAGAGACCGTCCACTTCCATGGCGTTTTTGTTGTTGGTGGATGGCAGGTGTATATTCAGACTTTCCATTGTTTCCCCAACCGGGGGCCAGAGTTTAACTCTAGCAAAGGGCAAGGGGGGGAGGGAGGGAAAAGCTATGACAATATAAGCCAATTACAGGGCTTGTCCTATGTTGTGGGATCTGCAAAATGTTCAGGTTGAGGTAATTGTGCTCTTCTAAGGGAGAGCCTCATTGATTTCTATTACTTATTTTTTACAAAATCCAAATGTTCAAGTGTCCATATTAGCCAAAAAGATTAAAAAGAGATGGAACTCCACAAAAAACTCAGACATTGAACTAGTCTTCTGAACAAAGAACTGGAAAAAAAGTTGAGAGCAGTCTTGCTGTAGGTGATTTTCAGTCTATTGGCGTATACCGTGATCTTCAGCAGGGCTCCGATACCTGTCAGGCTGCTGCCCTGCTTCTCTGCGTCTTACAGAGGATATAGGCCAGTCCGTCTACTTCGGGGCTCCCTGAGGATCCAGCTTCAGTGCTGCTGATTGCTGACCACTAAACTAGGTTAAAAGAGAGAGAAAGGAAGGGGGGGGGACAGAGACACTGCGTTAGATTATCTGCAAAAAAAAACAATGGCATCTATTCACATGTCAGTCAGATCAAATCAGACTCATACAGGGCTGTGCAAAGCTCAAATGTAAGAGCCACCTGGTATCACCCGTAAGGCCTGAGATCAATATGCTATCAGTTTAGCGCAATACAACTCAACCCAAATTTATGACATAACTGCTAAAGTTACACAACATTTTTCTTTCTTGTCTTTGCATAGTTGATTTTATGGGGGGGGAGGAGAAGGCATGAAGAGGAGGGGGGTTGAACAGACAGATCTGTGGCCGTGTGCCGCTACTGCAGAGCTGTTGTGTAAGACAGAGCAATGTCATAGTCACATAACGAGGGCTGAGGCAGGCTGACCTGCTGCCAGCTCTGCAGAGTGACAGATTAAGGTCTCGGAGGGGGGGGGGAGGCATCTGTATGGAACGCTCGACACGTCTTGACACGTCATCTCCCATGGCACACTGTAGTACGGCATGTGTTTTTATCTGTAATTTAAATCTAAAATGCATCAAAGTTATTGGCTGGAATGAGCCTGCGGGAGTCATCAGTTACACTGACACAGGTGATCACAGCAGTGTATGTGTGTGTGTCTGTGGTGGAGGAAGAGGTCTCGGTATCTGGTGGGTTGGTCACGCCGACATGTCTGACGTTACGCAACGCAGCGAGCTGCTGAACTTCCTTATGTGGTGTCAACATCGTAGCTCAACAGGAAGCCTGGCCCAATCAACATGTCTTACTCCGTAGTGGATAAAGTGCAGATGTTTGTTAGCAGTCAAGCATTATGTAATAACTAATAATAAGCAATAAACAGATTTCCCCGGTCTTCTCAATGCGCAGCATTACACAGTTGAGATGCGGTAATTAATAACATGTCATTACACTGGGCCTTGAGCTTATACAAACACATTACTCACACACACACACACACACATAACAGAATAATCTAGGTCACTGTGCCTGTTGACTCAATGACTCCTTTGGTGATTTTTTTATTTGCTATATTGAAATTGAGAAAACACAAACAGAAACTTAATAATAAGCTTAATACTCATTTATGTTTTAATAAAATTTTATTTCTCCAATCTATGCCTGTTCACCCAGATTCACAAATTGTAATCTGTGACGCACAGTTGCAGTTTATTGGACACTATCTTGTCAAAAAGGAATTTAAGTTGAGTTTCTAGTTTGGCCAGTTCAGTTTGTCCACCAACTGTCAAAGTCTGTTTATGTAAACTCTTGAATCTTGCAAAAAAACAATGAAATGAAAAGTAGGATCACAAAGTACACAAAACAGGCTTAGTGCAAGAGCAATGTTAAGAATTTGTGCAATGCAAAAATGTTTTCTGCTTGTTTTTGCCTCAAAAACAGGACTGTAGCCCATAAATATGCATCAGCTGAGGTGTCCTTTACTTTGAAAACTAGTTCCTGCAAAGGTAAAGTCAGGCAACAATGTAAAGGAATTTGCGGCTGAAACAGCAGCGACTCCTGATCCCCTGATGTAATCCATCCCATGTTCCTCCTGCAGAGTGGAGCTGACAAATGAGACCAGACGTGGTGCAATCAGTGAAAGCAGAACTGAACAAAGAAGCTCCAGCGACTGCTCCCGTTATTTCGACCGCGATAGCGAAGGGGCAAAAAGAAAAAAAGAATTCAAATAGAACGGAACAAAAGTGCTCTGGTTGAATGAAACTGAGTCACGCTGACCTTCTTTCACTGTTCCGCAGCGTATTGTTCCCCGCAACACAAACCACTTAATTCTCACCACAGAGTCAGTGTCACATAACTATTTAATTAAGTGAACCTCGTCTCCTCCAGACCGGTTAGCGCATTTCTCTGGTTTACCCACAATCAACAACCCTGTTATGTAATCTCAAAAAAAAAGAAGAAAAAACACAAACAGTGACCTTCAAACAGCTAATGCTCTAAATAATGCTGTGTTGTGAGACTAAGGCTAATTTTGCCATAGACTGTTCTTCATTTTGACTTTTACCTTCATAGGCAGAACTAGTTTTTCTTGTCCTCTCTCTTCAGAAAAAAGTTGAAGTAAAGCTCCGCTGAGCAGAAAAAAAAAAGATTAGGACACAACCACCAACAGATGTTGGTCGCCTCCTCCTCAGCTTTGAATAATTTTCATAAAGACTTGGAGGGGGGGGGGCGTGAAACAAAGGCGGGCGGGAAGGAAGCATGCATACGTCTGAGCTGTCCCACTGACCTAGAAACCACGCTAAGCAGTAAACACTCCTGTCTTTGACGGTGCACCATAAAATAGGTCAGTAGGACTGCAAGGGTGGGGTGGGGGTGGGGGGGGGGACGGGAGAGGAAGGGGGGGGGGGGGGGGGAGAGTATTAGAGTGCAACCTAAAAATAGAGCGACAAAAAGAGATGAGAGAGGAAGCAGGAGAGGTGCGGGGTGACGGGAGGAATTTCGGTCGGTGGAAATGAGATTTATCCTGCAGTGCGAGTAATAAAAAGAAACCAACGCGGCCACGTCATCAGATTATGAAAGGCCCCCCCCCCCCGCCGCCACCCTCCCCGTGATTCTCATGCCACATTAATCCTCTATATGCTCTAGAAACCCCTGTGACGCCTGTGCAGCACATAACAATGTGCATCAGTGGCGTATGAAAAAAAAGCAGTAGGTCGAGAGATGGGATTGACGTCAGAGCATACACCCTTCTCTGCAGCCAAATTCACACATAACAGCCTCTCTCTCTCTCTCTCAGGACTGCATGGGGAGGGGCTGCTGTTGTTGCTCATAACGTACGTGCTCTGAATTTCGCTCGCTGCGACGCAAAGCTAATGTAACACATGCATATTACATAGCAGCAGAAGCTACAGGTTACCGCAAACCTGCAATCTCCCCTTTCACCCCCCCCCCTCTTGAGCTCAGAATAAACGCTGATACTGAAAGATACAAATGACTTCTTCCGAATGAAGAAAAAACAAACATGAAATGATGAATCAGGCACGTTGTGTAATCGGATTATTTCCCATTTAGGATGACTCCCTGCAGCTACTGTAAGCAGGCTGCTCTCCGTGCGGTTTAATTCTTGAGGGAAAATAGAGCTGTGAAGCGGTTCCCAGGCACTTGCCGCCAGGGGAAGAATGCATCACCTCTGACCCCCTCTGAGGCAAGTGTGAGTAAAGCACACGGCATCCTCTACCCCCCCCCCCCCCCCCCCTTCCCCTCCTCCTCCATCTTTTAAGTGATCCAACACCACACACGTGGAGAGGCCCCGGCTAGGAGACTCCATTTTGCCCCGCGGCTTTGTGTCAAGAAAACACAACTAAGGAGACAGGAATCCAGACATTCCAGGTCAGTTAGAGATTCCTATACCAGCGCGCGCCACTCAACACTTCCCCCCCCCCCGCAGTAATCTGTGCCCAAAAGAACCCCCCGACTTGTAGTCAAGGTTCCTGCCAGGAAACTTTCAGATTAAAATCTCCAGGGACCGATTTGGTACAGAATGCAAACATATGTATTCTGATTCTGAAGATAACATATTTGTGATATCCTGTTTAGAGTTTTCAAGGTTGCACTTTACTAAATTTCTTATACTTTCTACTACTCTACATGTATTTGAATGCTTCAGCCACATATGCATATATCTTTATTTTCTATTAAATTGGTGCACTTTACATTTACTTTTTAAGTTGGCTGTGCACTTTGATAATGTAATCACAAATTGGCTCAACATTGATGAACTATAATGCCAAAATGTTAAAAGTAGTATAATATACTATAACAATAAAGCACTATCTGCATAATGAGTATTTTTTACTTTTGATACTTTTAAGAACATCATCCAACACTGATTATCTGTCAGCAGCAGAAACAGGTCAACGTCTGTCACTCGTTTTAAGGTTTTAACTACTTACAGTCGGCAGATAAGTTCTGTGCAGATTCATGAAAAAAAAAACGGCAAAAGTTAGGAAGAGGTTAAGATGAAGCAAAGTCAGAAATAAAGTTAATAACTTCAGCGTGGATTTGTGGTCTTGTTTTCCTCGGGGCGGAAGACAAGAGTGGAAAAAGTAGTTCACGGCTCGCTCCCTATATACCTCATGTGCCTCCTCACCCAGTTACAGGTCTGACCTATATTCAGAAAGCTGGCTGGGACGGAGCAATGCAGACGGCTTTAAAACTAGACCAGCTGGCAGCGGGCGGACTAAGAGCTCACCAGAACTCTGCCTCCCTCACCAGACAGGGGTTTCCATGCATTGCATCACATCCTGGTTGTTCACTTGTTATTCTAATTTCACAACAAAGTCACGCCAAAGCCTCGCCGGGAGCTCCGGGAGCCGAGCTCTGCCTACCGGACAGTGGGGGGGGAAAAAAACGTATTCTGGAATCTGCCTTGACAGCTTTCCCCCTTTTTTAAACTTTTTTTTTCTGTTTTTGTTCCATCTTTGAGGAGAACGACTGACCAAGTTAAAAATAGCCCGCAGACACGGAGCCCAGCTGCGTTACATCATTCCTGAAAGCAACAGGCAGACTCCTCGCTCAGCATCCAATGCTTTAAGGAATCAAGACATGTTTGCCGTGTGTTAATATGTGTGTACGGGGATTATGGGAAGAGAGCGGGCCGGGTGTGAACGGGAATCAATTACAGGCCTCTGATTCCCAGGAGAGAGCTGCTGTTTATGGCTTCTCCCTGCTGTGCGCTGGTTATGTCACACCCTGCAACTCCCTCAAAGCAGCGCTCTGTGCTCCACTAACACACCTTACGAGCCAAAAAAAAAAAAAGAAAAGAAAATGGACCATGAGCAAGTGACTCACTTTTAAATGGAAATCAGACATTTTGAATTGTGTTTTCGCCTTTTTCAACAGGAACCTCTGATGAGATGTAATGAGATATGTTTATAGATTATATGCATACATTCATATTTCAGCCTTAAATTAAATATGTTTTTGTTTTCCTATCATTTCTATCAATTTCTCCTAGAACAATCACTGACATGGATTTTCATTCCCCTTTAAATGAATCCACACTTCAATCCAGGATCTGCATCTTAACACTTCATGAATTATTATTCCAGACACTAAAATCCTATGATGACCTGCATAAGACAAGTCACACACACACACACACACACACGCAGGGCAGCTCGCCACGTGTTGGAGCTCATAGTGTCTGTGCATTAGAGCAGCTGCCCCCATTCCCTGGAAAACACCACCATGAGGGAAATTACCTCGCCTTGACATTGAGCACATAATGTGGGACACGGCCAACCACGTTTTTCCATTTCCTACCTACAACAAAGCGAGCGAGAGAAGGGGGAGAAAGAGCGAGAGGAAAAAAAAAAACGCAACAAAAGTAGCGTTAAAACCGCACGTTTTCTTTGATCAGAGCCGCTTTGTGTGTGTAGTAAAAAAAAAAAAAAAAAAAAAAAAAAAGCTGCCGCAAACGTCTCAAAGTCACGGACGGATAGTCGCCATGTGAACAATAACCGGCCATAAGCATCAATGCCCTCATTGCAACACACACTCAGCAGAATACACCTTACACACATTATTTTATATTAAAAAAATACACCAGAGGAAATGAAAAAAAGGGAAAAGCAGCAGTCAAAACATACCTTTCTGTGTCCTGGAGGAGGAGGAGGAGGAGGAAGATTCAGGCTACCCCGACACAAAAGCTGTCTCGCTCCCGTTTCCTCCTTTTTTCCCCTCCTTGTCTCTCTTTTTTTTTTTTTTTTTTAGAAAAATTCTCCCCTCAGGGAGTAAAAAAAAGACAAAAAACCAACAAAAACCGGACGGAGGATAAATAAAAAAAGAAAAGTTGTTTGCGGTGGTTCTCCGGGGCTCGGCTGGATGCTGTTGCCCGTTTCCTGCGTCTTGGCTCCGGCTGCTGCTCGCTGCGCGCTGCCGGACACTTTGCTCCAGTTTCTCCGGCTGCCTTCTAGAAATATGTGTTAGTAGGTCAGCGGTTGCATAACAGCTCTTAGGCTGCCTAGTCACGTTTTTCTCCTCTATCTCTCCCCGCGAGAGTATGCGGCTTTGTGCGCTACGCGAGTCTCCTCCCTCGCTCCGTCCCCAGCATGTCGTTTTTTTTCTTGTTGTTTTGTTTTTTTTCCTCTTTACGCGGGGGTGGTTAAGTTTATAGCGAGGACGCATGGACGCGTAAAGGCAGACTCCATGTTACAGCGGCGTGTCCTTCCTGTGTGTGAGTGGGGGGTCACTGTTGTATCCCGTCATGCTTCACTAGGAGCCCGGAGCTCCCCTCTGCTGCTGCTTTCTTGCTTTCCTGTTATTACTGAGGCAAATCAAGACGAAATTCATGCACATGATGCCTGCAAATGACCTTCAATGTGTCTCTGCCTCATGATTTTCTTTAAATCTATTACACAACTTATATTACAAGTATTACAAAACATGGTGGAACAAGTATTCAGATCCATTTACTTAAGTAAAAGTCCTGAATTCAGATCAAATACACCTAAAGTATGAAAACAAAAAGTACTTCCTTATTTTATTGTTAGATTACATTTGTATAGGTTATTATCATGTTAGTAAATGTAACCTTAAATACTACACTTGTTCTTTCACTCTTTAACACAAATACCTATATGTAAACCTATAATAATATAATCTAACACTACAAAAAGTGAGCACTTTTATTATACTTTAGGTATTACACTTGACTTTTACTCTTTTACTCAAGGAAATGATTATATATATATATATATATATATATATATATATATATATATATTCCTGAATTCAAAATGCACTTACAGTATGAAAAGAAAAATGTACTTACTTATGTTAGATTATATTCTTATAGGTTTTTATCATTACAAGTAAGTGTTACCTTAAACACTACACTTCACTACACACTTTACCTCTATAACAAGAATACCTATATATAAACCTATAATGATATAATCTAACACTAATATAGGTGAGTACTTGCATACTTTAAGTGTATATATATATACATATGGAATAAATATTTAGATCATTTCCTTTTTCCTAATTAAAAAGATATTTTATCAGTAAAATATCCCGTACTGTAAGTATGAAAAGAAAAAAAGTACTTAAAAATTGTAATTAAAAATAGTATAGATTTTTATCATTAACAAATAACATAACCGTGAACACTACATTTTTTCACTCTGTAACACTAATATCTATATATAAACCTATAATATTATAATCTAACACTCATTTAAATACATACTTTCATACTTTAGGTATATATATGTAAAATATACTTAATATATACTTAATTGGGTAATAAGTATTTAGATAATTTCCTTAAGTAAAAGTCCTGAATTCAAAAGAAAATATCTCACCTTTATCACCCAAACAGTGTGAAAGTTAATGGTTAAATTGTTGCAGCTCTAAAACAGATACTGCTAGTTTAGACTTTAATGTAGTAAAGTAATGTAGAATATATGTCATTACACTACAAAAGAGTGTTGGGAGGATTTGCGCAGAATAGAAGTCATGATTCCCCTCCATCGTGTAATAACTCAATGTGAAACTTTATTACTTTGTCATGTTAAGAAACTTTCTTCTCCCCACAATTAGGTCAGAGGTCAGTGTGCCTCAATCAACAATAAAAATCCCCCAAAGTTAAAAGTTGATGTGTCAGCTTAATAAAATCTGTCTAAATAAATCTTACATACGTAGTTTAGTCAGAAGTCTTATTTCTGTTCCCTTTTTTAAGTGTTGTTCTTAAAAGGTTTGTGGAGCAAAATGAAAGCACGGCACTATTTAAAACTATTTTTTCCATGTTCATGATTGTGAGCCAATTCCACTTAAAAAGGAATCTTGTGATCTGGAATGATGTCAGTGTGAATGAAATCTGTGCCTCTTACTGTCACAATAAGATAATATGTGTAAACGATGAACAGGTATTTTTTGAATGAACAGAGACAAGGGTTTTAAACATATTTACATAGATGAACACATTTTTTTAAATAAATAAAAAAAATATCCATTTAATTAAATACTTACTCTAGATTCCACTCTTGCATTGAAAAGGCTTATTAAGACATGCCATGCATTGAAAAGCTGACTTTCAACATATTAGGAAGCCTCTTTTTTTCCTTTTATTTTCATTACTCTATAATTTTCACTTTGCTTCCAGGCATCATTGACCAATCAGGTCAGGACTTGAAAGTCTTGTACAGGAAATCACAACTGTCATCATTGTGATATAAAGTGGTACGCTTTGACAACTCATTGTTGTATTCAAATGTCCATATAGTAATATGTAGTATGATATCTAATGCTGCTCCTCCAGCATTGAATAGCTTTGTTCAGCTCCACTCTCAGCAAATTTGAGCAGAGCTGGAAGTTCTGCATCAAGGGGAGGCTCAGAATTTACACAAAGGCTTCTTTTAATTTTCAGTTTTAAACTCCTAATGAACAGAATAATCCTCCCTTTTAATTTTGAACTCTGCAAAAATTGTTTTTCTTTACCTATGAAGTAAAAAAAAAGGTTTTAGGTCTTTTTTCTGCTTTCACTTGAAAATGTGCATTTGTGTGTGAGTGTGTGTCAGTAGGTTTTTTTTTTAGAGATGAAATGTTTCACTCTGCGTTTTATTGTGTCTGTTCACCTGCCCAGGGACTGCAGATGGAAATGTACTAAATCTGGTTTGTTTTAGAATGATTTGTTACATGGTCTCTGATATAAATAAATGTAATAAACTACAATCATTAGATAGTTTGTCAGAACAGTTTGTTGAAGATAAATGTTCTCACCAAAAAAATCATTTTACATGTTTCTTGAAACATAATTGATATCATTATTTAGGTCTCTAACATACACTCACACACACATAGTATAAATTCCTCCTGTTGTTTCAGTCTGTAGTTGTGTATGGCAGATACACCGTTCAACCCTTTGTTTCCACATCAATGTCCTTCAATTATACTGTGATTTAGTTTATATTTTGTTTTCGATGCAGAACATGAATCTCACATCAATTAATCAATTATGCTTCTCGTGAACATTTTAAAATGTTTTGGATTTATAGAACAAATATAATATTAAGTAGAGGGTTAGAAAAATCTCTAGGAAAAGGAACCATATTTTTCTGCTGTTACTCCATGAAGCCTGTTGTCCTCATCACCACCATATTTCATGTGCAGTTACGTCACCCTTGGTTCGTATCAGACACACATCCACTCCCAACCCACTTTCTCACTCGTATCCCCTCCCCCTGCTTTGTCTCTACCCACACATGTGCACACACACACACACACCGCCATCACCGCCACCATTAGACCATATTGGGGGAAAACGACGGCCTTGAACTTGTCTAGCTCCTCCTCCCCGTCAGTGGGCTGTCTAAAACACCAACCCCCAACACACTCCTCCATCTATCCAGCTGCCTCTGCATGCAGGCATTCCCTTGGCAACTGTGGTGTGGTGCTGCCTGCCTAGCAACCAGAAGGCTCCACTCCGCCCTGCACGGCTCACGGCAGAGGGGGTTGCAGACTGGGCTGCATGAAGATTGATAACAGGCGAAAATACCTCGTGTGTGTCTGTTGTTGTTCTGCAGCCATGAGAGAGAGAGAGAGAATCTGATTTCTGTTTCTGCTTCATTAGCTTTTTTTCATTTTCTTTAAATAAGTCAAGCAATTGCATTATTTATCAATTCATGCATCATGTGTGCACTGCAATTGGCAGATTCTATTTTTTTTCCAGCACAAAAAGATTACGTCTTTGCTTATTCTCCCTTTGCAGCATGTGCTCTACTACGGGAAGCACAAAGAGGATGAAACAGCCTCTGTAGTAACACTGAATGAATGAATGGATGAATAGGAGTCAGTGAGCCGTGGCCATGTTGGGGTTTGGCGCCACCTGATGTCGATAAAAAATAATTAAAAAAGGAATTGAACACTTGTGAGAGGAAATGTTCAAGAATGTGTTACTGTAAAGCAGATTATTAATGTTCGGTCAAGTGAGTCATGTCCTGGGTCAAATAAAAAAAATACACCATCAGAACATGTTCCACAGCTGCTCCTCTGATGTCTCTGAGCAGATTTTGTCCTCTTGCCAGGTGTTATTGTATTTTCAACCTGCATCCTTCGCTTCCGGTGGGCCAAACAGTCTCCAGAACAGCTGCTTCAGTGCTAAAAATAACTTTTCTACTGCTGACGTGATAGATGACTCATGCATGAGTCTCGTCCTTCTCCCTGCATCCACACGTTGCCCCTCGGTCCCTGGCACCATCAGATACCCCAACACCGAAACATCATTTCCCTGAATGTAGTTTAGCATGGGAGCATGTAGTTTAGAAGGCTGACTGGAAGTTATTAGTAGTGGGTTCAAATCTTAGTGTGGTTTTGAGTACATAATTTAAATTAAAGATGATAAAAGCCCCTGGAGAACATGCCTTGGTATAAAGAGGACATGTAGGAAAAGAGGTTAGTCCTCTGACCCTGAATACCTGAGATGCAGGTTTGAATCCATCTCTTGATATTGTTAGGCTCTGAATTTAAAGGGCCAACATCTAAAAATAAGATGTAAAATGTGCCAGGGGAACATCCCTGTGTGTGAAAAAATGATTTTAAGAGGTCGATAAAAATAGGTCATACTATAGTATGTCCTTTAAAATAGGTCATACTGTAGTATGTCGCTCAAAAAAGGTCGTACTATAGTATGTTGCTCAAAAAAGGTCATATTATACAATGTCGCTCAAAAAAGGTCATATTATACTATGTCGCTCAAAAAAGGTCATACTATACTATGTCGCTCAAAAAAGGTCATACTATACTATGTCGCTCAAAAAAGGTCATACTATATAGTATGTCGCTCAAAAAAGGTCGTACTATACTATGTCGCTCAAAAAAGGTCATACTATAGTATGTCGCTCAAAAAAGGTCATATTATACAATGTCGCTCAAAAAAGGTCATACTATAGTATGTCGCTCAAAAAAGGTCATACTATAGTATGTCGCTCAAAAAAGGTCATACTATAGTATGTCCCTCAAAAAAGGTCGTACTATAGTATGTCGCTCAAAAAAGGTCATATTATACTATGTCGCTCAAAAAAGGTCATACTATATAGTATGTCGCTCAAAAAAGGTCATACTATACTATGTCCCTCAAAAAAGGTCATACTATAGTATGTCGCTCAAAAAAGGTCATACTATACTATGTCGCTCAAAAAAGGTCATACTATATAGTATGTCGCTCAAAAAAGGTCATACTATACTATGTCCCTCAAAAAAGGTCATACTATAGTATGTCGCTCAAAAAAGGTCATACTATACTATGTCGCTCAAAAAAGGTCATACTATACTATGTCGCTCAAAAAAGGTCATACTATACTATGTCGCTCAAAAAAGGTCATATTATACAATGTCGCTCAAAAAAGGTCATACTATAGTATGTCGCTCAAAAAAGGTCATACTATACTATGTCGCTCAAAAAACATCATACTATACTATGTCCCTCAAAAATGGTCATACTATACTATGTCGCTCAAAAAACATCATACTATACTATGTCGCTCAAAAAACATCATACTATACTATGTCCCTCAAAAAAGGTCATACTGTAGTATGTCGCTCAAAAAAGATCATATTATACAATGTCGCTCAAAAAAGGTCATATTATACAATGTCGCTCAAAAAAGGTCATACTATACTATGTCGCTCAAAAAAGGTCATACTATACTATATCGCTCAAAAAAGGTCATATTATACTATGTCGCTCAAAAAAGGTCATACTATAGTATGTCCCTCAAAAAAGGTCATATTATACAATGTCGCTCAAAAAAGGTCATACTATAGTATGTCCCTCAAAAAAGGTCATACTATACTATGTCGCTCAAAAAAGGTCATATTATACAATGTCGCTCAAAAAAGGTCATACTATAGTATGTCGCTGAAAAAAGGTCATACTATACTATGTTCCTCAAAAAAGGTCATATTATACAATGATGCTCAAAAAAGGTCATACTATACTATGTCGCTCAAAAAACATCATACTATACTATGTCGCTCAAAAAAGGTCATACTGTAGTATGTCGCTCAAAAAAGATCATATTATACAATGACGCTCAAAAAAGGTCATATTGTAGTATGTCGCTGAAAAAAGGCCATACTATACTATGTCACTCAAAAAAGGTCATACTATAGTATGTCGCTCAAAAAACGTCATACTATACTATGTCGCTCAAAAAACATCATACTATACTATGTCGCTCAAAAAAGGTCATACTATAGTATGTCGCTCAAAAAAGGTCATACTATAGTATGTCGCTCAAAAAAGGTCATACAATACTATGTCGCTCAAAAAAGGTCATACTATAGTACGTCGCTCAAAAAAGGTCATACTATACTATGTCGCTCAAAAAAGGTCATACTATACTATGTCGCTCAAATAAGGTCATACTATACTATGTCGCTCAAAAAAGGTCATACTATAGTATGTCGCTCAAAAAAGGTCATATTATACTATGTCGCTCAAAAAAGGTCATACTATAGTATGTCGCTCAAAAAAGGTCATATTATACTATGTCGCTCAAAAAAGGTCATACTATAGTATGTCGCTCAAAAATGTCATACTATAGTATGTCGCTCAAAATAGGTCATAATATACTATGTCGCTCAAAAAAGGTCATACTATAGTATGTTGCTCAAAAAAGGTCATACTATAGTATGTCGCTCAAAAAAGGTCATACTATAGTATGTCGCTCAAAAATGGTCATACTTTATTATGATGCCCAAAAAAGTCATACTATACTATGTTACTCAAATATATGGAAGCTCTAAGAATCTTCCTTGAATGTGACAGACTGGGTAGCTCGGTGTGGTAGAAGGCTGACTGGAACTTATTAGTAGTGGGTTCAAATCTTAGTGTGGTTTTGAGTACAACATTTAAATTAAAGATGATAAAAGCCCCTGGAGAACAGGCCTTGGCATAAAGAAGAAATGTAGGAAAAGAGGTTAGTCCTCTGACCCTCAATACCTGAGATGCAGGTTTTAATCCAACTCTTGATATTGTTAAACTCTGAATTTAAAGGGACAACATCTAAAGATAAGATGTAAAATGCGCCAGGGGAACATCCCTGTGTGTGAAATAAGGATTTTAAGAGGTTGTTAAAAAAAAAGTCATACTATAGTATGTTGCTCAAAAAAGGTCATATTATACAATGTCGCTCAAAAAAGGTCATACTATAGTATGTCGCTCAAAAAAGGTCATATTATACTATGTCGCTCAAAAAAGGTCATACTATAGTATGTCGCTCAAAAAAGGTCATATTATACTATGTCGCTCAAAAAAGGTCATACTATAGTATGTCGCTCAAAAATGTCATACTATAGTATGTCGCTCAAAATAGGTCATAATATACTATGTCGCTCAAAAAAGGTCATACTATAGTATGTCGCTCAAAAAAGGTCATACTATAGTATGTCGCTCAAAAATGGTCATACTTTATTATGATGCCCAAAAAAGTCATACTATACTATGTTACTCAAATATATGGAAGCTCTAAGAATCTTCCTTGAATGTGACAGACTGGGTAGCTCGGTGTGGTAGAAGGCTGACTGGAACTTATTAGTAGTGGGTTCAAATCTTAGTGTGGTTTTGAGTACAACATTTAAATTAAAGATGATAAAAGCCCCTGGAGAACAGGCCTTGGCATAAAGAAGAAATGTAGGAAAAGAGGTTAGTCCTCTGACCCTCAATACCTGAGATGCAGGTTTTAATCCAACTCTTGATATTGTTAAACTCTGAATTTAAAGGGACAACATCTAAAGATAAGATGTAAAATGCGCCAGGGGAACATCCCTGTGTGTGAAATAAGGATTTTAAGAGGTTGTTAAAAAAAAAGTCATACTATAGTATGTTGCTCAAAAAAGGTCATATTATACAATGTCGCTCAAAAAAGGTCATACTATACTATGTCGCTCAAAAAAGGTCATACTATACTATGTTGCTCAAAAAAGGTCATACTATAGTATGTCGCTCAAAAAAGGTCATACTATAGTATGTCGCTCAAAAAAGGTCGTACTATACTATGTCGCTCAAAAAAGGTCGTACTATACTATGTCGCTCAAAAAAGGTCATACTATAGTATTTCGCTCAAAAAAGGTCATACTATACTATGTCCCTCAAAAAAGGTCATACTGTAGTATGTCGCTCAAAAAAGATCATATTATACAATGATGCTCAAAAAAGGTCATATTCTAGTATGTCGCTGAAAAAAGGTCATACTATACTATGTCGCTCAAAAAAGATCATATTATACAATGACGCTCAAAAAAGGTCATATTGTAGTATGTCGCTCAAAAAAGGTCATACTATACTATGTTCCTCAAAAAAGGTCATACTATAGTATGTCGCTCAAAACAGGTCATATTATACTATGTCGCTCAAAAAAGGTCATACTATAGTATGTCGCTCAAAAAAGGTCATACTATAGTATGTCACTCAAAAAAGGTCATACTATGGTATGTCACTCAAAAAAGGTCATATTATACTATGTCGCTCAAAAAATTTCATACTATACTATGTCGCTCAAATAAGGTCATACTATAATATGTCGCTCAAAAAAGGTCATACTATACTTTGTCGCTCAAAAAAGGTCATATTATACAATGTCGCTCAAAAAACGTCATACTATAGTATGTCGCTCAAAAAAGGTCATACTATAGTATGTCGCTCAAAAAAGGTCATACAATACTATGTCGCTCAAAAAAGGTCATACTATAGTACGTCGCTCAAAAAAGGTCATACTATAGTATGTCGCTCAAAAAAGGTCATACTATACTATGTCGCTCAAAAAAGGTCATACTATAGTATGTCGCTCAAAAAAGGTCATACTATAGTATGTCGCTCAAAAATGGTCATACTTTATTATGATGCCCAAAAAAGTCATACTATACCATGTTACTCAAATATATGGAAGCTCTAAGAATCTTCCTTGAATGTGACAGACTGGGTAGCTCGGTGTGGTAGAAGGCTGACTGGAACTTATTAGTAGTGGGTTCAAATCTTAGTGTGGTTTTGAGTACAACATTTAAATTAAAGATGATAAAAGCCCCTGGAGAACAGGCCTTGGCATAAAGAAGAAATGTAGGAAAAGAGGTTAGTCCTCTGACCCTCAATACCTGAGATGCAGGTTTTAATCCAACTCTTGATATTGTTAAACTCTGAATTTAAAGGGACAACATCTAAAGATAAGATGTAAAATGCGCCAGGGGAACATCCCTGTGTGTGAAATAAGGATTTTAAGAGGTTGTTAAAAAAAAAGTCATACTATAGTATGTTGCTCAAAAAAGGTCATATTATACAATGTCGCTCAAAAAAGGTCATACTATACTATGTCGCTCAAAAAAGGTCATACTATACTATGTTGCTCAAAAAAGGTCATACTATAGTATGTCGCTCAAAAAAGGTCGTACTATACTATGTCGCTCAAAAAAGGTCGTACTATACTATGTCGCTCAAAAAAGGTCATACTATAGTATGTCGCTCAAAAAAGGTCATACTATACTATGTCCCTCAAAAAAGGTCATACTGTAGTATGTCGCTCAAAAAAGATCATATTATACAATGATGCTCAAAAAAGGTCATATTGTAGTATGTCGCTGAAAAAAGGTCATACTATACTATGTTGCTGAAAAAAGGTCATACTATAGTATGTCGCTCAAAAAAGGTCATACTATAGTATGTCGCTCAAAAAAGGTCATACAATACTATGTCGCTCAAAAAAGGTCATACTATAGTACGTCGCTCAAAAAAGGTCATACTATACTATGTCGCTCAAAAAAGGTCATACTATACTATGTCGCTCAAATAAGGTCATACTATAGTATGTCGCTCAAAAAAGGTCATATTATACTATGTCGCTCAAAAAAGGTCATACTATAGTATGTCGCTCAAAAAAGGTCATACTATACTATGTCGCTCAAAAAAGGTCATACTATAGTATGTCGCTCAAAAAAGGTCATACTATAGTATGTCGCTCAAAAATGGTCATACTTTATTATGATGCCCAAAAAAGTCATACTATACCATGTTACTCAAATATATGGAAGCTCTAAGAATCTTCCTTGAATGTGACAGACTGGGTAGCTCGGTGTGGTAGAAGGCTGACTGGAACTTATTAGTAGTGGGTTCAAATCTTAGTGTGGTTTTGAGTACAACATTTAAATTAAAGATGATAAAAGCCCCTGGAGAACAGGCCTTGGCATAAAGAAGAAATGTAGGAAAAGAGGTTAGTCCTCTGACCCTCAATACCTGAGATGCAGGTTTTAATCCAACTCTTGATATTGTTAAACTCTGAATTTAAAGGGACAACATCTAAAGATAAGATGTAAAATGCGCCAGGGGAACATCCCTGTGTGTGAAATAAGGATTTTAAGAGGTTGTTAAAAAAAAAGTCATACTATAGTATGTTGCTCAAAAAAGGTCATATTATACAATGTCGCTCAAAAAAGGTCATACTATACTATGTCGCTGAAAAAAGGTCATACTATACTATGTTCCTCAAAAAAGGTCATACTATAGTATGTCGCTCAAAACAGGTCATATTATACTATGTCGCTCAAAAAAGGTCATACTATAGTATGTCGCTCAAAAAAGGTCATACTATAGTATGTCGCTCAAAAAAGGTCATACTATGGTATGTCGCTCAAAAAAGGTCATATTATACTATGTCGCTCAAAAAATTTCATACTATACTATGTCGCTCAAATAAGGTCATACTATAATATGTCGCTCAAAAAAGGTCATACTATACTTTGTCGCTCAAAAAAGGTCATATTATACAATGTCGCTCAAAAAACGTCATACTATAGTATGTCGCTCAAAAAAGGTCATACTATAGTATGTCGCTCAAAAATGGTCATACTTTATTATGATGCCCAAAAAAGTCATACTATACTATGTTACTCAAATATATGGAAGCTCTAAGAATCTTCCTTGAATGTGACAGACTGGGTGGCTCGGTGTGGTCGAAGGCTGACTGGAACTTATTAGTAGTGGGTTCCAATCTTAGTGTGGTTTTTAGCACAACATTTAAATTAAAGATGATAAAAGCCCCTGGAGAACAGGCCTTGGCATAAAGAAGAAATGTAGGAAAAGAGGTTAGTCCTCTGACCCTCAATACCTGAGATGCAGGTTTTAATCCAACTCTTGATATTGTTAAACTCTGAATTTAAAGGGACAACATCTAAAGATAAGATGTAAAATGCGCCAGGGGAACATCCCTGTGTGTGAAATAAGGATTTTAAGAGGTTGTTAAAAAAAAAGTCATACTATACAATGTCGCTCAAAAAAGGTCATATTATACAATGTCGCTCAAAAGAGGTCATACTATAGTATGTAACTCAAAAAAGGTCATATTATAATATGTTGCCCAAAAAGGTCATACTATAGCATTCCGCTTAAAGAAAGCTGGCTTTAGAACATCTCTAGAGTGGACGTCCAGAAGCCCTCATTTATTACCATATAAAAGCCCCTATACACTAATGATATCAGTTTAATCTGAACAAGAAACTTGTGATATATTCATATTCTTATACAGTGCACATCTTCAATCCAGCACTCCTTTTTTAACAAAACCACACTGAGCCTCTTATATAAATTTATTTAAAAAACACTGAAAACTGTCTTGTATGTTGCATATAAGATTATGTGTTACTTCACAGTTTTTAATCATTTTGTGTTATGTCAGCAAATATCATGTTCTGTGATACTGAAACTAAATGCCAAAGGTTTGTATTAGAAAACGATATTATTTACTCATAATAGATTTACCTCTCATCTTTCAAGCAAAATACACGTTTATTTTCAAGTACAGTTCAATAAGTTTTCAGATAGGTGGCGGACTTCAAATCAATGAAAATCAACATGTTTCAGGACATAAATCACAAAGAGATCACTTTTTAGTTTGTCAGTCATTAATACTGATGATGCTAATGAAAGCTATGTCTGTATGTGTGTGTGTGTGTGTTTGTGTGTTGTGTATGAGGTGTTGTGTTGATTGGGACAGTAAGTAAACCTCTGCAGTGGAACAGGTGTTGTGAAAGTTCTGGGGGAATTTGGAGGAAAACGTGGGACGTGGCCTCTACCCGCAGCTTTACGCGACCCTGGAGAGCAGCTGCTGAGAGAAGAGCTTCTTGAGTTGAGCCACTTCCTGAGACAGACAGCTGATCTGAGTCCTGATGTCCTCTGACGGGTGTTTCGTGTCCCTGGAGGAGTCAAAACATGCAGGGGACGGGCTCTGGTACTGGTCCTTCTGGTAAAGTTCATCCCAAGCCCCCTTCCTGGACCGGAGAGTCTGGCTTCCCGCCTGGACGTTTGGCTCCACGGTGGCTACGGGGGGTCTCCTGGGTCTGCCGTTTGTGGACTGAGACATCTCCCCTGCCTCGCTGCCTGCACTAGGGCCCTTGAAGCGGAGCTTGTGCGGGAGGCTCCTCAAAGCCTCTGGGGACTCTTGTCTGTGCAGGTACTGAGTCCGGTTGACCTCCAAAGAGGACAGGTGGGCGTCAAAGCCCTGCGGCTCCTCCGCCAGCTCCCTCGGAGACGGCCCGCCATGATCGCTTAGAGTCTCGTCGAAAAACACAGGGCTCCCTACATTTGAGCTGGACGAGGTGGAAATGGCGGACTCCTCGGAGACGCTGCAGCTGGACAGAGGCCCTGCTCCCCTTGGTCCACAGATGTGACTCTGAGGCTGGACGTGGTGGGTGCTGAGGAACGAGGGTCCGTCGGCATGAGGCTGGTAGTACAGCGTCGGACGAGAACAGAGCTGCGCCGTCAGAGGCAGGATGGACACATCGGACGGCTCCTTGACCAGGCCAAAGCGGAACTTGAGGGCCAGCAGCTCAGCCCTCAGGCGGGCGTTCTCCTCCAGCAGGCCCAGGACACGCTGCTCCAGCACTGCGTCGTTGGCCCGCCGCTTCTCCCTGGACCTCTTAGCCGCCTCGTTGTTTTTCTTCCTCTTGTCCCAGTAGCCTTCGTCTTTCTTCTCATTCGGGATGAACTCCCGCCTGCGGCGTGCGTTGCTGCCATGGACCTCCTCACAGCCCTCACCACTGCCAGCCTTGTTCTCAGTGCTGGCGAGGATCTGTTTGCGTTTGAGGGCAAAGTTTTGACCCAGAAGCACTCGGGCCAGCTGGCCCGTGGGGGTCAAGCCGGAAACAGCCTCATCAGTGAAGTAACCGTCTGCTTCCAGAGGCCCGGACTCATGACCCTTCACAGCCAGGTCCTGGATGATGCCCCCCACAGTCTGACCGGTCATGGTCCAACAGCTGCAGGAGTTCACTGACAGCTGCTGACTGAGGGTGAAACTGCTGCAATGGCTCCACCTAGTGGGGAAAACGAGTCGAGGAAAAGATTTGTTTACAAGATTTGATTGTAAGAGATTAAATCGACAATATACCATAATGCTGTTCTACCATAATATACTGAACAGCAGAAGCACTGAAATACTGATTTATTAAATAAATCAGTGCATCTAACATATACAAGTAATTCGACTGACACTAGATGAACTGTAGTTTATATTTGATAAAAAAAATATAATAATTTATACTTTACCTTTATTTCGACTTAATATTTATACATAAAAATAAAATGACTCTATACTATTTTATTTCTGAAAGAAGAAAATGTTCATGAATATTGTTTTATTTATTTAAATAGTCATTGTTGGTTAGACAGTAATAACTAATCTGTGTTTTCAACACCAACATGCTTTTTATTTAAATACCAAATTCCTAAATGCTCCATTGCATTGTTCACATAAAAGAATAAAACCTTCTGAATGTTCATCTCAAAATTTGCACCTAAACCGGAACGACTCGTTTTGTAAAAAAAAAAAAGCAAGCATGAAATTCCTATTCACACGTCGGGAAAAAAGAAGCGGATGTTACTTACGGATCAGATCAGGCAGCAAATCTGTGCTGAATCTCAGTCAGAAGAAGAGGAGACGCGAGGAGCTCCGCGGGTTTCGGTGTTTCTGCTCCGCATCTCCGCCGCTTCCCCCCACCACCGCTCCCCGGTTCAGCTGGGGTTGGCTCCTCACCCCGCCTGACCCTCCCCCTCCTCCTCTTTTCCCTCGTTTTTTATTGATATTTTTGGACATACAGCCACTAGCCTCTCTTACAAACTGTTAATTTTGTGTTTCTTATATTTCAGCTTGGTAACAAAAACTATTTAATTATAATGAAAAAAATTACAACTTAGCAGGGAGCTTTTATTTTGAAAAAAAATGCCTGTATGGATACTGCATTATAAAAATAAGAGTTAATCTTCAGGGAAATATTTGAAAACTACATTATATCACATTCAAGAGCATATCATAATTCACTGATGGGGAGGACAATAAATAGTACATTTTCAGAGAATTATTTCTGGAGGAAACATGAAAAAATACTATACTACCATAATATTCTGGACCTATCTTCTTTTGCTTTGTAACTCACCTTGCAGATTTAGCAAATGTTTTATATGATGTCAATAAAATAATAATAATAGTAGTTATAGCAATTTTCCATATTTATTTTAATTATACGTAAGGCAAATGAGATTATGAATCATTAAGGGTTACAACTATTAAAATCCTTCATGGACCCACGTTTAGTTAGTCGCTACCACAACTTACACCGTTTCAGCTCGTTAACGATCATTAAGTCTGATCTTAACCAGCAGACTTAAACAAAAATGAGGCTGATTTTGGATAACTTTTTAACAAATGGTGTGATTAATGAGTTACTGGCTTCTACATATTAGTCTAAATGGTTTCCTTTACGTAGCTAGCTACTAGCTGACTGTCAACATTAGCCGTTAGCCACTAGCTCCGCCCACTGGAAAAAAATCTGGACCAAACCACTTTGAGGAATAAGAGGGGAGGCTAAAATGTTTTCAACAATTTAGGAACCCTTTTTTTACATTTAGCAGGGCCTTGGTTGTGCTTTTATTTAACATTGTTTTTCAATATTTCAAATGATTTAGTTGTGCTTACAAAGATTTTTGCGGGGGACAACTCTGCGGAAGTCACGTCCACTGTGTGCCCCCCGGGATTTCCGCTTATGACGTCATTATATATTGAGTTGTCAACAGGTGTTAACAGAACGGTTCCACCATAAATTACTGCATTGACGAATGAGTGTGTGTGTGCAATAATCACCTCTGTAAAAACCTGATAGATATTATCAAGATTTTCCTTCCATGATACTGGGATCATATCCTATAATATTCTATAATATAATATACTCAGAAGCGTATGACAGAGCAATAAAATGCAATCCCAAAATGTTACTAACTATGTTTTACCCGTAATGATTTCTCTCCAGAGAACAAAATAATTATCTTATTATCTCAGGAAAAACAATGTTTCATTAGCTCAAGATCTTAAAAGATCTGACTTTCTTCTTCACAAGGTCATCGTGGGTCTGTATTGAATCTTTCACAAAAAGCGAGATTTCCCTTGTACTTTATCTCAATGTGCCATGCCGGGCATGTTATCTGATGAACCATCCTCTATTTTTCAAATGAAAGCCAGCACAGGGTTTTGAAACAGAACCAGTCAGCATTGTTGAGTCAGAGAAGCCTCCAAAGAGGAGGGCGTGTCAATTACTGTTCACTTTTAACCCAAGAAGAGGCTTTATCTTGAGGAAGATTCACTTTTGCTAGTTAAAATGGATAAAGCTGAATGATACAAGTCAGTTAAATTAAGGCCTTTTCTCTGCCCGCAGAAAGTAATTGTGGGAAGAATAAGGGGAGCTTGTAATTCTTCCTAATAGAGATCATGTTGGCACAGTTTGGTCTGTACATTTTGAAGGATGGTGAGATCGTAGTTTCCATTTTTTAGGCCCCGTGTCAACCTAATGCTGCGATATACCCTGTGGCCTCTGCCCTAAAGTGCCAGTTGGCTCTTATAGATGGGGAATAAACACTAGACAGGAGCAAACCCTCTGATTTTGCCCAGTTAATTGTAGGATATAACCAGACACTTTGGAAAAAGAGTCTATTGGCAGAGCAGATTTCTGTTACCGCAATTTCAGGGTTGCTTGCCAGCAGTAATAAATTATCAGCATATAGGAAAAGTTTATGCTCCGACCACCAGTTTTAACTGCAGATAAATTCATATTATAATGCAAAGCGATCGCTAGTGGTTCCAGGAAGGCTGCAGAGATAAGAGGTGATAGAGGTGAGCCCCGCCGGGCTCTGCGGCTTCATTTGAAAGGAGAGGATGTAATCCTGTTTCCTTCTCTTCTTCCTAACAGGAAACCAGCCTCGCCAAACCAGACTCGCAGAATAAACGGCAAGAAGAAGAGCTGCCTGCAAAAATAAATCATAGCAGGTTGTTTAAATGACATCTTTTTACCAATTTGACACAGTTGGCAGCTCTCTTCATTGAAGGAAAATCGATATAAAATGTAACTGTGGCCAAATAATGTCAACAACAAAAGTCAACAATTCACTTAGAAAAATGTTCAATTACATGACTAAAAATGGACAATTAATAACACATTTAGCTACAGTTTGACACTACCGTTTGAGTTGAAGCTACTTTAAATGACTCTATATATGATACATTTTTTAGTGGAGTAAGTCTTACAATATTTGCCTCTGAAATGTGGAGTGGAAGTATCAAGTAGCATAGAATGGAAATACTCAAGTAAAGTATAAGTAACGAAAAGTATAGTGTGATGCAATGTGCTTGAGTAAATGTGCTTTAGATGACCTCTAACCTACATTTTATTGTCTCCAGAATAAGAAATGCTCTGTTTCATAATTAAGGTAATCATTCTTATAATATAATGTTTAATATTTGTTCCAGTTCATAGCTTGAGTCGTCCTATGTTACAGGTGAGCACCTGTAGAAGAGAAGTTCAAGGTTACATGGCAAAAAAACATATAAACTGTCTATTTGAAACTCACATGCCCACCTGCATGAAGAGTATACTATGATTATTCTTTTTGCTGTTTCAAGCACTCTCACTGTTATGGAACAAAACAATATCATTTAATCACTGTGTTGATGCAACTGTGAGTTAATCTCTATATTATACAACCTTGTATGTAAATGTAAAGGCAGCTGCACGCAGTGATATAGAGAGAATACGTATCTGGGTTGCCAGTCGACAGTGTGAATGGAAATGAGAGCTGTTACGTAATACACACACGCACACACACACTTAAACTCACTCACACACACACACAGAGCATGTGAGGACTGTGCGGAGCTGGAAGTTCAGTTGGGGTGAGGTTGCACAGAAAAAAAGGAACATTGTTCCATGAGCGATCTGCAGGACAGTGATACTTCCTCCACGCACATGAATGTGCTACAACACTGGACCTCTGTCTGTTTGTCAGTGTCACCGGTTCCTCCAAAACAAAGCAGTTGTCAAGTAAACTTCTCATTCTATTCTATATCTTCTATTCTTTCCCGGACAAATACTAACAATGCCGCTATTGACCTGAGACTGTACCCTTGGACTGATCGGTCTGAACATGCTGTGGTGTACGTTGACTCTCAGAGGCCGGGCTGAGATTCTGAGAAAGTAAAACTGTAAGCGTCAGATTAACAAGCTGCTGGCAAACTACACCGAATTATGTTTTTTTAAAAGTATTTTCCTATGTTTTTGTCCTGTATGTCTTTTATATGTTGTTTTTTTCTACAATTACAGAAATTCACATTTTTTCTCTCTCTCTCACACACACACACACACACACACACACACACTATGGTTATTTATTTATATATTCAATTTTGATAGTGTTTATTAATGATGGAATATCTACTAAAGTAATTAATTTTGCTTAATTTGCATTTTTTTTCTCATGTCACTTGTCCCCAAGGGTTATGTGGGGAGGGTGTTTTTGCATTCTGTATATACTGTCACATTCTCAACTGTAAAAAAAAAATAAATAAAATGTAGAGGGAAAATCACCTCAAAGTTTAGATAGTTTCAATTACAGATTAGTTTTAGTACTTTTGTAAAAACAAACTTAATTAACTAATCTAATTTTTTCCTTGAATAATTTCTGCTTGATTTCAAGACTATAAATATGTAAAATAAAAAAAAAATAATTATAATAAATAAATAAATAAAAAAGATCCTGTCCTAGGGAAACCTTTTCTATGTAAAATAATAGATAAATGAAAACTGGACATAATCCTTACCCATGCCACAATGTACTGTGCATGTGTGTGTGTGTGTGTGTGTGTGTGTGTAGGCACTGAACAGACTCACCTTTGAACATCATCTCTCTCTCACTCTCTCTCACTCTCTCTCTCGCTCTCTCCCCTGAAGGTTGATGCTGTAACTTGTAACGATGATCACATCCCTTGGTATGAATTCACTAACAAACACGGATTACGTAACTCAAATATTGTGCAAAACGCCGGTATGAGCAGCAGAATGTGTCGGGGCGTGTGACCGGCTGTAGCGAAACTCACGCTGCCGTCAGCACGTGGACGGTTGATCTGCAGAGTAGTGGCCTCCCTCAGATGTGTCGTCTTATCGCTGCAAACATCAGAAGATGTTAGGAAAAATCTCTGGAATAAAATGTTCTAGAAATCCTCTATGAATAATTTATGAACTAAACCCTCTGTAAAGACCTTCAGAGTGAAGTTAAAAAGGTTGGTGTCTGTAAGAGTTACTGAAGTAGAGATTTGTGGCTCAGGGTGAGGAAAAAAAAAAACATCAGAAATCGACTGAGATTTTGAGTTCACTCGTCAGAGAGAACATGTTATCCAAGTAGAAAAGTGCAAAATCTCATATTGATGAGTGCATGAAAAATCTGTGGTTTTGCCTGCCATCTCTCGCCTGGCTTATTAACTATTACTGGCACAGAATATATTTTTAAACACACTTTTGTTGGTTTCCGTTCATGCTATGAGCTTTTAGAAAGCTTTAAAAACCGCTGGACTGGAGAGAACATTTATGTTGAAGCCGTTATTGGTCGTACTGTATATTCAAGGTCTCTGGCTGGTGTGTGTATAGAGTGGACGGTGGCTCTGTTTGACTTTGTGTGGCAAACAAGTTCAAATCAGGAGACTCGTCCCACCCCCTCCCTCGCTTTCTCTCCCTGCTCCTCTCTTTACATCCCTCAGTCCCCTCTCACGGCGTCAGTGGTGCAGCAGCTTTCAGCGCCCTAATCCTCATCCTGCTCCTGGACATCGGGCCAAGATTCCCATTATGTGACGTTATGTAATAGCAATATGGTCAATAATTCCACACACTTGTACCAACCTGCGTGGAATTAATTAAATCACAAGTGAGAATAGATCTTTGTCTCGTTGCGACGGACAACCTCATGAGCTTTTAGAAATCCTTATCGCCTATATGGAGCATGGAAGGTTGCCAGCTCAGTTCTGTCTTTGAATTCGTAGGCCCTGAAAAAAAAAAAAAAAAAGACAAATGTCACGATCACTAAACTCCTTGAAAGGAAAAAAAATCGACAGGCTTTAATAATGCAAAGAGAGGCTATTTATAGACGCTCATCTGAGAGACAGAGCTCCTAAAATATTAAAGCTACAACATACTGTCAGTGTGTGTGTGTGTGTGTGTGTGTGTGTGTGTGTGTGTGTGTGTGTGTGCAGATGTGGGTTTGGTGAACTGAGGCTTTTCTCAGCAAAGATGTCCCCACTTCTTCCCAGAATCGCTGCTGCGGCCACTCACAGGATTTGACTGCAAACAATGACGTGTTTAAAGGAAGTTAATGTGTTTGCATAGCATTGACTACAATGACTAAACTCCGCACAATATTGGACGAAATGACAAATGCTGTGGTCTAAAGAAGAGCAAAGATATAAAAAGTCTGTTATTTTCACTACAACCGTGAGACAGGAAACTTACTGACAGCGTAATAGCACCACCATTACAATAGGTTCAGTTTTAACAGTAAAAATCTGTTGTAAATTTTTATGTGTCCTGAAACGTCCTCTCAAAGCGGAAAAACGCAAACCTAGAAACAATTAGGGATGATTAATCTGTATTTCTCCACAGAGGAAAACAAGAAAGAGAGCGGGAATTTAATTATACTTCTGTCTTCACTCGCTTCTACGGCTCCATATGCAAGTTGTTTCCTTTTGTGTTTCCTTGTTGAAAGTCATGAAGTGTGTGTGTGTGTTTGTGTGTGTGTGTGTGTGTGTGTGTGTGTGTGTGGTTCTCCACACTTGATCTGTGGGTCTCAGCCTGGGAGGGAATAAATACCTTTGGTTTCTAATTCCTTGTCTGTTTAATTTTTTTTTTATTCTGTGTCTCGATAGACTTTTAAAAAACATCAATGAAATGCACAAAAAAAAAGCAAGAAGAAACGTTGCAGTTGTTTAGAACCGCATTTCAAGCCTCGGCTGCTAACAATCATTATTCATTATGACTATGACATTTGTGTCATTATTCAAACAGGAACTAAGCTTCACACACATCATTTATTTCTGCGGTTTCCTCCATTTTTTGTCTTTTTTTGGGGAATTTTTCCTTATTTGATTAGAGGATCTAAGGAGAGAGGAAGTTGCTTTTCTGTTCAGATAATGATGTTTTGCAGTTCACAGCCATTGTAGTAAAACTTATTTCTGTCTCCCATCACGTCTAAATCCTTAATCTCACAAAAGGAACTCACTCCCAGTCCAGTTCTTGGTCGTCATCAACCTGTCGGCGTTGTGTGTTAATCACCTTCATGTGAGTGGTAAGTGAATCATTCGGGTCTGGGCTTGAACACCATCCATCATCAGAATTACTTCATACGTGTTTATTCGGGCTCTAATGTGTGTGACATCACCCTGGCCCGGCAGATTTCAGCATGAACAAAGCCAGTTTACAGCTGTTCGCTCGGTGACTTCACGACTTCCTGCTATCAGTGTTTGCTGCAACTATGAT
This sequence comes from Eupleurogrammus muticus, assembly GCA_036785175.1. NCBI lineage: Eukaryota > Metazoa > Chordata > Actinopteri > Scombriformes > Trichiuridae > Eupleurogrammus > Eupleurogrammus muticus. The sequence goes on from JAYKQN010000003.1 coordinate 25,154,487, forward strand.
GATTTACAGTTGTAACCCAACAAGTTACGACCATTAACACACCATTACCCATGTGATGTGCAGGTGCAAGGTGCAATTAAAAGTTTACAGTCACCAACTGGCAGAAAGTATCCAGTGAGTTACTGTCATTATTTATTTATTTTTTACAGTAGAAGTACTTTACTTCTGTTTACAGTATTGTGCCTTGTACTATAAAATAAAAATCACTTATACACTGTGATTTCATTGTTATATTGACTATATTCAGTGGTTAACTGTATTATAATACAGTCATTCTTTGACTATACTGTGATTTACTGCAGTAATTCTTTACTACTGCGATTTTCTATTGTAAAATACATGGCAATCCATAGGAATCATTTACAGAATAGTTACTGTTTGACTGATAACAGCAAGTTTTACAGTACTGTATTAATTAAAAGCCGTTTAAAATATATTATTCAGAGGCTTTCTCTAACTTTCTTAAGCACATCCTCCATCTACAACATGTTCTCAGCCTTGTTAATGTAAAAAGAAGTTATATCAGTAAAAAACAAATAAAATGAAGTGCTGCAAGGTCTAATTAATCTTATTTCTCTTGTCATACGCCCAGATAAAGATAAGACAAGTTAACCCAGCAGCAGTTTCTTTATGTGGGTGTGTTTTATATTCTGTGGTCTATGATGACTGTGAAAATGGAAATCAAACAGTGTTTCATGCTGAATGTAGATAAAGCTCAAACAAAAAACGCTTTCTGTTATTTTTAACAATATTCACCAAAGAGCATGCAAATCAATTTCTCTGTGCGTATGTGTTACGAAATTTGGCAAGCGAGAGTGGTAACTTGTGTTTGCTTATCTTTCCTAAGAATATTTATGTGTGCGTGCGAGTTCATAACGTGGTGACGACCTCCGTCTGACATAATCAGGATGCATCGGTGGTTGTGATGTCAGTGAGAGTTACATAAACAGATTCCCATCCCAGCCTCGCCCTCACTTAAATTAGAAACACTGCAGCTACAGCAGCTTCTGTTGCAGCCTGCAGGCCTCCAGGTTCCTGATGCAACACTGACCCCCACAGGACAAACTAGGCTTTCTAACTTTTACAAAAAATGAGTTTTGACACCGGGCGACACGGTGGTGCGGTGGGTAGCACTGTTGCCTCACAGCAAGAAGGTCGCAGGTTCAAGACCTGGGGCCTTTCTGTGTGGAGTTTGCATGTTCTCCCCGTGTCTGCGTGGGTTTTCCCCGGGTACTCCGGTTTCCTCCCACAATACAAAAAACATGCTCAGGTTAATTGGTAAACTCTAAATTGCCCATAGGTGTGAGTGTGAGAGTGAATGGTGTGTGAATGGTGTGTGTGCCCCACGATTGGCTGGCGACCATCTGGGGTGTATCCCTGCCTCTCGCCTTAACGCGCTGGGATAGGCTCCAGCAGACCCCTGCGACCCCGAAAGGGAATAAGCGGGATAGACAATGGATGGATGGATGGATGGAGTTTTGACACTGATAAAGGAGACATGTGGACTTGTGAAGAATGAGTCACAAAAGTGTTGCACATATATTCAATGATCAGTGATGCAGGGAAAGAAAACCTTTTGACAGCTAAATCTGATGCTGTCAGATTTGGAGTTAAGAGCAACTTCATCAAACTCAATCAAATGAGGAGTACATCTTCACCAATCTGCAGCTATGTTTTTGCATTTATTCGTGTTTTTTCTGTGTGCGGTGCATGTGTATTTGGTTCTCTTGTGGGTTTTTTCCCCTCACTCATATTTTTGCATTTTGCACGATCTGTCAAATTGGTGAATATTTGGTCTATTACGTGGCATTCATCATCGCTACTGTATAATTTATCCATCAGGAAGCCAAAAAAAACGTCGTTACACAGCGAGAGGCAGTTTTACATCATTAGAGCTCTTTATTGGATTATGACAAAGAAAACGAATAAATCGCTTTAAAACACTTTTTTTTCCTGAATATGAAAAAAACATTGTACAACTATATAGTATTTTCTGCTGACATAAAAGATGATGTTAATAAATATTTTGCTCACTTTGAGATGATAAACAACTGAAAAGTTGTGGCTTATTTACAGCTATGAGACAAAAAAACATACATTTTTTACTTAAATTAAAATTTCCCAGACAAAAAAAAAGTTGACGAATATTCACAGCCCTAAATTCACTGTATAATCACATATTTAAAGTTACAATCATTATTACAAGAGACATCAGACGAGGATTTCGTCTCAGTCATAATGCAACTACGTGGTCACGACTTTGTCAGATGTTCCTGAGTCGTACAGGATATATTATTATAATGCGCTCCACATGTCTTTCAGTAGGTCTTTAGTTAGTGTTGAAGTCTGCTGTACTCTACTGAAGGTCCTCAACTTAAAACACGTGTGTTAAGGTTAGAGAGAGAGAGGGAGAATAACTCAATCCAGCATGTAACCAAGTTCCCACACTTCACTGTGAAAATAACCAATTTTGTGTCTTCATGACCTCCAATGAATCCGTTAGAGTTCCTGCAACCCAAATGCAGTCTAATTAAAAAGAATATAAGTCACTTTAGATTTTATTGGCCTTAATGACAGTGGATATCAGTCCTTTCTTTTTTTTGGAATCTGAAATTGATATATACTTATATATTGCTTTTGATATATATTTGAACTGTATAGTCGTCTTTTGAACGGAACCTGATTTGTATTGTTAATGAATCACATAGTTACCTACACGCTGACACTGCTGTTCAAAAGTTTGGGGTCACTTGCAAATGTCCTTTTTTTTTGGAAAAGCAATGTTTTTTAACATTAAAGTAATCAGAAATAGTCTATACATTGTTGATGTGGAAAATAACTTTTCTAACTGTAAAAGTTTGGTTGTTAATGTAATATCTACAGAGGTGTATAGAGGCCTGTTTCCAGCAAGCATCACTCCAGTGTTCTAATGGTACATTGTGTTTGCTAATCGCAATAGTTAAGTTAAAGTTTAAATAGAAAATCATTGTTTCTAATCTAGTCAATGTCTTGACTCATTTGCCTTATAAAAGTGTGACCTTTCATGAAAAGCACAAAATAGTCTGGGTGACCCCAAATTTTTGAACAGTAGTGTACTATTAACACATGGGAGAAGGTAAAAGTTGGTGCTCAGCAGACATTTAATAGAGGAAGTGTCGTCAGGGGTTGTAGGACTTCAGCACCGCCGCTGGCTCTGTCTTAGCGTGTGTGCGTGAGCTTCAGGTGTGTCTCTTCATGTGCAGAGCCAGGTGGTCTGAGCGGGAGAAGGCCCTCTGACACAGCACACACTCGTAGGGTTTCTGCCCCGTGTGCTTGCGGTAGTGACGCGTGAGCTCGTCCGAGCGGGCGAACTTCCAGCTGCAGCCCTCCCACGAGCACTGGTACGGCTTCTCCCCTGGTGAGTAGAGAACAACACAGGCGTGACCGATACATACACGACTGGAGCCGAGCGTGACGGATCTCCTTTTGGCGTTTAGGACCTATTTACCCGTGTGAGTGCGCAGGTGGGCCTTGAGGTGCGAGCTCTTGGTGTAGGTCTTGCTGCAGCCGGGGTACTCGCAGCTGTGGATGGCCGGCCTCTTCTTCCCCGTCGCCCGGCGACCGCGCTTCCCCTCCGCCCCAGCGGCGGCCAGCTGAGGTCCGACCAGCATGGGCTGCTGATGAAGGGGCAGGTGGACGGCGGCCTGGCTCTGGGTGTACTCGCAGAAAACGCTGGCGTTGTGGTTGAAGTGGGGCACGTAGCTGTAGTGCCGGGGGTCAGAGGTCATCGGTTGAGGGAGGATGAACCTGCTGTCTTGGAAGGTCACAAAGGACGCGTGCTGCTGGGGGTAGTAAGGGTTGAACTCCCACGACGTGACCTTGCTGAAGGTCCCCCTGGCGTGGCGCTCCACGCTGCTGCTCAGGGCGAAGCCGAACTGATCCACGTTGTGCAGGCCGGCGGCGACAGTCCGTCCTGTTTGGTCGTCACGGTAACCATGGTGGTACAGCTCCGGCTGGGCCGGCACCGCCGTCGGGTCAGCGGGGGACAGCAGCTCGGCCATGAGGCTCTCGCTCGCCGCCTGAAGCCGCTCCTGCGCCGCGGGCTGGTCCTTGAACGCGCCGCCGCCGCCCTCCTGCGGCGTCCGGCCCACCTCGGGCTGCGGGAGCCGCTGGCCGCCGGCGTCCAGGCAGGCGCTGAGGTCAGGGGACGAGCTGATCCAGTCGGATAGCAGGAACTCGATGTCCCAGGTTGTCTGGATGTCGGCGTCCAGCAGCTCGTCCGTCAGCTGCTGGGACACCTGCAGCTGCTCCGAGCCGCTCAGAGCGTCCAGAGGCAGAGAGACGCCTTCAGACGTCCACATCTACGGCGGCGGGAGCATCGAGGAGTGATTACAAAGAAAACATGCTTGAAGCAGGATATTCCCTTATTCAGGAATATGCTACAAAAAAAATCTGCATGAGCCTGCAGAGTAGAAAATTTTAAACTTTTTTGCCACAGCAGCCATCAACCTTAGGAAGGAAAGCAGGGCCTGTAGGGACAGACTTCACTGAGCAGAATGAAGTCTGTGCAGAGTTTGACACCAAAAGGCCGTTTTTTTTTTTACATTAGTCTAATGAAAGAAGAACATTTTTCCGCTCTCATTGAAAATCCAATTTTGCTGAGAATAGATATCGCAGTGGAGGAGGAGACACGACGGGCCCAGCAGTTAAACTTTTGTATTGAAATGTATTTGCATATTTATAGAGTCTGAAACGTTTAATGAGGGAGAAGGAGAAAATTAAAGATTTTAATAAGATAATTATACTTTTTGGTTGAAAAAAAACACAGACACAGATTATTACTCAACTAGTAGACTATTTTATATACATCTTAAAACATGTCTGGAGGGAATCTTTATCAATATTTAGGGTAATTTTCCAATATCGGTGCATATTCTCTAACTAATTTTCAATGTAACCAACATAAATGCATTGACTTTTAGAGACAGCTCTGGGCCAGGTAACCGAGTTAACACAGGCCAAAATTCAACATTACAATCCAATATACACATAGATTATTAAGATAAATATTTTTATATTATCTGTAACATAACAGGTAATTACCACAATATACAACTGCTTTGGTTCTAATTTAGATCCAGTGTTTTGACCATAGACAAAGTACTTATATTATTTAATTATATATAATCATATAAATAAAATTCAAACAGTACTTACTTTCATGTCACTGGAGTGAGTGAGGCTGGAGAAGGAGCTGAAGGAAGGGAGCACAGCCTGGGTAACAGCCATGAACACCGGTTGTGAGGTTTCTGTCTTCTTTTTTTTTTCCTTTTTCTGTCTTTCTTCTTTTTTTATTTTTTTTTAATTACATGACCATCTTATCCTCAGCTAACAGTAAAAACACAAGCCCACCGAGTTACATCCCAGAGTTACAGTCGGCTCAGCGCTGAAAGGCCTCAGAAGCAGTTTCTCAGAGCTCCATTCCTCCCCTGCTATCTCTCCCTCCGCGCTCTTGTCTATCTCTGTCAGCTGCAGGTCCAACTTCAAATCTCTCTTTTTCACGTAGGTTTCGACCGTTAGGAGGTGGAGCGTCCGGCGTGTGTCGCTTAGACGCCAACTTTTCTTTTATGCCCTGGGATAGTTCATTTACAATCTCTAAAGAACCTCTTCTATCTCACCCCAACCCACTGTCTTCCTGTTTTGTGGGATTGTGGGCAGAAACACTAACTCAGATGCTTTGTGCTGTTAGTGCACGCTTATATTCAGCCAAATCACTAAATATGAATGCAATATTAATATTATCTTGGTCTTAGCTATTTATTTTTTTTCATGCTGAATTAGTGATATCCTGAAAAATGATGCGCACATCACAACTAAGTTCTCGTGGTGGAGAGCGCCTTATGAAGTATAGCATGTGGAAAACTCAAATTTTACAGATTTGTCAGTGAAATCAACTTATTGATTAGTCAAAAATCTGTCAAATAGCTTAGTGAACCCATCATTTTTATTTGAGGGGAATGATTTCTGTATTTTTCAATTTGCACACTTCAACAGGTGTATGATAACATGTCATTTTTTAGTACAAATCAACCTTAAATCCATTGTGTTTTTTTTTGTTTTTTTACTGGAACATGTAAAAAGGAAGCTGCATTTTGACTTGACTGTGACAAATTAGTTGCTTTTGTGATGAAGCCAAACACCCCCAAAATGGGCAAATTTAAACTAGTAAGGAAGGGGCTTTAAAATGTACAGGTCACCTTCACATAGCTGCAGTAACTAACTGCACGTAAAAATGTCTAAAAACCATTTTTTTTTAAAAACTAGGACTCCAATGTGCTTTAAATTCAACCCATCTAAAGCAAATATAAGCATAATGTATTTTAACTTCTATAAAATGCAATTAAACTAAACTCTGTGGCTGCCGACTGAGGCAGTGCTTTCTCTCTCTCTCTCTCTCTCTCCTTTTTCCCCCCATTCACAAGTAAACAGGTCGGTCTTTATCTGATGACTGTCCACTATCTAATAAAGCACGCTTTGGCACAGAGAGCAGTGAGAGTGTGTGGGTGCAATGTGTAGAGAAGCATCACGTTTACTCATTAAAATGTGATGCCAAAACTTCACACACACAAAAAAAATAATTTATAATAAAAATGATCTTTTATTCCAGTGCTACTTATGCTTTTAGTATGAATATATAAAACTAACAGACATGCAAACAGGCAAGAAACATATTTCCTTGAACTATGACTTAATAATAATAATATATTTCATTATTCTGGTTTCAAGCTGACAGTAAACCTACAATATGTTGTTGAGCTTCTTCTCCTCATAAGTTGACCCCTGTCTTTCTCTATGAGGACGTGCAGCGCTGCTTCTGAGAAGACCTGTGTGTGAGCGGTGATTATGGTCTGGCCAGTGTTTATCTGCTGACGCGGGGCAGAGACACGCCGCTGTCTCCCCACAGATAAAAGACTCTCGTCTGCTGCTGATGCCAGATGATGAGCCCACCACCGATAAAGACTATACACAAGACATCATCCACGCAAGCTCGAGGTGCAAGCTTGGCACATAAAAACAGCCTCGTTACGGCCTTCAGGATTAGTCTCAAGCTCACCTCCAGTTTGTTTGCCATGTCCAAAGGCCTCAGACGTACTTTTTTTGGTGGATTTGTGAGTATGCCACCTTATTGTGAAAAGTAAATTAGAGATAATGCATTCTTAATGCATTTTCTATTATTTATGTAAATATTTCTCTATATTTCAAAGAGATAATTAAAAAAAATTTAAGTCGTGAGAAATCCTTTGGAATTGTTGATTAAAACTTGAATATATGATTTTAGTTTCCCCTTTTGTTTAATTCAATTATATCTTATTAGTTCAATCCAATAAAATAAATCCTCTAAAAACCAGACGTAAAAAGAACATCCATTGCCAGATAATCATCAGCCATAGGGCCAGAGCAAATAAGAGTAAAAAAAAATGTACATTATATTGTCAGCATCCATACCCTACACAAATGTCAAAAATAACTGCTAGATCCTATAAAATGTTTCAACAGTGGAGCTGATTTTGACTTGACCCTAAACAGAGTTTAAGTGATGGTGGAGCAGAGCCCTTTTATTTAAACACAATCGGTCTCCTTGCCAAGAGGGAACATGAGGCCATCATGGTGGTTTCCACTTTATGGCGACAGGATTTGTCCATTTCTCCCTATAGTTAAACATAGGAGACATTTTGCAGAAAACAAAAGCTTATTTTATGTTCTATATGGATTGTTTGATATGGTATAAATTTGTTTAAAGATTCCTCATGGGAATTCCTTAAGTGGACCTTTGTATCAGATATGAACAACTTAAAGAATTAAAATAGGCTATTTTTTATTTTATTTTATTAATTTTGGATCACCAGAATGACAGATGACAAAATATGTCATGTGGTTCAGTGTGAATAGTAAAAATAATATTTTGGTATGTGTCACAAACTCTTAATCCTAAGGACCTTAGTAACAGATGTAACACGGCCTCTTTCTCCATCTAGTGGTGAAACGCTGTCAGTGCACCTCTGGCTTCGTAAAAAACAACAGATGAAAACTAAAAAATAATATAAATATATTATAAATAAATTATCATATATATTAGAAAGTGGAAAAATTAGACGTCAAAAAATAACTAACAAAAAAAACCCTTAAAAGTCATATTATTGACGCTCCTTTAACACGGAAGTACTTGTGGTTTCTCGGTTGCCATAGCAACACGTCACACACTCAGAGAAAGGACGTTTTCATCGAGTTTACGGAGGATTTGTCTTTATAAGAAGAGTTTGGGTAGGTTCTCTCAATTTCTAGAAGTCCCTCTATTTAGTAGTTAAACAGTATTTTATATAAACGACAAATCGTTTAGAATTTAGTTTATATGAATACATTTATTCTTATAGGCACTGCACTGTGTAGATTTTAAAGGGGTTGCAGGACACGTGCATTTGTTTTATTTCCCTCAAAACTTTTGACTTAGCAGGGACTATAATAAGAAAAGTTAATTGACAGGTAAATAACTATTTGAAAGAAAAATGTCTGAGATTCTTGCTTTGTTATATTACATTATATTTATTTTATTATTATTATTTAACCAGGTAAGAATATAAAGAACACTTTCTTATTCTTATGGCTTAATTTTGGGTTTACATTTACATATAATGATACGTCTACATATATTTATGCAGAAAAAGCACAAACCAGTGCATACAAATTCAGCAGAAAACAAGAAAATAAGTTTTTGATGCTTAAATCAGAAGGGAGGACCCCCGACCCCCTGCATAATATGCCCCCCCATGTTCAAATGATACCTTATGTGGGTGCTGTCATTCTGTGTCTTTGGGTTCACAGATGGAGACGTCTTCACAGAGCCGAGTAAGCGGGGGACTGTGGAACAACCCCAGAGCCCCCCAGTACAGCAAGGAGACCCAGGATATGCTGAAATGTGAGAATCAGACCAACCAACAGGGGAAATCATATATGCTGTTAGCAAGGGAATGTTGGCGAATCTGGGACTTCTTCACTAATGTGTGTAAAGGAGTTTACTAACATCTCAAAAAAACATTAATTTCAGGTTCTGTGGAAAGGTTCTTAAAAATCAGGTTAAAGAGTAGAATAAATAAATAAAATACCTGATAGATGAAGAATTACTAATAGATCAGAGATGAGTATGAAACTTCCCATAAATGTGCAAATAAGAAAGATTTGCAATGAGAATGAAGAAAAGAATGGTGAAAATGTTTCTTAGGAAGGAATTTATTCAATAATTTTTCTCATAGCTTACCATGTTGTTATTATTGTGCAATGAATTGTAAATATTTTCCAAAGGCGCAGCAGTGTTTTAATCATGTTCTCTCATGTTCAGTAATGATGCAGGAATCAAAGCTCACCAACCTCCAGAGAAAACAGATCAACAAATGCCTGCAGAGTGAGTTTGAAGCTTGTGGATGAAAAGCTGCAACGCACTAATTAATATAGACCATTTATCAATAAGCATTGAATTGACTTAAACATTTTCTGAAACATTTAGCACTTTAGCTGCATTTTATATTGACATATTAAATTCCTTCCCCCTCACAGACGGAGAAGCTTTGCCACTGACTCTTAACCCCACACCATCCGCCTCTCGGCCTCACCCTAAAACCAGGAAACCGGTCCAGGCTTGCCTCCTGCCGGGCAGACCTCAGCGCCGCAGCGCCGACGCTTGTCGATCCGGGGACAGCTACATCAGGGAAAAATTCTTTCCAGGTCCCACACGTATGTTCCTGAAGCAGACACCTTTAATTGGCATATAGTAGAGTAGTAGGGTTTTTTGTCTTAATCTCTTATAAATCATTCAGTCTCTTTCGTCACTCTTGTTTTCTTTTTATCTAGGGGATTTAGAAAAGGAGAAGAGGAGGCTTCAATGTATCCTGGCGACAGGCCAAGAGGAGCCCACAGCTGCATCCTCCAAACATGACGCATGTCTGAACCCTGAAGTGACAGAGGAGAGGGACCGGTGTCAGGAAGGTGAGGCTGTCTGCAGAGACACTGATGAGGGATTTACAGCTGTGACCAGCTCATGAAATTCCTCCTGCCTTAAATTCTGCTATAATCGACTCTGCTTCACTTCATATATCAAGCGGTTCTTACACAGTGGTGGAAGAAGTCCTGAGAACCTTTAGTAGCCATACCTTGATGTAAAAAATAATGTATTACAAGTAAAAGTCCTGCATTAATGTATCAACTTAACCATTATCAGCTCAATTCATGTAAAGGATTAAAAGTAAATATATTAATTTCGCAGACTGATATATTAATTATTATTATTATTAATAATAGGGATTAATAATGTGTAAGCATAAACCATAGCTAGACAGTTTTTCACATTGCAATTTAGAAAATATAAAATTAAAAAAAATTAAACTATGAATGTATAAAAGTGGACAGTAATATTAAAACGTATTTTTTTCTGTGAAATGTGGCAGATTGAAGGTATACAATTGTGCCAGGTAAAATACAAGTATCTTAAGAGAGTACTTCATTAAATGTACTTTTGTGACATTCCATCACTGTTTACATGAGTTCAATGCTAATGTGTACTTTTTTGCAGTACTGGATCAGATAGAGGAAAGGAGACAATTTCTGGCAGACATGGCATCTCTGGGACAGGAAAAGAAGTACATCAACATCATCAACACTGAGATATCCCAGGTAAACAAACAGCAGTATACACAGGGTTCCTACACAGCGCAGAATTCCAGGTTTTTCAGACCAGCTTCCACCGACTATGTAGTTTACACTAGTGTTAGGTATTTGGTTGTGTTGCTATATATATGCACTTAAAAGATATTAGCATGTTTTCTGTGCAGATGTGAAAAACACTCTGCTTTAATGAACAATTTATTTTCATAAAAATGTTAAAATCCTGAATTTTAAATTTGGAAATATGTATTTTATGACTTACTTAATCTATTGGACACAAGAGGAGTGCAATTATTTAGAAAACACAGTGTCATTGTAAATATCGGATTAATTTTTATGTCCCTCCAGAAACTCAGAGACCTGGAGGTGCTGGAGAAGGCTCGCGGTGCTGAGAAGGCCGTAACATCTGACAGGAAGGTGGAGAGTGCAGAGCCCGTAACGGAAAGAGTGAAAAAAGAGACGCAAGAGGACTAAGTGATGCTTAACCAGACCCGTGTGTCAGCTCCTTTGCAGGGCATGTGAGAGTGATGTTTGCAGAGAGGAAACAGCTGCCATGCTGCAGTGTGGTGGTTTGAGAGGTGAGAGAACAGCAGTGAAGACAGAACTGTGTGAAAGCATTAAATCTACAAGAAAGAAACATGAATTACTTGCATGAACATATTTTATTTGTCTGTCTTCCAGTGTCAGTATTTTGTTTGGGTTTTTTTTTTTTTTTTTTTTTTTTAAAGAATCCTGCTGCTGCTGCTTCAGGACAATAAATGGCCGACAGAAATGTGGTGCTAGAGAAGCCCTTGGTTTCAGGTGGACAGGAAGACAGGCACAGAGCAGAAACTGATTTGAAACAAAGGATAAATATACTCAAAATGACCTAAAGGACAAAACAAGTAGAGGATGAGCAAACGCGCTGACATTTACATTAGCTTGGATGATATTAATTCACATGTATGCAATTAAATTAATGGCACTCGTCGGGTACGAACAATCTGAACATTAACAGGTCCCTATCCACTTTTAAGGCAAAAACATAGAAACACACAGAAAGGCGTAGTAAAATATAAATTAATGATTGCATATTCAGCTTTTCCTCAAAAGTTAAAACTGTTATAAACTGTTTTTTCTACAGTTATGATATCTCCTCTTTCCAATATTCACTATTGCAGTGGTTCTCAAAGTGGGGTCAAGTCTATGAGGGGCTCCCCAACAAAAGGGGAAATGATGTATTCTCACTGTAATTCCATCCATAAGCAACAGTGACTATCCTGGTCAAGGATTACATATATTTATATGAGAATCATATATTTATTTCTCTATTAAAAAATCTAAAAGATCACATCTTATCAGACCCTGAGAGAAAATCAAAGATCAAACAGGGATCCGTGTCAGTTTGATGTGAAAAACTTTGAGAACCGCTTCCTATTGCGTGTGTGACCTTCCATGTTAATAAAACATTTCTAACAGACGTCTGCAGTTTAATACTTTCTATAATTCTCTCCTCCATGTCTCACATTTGCTAAATTAATCGCTTTTTTTCCCCCCCAGACTCGCTCATAAATACAGTATCGACGTTCATCTACGTCTTTGATGATGCCATCGCAGAACTATCACTGAAGCAGCTAAACACAAGAATACCACAAATGATCGTACTATAACAGCTAGAAGATCTTAGGTATTCATTGACGATTGACTGTTTCATGGGTAGAGGTTGCCCGATTTAAAGCAAGTTTATCTAAAATAAAAAAAAAAAATTATACTTTAACTAGTACCACAGGCTCAAACCAAACATGACATAAACCTTCTCAGATATCCAGCTACTGACCTTTGGACACAAGGAACAGAGGAGCAAGTCAGGTTGAGAAAATGATGGGACAAAGAGAACAATTTAAACCATTTGAGGAACTTTGATGAAGGCAGGGATAGTGAAGCAACATACAGCAAATCAGTGCAGTAATTTAGAAACCTACTCTATGCTTCACATGATTCAATGATCAGAGAGCTTACCTGTTTAGATGCATTCGCTCTTAAAGCACTTGAGTTATTATATTGTCTCTTTCAAAAAAACACAAAGGCAAATGAAAACAGACTTTTTGGAGGAGCATCAAGTAGCAGGGAGTGGATTCTGGATTGCACGTCATTGATAACAGTTAAAGCAACGGCAACTTGTCTTCTTGACCCAATGTTATTTCTTGTCTCACATCCTTTTTTTGTATTTTCCTTAGTCTTGTTAAAATAGTCTCATATCCTCTTGGAGGAGAATGTGTCCTTCCTCAGCATTTCAGCTCTTGTCTTTGCGGGGGCTGTCTCTCTTACTGGGCTCTCCTTTAT